>CP114489.1:10007500-11207500 GCA_027186245.1 Coriaria nepalensis
TACTACTACTACTACTAGTATTATTATTGTTATTATTATTATTATTATTAACCGGTGAATCTGTAAAATGAAATTGCTAATCAAGCAATTAAAATGTTAAATATGTATATATATATATATATATATATATATGTAATGTAATAAAATATCTTTTACCTATTCCATTAAGGTCATTCTCATAGATACTAGGATCAAAGTTAGTGACAGCCTCCTTGCCATTAAACTTAATAGCAGCTTTGTCATATGCCCTATACCAACAACAACAAAAACACAACATAACAACAACTTCTTTACTAGTTACTAACTAAAGGGGACACAATATGTGTGTGTTTCTCGGCTCGTGATGGAAAACTCTTACCGGGCAGCTTCGATCTCGGTATCGAACAAACCCAAATAAACGTACCTGTGTTGATTAAAAATTAATCAACTAATCAGGCATTATGACATGTAAGTTATATAACAACAACTAAAACGTTAGAAAAAAGGAAGAGAGAGAAGCAGATTCCAAGAGCACAGGAAGAAGATAAGGATGGGGGGGGGGGGGGGGGGTTACTTTTTGCCTAGAAACTGGCCCATGCGAGCTTCCCATCTACCGCACTTGTGTAAAGTAACGCCTCTATACTTTGAGCTCCCTCTTGGGAACCCTGTGCTTTGTCTCCTTAGTACATGCACAAATTCCTCCTTCGTTAAATTGCTCATCTGCTTCAAATATATATTTTTTTTTCATAATAAGACGTCGTACAGACTTCATTTAATAAAAAATATAAAAAAATAAATATACATTGATTAATTTTCTTAATTCTAGCTTAAAAAATGATCAATTAAGCTAATTAACCTGCTTTAAATCCTCTTCATAGTCTTCAATGCTGAAGTTAATGTCTGCGCCCATCCCTCGAAACTTGACGGCCGCTCTATCATATGCACTGCGCATTCAATTTCATTTTCATTTTCATAAGAAAATTAATTAATTAATTAATTTATATTTAGAAGAAATTAAGAGAATTAAACACCCAAGTTTTTCTCACCGAGCAGCTGCATGTGCAGTATCAAATCCACCTAATGTAAGTAAACATGAAATGTCATTAACTTTTATTATACGAAAGAAAATTACCTGAGAAAAATAAAATTAATTACTCAAAAAAATATAAATCATACCAAGATAAACTTGTTTTCCACAATCCCTGCATGATTTATTATATATAAACAAAAAAAAAGAATTTAATTAACTAGAAATTAATTATTAAACCAGAAAAATAAATTTTTGTAGTAAATTGGAACTTAATTAATTAAATATAATTAGTACTAACCATATATGAGACTCCCACCGGCCAGTTCGCCGGTAAAAAGTGACGCCACGATACTGTGAGCTTCTTGACCTTGGTCCACGCCGGCTCTTCTTCATCGGCTGCGAAGCTTCGAGAAAATTAGCAGCCGAGCCGAGTGGGTCGACGCTATGGCTGAATTTTACGCCGAACCAGTGGGCCCTGGGAAAAGTAGATACAGCGCCGCCGTTGCCACTACTACTAACAGTACTACTACCGTTCGAGTTTTGCCCACCGCCGCCGACTGGTACGACGTGATCCATTTCGCACTCTTCCACCGGGAAAAACTGTCGGGTCACCGGATGACCGGGATGGTCGGTATCCATGGCGAAACCGAATATCTTACTATTCCTGCCTTCTTCGACGGTTTTTTCTATGCCTAATCTTAACATCCCTCTATCGCCAGTAATAGTTTCCTCTTCCTCGGATCCGTCCTCTATAACCATCGCTGATGAGCTGGAATTCGAGGCTGAACCGACCCGTTTTCGCTTCTCATCGTCGCCGCCGTCAATGGGTGAAGAACATCCCTCCGCTTCATCCTCCAACCTCCGATCCGGAGAGTCGTTAAGGTCCCACATGTATGGAAAACCGAATACAACAAAACTAAAACACGACGAAAATTTATAAACTAAAACTGTCGCCTAATACTAACATAAACAGCGATGCAAATTTTTCTAGTGAGCTCTTATTTTTCGCCCCAGAGAAATCTCCTCCTCTCTCTCGCTCTTCTCTCTCTCTCTCTCCAACCACTTGCGTTTCTCCTTCCTTTCAATGACTCATAATTTCACTCTCTCTCTCTCTCTCTCTCTCTCACTCTCAAGACGGGTTTTGTTTTTTTTTTCTTTTTCTTTTTTTTACTTGATTTGTTTTCAAAATCAGACATAAATTTACTTACGTGAGTGTATTTTGATTTTGCTGTGTTTGTTTATAACATTTCTTTTTTTTTTTCTTTTTTTTTTTTATATACTATTTTCTTCTTTATCGATTAATGTTTTGATTATCAGTGGGTGGGGACCACTCTGTCTGATGAAATGAACATAGGTTGAGAAAATAGAAAAGGAAAGAACATTTCTCTTCATTGGTTAACTTCTTTTTTTTTTTTTTCCGACGTTAATCAAATCGAAAAGCATCTGTCTTTCCCCTTCCCATCATCCACCGGTTTCTTTAAAAGAAAAATTACCCACTAATGGAAGTAGACATCTCGAGAACTAACCACTGTTTTTTATAGATCTTATATTTTCATTATAATAAACTTTTTCGATCAAAATTATGAGATATTACTTCACTTCTCTTCTTTTTTGTTTACTACTTTCTAGTAAAAATATATATCTTTTTTGTTCCTACTGACTAAGCATATATTTCAAAATATATATATATATATATAATGTTCTCACTTTTTGGTAAAAAGTTGACGGTGGTTAATCTCAATTTATATTTTTAATGTATTTTAAACGAAACACTTTATTTTGAGAAATACATGTTACAAACGTACTCTCTAGTTTTCACTCATTTAGGTTAGAGTTCAAAACCGTACTCCGACAGCATTACAAACGTTAGCAAACGGTGTCTTTATTTTTATGGAAGAGAAAATACATGATTCGAACATACATGAACAAAAATTTGACATGTGCTCAGCACGAACCCTATGAGTAGGGTGTAAACTAATGTTCACCTTATGCGGATTGGGTTTGGTGAGAAGGTTAAAATGTTGGAAGCAACCATAATGAAAAGTGGTCTGAAGCAAAAAAAAATGACGAGGAAGCGAGCTCTTTTACTAAGAAAATTTTGGATTATCCCATGTTTAGGAAGTTCAAACTTCCTACGTTAAATTTTTATAGAGGTGTCTCTAATTAAAAGAACCATATTGAAACTAGCTTACAGATCTACTATAAGGTTTAAGTCTCTAAGTGATGAACTGATATTTTAGACTTTCCACATTATTCTAGTTGGCCCAATAATCAATTGGTATAGATCATTGGCTCCCGACTCGATCAATTCTTTTTATAAGCTAAAGACTCAGTTTGTGGCCATCATCTTGGGGACCAAGATACTTAAGAAATCATTAGCCAGCCTCTACATAATTAAACATAAGTCTAATGAATCCTTAAGTGACTACACTGATCGGTTTTAGAGAGAAGCTTTGCGAAAGACCGACCAGCCGATTCGGGGGTCTTGCATGCATTCTTGAAGAACATCACTAATGACAAGCTGCTATCTAAGTCTAATAGGGGACATTTGGAGTCATTTGCTGAGGCGTTAGAGGAAGCAAGAAGGATTGCTTGTAATAGTACCTAGTACCTAGTACCTAAAGGTGGATCTGATTTGAAGAAGAGGAAGGTGGATTCAAGAGGAAAATTGAATGGAGAGATGATAAGAGGAGGAAGGAAATCAAGAGAGTAAGTATAGAAAGAAAAAAGTGAGTTGCAATACTTCGTGAAATTTTCAATCACTTAACGGAAAATATTGAAGTGACACATCTTTTTTATAAATTAGGTTCTCAAAACTTCCTTTTTTTTTTATAGATGTGACCCTCCTCACGTATGAAGCTATTTTGAGCATATACGTGAATTTTTTTTATTTAGATGATACGGAACGTGTATGGTAATTAGTCGATTGTGTGTTAAGACATTATTCTAATATTATATAAAAATTTAGGACATATTTGGTTTAATTCTTTGGTGAGAATAAAATGAAAATTCATTCCTTTTCACTTTTTGATTCAAATGAATTGAAGTGAGAATGATTTTTTATTTTCACTCAAATGAAAATATCATTTTTTATTTTCATCTAAGTTATGTTTTTGATGAAAAATTAAAATAAGCATTCATTTAAATATGTTTTTTTATAAAATTTTTATTCTCATTCTCATTATATTTATATTTTTATTCTTAATTTTTTTAAAAAAACTTAAATATATTTTAAATTCTATCATAAAATTAATTAATAAATAAAAAAAATGAATTATTTTCTCATATATTAAAATTTTTAAAATTTATTCTTCTTAAATATATCTCATTTTTTCAATCATAATCATAATGACACAATCACCTGCGCAGAATGAAAAAGAGTCGTGTAGGAGGAGTCTTGGTCTTTTTCTGGTTTTGTTTATCAGAAAAGTGAAATGGGAAAAAGAGTAGAAAATGGAAAGTCTTTCAAGAAATATCCAATCCAAGTGTACGGGTCGGACACCTTCTCCCCTTTCCCATCTTTAGCTCTCCCACCAACCAATCACTTATTATTAATATTAATTTATTTTTTTTTATATATTTTTCATTTTACCTCGTCTTTATCATCTTTCTTCCACCCTCACCCTTCCGCGCGTGGGGAACATTTAATAACTTTAATAAGAGGATTCGACATGTCATTATAAAGAGGGTGAAATAGGGTTTCGACCCATGAATTTGTTAATTTCGGATTTTTCCCCCAAGACTTCAAACCCATATGCAAAATAGAGACTGTCCCTAAATGCAGTTGGGGTAGGGTTTTTTTTTTTTTTTTTAATAACAAAAAGCTTATATTTAAAGCTGAAAAAGGGAAGAAAAAAACACAATAAAGGGGATTAAAAAAAAAATCCATGACAAATAATTTACTATATAAAAATATTTTGCTCTCTAGCTGAGAGTGGAACTCAAGATCTCCCCCCACTTACTAAACGGTGCTCTAACCAACTGAGCTTCGAGGGCAATTACAATGGTGGTACCTTGATTGTTGTACTGGTGATGATTACATACACGTGGTATGCGGTCTTGTAGGAAACTAAAATTAAGAGTGATTAATAAGAATGTTATGTTGATTTTTGGTTTAAATTAGTTGTTAGTAAGTCTACATTTTCTTATTTTACTTGCTGTTATAAGAGTAGTGGGCAGTTTATATTTGTGTTAGAGGCTTTTTAGGAAGTATTGTAGTAGTGAATAGTTTATATTTGCAGTTGAGGTGTTTTAGGAAGAACTTTTTTCGTGGGATAATGTCTCTTTAGAAGACACTTTGAGAGTCTTTTTTATATTCCCTTTTTTAATGTAATTATTTAGGTAGTGAATAACACAAACTCTATACCAGCTAAACCTTCTTCTTCTATTTATTTTTGATTTCCTATTTTGTTACATGGTATCTGAGCCTTGGTTGATGACTAGTGTATTTCTTTTTCTTGTTGTCTATCAAGTTGTATCTTGTTGGAGAAGATCAAGTTCGAAATGGAACTCTTCGATGGAGAAAATAGTTCTACACAACATGGTGTAGAGAATCTTGTAGGCACAAACTACAAGTATTGGAGAATCTGTATGGTGGCTTATCTTCAAGGTCAGGATCTATTGGAACTCGTTGCTGGTATTGACTTGAAAATTTCAGACGACAGTCTGGAAAATGCTGAACCGAGAAGAAAATGGAAAATCAAATGTGGGAAGGCACTTTTTTGCTTTGAGGACATCAGCAAAGAATACATTCAGCATGTTCGTAATATCGGTTGCCGAATATTTTTCTACAAGTTAAGAATTTATGTGCGAATATTTCAGAATTAGATCTAGAACAGAAGATCAGTGAAGCACATTTATGGCGGTTTCTTTTTCATGGCTTACGAAAAGAATATACGCCTTTTGTTACTTCCATTCAAGGATAGGCGACCCAACCATCAGTTGAAAAAATTTACTTTCTAATCATGAGGCATTGGCTAAGCAAATGGTTAATAAAGTTGTCTCAGAAATGATAAAGTTTTCTTCTCAAAAGGAAAGTTCAAGGAGAAGGATTCAACCAAAATTCCATCATGGAGCTCGAATTCAAAGAACTATAATGGAGGAAGCTCATGCCAAAATAATTTTCTCAAATGTTACAGGTGCAAGAAAATTAGGCGTATTAAGAAAAATCATCGTGTGAAGCTTTCAAAAGCAAACATTGCTCATAAAAATGGAGGAGATGGTGAACTTAAATAGAAACAATATTTTTCAACTTGTACGATTGAAGCTGGAGACAGTAAAGTTTTTAAAGCAACACCAGTTTAAACTCTTGTCAACTACATTAATTACAAAGAGGATTTGATCATTGATTCTAGTTGCTCACATCGTGTGACTGACAATGATTCACTACTCTGTGAGATGCGTCAGCATGATGGAGATCGAGCAATCGTCACAGCTGATAACTCGGTCCATCCGATAGTACAAGAATGGATTATGCAAATTGGTGTTGATGGTTCAAAGACCGGAAGTGTCTTATTGATAGTGCAGTAGTCTGGCATGCTAGTTTGGGTCATATTGGTTTTCAATTGTTGAAACAAATTTTCTCGAAGTTTGGATGGAATTCCAATTCTACAAAATGTACATGAAGAAGTGATTTGTCAAGGTTGTCAATATGGCAAGTCTCTCCATCTTCCTTTTAAAAAATCGACAACTCGTAGATCAACTCCATTTGAATTAATGCATACTGATTTGATGAGGCCAACAAGGACACCGAGATATAGTGGTTATCACTATTAATGGTGTTAATGGATGATTGCTCTCGGTACATATGGGTGTATTTTTTGAAAGAAAATGGTGAAGCTTTATCCAAGTTTATGGAATTCAAGAACGGTGTAGAGAAAGAATTTGGGTTAAAGTTGAAGCGAAAATGACAGTTTGGTCGTCACTATTAATGGTGTCAACAAAATTCTTTCTTTATTGTGACAATAATGGCATTCAATGGTAATTAACGTGCCCTAATACCCCACAACAAAATAGGGTTGCGAAGCTGAAGTTAGAACATCTTGCTATAGTAAGTTTATCATGGCTGCATGATAAAAATCTTCCTCGAGAGCTTTTGGGCGGAAGTTGTCGGATGTGCATGTTATTTGGTCAATCGACTACCACCATGGCTAGGTACGGAGAAACCTCCTTTTGAAACCTCTTTCGGTTGTTTGGTTCTATTTGTTATGTTCATGTTCTAAAAACTAATAGAACAGAACTTGATCCGAAAGCAAAGAAATGTATATTTGTTGGCTATGATTCATATAGAAAAAGTTGGAGATGCATGGACCCAGCGATAAAGAAGTCCGTTACTTCTAGAGACGTGGTATTTGATGAGGTTTCATCATTTTATTCCTCTCCAAAATTCATTGCCAAGACGATGCTATTGACAACAAATTACCTGAGGTGAATACGTCTTCTCAAGCCAGTAATACCTCATTAAAGCAAGTTGACTCTAAACATGAAAGTGAGTATGAATCTTCTTGTCTAGACACTTCAAATGGTCATAATCAAACAACAAGAAAGTCAACAAGGCCAAGAAAGCAACCCGAGCATTTGAAATATTATGGTGTATAATTAAATAATTGTCCAATGACTTCTTGCTTCTTTACTAGAGCATTAGATGAAGATGAGCCAACTTCTTATGATGAAGGTAAAGGTTTACAAAATTGGGAATGGCCATGGAAGAAGAAATCAGGACATTATTAAAAAATGAGGCACGGGAACTTGTGCCAAAGCCGGGGAATTGTAAACCTGTTACTTGCAGGTGGGTTTACAAGTTGAAGAAGAAGGCAGATGAGACAATTGATAGATATCAAGCTCGTCTAGTAGCTTGCAGATTTTCACAAAATTATGGTCTAGATAATGAGGAGACCTTCAGCCCGGTAGCAAGGATATTGACATTAAGAGCAATTTTTCTCACTTACCGCTTCTAAAAACTGGAAATGATAGCAACTTAATGTAAAGTATGCATTTCTTTATGGAGAATTGGATTGTGCAGTCTTCATGGAATAACCTCAAGGATTTATCTCCAAACAATTTCCTCAACATGTTTGCTGCTTGAAAAGGCGCTATATGGCTTAAAATAAACACCTCGGGCCTAATAGAGTAAAATTTCTCAATACCTCGTCTTTTGTGGTTCCAAAGTCTCTTAATGCAGATTCTAGTATGTTTGTAAAATTAGGTCCATACCAACAATGGTCAAGTTGCAGACATATTTACTAAAGGTCTTGAAAAGTCTCAAATTTGAAAATCTTAAAGCTGCGTGTAATTGATCATAAGTATGCACTAAGGGAGAGTGTTAAAAATTCGTATATCCTACTTAATTACTATGGTTTAGAGTAGTAGGTAGTTTATACTTTCAGTCACTCTTTTTAGCAATTGAAAGAATCATTATTCTATATATATATATATATATATTGTTTTGATGACTTGATAAGCTGATTGGGCACATTGTGTCAGTACCTTTGTGTCACAATTCTTAATATTTGAAAGTTATGGGTGTAAAACTACAATTTCAAAAAATTCAGATATAGATATTTGTTATGACATAGTTTGTGGGGTCAAATATTTTTTAGCAAAAGTAACTAGAAAATATCAGCGTTTGACATGCACGCTGCGAATGAGAGCGTGTGTCGAACCGTAGAAAAATCATCAGATTAAAATACTAAAAGCCAGCTCAGACCATAGGATAGATTAATAGATAGATTCTTAGGTTAAAAATTGAATATTTTATTGATAAAGCTAAGTGTTCTATGCTCAATAGATACATACATGAGATAAAATCCTCTACAAAAATTAAAAGAAAGAGACAATCTAAAGATAAGAGACTTTATATTTTGAAAAGTAAAAATTACTTTAGAAAAAATTATTGGAGTCAGATCTATTCTTAAACAGTTAGAAAATACTGATTAAATTAAAGAGAAATTTTATTTCCTATCTTTTTTCTTTAAAGGAGAAGATTCCTCTTTAATCGGAGTGTAGTCCTCGTATGGATCTTGCGAGTCTTAAAAGTATTCTCAACTACATTCTGAGTTTTTTACATCATTTTCTATGAAGACCCTCTCTTTTAGAAATCTCTTAACTCTTCAAAAAATTGCTAAAAAACTTCACTAATATTTTACTTTTGAAGAGGCCGAGAGGGATCCGAAAAAGAAAATGGGATATAGACAAATTCCCTTACGAGAGTAAACAATATGATGGTTGTCTAAGTAATATTTGTTCCACCATTTAGTATAACACCATCTTCTAAGCCAACAAACATCTGGATTAATCTCGAAATGGTCTTCATTGTCAAAACTAATTTTACATTTCCATTTTATGATCCAAGAAATTTTGTAAATAACCTGAAACTTTAAAGCAAAAAATAGGAATTCTTCTGAAATTTTGTTAGCCAAGCATAACGACACAAAAATCACCTTAACATAAATGGGAAAATGAAAGGTCTAATGCCAAAATCATTAAACAAATTATGAAATCACGTAGGAAATTTCCTGGTTAGTATAGAACGAGATCCACTAGCTATGTTTCCCTTTAGCATTTTGAATGAGGAAGATCTAGCTCCAAGCGGAAATGCCTATATCTGTGGAGCAATGCCTATATCTCCAAAGCTCTCCTACAAACCATTCGGATGGAAGAATTACTCTAAGGATTCCCAGCTTTAAAAAAACCACACGATAATTCTTACAATTAGTGTCCATCGCAATAAATCCAGAGCCTTCAAGAATATGGTTATACCAAAGCCAAGTTGTTGGGAACATATATGGCTTTAAGTGATCTCCAAGGTACTTGTTAGCAAAATCCCAAATCCAATCTTAAGGTACTCCTTTAAAAAGAGCTTATTCTGAATCTTTGATCAGACATAGATATTCTGCGAAGATTTTAAAATATAGGAAATCCTTCTCATTACTAGTTGAGGAGGGATTACAAATTCCAAAGATTTTTTAGAATGAAGTTGGGAATGGCCCTTCTTTTTACTCTGACTCTAGGCCTTAGGGATTGTCACTTTGCGACTTGGAGCTAGAGCCTGAGGAGAGAAAAATGAAACTTTCTCCTTTCCCTTATCCGTCTTGTAAAAATTCTATGGTCAAAAAATCTTGAAGGGGATTATTTTCTCCTTTAATGAATTCAATATCAAAGTAAAAAATGGAGAGTATTCCTTACCACCTTGCAAAGATTTGCTTGGATACCAAAATTTTTACATCTTTTAATATAATATATTTGGTTGACTTGCAGCTAACCCTTATTAAGAATCTTTGGTTGATAAGATCATACTCGAATTTCTTTACCCATAGTACGATGGATAAGATATCTTTTTTACTATGGAATAATTCTGCTGAGCTTTTTTCCAAATCTCAGAAGTGAAATAGATAAATTGTTCTTTACTGTTTATCCTCTGTTTAAGGATTCTTTCAAAACCTAATTCAGAGGCTTCCACAATCTTAAAAGGTCACAAATGGGCCAAATTTAAATAAGGAAAGACTTTAGTCCGCATTTTTATCTTATGATCTGCCCTTGTGCACTCTTGAGTCCATTTTGAATGGCTTTTCTTAAGTATTGCATACAAGGTTGTATTATCTCTTGCAAATCTTCGTAGAAGTTTACAATGTAATTTAGACTTCCCATAAATCTCTGAAGCTGGATCTTGTCTCTTATTTCATAAGGAAATTTATCTGCAAATTTTATTGCCCGTTGAATGGGGATAATAGTGTTTTACTTAATGGCATGTCTGAGAAAATGTATTTCCGTTTGAAATAGCTTCATCTTTTTTGCTGAAACTACAAGATCAACCCTTTTCATTACATTTAGGAATATTCCTAAGTACTTGAAGTGTTGATCTATAGATTTTGAGAAGACCAGTACATCGTTAATGTAGATGATAGTAAAATCTCCATATAAATTGAAAATCTCATTCATAATGTTTTTATATTCAGATAGAGCATTCTTCAAATCGAATGACATAACATTCTATTCGTAATGGCCTAAGAGAACAATCAAGGTTATTTTATATCAGTCTTCTTCTTTGATTTGAATTTACCAATATCCAGACTACATGTTAATTATCAACCTAGGCACTCTTCAATCTAACTCTGCTGCATTTTGAACATAGAAGGTTGTGCAACTCTAAGGACTATAGCTTTTTATGATTAACCTTTAATTTAAGAGATTTTCAATCTCTTTTTTGCAATGATTTACCAAATTAAGGTTTATTGCTATTAGGCTTGCCTTAGTTAGGATATCTTTTTCATTAAAGGAGGGTTCATAAGGACGTTCAACAACATGTTATTTTTTGTCCCAAAAAGTATTAGGAACATCAGCGCATATTTCTTACTATAACCTTTTTTTCCACTTCCTCTATCTTTTGACGGAGCAGAGAAGATTGCAGTCTTTCTGCAATCATTTTTGAAGTAATATCTTACATGGAGAGAAAAATCTCTCTTTCCTCTCAATCTTTGATTTTGTTAACCTCATGATATTTAGGTTTCTCATAAAAGTTAAAGTTCACTCTCTGTCGTTGCACTACTCTTTAGTTCAATCTTCAGTGCAAAATACTGTTTAACATAAAACTTACATCCGCTTAGTTGGGACGAGACAACTGTGACTAAATTACTTTCAACACATATAGAGTGTTGGATATTAATGGGGAGAATATAATCATCATCTTCAATATCATTTACATGTTATGCACACAGTGACGGTGGAAGTATATCGTCAAGTGCACATGGTATAAGTGGTGATGATGGTGGCATCTCATCAATCGGTATGTCATATAACCTATATCTACCAGATAAAGTATCGGGTAAAGTCCTAGTGAGTATTGTTAGGCATGGTGCCCTAAAAACATGTAATAAATATAATTTTATAAAATTAATAAAAGTGACATTTTTTTATATAATTGTTTGAATGTGTTATTATTGAATAATGCGTATAAATATTAGAAAATTTCAAATTCATTTATATGACTATAATCTTGTATTAGTACGATAATATTAAGATTATAAATAATGAATTAAATTGTCTGCAACATATTAAAGTATGAAATCTTTAATTGATGGTTGCTAGTACGGTCAACTAGCATTATGAATGCAAGTGATCTAGATTCGGATCACTGATGTAGATAGACATCTTAGTGGATGTCTTTTATATAATTGGATTTTATAGGAGATGGCCCGACATGAATTAATTTTTTATCAACATACCATTTGCTATAAAGAATTTTATTCATATCAATAAATGATCATATGTAAATCAATCTAAATGCTGAGTATTCATGAAATCTTGCTTATGTCAATTAGATCTTTTGATTCAATCATCACAGTTTGTATATAAAACAGGCTAAAGACTTTTATTTCAGAGATTCATTGGGATAAGCGGCTGAAAACATGATTTATAAATATAAAATCCAAACTTTCTTCAAAGAAGATTGTATATTGGTTTCCTTAAAGGTTAATTCTCAAATTGAATGATTTTGTGCTTAAATTTATAATTAAGTTATAAATTGACCGTTTATTAGTGGATTAATGGTACATAAAGATAAAAAGATAATTAGAAAGGTAAAATTGTAATTTTAGCCATATTTAATTTTGAATCGATTATTGGAGGATTAAATTGCATATAATGATAATATCAATGGACTACGAGAGATTGTTCAGTAATTTATTCTATAATTTCAAGACTGTAATTTCATATTTTTTATGGAATAATATTGTGATTAATAAATAAGATTTATTATATTAAATAGTTTAATAATCTAATTTATTGGAGCTTAATATTATATGCCAATAGTTCTCAGGTCGCCTCTATAAGATATTATATAAGTTAAGAGTGACAAAAGTAGAGAAATGGTTTCTTTGCAAAAAAAAATATAGTTTTCTAGGAAAAACATGTAATTATGAGATAATTAGTGTTAATTAATAATTAATTAATTAAAAATATATTTAAATATTATAGTGAATTTCGAAATTCACTTTAATAAAATAATAATATATTTAATTTTAAATTGAATATGTTATCTAATATAAAGTTATTATGAAATATCAATTTAATATTATGATTAGGAAATTCAAATTTAAATTGGTTTGAGAAACTAATTTAATATTCAACTAAAATATAATTTGACTTAAAATAGATAAAATTTTATTTTAAATTAAATTTAAAAACATTTGACCAAATCTAGGATATTACTAAAAGATATCTCATGATTTTGTTATCATTTAATATTATGTTTGAATTATTAATTCAATTAATATAAATTGTTTAAATTAAAAATAATATTAAATAGAAAACCTAATAGAAATCTATAAATATATCTTATTCTAATTATTTGATGATGCAAAAAAGAATAAGAAAAAACTAATTATCTCTATGTGCCCACACATATCATAATATGTTGAGAATCGACTTAAAAGCATGTTGTCAGTCTCAACGATCGATTTTCTTAAGTTAAGATACGATTTCTTTGTCTGGTGTATATGATTAATTTATATATATATATATAAATGATCGTTAAAGTTTTTTTCGAATTTTTTTTTTATATATTGGAATGAAAAATCGCTTCTACTACAAATTTTTAATCCGATTTCCAACAAATATTACTCCCATGAAGAAGTCATCCTTGTACCCTTAATTTGCAATATTTAACTCGGTGTTGTGACTAGTGTTCTTCCTCTATTCTCTCACCTTCATCAATCACCCGCAATCTCAATCTCTTCATCATCATTACCCAAAATTTCAGTCTCTTCATCATCATCAACTTCCTCCTCCTTATCTCCATCTTCATCCTCATCTCCTCCTCATCCTTATTCTCATTGTGATGTCTGTCTGTACCATGATCATACTTAAACAAATCATCATGATTAATAATAGGAATAAGAATGTCCCTCCCAGAAATACCATGAACATTAAGAAAATTAGACAATTGACGATCCTCTTCATCATATGATTCTCCTCCCATCTCTTAAAGTAATTTAACGTTCAATGGACATTTTTCATCTGTAGTTAACAAGTGCCAGAAAAATCCCTTCACATTTTGGTTATTTTTTTATATATAGCGGTGAATTCAATAATTTACTTTCCGACTTGTATGATAGTTACAAACCAAAATGATTACAATAAACATCAATAGAATCATATACAACCTCCAGAAACTGACTATAAGTGATATTAGATTTCATCGAAGCATTATTAGATCCTTTGCTTCTATTTAAATGCCAATATCATGACTTCTTTTTCTTATTTTGGTTTATATTTTCTTTTCAATCATCATCAAAGCATATCATTAAGAATAAAGATTTCATTTATGTATAATAAAAATAAATGGGAATCAATACTATTGAGAAAAAAGAAGGAAAAAAAAAAACATAAGTTACTCAATGACTCAACTAACCCAATGCCTTGATGGCCCATCATACCATCAAGCCATTAGGAAAATGCCATCGAGTATTAGATAAACAATCCAATTTTACAGATTTATTTTGCATGTTGCAAAACAAGAATCACAGTACAAACAAAATAGAAAGAAGAATATGAATTTTCATTTCAATTATGATAATCAATTAACTATTCAAAGAGAAATCAATAACAAAAAAATAATTCAAATCGTGTTCGAATGAGCTCTAGTCCTATAAGATTCAGAAGCTTGGTGATAAAAGAAGTAGGAGAAATCAAAATATGATTAATTCGCGTAAGGTCGCAAAAATAAAATACCGAAAAATGTGGGTTCGAAACGGTCTATTTAGGAGGAATCAAAACTGGTTGTTAAGTTTTTTTATTTTAATCATATGAATGAAGTAGTACGTTGAAGATGATGGTAGTTTTATAATTTCAATTTTTAAAATTAATGAAAAATATAATATAATATAAAAACTAGTTTATAAAGAAAATATTATTGTGAGCGTATCGGTAATAAAACTTTTTTTTTTATAAGCCCATTAACCAATGGATCGTTTACTTTTTGTCCCTATAATGAATAACATAACTGGACTATGCCACCAACTCATAATGTTGCTATTCATTATAAAAATTATGATTTGGTTAAGAAAAAAAAAACAATTATGACATCATTTATGGACTGTTGTTTAGTTCATTATTTGATACGATAATTAGATATGAACTGTTGGAATTAGTGACTATCAACGAGGTTCAAATTAAATCTTAAATATATCAACGGTTTAGATAAGTCATGATAGTTCATGTCAATACTTATTACCCATCATATCTTATAATCTATTCGTAACCCACAAATACATATGTGTCATTAATGGACTTCATTCGAAAATGAGTTTTAGGTTTAAGTTTTGACAACATCATTACTAACTACTAATTGTGATTAGATATTAATGAAAACAAAGTAATTTGGACATGATTATTTGTCATCTAGGTAAAACATAGGAAATGACATTTGTCTTAAAATTTGATTCTTTAAAGAACAACTTCATTATGCGGTTGGTTCTAGACTTAACTTTTAAGCAACTCTTTTTTTGTTACTTAGAGTAAGAATCACCCTATAACATCATAAACATATCACAGTCCTGTTTGTATACCAAAACAGCCGTATTCTTGTTTAACTCTAAACCCATTAATAGATTAACTTACTTAGATTTGTAATAACAAAAAAATTAAGCAGTCAGTTTTTTATTTTTTATTTTTTTTTATACTGAGATTGTCATATTAGATCATTGGATTCTTTTGACTTTTTTTCATCAGGGGAAATGGGCTTAAAAGCAAAGGCCCGGTAAAATATCATTTGGATTGGACTGTTACCTTTTTTGGGCTTCTTTTCTTTCACTCTCTTGAAGCATTACGTCTTAAGGAAGGACTGGACCTTCTAAGACTACGTTTTATGCAAATTAGGCCATTCCAATTTTTAGCTAAAATTGTTTATTTTTATTATTTCTTAATTGTTATATAATTGATTGATAAAACGAGTTTTTTAAATATTGAAGATAATTTTATCAAAGTTTAGGGTATGGTTCGAATCTCCTCTATTATACAATTATGTGATTTAACGGTCTATTATGTAACGTGGGTTAGTTGCTATATAAATATTTAAAAGATTATTCTAATAATTATGTTTTAAGTAGAGTTATAAATGGATATATTCTAAAACTTCACGAAATTAGATACTATTGTTGGAGACATGATATAATCAACTGTCATGCACCGACTTCACAACCTCTTTATATTAGTTAGGACGATTGAGAGCTGTCTCTTATTCGTCATTGAACCATCATTAGATTATGCTAACAACTTTAAAGTATAATTTTGAGTTATTTGATTATGGAGTGCATATATAACTATTTAAAAATCAATGATCTAATTTATATAAAAATAATATTTATAATTAAGATGTAATTTCGTATATCATATAAATAGTATATCATAAGGAAAACTCCTAGAATTAATTTAGAAATTATATGCACTATTAGGTATATTAGTCACGTTTGATGTTTGTCTATCTAATAAAAAAATATAAAAAATATTTATTTTTTATATTAAATTTTATCATAATTATTGAAAAGCACTATAAATATAGGGTGGCAATTATAAGGTATGGGGAAATAAAGGTGGAAAGAATAATGTAGGAATCATAATTGAGGACGTGACAAGATGGTAATCATTGACATATAAAAATAAAAATTAGGTACTCGGTGGTGCCATATAAGAATCAAACGAATACGATATATATATATATATATATATATATATATATTCATCAAATGTTTCCCGCCAATTGTGAACCAAATATTGTCTGTTAGTGAAATAATACATGAAGAACAACACCACAAGCTCGAGACAAAACCCTAAAAAAAAAAAAAAAAAAAAAAAAAAAAAAAAAGTGCGAATACTTCATTAGGAAAAGTAATATTACAAGCAGCTGCTTATTAACATTGGTTTTTTTCCCAACTGAGAAATGAAATTGACAACGAACAACCCTCAAAAAATTTTGTTTATGTTACGACATCAAAATCTCAGCCCTCTTCCCTACACTCGACACAAACCCTCCAATCATCAACTCGCAAATCCGACAGCCACCATGCAAGCGTCGCTTCACTACCCACGTCTATTTCTTTTTTCATAAACTATCCTATCATATATAAAATATTTTAATTTACATCCAAAATTAAAATTAAAATATAATATAATTTAATAATATATAATTCATATAAAATAAATTTTTAATAAGTATAAATAATACACAAATCAAATTTTGTTTTTAATTATTTCAAAAATTGACACCAAATTAAGTATATCTTTTTATTATCAATTTCGAAATTGTAATTTTATATTTTTAATCTATTTTATTAATTTAATTCAAATTTTTTTTATACATTTATTTATCACTATCTCAATAAACCATTCGGTTGCTACCATTGCCGTTGTTGCCGACGACAACCGCCTTCACCAACCACGAATACTGATCCACACTACCATGGCCAACCACCACCACCAATGTTGCTGCCAACCTCAATCACCGCCGATCACTACTACGTTGGCCACCACCAACGACTCATGCCATCACCTACCACCATCACCGACCCCCACCAACAATGTCAATGGTGGTCGGTGGTGGTTGTCAGCGGTGATGGTTGTTGGCATGGACGGTCATTGGCAATAGCAGAATGATTAGTAGAGGTAGTGGTAAATGGATATGAAAAAAAAAGTTTGATTTAAAATAATACAATATATTAAAAATTAAAATTTAAGATTGAAAATAAAAAGAAATAATTAATTTGTGATCAATTTTTAAAATAGTTAAAGAGATAATTTGATTTCTAATATTATTTATACTTTAAAAAAAAATTGTGTAAATTATATATTAAAATATATATATACTAAATTATACTTAAAGTTTAATTTTGGGTATAAATTATCTTTAATCTTACATAATAGGAGTTTAGCTCTTAGGTTGAAAATTATATAAATTAAAATAAATTTTTTAAATATAGTAATAAATAATTTAGATTATTTTATTTTACTTTATAATTTTTAAGAAAATAGTTAAATTTTTATATTAATATAATTTTTAATTTAAGAGGAGTTCATGCAAATGAGAAAAACAAAATATATTAACTTATGAAATAACCAAAATACAACAAAATAATAATGGTCGAAGAAAATTATTTTCCTTAGAAAAAGGGGGGGAAAAAAGATTAATAATAATAGTGTTATTACAATATCATATTTGGTAGTTAATTTACAATGGGCAATTCTTAGTTTTTTGACAAAAATCCATAAGGTCGGCGCATTTTAGCAACCCACCACCCTCTTCAACCAATAGAATCTAAAGAGAGAGAGACCAGCTCAGTTTAATTTCTTTCCCACTCACACTCACCATCCGAATCTTCTGGGTCGGGTAACTTATTCAAGTCGACCCGGTCCAAGAACCCTCCACAAGCCTTCAACTCATGACTCACCGCCGTCGATGCATGTTGGCTTTGACGCTGGTGATGTCGAGTTAGAGCACTCTGAAGGGCATCAACCCGCGTTCCGACTTCTGCCGCTCTCTTCCTTATAGAAGCAGCCGACGTGTCGTCCGACCCAGCTCCGCTAATCACGCAACTCTCTCCAGCTACCGACTCGGGAAAATTCAGCTGAGCCGAGGGGCCTCGTAAATGAAACACCGCCGTGTCGTAGGCTCTAGCCGCCGCCACGGGGGAGGAGTAGGAGCCAAGCCAAATCCTGGACCGCTTATTCGGCTCTCGAATCTCAGCCACCCACTTGCCCCACTTCCTCATCCTTATCCCTTTGTACGACCTCTGATTCTCTACGATGACGCTAGATCTCTTCCTCGTTGACTCTCTGGTCCTCTCGTCTTCACCGTCCATCTGATCTCAAATCCCCCCCCCCCTTCCTCTCTCTCCTCTCCCTAGAACAACTTGTAGATTTTATGCAGAGCTGATAATAATTAGTGAATGAATGGATATTATTCTTCGTAAAAAGAAAAAAATGAAAAATCTTACGAGTGGAAGACACGCCGGAGATTGCTTTTTCTTGGAGGCCAGAGAGAGAGAGAGAGAGAGAGACGGGGCTAAGCTTTTTTACGGATGCTAGTTTTGCCCACTTAGCTTCTCATTTGAGTGAAAGACTCCTCCCCTCCACGTTGACATTTCTATGAGCCCAAAAAAAGGTTGCAGAATATATATATAGATATACATACCTATAAATAGGATTATATAAGATTCGGAGTTAAAGATTCGGACTCTGTTTGGCAAGTAAGAAAATAAAATTGGAAAAATGTTGATGGTGGTTTTATTTTATTTTATTTAATGGGCGGTAGGGAAGGTAATGGAAGTGTCGTTTGTGAAAAGTGATGTCGGATTCAGTGTTTATTATGATAAGTACCCTTAAAAAGAAGAAAAAAAAAAAACATTATATAAATATAGAAATAAAAACGTCATTGTCGTTTGTCAATAATTATAAAACAAGTACATCCAACAAGAAAGCGTTTTGTAGTAATTTATTTATTCTAAATTTATGAATAATTGTTTTTATTAATTATTTCCTAATGACGTCAGTGATTAATAATTGTCATATTTTTTAGTTAAATTATTATTCCATCCTTATGCTTAAAGCATTTTCTTATTTCAGTCCTCATACTTCTAATTGAGTTAAATCCATCCCTAATACATGTTTTTCCTTTTAATACCTCTCAATACTTGAAGTTTATTTATTTTTCCCACTCCTTCCTAGAAAATTCATCATTTTGGACTCAGATTCCAATCATAATTGCATCGGAGTTCAAGCTTAAATGTATTATTATCATAATACCAAATCATTATTAAAGTTAAGAGTTTGACGTCCACCCAAAAACATTTTACACTGTTTCATGAGATTTGTCCATAGATCGTAAGGGACTAATATTATAAGAGTTTAATGTCTATAATTAAAATGTTGATTATAAAAGAACAATAATTATAATGTGGGTGTAACCTCCTTAGTTAAAATTATAGCTAAAGATCGATTCAACTAGGAACTGAGATTTCCAAGGCTACAAAATGATAGATTTTGTCTGCATGTGTAAAGAAGAGCATACCAGTCGGTTCATTGAGCAAGCAAAAGATAAAATCGTTTTTCTTGAGATTGCGATGTTACTTGACGGCCTGTTGCTCTACTAGCTCCGACCATGTATTTCTCCTTCATCTTCTTCTTCTTCTCCAAATCTTCTTCTTCCCGAGTAATTGAAATTAGAGCGTTTCAATGGTTTTTTCTTTTTTAATTTTTTTTTTCTGGGTACTGCATTGCTAAAAGATAATGCTATTTCTTCTTCTCGAGTAGCTGATTTTGTGGAAATTAAGGCTATTTGATTTAATTTTAGGGCTATCTTCATTTTCAATTTCATTCATGATCTGTAAATTTTAAACATGCCCACCACATTTTTGAACAATTGTGGATGAGGCAATTCTAAGCGAACAGTCGGTGTCGAAAGAAACAAATCTGTTTTTGTTTTTGTTTTTGTTTCTGTAACTCGTCTAATTCGTCTAATCTGTTTATGTGATTCGTCTAGTTGACTATGGTTGTCTTCATATAAACTGGTGTGTGCTAAATATAGAGTGGATATTGATATATGAGGTCTCAACATCATCAAATTTGATAATTATATCAGTTGATATAATTGCTTCCGGGCAAGTGTCATGCTAATCCAATTGTGAAACTATATCAGTTGATGTATGATGATGATGGTGGTGAGATTTGTGAGTGAAATTGATTGTATAAATGCTCTATTCGGCGTTGAAAACAGTTGATTGCATAAATGTTATGTTTGTGGTTGAAATTGATTCATCATGGCTGTTTTTAATTGATAGTTTTGTCGATTTTATTGATCGTTTTCTCTTAAATTTTTTAAATATTTTATTGATGGATATCTTCCAACAGTAAACTGGGTTTGTTTCTGCCTGAATTTTCGGATGTTTCTTCTTTAAACCATTTCTTTACAAGTTGAGATGCCTTACAACATATTTTTGTAGATCCATTTTTTGGTTGATGTTGTTGATCGTTATATTTGTAGAATTTTTTAATGTATCAATTTGATGTTGTCGATGAAGTTTATTAGTGAAGCTATTGGTTGTTGGAATTTCGGTATGCAAAGGCTTTTTGATAATTTTATTATTTCTCAAGGGTAAATATGGTAAATTTACTAAAATATTTTAGATATATTTTAGATAAAAAATTATTTTTCAAATTAATTGTTCATACCTAATAGGAGAATTAAAGAAAATAAAGAATTAAATTTCAAATTCTCATATCCAATCAAATATGGAATCGAACATTTGTAGACACATTTTGAACATTGAAGATTATGTCATGGTGAGATACTTCTTGATCATAAGAGCTAGTTGGATGTTTCGGTATCTGATTGATTAAAAATTTACACTTGCCTCCTCATCATCAACAAAGAGAATGAAACTAGCTATTCCATATTTGACTTTTAATGGCTCGTTTGGTTTTCATTCTTCAGAAATCATGAATATAATCATTTTCATTTCATCGTTTGATTAGCTATAAATAATGTATCATGGAATGAGATGCATAATACAAAACGATTATAGACTTTATTCTTTTTCCATTTTTTCTTTCGGGAAGGGTAGAAATTAGAAATTTGAGATAGAGAAATATGGTTTATTTCTCAATTATAAAACACAAAGAATAAACACACACAATTCGACATTGATTTACTAAAAAAATTAGAGCGAATAGAATATTGTCTCAGATACCATTCTCTTTCTTTTTTTTCTCCTTTCGCAACCATTGTGACCTAATCTGAAGCTCTCAACTATCATAACAAATCACTTTCATCTATGTCGCTATTGAAGCAGTATAGAGCTTTGAAGCCGTTCGAGTAAGGTAATAATAATTTTCTATATGCTTTTAATAATATCTGTGATGGATTGCAATTTTTCTTGGTATTTAATAAGAAACTATTCCTTCTTCTTGGATTGTGATTAGATATTAACAAGCAGGAGTTTGTGATGTGTAGTGAAGTACAAGAGGAATTGATCGTTGACAAAGGAGAATATTGAAGATTACTGGAAATTGAAGAAAAAGGTGGAAAAACATTCTCAAGACAAATGGCAGGTACATTAAATTCAGTAATCTTTTTAAGGTTAAGCCTTTTTATTTATTTCTAGTACTGATCTTGATGTGAGATTATATTTTAGTGGGAGGCATTGCAAGTGGACTAGCATCAACTGGATAGTTCTAAACGAACCTCATATTTTAAAAATTGCATCCAAAACTTATGTCTAGCAGTTCCACGTTGCCAAGATGATTTCTTAATTAAACAATTTGAGATATCATGGACTGTAATTTAGCAAGTACTGTTTGATTATAAGTTTAATATTTTGTAATAAAAAAGTGTTAGATTATCTATATATATATATATACACATGTATATTGTGTGTGGATCGATAAATGTATACATTAATTTTTTTTAAGTAATTAATAAGACAGATCATGAATTATCGTAATAATTTTTGCATTCAATCGTAAAAATAATTAATATCAGATGGTAGTTTACTCGACAAGTTGAATATCCTATCAATCCGTTGAGTACCATAACTTCTTGTTTACTCGACGGGTCGATAGAGCTTTCGACTTATCGAGAATCATAACTTCTAGTTTACTCGACGGGTCAATAGATCCTTTGACCCGTCGAGTATCATAACTTGACCATATAATAATTTAAGGTAAAATAAACAATAGATGACCTGTGAAAAACCCTTCAACCCTTTAGAGTTACTATAGTTACTCTATAGATAGAAGGCTTTGAGGTTTTAAGATGCACAAACCGACGTCTCATATGTCGGTGTAAGTCTCTAACCGACATCTCACATATCGGTCTGTGATCTCAGGCCGGCATGTGAGATGTCAGTAAAATTGTTGGAATTTAGATATAATTAAATGATTCTCTAACGTAACCAAACGGTTGAATCGATTTCTTTAAAGAATTAATATGTCAATTCTTCGGGCAACCAAACATACATGTTGGAATACATCATTCTCATTTTCATTCCAATCATTTTACCTATTCTCATTTCACTCATGAATCGAAACCAAACAAGTTATTAAGAGAAGAACAAAACTCTACATTCAATACAAATTACAAATGCTATATGCGCAAACACCACACTCCATATAGGCCTATTCCCGGCTTTCAGCTCAGTTTGACTTCTTCCGCATACCCATTCTTGATTTTGCAAACCTGGGATTCTTCATTAAGCAAACACGAACTTTGAGAACAAAAAATGAGGGAAAAAAAAAATTCTCAGGAGCTGAAATGGAAAAATAACATGTTTGCATGCATATTAAAGAAAGGATACTCTAATCGCATAGCCTCGCCCGGTGGTGAAGAGTAAAGAAACGTTCCTTGCAGATGATTCAAAGCTCCGGTCGAACAGGCTGTATCCTATAAAGGGAAATTTTACTTTATCGAAGAAAGCCTTGATAGGAAAGAAATGTGAAAAGTAATAGGGATCAATATGGGTAAACCTTAAAATCAACAAAGGCAACTGGAGCTCCATAGGTGCTCTGCATTTTGAGTTTTAAGAACCCAGGGCATCTGAACAAAAGCCGTGTGTGAAAAAAGATGGGATGCAGGTTTTTTAAATCTCTTTAGAAAAATAAAAATAAAAACCTTACAAATGTCCACGAACCTGGAAAATATATCAATTAGCTCTTGTTCGGTGCAAGATGGACCCAGATTAGCCACAAATAATGTAGGACATGGAGTAGAATTCTGTAAATATAATAATTAAAATAAGATATCGGCAATGCTCATTATCATGTTAAGCTATATTTTCAGCGGTTTTGAGCACAGTACCTAGAAGCTTAAAAACTGAAATTAGAAAAAACCCAAGGAAAAGGCTGAGATATGAACATCTTCCCAACCCTATGGTTTTTGGATATAATATTATCATTATTTTTCTAAAACCCAAGGGAAAGGCTGAGATGTCAAATGGAACTTACAAACTTAGTAGGTTTCCGCTCATTTGCTGATCTTCCATCAAAGTTTCCGTGACTGAATAGTGAAAACGAGCAAAAAGGATAATTATACTTGTCCAGTATATTTTATAGAAGTAGAAGGGTGACAGAAAGTAACGAGTATATTTACACTCTACCCCTTTTGCCTTTCAGATGAAAGATCTAGTCTCTAGAATCAAAATGCATGTGCTTAATGTAATATAATAAAAGCTAGCAGAAGTATATGAATCACATTTCCATAATAAAGATTGTGCATTTTGAAGTAGTGCAAGATGACCTTTGTGCAGATGAATAACCAATTCCAGGCATGTGAATGCTGCCAACAACACCTTCTCGTGCCCAAAGCGTGCAAAAACATAGTGTAATTTGTAAGCTTTAATCAAAGAAAAACTGTGTTTCCTCTTCATTTGTGAGACTAACTAGTAACTTGTTCTCCAAGAAAGATCAATCAAGCCAATTAGAGAGAAGAGAACAAAAGGTATACATATTTCAAGTCATCAAGTGGGTAAAGAGAGTATGCAAGGATGGGAAGAAAAAATCTACACAAACAAGCAGCAGGTCCTATGTAAAAGAGTAATAATCATCATCTTACCAGAATCTGGATTAGCCCTTGATAATGGAGACAATTTCAGTTTCTTACTCGAGCTGTACATATCATCATCTAAAAGCATAAAACAAAATGGTCATACTTCAAATTAAGAGAGAAATTATATAGAAGAAAAAGATTGGGAAGATATGAAATGTGAACCTGTTCTTGTCCGCTTTGATCTGGAATTAGATTTTGCGAGATCGACATACAGTGTCGATTGCTTTTCTAGATCAAACACCATCCCCTGCAATGAAGATGAAAAGAAAATATAGTTCCTGAAACTATAACAAGATATATAATATGATAAAAAAGAGTTATCTTACGTTAATTGCGTGCATTGCAGTGATTGCAGAGTGCTGATCTGAGAAAACAGCGAATGCAAATGGCTGCAGAGAAAGATAACTAATTAGGTCTGAAATTCAGAAACAAACTCCAGTTTGCAAGAAATGTTTCCAAACGCAAAAATAATCCAGTTCTGCCTTAACATCAAAAATACAGTTTGCCAAACTCTTGTTCCAACGTATACAACAGTGTTTCAAGGAAGCAGGCAATATTTGCTTTATTAATAAAAGGAAATGGAAAATGAATTGCTATAAATTTCACAATTTCACAAAGTTAATTACAGTACCTGAGAAGTTTGGGTGGGGCTACGTAGATGGGAGGACTCATAGCCTGGAAATTCACGGAAAAGGTTGTAGATCTCTCGAGGCTTGACGTCGTCGGGAAGTCCGGCGACAAATAGAGTTCGGACTTCGTCACTGGAACCGGAATGAGGTAGGAGAGGAAGGCCATAGGAAGCGAAGGTGGGGAGCTGTTGGTGTACTAGATACGGTTGAGGTGGAGGCAGTGCGGCGGGAGGAGGCAGAGCGGCGTAATAGGAGTAGTGAGGGGCGTGAATTCCAGCTGCCGCCGCCGCCTGAGATGGCGGCAATGGAGGATGTGGCGGTGGCGCGTAGTAACGGGTCATGTCGTCCATTACTAGGGTAGCGCTATTTCCGATCCTCTCGTTTCGGATCCGACCGATTTTGGATTAGCCTAGTTACGAAGTAAACTCGTTGGGCTGTTTCAACATCAAGTTTATAACTAGAAGTCTAAATGCTCTTGTTGGTATGCAAAAAAGTCCAGAAAAAAATCTCTTACATCCTGGATGTATAATAAGACTAGATGTAAGAGAGCGTGGACTGACTCTATGGTGAATTTCGGTGGGTTGAAGTTATGAAAATTAGGGCCAGTTTTAGAAAATTTGTATTTCTGTTTATAAAATTATAAATAAATTTTTTATATGAAAAACGTTTTTATCACTGTAAGAAGATTATAACAATTAGACTTTTATCCCTAAACTAATAATAATGAGACTTTTGTCCCAAAAAAGAAAAAAGAGAAGTCAAGGAGGTCTACTTTTTTTTTTAGTTTAAAAGAATTTATAATTTCTTTAAAATTTTGAGAGATAAATTTAGTTATTACAGAAATTTAAGGGATAAAAGTCTAATTTAATATACCTAGTCATCAATAAAACAAAAATATAATTTTTAAAATCATAAATATAAAAATATAAAAGAATTATCAACCAAACTCTTAATTTTCCGATTTAAACTTGAAAGTACACTTTAAAGAGTCTCATTTGGATTATTTTAAATTAAACTTAATCCACAAATAAAAATAAGATAATAATAGAAATATCAAACTTAAATAAATTTTAAATAAAATCGGATGAGTTGAAAATTATCAACTTTATCACTAGTTGACTCATCAATCAATCAAGTGATCGATATAAATAATTATCAGTTCATCTGACTTCTTTTAAAGTTTATCTTCATATTATTTTTCACAAAAGTATAAGTCATCATTTAAAATAGATAAATTTAATGTTCATATACCATACCATCTAAAGTAAATGAGTTAACAATCGGAACTTTAAACCTACATCCTTAATTTAATTGGTGACAAATTCATGTTCACAATTTGATTTTCATGATTTGCGTGCTGTTATGCTTAATTTAAATTGGGTTGCACTAACATAAGAGTTCTTGATAATTAACGAGTAAAGGATTTTCTCAAGTTCATCCTTCGATCCGTATAGCTGGAGAGAAATAATGTCAAATGAATCATTTCACTCTCTAAAACTTGAAATTGGGAGACAAAGGTTAAAAAACATGACATATATAATCAAACCAGTTTCTTACTATTATAACCACAATCTGACAATGGAAGAAACTAGGATTATCTGCTCCATTATTTGCGTATCCGTACTTACCTTTTGTAGAGTGAATACCCACCCCGCACTTAAAAGTATGCAGAATTACCACCCGCCATCTGCTCTGCAAAATGGAGCGGATAACGATGGATGCCCACTCTGCAACCTTTTCTTTCTAGTTTTTGGTGGGCAACGAAAAACAGAGAGGGATGGGGACGAAGATGACAGGTGGGCTATTGATTGCTATAATGTGGAGGAAAAATCTGTCTCCATTTTTTCAAATTATTAGTGTATGTATTGATGATCATTAGGAATTCCAATCGTTAAGCTTTCTTTGTTTTTCAATTCTTTTCATTCTACGTGTTCTGAAATCGAATTAAGTTGAGATTTGGAGGTAATTTGGTTGATGAAGATAACAAAATTCATTACAAATTTTCAACCGGATAAGGAAAAATCGGTAATTAGATTTAGAGTATGTGTTTGGTAGTGGAGAAGTGGATGTGGAAGAAGATGACCCATGAGTTAGTCGTAGCACCATCGAAAAATAGAGAGGAAGGGGACGAAGACAACCCATGGGCGGCTGATCATGTGGCACGATAGGAAGGTAGATGGAGGGAACACGATGACCGGTGGTCTGGGTGGCACCGAGAGGAGAGGAGATGACTTGGGCAGGCAGCAGCGCCTTCGTGAATGGAGAGAAACTGGAAAGGGAAAAAAGGTGATTTTAGGTTTTTTCTTTTTTTAAATTGAGCGGATATCCGCCATGCGGATAAATTTGAAAATTATAACTGCTCGTTATCCGCTCCACATTCACAAATTTACGGATATTCGCTATCCACATATTTTTAGCTCAATCATAGTTTACAATACCTACAAATAACTCCAGGTTTTGTTGGATGCTTATAGAAGTGATTCCACACTTGCACTTCTCTTCCTTTTTGTAGGAGGTTGGTTACATGCCTTTTTTATTGCCTTACCCTTCCTTTTTTTTATTTCCTCTTGATGAGCATGTTGTTACCTCATTAGACAGGTCGTTAGCTCCATCGAGGATGGCTCAATACTATCATTAGAGGTAGTGAAATGGACACGGAGGGCACGACACGTTTTGGACCTATTTCGACATAGCCCCGCTGAGTTAGACTCATGCCTTACGCGTGCACAAAAGGCTCAACACAGGCCTGGCCTACGGCACATACCTGCAAACCCAGCCTACATAGCCTAGCAAGCATGCTTGAGTTGATGGAGAGAGATTTAAATCCCCGTCTCTTAGTCCTCACATTTTTTTTTTATTAAAAAGAAATCAAATTTACATTTAAATACATCCGTTTTCTCTCTATTTTTTTTCTATAAATACTTATTCTTTCCTTTATAATGTTTACACTTCAATCTATATTTTCTCTCTAATTCTTCATATTTTTTAATACTTCAATCTATACTCTCTCTCTCATTCTTCATATGTTTCACACTTCAATCTCTTTCTAAATTTCTTCTCTCTCAAATTGTATACACTCTCAAGTTCTCAATTTCACATATTGATATTTTAATTGTTACGCTGTGAAGTCTTTCATCAAAGTATCATTGTAAGTTTATGCTTATTTTCACATTTTATTCTATATTTATTAATTTTTATTAATAAGTTCTAATATTTCCTATTACTTTGATGTAGGAAATAGATCACAATGAAAATATTTATGGTTTTGGTTACTTAGATAACAACATAACTGTTGAAGATTATATGAAACTACCTGAGAGCGACAATTGTAGATGACACACGATGATACGCCGAGTACGACAATATTTGGATCGAAACGTGAGAAGATTTCTTCGAAAGTCTGAAATTATTTTGAAGAAATATACCAACTAGATGAAAAAAAGGTAAAATGACAAGATTTGGTGTATGCAAGGTATGTAAGAAATTATTAATTGCAAAATCGAATGGCGGTACAGGCCACTTAAAATGACATATGAATAGATACATGCCTACATCTGGTTTAGGTATATCTCAATCTCAAATTACTTTTCAACATGATGGTACAATGTCTTCTTGGTCCTATGATGATATAAAGACTAGAGAAAGTTTAGCTAAATTTATTGTTGTTTCTAATTTACCTATAAGTTTTGATGAAAGTGAATATTTTGAAGATTTTATTAAAACATATTTTAATCCACAATATAGTAAAAAAACTAGAAATACAATTAAATATGATTTATAATCATATTTTGAAAACGTCATGAGGCTTTGAAATTAGAATTAAGGGTACCTCAAATTAGCATTGCATTAACATCAAATATTTGAAGTGTTCGATCTAAATAATATTATTTGTCTGTAGTCACACATTATTTAAATTCTAAATGGGTACTAAATGAAAATGTATATATAGGTTTTAGAGTAATTGAGCATGAGCATAATGCTAAAAATATTTCTGAAATAATTTTACAAGTTCTAAGCGAATTTGATATAAAACAACATATAATATCAATTACCTTAAATAATGTTTTCACGAACACAAGAGCTATAAATTTTTCACAATTCGAGTTAGATGGCTATTATGGTGGAATATTTTGCATCAACATTATGATTATCATGTTATCAACCTCATAGTTAAGGATTGTTTAAAATTGGTAAGTTAATAAATTGAAAAAATTAAAGAAACATTAGCTTGGCTAGGTAATTCAAGTTTGCGTGTTTTTGCATTTAAAACTTTTTATATTTCTTAAAATAAGAAATCTAGAAATTTTTTTCTTCATATGGATATTAGATGTAATTCTACTTATTCTATATTAAAACATGCTCTTCCTTTTGGTTATGAGATTAATGTATTTTATCATTAAAAAAAATGTAGCAATATATTATTTGATAATGATTGGGATACTGTTAGAAAATTTATTAAATTTTTAAAAGTTTTTTTTATAACTATATTGTGCTTCTTTCTGATATTTATTATCCTACTTCGCTGTTGGTTATTCCATAACTTCTTAAAATAGCTTCAATTTTTGGCAAATATGATAATGATGTTCTTTTCGAATTTGTTGTAAATAAAATAAAGATTTAAAAAAAAATTGGACTGAAATTCCGCTCTTATATTCTTTATGAGTCATTTTAGATCCTAGAATTAAACTTGACGGTTATAAAAAAAATTCTTACTTTTATTAGTGATAACTTGAATTTTGATTCTAATATTTAAATTGCTAACGCTTCTAACAAATTGCATCAAGTTTTTACTGTTTATGAAAATAAGTACAGCAAATTGGGGTCTCAACGACGGAAACAAAAACAAAAAGAAGATACATTGTTATAGGAAGTATTTTCAAAGTTGAAATGTTCCTCAAGTTCAAGTTTTAAGTAAGATGGTCAAATTTTGGAATTGGCGACGCCGTTGAGCACGATCGGTAGGTCTAGTAGTAGTAGTGCGTAATACGGCGAGCTTTTAAAATACCTTTGAGCTAATTAGGATGAAGAAAAGACTTAAATATTTTGAAATGGTGGAAGGCGAACTCAATCAGGTTTCCAATATTAACTTGATTGATACACAACGTCCTAACTATTTCGGTTTCAACAGTTTCTTCAGAAGCGGCTTCTAGCGTAGGTGAGCTAATTATTATTGATTGAAGAATATCATTAACACCAGAAATTGTGAAATTATTATCGTGCTCATGAGATTGGGGAACGTGCTATTAAAAGAGATCAACATCGCATGAAAAGTGAGGACTTACTCGGAGCTTTTGATTATCTATATCTCGAATATATAAATTCTAGTTTTAGTTAGGATGGTGTAGGAGTTAATTCTAAATTTTAGAGAATTCAATTTGTAATTGTAATTAAATTATGTTTTTCCTCTTCAAGTTCGGGAGATTTTTTACGGAATCATTTAAAAATTACTAATGCACACCATCAGCTACCATCGTCGTCACTATCAGTATCCTAAACATGGATAAAAAATGAAAATAAAAAAGCTGAGAAGCTCACATGACGCATCATTCAGTATATTCTACAATAATAACCATATGAAAATGGCCTCAGATATATTCGGTTCATAACAAGTTAACAGCTACTGAAAATGGTCAAAGAGTATGTTAAATCTTAATCCTAGGTGATATGGACAAGCAACGGGAGGATACTTCTTTACCTCATGCCAAAAACTTTAGATTCGATGCCTGCCCAGTATAGCAAGCAATTACACACAACAGAAGTGTGGAGGGGTGTATTCTATAATTAAGTTGAAATTCCAGTTATCAATTACCCAAGATTGCTTACATTTGCATGCCAAATCTAATGACTTTCTTGACAACCAAGGATTAGAGAGAGGAGATTGTTCTGCAAAATTACATGGGATTGGAGTTTGGCGAGGAAAATCACAAAGAAACATTATCCTTAACCGATGAATTTCATCAAGATTGGCGACATAGCTGCTGCATTCTGGCGGTGGCTAGATGCATAGGTGCCAGGTGGTGGGGAATTGGTTGTACACTTTTCTTTTGCTGGTGGTCGGACTGTTGCTAGTGGTTACCGATGGTCTAGGTGGCATGACAGTGTAGAGAAGGGGGCGGGGTCGAGATAGAGAAAGCGGCGGGATAGAGAAGAGAGGGTGGAATCGCGGAGAGACAGTGAAGTTAAGGTTAAGAGTGAACTTTGTCTGGAGCCTTGTCTCTTTGAGTCAAAGTCTTCTTGACCCACTTTTCCTTTTTTTTTTTCTTTTTTTTAATGCGGATATCCACCCGCAATCAGCTCCGCATCCACGGATAGCGGATTTTATGCTCAGACCCTAGAAAAAACAGCCCTCACTGTTCTGCTATTATAATTTTATATAAACCGAAGTTCATCCAATTCATAGGAGGAAAGAACATTCAATCTCCACATGGAGTGGTAACTACCCAATGACCTATTTACTTACTACCAATCACCTCAAAAGAGTCAGTTTTAAACATCAAGACAAAGAGTAGAGCCTGACCAAAATAAAACAGAACATGAAATGGCACTCGGTCATAGCTTAAACAAGAGGTGGATACTGCTTCGCTTGCTGCCTGACCCTCTTCTTGTACTCCGCAGCATCCTGCAAAAGGAGGATCATACTCTCCCCAATAAGAATTTCATAACTAAGAAATGGCAAACACAACAATATTAAACACCATCTTCCTACTTTCAGCAACAGAGATATGATAAGAGGCCAGGAAAAGTAAAGAAATGATAGAATACAAAATATTGTTCCCAGTTACTTGTTGACTAAATAATCGATCAATTGCTCAATAGGCAAGGGAGGTGTAACCATTTGAAATATAAAAAACAGTCAATCTACAACACCTGCCTTGTCTTTAATCAAATGAAACCGTCGAGTCCTCCAGCCTACCGAGGGAGTACTAGGCTTGGAACTTCTAGAAGAAGCTCACCTAAAATATAACCACAATACTGAAAACAAAAGTACTGAATTAGTGAAAGTTCAAGTACCTGGATGAAGAGGTGATACCCCTCTGTCTGAGCAGGATCAGCAGGATTTGGCTGATCAAGCAAATCCTGGATTCCAATAAGAATTTGCTTCACTGTTATGGCTGGTCTCCACCCCTATAAAAATATAGGTTAAATATGTAGACTCTACGTATGATCCCAATCAATATTAGATATCACAGAGTACTTACACTGTCCTCGTTCAGAATTGATAAGCAGACAGTTCCAGATGGGTAAACATTAGGGTGGAAGAAACCTTGAGGAAATTTACACTTTGGTGGTTTACTAGGGTAGTCTTCACTGAAATGGAGTGTAAGAGGGAAGAATCCGCCCTCCCAGTCAGTCTGCAAAAACCATATGATTTATTAATATAATGCAATCAATAACTGGAGAAAATGATTATCTGCAACAGCAGATAGCTGCGAATACGTGTTCATGAAACACCAACATAATCGAGAAAAAATAAAATTAATAATTACGAAAATAAAAATATAAAAAGATAAGCCGGTCAGTACACAATTGAAAATTTTTAGTCTAGCTTGGACTAGTAATTTCCTAGTCTTGCCACCACCCATTCAGATCCCACTCGAAATAAGTCAAGACAATCAAACCAAAAGCAACTTATAAGGCACAACCATACAAAAGAACCACAAAATATTTCAAAAAGTTTTATCCTTTCCTTTATTACATTCAAAATACCTCAAAATGTTCGAAAATTAAGATTTCTAATGATAAGAATAAATCAGTCACACAATAATAGGAAAGAAAAACCACAAATATATATAGGAGATTGGTCTGGAAATTCAATATAAGAGTATCATCAACATTTTTCACAAACTAACATAAAATTTAGATATAATTTAGATACCAATTACCAAGGATATCAAGACTAGCTTGAATTGAATCACCGACTTTGACATGAACAAGCCCTAAGATTGAGGACTAAGACAGGTAATCACTAAAGAGGTGGTTAATCTTAATCATTTCCCAAATTATGAATCATGATACCTGTTAACTGGCAGCATACCCAAATATAGGGCTTTAAATCCCTAAATTGAGCTTGTTACTCTGTAACTTGGCATCACTTACTTTTGCTTTCCATTCCCATTTTTGAGCTCTTTGAACATGCAGACTAAAGAAGGTTCTCGTCATTAATTTAGATTTTTAGATCACAGACAAATTCTATATAAGTCCAATACATCATTCATCATATTCTGCAGAATCATATGGACATGCGTATTCATCCCTGAATGACCTTAAATCTTATTCCTTCAACTGACATAAACTAGAGCCCATCAGCGTCATATATATAAATGTAAAATCAAATTCAGCTTCATTGAACAATAATGATACCGGATGGAAATTAGCACCCACTATTCAACAAACTCGGTACCAATACTAGCAAAAAATAGTAATTAAGCAATAAGCATACAGGACTAATTCTCCTCTGGTCCAAAAGTACAGACAACTGAAACATGGACAAAAAAAATTACAGTGAAATTGAAGTTTGATAATCATGCTTACCCCAGGCTTCCCAGGAATTGTGCAATGCCAAATCATCAAATTCACCGTACTATCCGGTAGAGTCTCCGGTTTCGCCACAAAGCCCTAACAATTCACGCAGAATCAAGAAACATAAAATTAAATGCCGTCTCGCACAGAGAGAATCAACTGACTAGAAACGTGATAAGAATTAGGAGGAATTTTCCATTAATGATTGCATAAAGAAGGAAATCAAAAAATTGATTGCTCATACTATACTCACATGAGGATGATTCTTCCGCCACGACTTCCGCTCCTCTGCAAGCCGGCCACGAGCAATTCCTCCCGACATGACTGGCTCTCTCTCCTCTCCCTCTCTCTCTCTCTAACCCTGGCTTTCTCTACCTAGAGATTCTCTCTCTCTCTCTCCCTCTCTGACTTGTGATTCTTCGTAAGGGAACGGAAGATTGTTACAGCAAGACTTTCTGACCCCCTCTCTCTTTATATATATATCAGTAGAAATTGAAAAGACCTTCGTGACGGAGGAAGACGGATAAGTGATCGGACCAATGGGCGCCTCTGATTTGATCAACACTCTAAAGTGAGATACAGCGGATAAAATGTTCCTTTCCGTTTTATTTTTTGGGGGATTCCAATCCTTCAAAAGTCAAACGGATAGTTTTCAATTTCTTTTTTGTTCACGTATTAATGTTCTATATGTTCGCGTGAGAATCACGCCAACTTTTATGATTTCACGTGATGCTCTGGGCCCATTCTCTCTTCATCCATTCAACGAAATGGGCCGGAATCGTCACGATTGGTGCTATCATACTGGGCGTACTTTTGTCCCATTTGACGTTATGTAGCGATCAGGCCCGTATCCGTGTCCTGATCTCTGGCTTCTGGTATAAGCCCAACATTTTTCTTTTTGAGCCAATTGCATGTAGCCCAACATCATCAGTATAGCTAATTTCACTAATCTTTGATTTTGGAATGTAACCTTAATTTGATAAGACATCAAATTTATCGTTTAGAAAAAATTGATGTTTAAATTTAGAATAAAATATTTCAATTTTTATTTTTATTTATTTTTTGGCGGTTGTGTTATGTGCAAGTGTAGAAGAACGATGACATTTTCACATGCAATGTCGAGTAAAAGCTATGAGTCGCTTAGTGGATGACTGTAAATTGATATCGATACCATATCATTATGATGATCTTTCTTTCCTTTCCTTAGAGCTATCGATTACAAGAAGAACTAGTGCGCGAATTTGCATGATAATGAATAATGATAGTGAAAAAAAAAGTACACCTATTAGACATTTTTTTTTTACAACCAAGATAGATTGATTGATTAACTTTGTCACTTTGTTGTGTTAATTATGTATTTTTCACTTTGATAAATATTTTAAAGGATAATATTTATAATATAATGATTAATCTCAATTTTATAATTAAATTTATATTATCAAATTATATATTATTAAAATAAATTAATTTATTATAAATATGATCCAAATAAGAGCATTTGTATCTTGTTCTCTATCCGATTTTTTTTTTTTTAATTTGATTTAGTTTTAACAAATATAATATATTTTTAAATTTTAACTAATTAATTAACTTCTTTATTATATTTTGTATATCAATTAGAGAAAATATTTTATTTATATTTTTCTCTCTTTTATATATCAGTTTGATTCATTTTAAAAAATAACTTATTATTATTATTATTATTATTATTATTATTATTATTATATAACAATATCATCCGTTTATTTATTCTAACGCCAAGATTTTTCGAAGTTGCTGCTCGAAATTGAGTCAAAACTCATTTTTAATTTCCTCGAAGTTGCTGTCTTGGTCAGGTTCCAGTATGGCACATGCAATTTTTGTTGTTTTTTTAAATTAATTAATTAATTAATTTATTATTTTTACAAAACAAAGAAAATAACAAGAAGACTCTTTTAAATAATGAAGTTGTTTCAAATAACACAGCATTCAAAAAAGTTGGCGTATCGTTCAAAAAAGGGAAGATTTTTTTAAAATTGACTAGTGCTTCTGTACATCTACTTGCTTCTTGAAAGCTATAAGAAAGCTTGCAATTTCACTTCTTTTCAAGCAAATAATCGAAAGACTCGAATGATAAATTTTTTTATTCTTTATAAATCTATATTTTTATCTATTTTTTACTACGATCCTAAATTTACTATATAAAAAAAAAATTATCTTATTTATTATCAATTAATTTTAAATTAAAAATTTAAGAATATTTATATTCGATAATTTAAAAAAAGTAAATTGTTTATATTTTTAAATAATATGAACATTTTTTTTTTAAATATCATATATCTAATTTTGTATGTTTAATTTTACTTTTAACTTGATATAGTTATTTTTCAAATTTGTAAAATTTGTTAAAAAAGTTAAAAACTTATTTTAAGTTTCGCTCTCCCTTTTTTTTTTTTTTTTTTTATAAATATTTCACTTTTATTTTTCTTCCTTATTTTTATTTTTAAATCTTCTATCTTTATTATTTTAATATTATTTTAAATTTTATCTTTCTACTTAATTTTAATATAAAAAAATAAAATAAAAATCCGATGTAAATTTATCTTTAATGTGATTAAAGTATATATTAACTAAATTAAGTTAAATTTGAAAGATTTGATAATTATCTGAACATAAATACTCCTAAATTTTTCTATAATATTAAAATCAGAATTAATTAATCATCATATATCTTTCACATTATTTATGTATAAAATAAAATCAACCTATTAACACGAAATAACATGTTAAAAATATATCTTATATTAAGAATTTCATATTAAAATAAAATGAATCATTCTACTTATCGTCGCTTCATCACTTTTTAATATTAAAGCGAGAGTTGAATAATTATTTGAACGTGTCACTCAACTTAATATACTATAATTTTTCTTATATTAAATTTTATTTATATGAAAAAAAAAAGAAAATTATAAATTAATGATCATTAGTTAATGGATAATTATTCGAAGAGAAAAAAGTAATCCAAAATCCATAGATTATGACTACCCACCTCTACACAATAGGAAATAATTAATGTGGTTTAATTTATCTTTAAGGACGTTCTTAATTTGCAATCATGCTCTTTTGGAGCTATTAAGGTTGATAAAATCCCCTCGGTCCAAAATTCGGATAATAATCAATATACAATGAAAAAGGTGATTATGCAAATGTCACGTCATAAAACTAAGATTGATCTTATCATGACAGATTTGATCTCTTTAGGGTTACTTGGCTCGCATTTAGAAGCTAAAGCCAATCTCGGTCGGATAAAATATGTGATAAAATGGATTGAATCATGGAAAATTAGGTGAAGAGGAGGAAATTTCAAAACAAGCCAATCTTTAGGCTAAAAACAATTGTGAAATTGTTAAGGATGGTATTGCTTGCAAAGTTGCAATCTAACACAAGTGATCATAGGAATCAAGGAAGATAGAAACAAACAATTAAATAAATAAATTTAGACGAATAACAAGAATAAAGAACAGTCAAATTTTGATTAAAAAAAATATTAGACTATATATATAATATTAAGAAGATATTTTGTTACTCAAAAAACTCATAAATTTAAGTTTTCGATTCAAAATCATTATATCATTTTTCTCATACAATAAGCTCATAATATTAAATATGAGAAAATATTATCAACATATCTTCAAGAGTTGGTTATGTCATAAGATAAGAGAGACGGTGATCTAGGTCCATATATATTATAGTATTTAAAATAATTGTAATATATATATAATTGTTAAAAATATTTTTTGAAATATGAAAAAATTAAAAAAATGATGAAATAGTTAGTATACTTATTTTATACATTTTATTAAAATAATTTTTTTATAAAAAGATATAACATGATTTATATATATAATTTAAAAAATATATATTTTATATCAAAATAAATTCAAATTTTAATTTAACTTATATTACCGATTGATCACGAGCCGCTCGTGATGTCTTCAACATACGAGTTTTCAATTCATAATTTAAAATTCATGAGATAATATGTTCGATAAAATCATGCATATCCATACTAAATCTAATTTCTATTCATGTTTTTGAGATATATTATATCTATAATTAATTAATATATTTTAATCGTATAATATTATTATTATGATATATAATAAAAAAATATAAAATTATAATATACGAATAAAATGCCTCATAATATTTTCATGTGTTGATGGGTTATAGCGGTCGTGTCTCACGTAGAAGAACAACATACAATTGGACAAATGGATGCGGCCAGCTATTGATTTGGGCCTATGAGGCGACGCCCCCATGCGTATGAGGTTAGGGACCGCCGCTCATTAGAGTTCGAGAAAAGAAAGTAAACGTAGGAGATAGACCCGAGACCATGTGAAACGAGGTCCCAAAACGAAGTTCGTTCTCTATTCATTGGCCTTTTAATCGGACCATCACTTTCTTCGGTTCGCTCCTCACTTGCAATGTAAAGCATTTTCTTTTTTCTATTTCTGACTTTTTTTTTTTTTTTTAATTATTTGAATATTTGTTTTTGAAAAAGAAAAGCCTTAAAAAACACAAGATGCATGTACAAATCTGTTTCTTCATTTTTCTATCCCATGTTTGCTTCCGCAATGAGTTTTTAAAAATCCCGTATATACATAAATTATCTTAAATATTAAAATCTTGAATATATAAAAATAATATTTATAAATATGATAATATATTATATAATATAAATATAAATATAAATATAAATATAACTATAAATATAAATATAAATATAAATATAAATATAAATATAAATATAAATATAAATATAAATATAAATATAAATATAAATATAAATATAAATATAAATATAAATATAAATATAAATATAAATATAAATTATTTATTATAATTTACATTTAAATTATTATTATACTTTGATTTGGTTTTTAAATTATAATAGTTGTATTAGATAATTTATATTTAATAATTTATATTATTTCTTTTTAACAAATCTCGAGATATTTTAAATTTATTCTTAATATATTAATTTATAATCGTGTTTATAATTCAATAAGTAGGTGTATGCTTGCACCAACACTGCAATCCTCTCCTCTCCTAATTGGAATCTTCCAAATTAAATTTTCTTTCTCCATCTTCTAATTCTCCCTCCTTTCTTTCTCTCTCCTCTGCTTTTTTTCATTTTCCGAGAATCGTGAGCGAATGAGCTCGGAAGCTGAGTGAAGGTTTGGTGACAGAGAGAGAGAGAGAGAGAGAGAAAGCGTGAATCGGAGAGAAAAACTGAGCATTAAAAGAAGATCAACGATAGTGATACTCTGCTTCTTCTTCTTCTTCTTCGTATCTTTCTGCATTTTCTTCTCTTTCTAGTTTCTACTTTCTTTTTATTCCTCTAATTACAGAGAAACTCTATCTCTTTCAGCCTGCTTATCAGTATCTAAGTCCTGATTTGCTGTTATCGTAAACTACTGGATTCAGATTTCTCAAAGATTTAGAGCCACCTATTTTTGAACATTTTGTTTGGTTTCTTCAGTAGCAGTTTTCTATGTGATTTATTCTTATTCTGATGGAAGCATCACTAGAAAATTGTTCTGTGAAAGTTGCTGTTCACGTTCGCCCGCTTATCGGCGACGAACACCTACAAGGTTGTAAAGAGTGTGTTTCTGTCACTCCTGGAAAGCCTCAGGTACTATAGCGTTTTCTGTCACTCACTCGTTATTGAACTGAAATTCTTGATCTAGGAAAATGTTGGTTTTCCTGCATTCTTCTTTTAATGCTCGCAGCTGAAATTAACACTTTTGAATTTGTTATTTGGCTCAGAATTTAGTCCAAATTTTAAGGAATAGCGTTTCTGTGTGTTGTATTTCTGATTTTTATTTTAAACTCAGTTTGTGGAAGGCTCTCGTGAAATTTGTTCGGAAAATAGATTAAAGAAAGAAGAAATTTCAACGTATTTCGAGTTTAGAAAAAAAAAAAACAGCTCAATTCTTGGTTTGGACCATGTTGTTAGGTACATATTGGCACGCATTCATTTACGTTTGATCATGTCTATGGAAGTATCGGAGTTTCGACATCTCACATGTATGAAGAATGCGTTGCTCCTCTTGTCAACAGCTTGTTCCAAGGCTATAATGCCACTGTTCTTGCTTATGGTCAGGTAATATACGTTTATAATAGAATGCTCTAAATCAAGGAGATTTCTGATGAGTTGTTTCCCACCCTATCTTTATTGATTGACTTATAACATATGTTCCGCAGACAGGATCTGGGAAAACATATACAATGGGAACTGGTCTAAAAGACAGTAGCCAGATCGGACTAATTCCTCAGGTTATGAATGCATTGTTTGATCAGATTAACAATTTCAAGCATCAAACAGAATTCCAGTTGCATGTTTCCTTCATTGAGGTACATTCATCACGTTTTCGATTTAGAATCTCTCTGTAATCTTGCGTGTGTATAAGCTGATAGTTGTATTTTGGAAACTTTTCAAATTAATGAAATTCTTAAACCGCTTGAAAAGCTTACGGATATCTTGATTTATTATGTTACAAATCTGCACCCAAATTTCTTTTTAGTGAGGAACTAATTAGAGGGTTTGGGCGTGAAGATTCTAAAAGAAGAAGTCAGGGACTTGTTAGATTCAGAGTCTAGAAGTAGAGTGGAGACTGCAAGTGGACATCACAGTAAAGCTACTATTCTGGGAAAACAGCCAATACAAATTCGTGAAACATCGAATGGGGTCATCACACTAGCAGGATCAACTGAAGTTTCTGTTAGTACGTTACAAGAAATGGCTGCTTGCCTGGAGCAAGGATCATTGAGTAGGGCTACAGGGAGTACAAATATGAATAACCAGTCAAGGTAAACCTTAAATTGTCAATTTTGTCTTCTCACACCAGTAGAAAAGTAAGTGTGATGTTCATCAAGTCATTTGCATCATGGGTAGTTGTGAAAACAGTAGCATTGCATTTTCTGTAAATCAAGTTTCTGTACTACAATTTTGCGGTAATCAGGATTCAAGAGAATTTGTTCTAACCGAGAGAATAATTAGTTTTCACTTTCCACCAATCTTGCTAAAATTTTGTGTACTCCACCATTTTTTGTCTAGATAAGTTTAAATTGAATAGCTTAGAAAGCTAGGAATATGTTATTTCATAGTTTCATTTTAATAATGAAACTTGATAATCAAATGACATATGGTTTCCACTTGCTTGTTTATCCTAGCCGATCGCATGCAATTTTCACAATCACACTGGAACAAATGCATAAACTAAATGGGGTCTTCTCTGACAATGACACTCTAGAGGAGGATATGGGTGAAGAGTACATCTGTGCAAAACTCCATTTGGTGGATCTTGCTGGATCTGAAAGAGCAAAACGAACTGGTTCTGATGGTATTCGATTCAAAGAAGGTTGGTGAAGCTATTTAATATTGGTTCTGTATTGTTCCCTCTTCGTAAAACATTGGTGAATTTCTAGTCTTGTTCGTTATCAACAGGTATACACATTAATAAGGGACTTCTTGCGCTTGGCAATGTCATCAGTGCACTGGGAGATGAGAAAAAGAGGAAAGAAGGCATGCATGTTCCTTACCGAGACAGTAAACTCACTCGACTCTTGCAGGTTTGACTAACATATATCTGACCATTTTTTGGACTATGCCTGAGAGAAGTGAGATGCAAAGGGTCCCGATGTATGACTTCCTATGAAAATTTCATGATTGTACCATGTGAGGCTGTAACTTCAACGTGGCCTATCACTCACTGCTTAAGATATATCTATCTTCAATTGTTGCAGAGCAGAGGATGATATAACAGTTTAATGCACATTCTAAGTGTTTATTATCCTTTCATTTTCCCACTTTTTCTTGGTTCTTTGTTTCTTCTACCATTTCTTGATCTACATTATTCTGTGCAATTTGGCAGGATTCACTTGGTGGGAACAGCAAAACTGTCATGATAGGTAACATTTAAGTGGTTTTTTTTATACCTGGAACCTGAAGGCCTTAAATTTAGAATATGTGATGTTGCAAGTGTCCAAGTGTTGATGAAATTAATATCTTGCATTTACCAATAATGAATTTTGGGTTTCTTTCATATGCAAGGCCAAGTGCATGGTTGTAGTTTCCTATCATGACAAATTAGATTGCCTCACCTTCCAGTTCTTTAAATTATAGTTGGGATTAGTAGTGAGTTACACTTTTTTTTCCCCCTCCAGCTTGTATTAGTCCTGCTGACATTAATGCTGAGGAAAGTTTGAACACTCTTAAATATGCAAATAGAGCTCGCAACATTCAGAATAAACCGATGGTAAGTTTTTGATGAGGTATTGCTAATCAGTTTTCAGGTTTTAGAAAGACATACAGAGCAATATGATTTTTATTTTTATTTTGTTTTTTTCTGTACAGCTTAATAGAGATATAGTGTCCAGTGAAATGAAAAAATTGCGGCAGCAGCTTAAGTACTTGCAGGCAGAGGTTTGTGCTCTGGAAGGGGCAACTCCATTTGCTGAGTTGCAGGTATTTGCTTACATTATACTTTCCTTGGTCCGAGTAAGATACATAATTTTATTTATAAATTTTACTATTTCTTTTATGGGGACCGACTGAACTTAGTGGCTTAAATATTGGTTATATAGGTTCTGAAGGAAAGGATTGCTTGGCTTGAGGCTACCAATGAGGCTCTGTCTCGAGAACTGCATGACCTCCGTAGCAGACATGCTGTAGTGGAGCATTGTGGAACAGATGCACAAGTAAATCAATGACTGTTTATGATTTCTTATGACTTGTGCTAGGTTGATTGGAACCTAAAATAATTTTCTTAATAACTAGAGAGTATTATGAAAGTCTTGCTAAATTCATTTCCCCAGTAAGACACTTAACCTAGTTCTTTCTTAGGAATGCTGTGTCTCTTTCCCAGCAACTGGTGGACTTCACAGCGGCCTTCAAAGTATGGACTCATCTGATTACTCTGTGTCTGGAACTGTATCAGGTAATTTGTTCCATCATCTTTGAAGTATTGGGTTGGAATCAAATAAGTATCAACACACTGCATCACTAACACTTTGTTGTTCCACCTAGTTTTAACTTCACTAGTTGCTATTTTTTCTATCCCCATTCTTGGAGGGTAAGTTCGTGAAGTTTTAGAATTGTTTGGTAAACTACCAATCTAGTTATGCAGCACAACTACAGCACAACTACATATGCATTTATATACTTCATTTGTTCTTTATATTCGGGTGCCATTCCTCATATATGCAGGAGAAAGTTCTGGGGAAATTGATGAAGTATCAACAGAATGGGAACACTCAGTCCTGCAAAGTACTCTGGATAAGAAGTTGAATGAGTTAAACAGACACTTGGAACAGAAAGAGGTAGTATTATGGGCATAACTTTAATCATCATCTTTGTGTGACTCTGTGAACAAATTATGGGCATGATAAAGTATGTAACTTCGCCAAACAACTCAAAGGAGACTAGAATTAAATTTTATCGAGGATCAAAACTGGGTAACATCAGATTATATTAATATCAACTTTAAAAAGTAAAAGCAGTCACTTCCGACAAACTAGAAGGATCCACCAGGCTTTCCTTTGTGCAGTTTGAGATGAAACTTTGTGGAGGGGTCGACACAGAGACACTCAAGCAGCATTTTGGAAAGAAAATCATGGAACTTGAGGAAGAGAAAAGAATTGTGCAGGTGAAATCGCGAGTTTTAGATTTTTCATTTGACTATGACATTCACTTTAGAGGCTGACATTCAGTTACATAACCACAGCTAGAGAGGGACCGTCTGTTTGCTGAAGTACAGAATCTTGCAGCTACTTTTGATGGACAAAAACATAAAATGCCAGATATTCATGTACAAAGATTAAAAGCACTTGAAACACAGGTGAAGTTCCTGTGTGATTGATCATATCTGCTCTCGAAACCTGAATTTTCCTGATTAAATATTCATGTTTAATATGAAATTCAGATTTCAGATCTTAAGAAGAAACAAGAAAATCAGGTCCAGCTTTTGAAGCAAAAACAGAAAAGTGATGATGCAGCAAAGCGGCTACAAGCTGAAATACAGTTGATCAAAGCTCAGAAGGTTGGTTATCAGTTTAATGTGATTGGTGTAAGGAATTCTTGGGTAAGCTGAGCTTATAAATCAAATTTACACCGCAGCCAAGTCGCCGTGTCAAGTAACTTTAATAACTTCGAAAGAACTCATCATTGGATGTATTGTAATTTTGAAGCTTGGTTCACCTAAGAATCTCTCGATTGCTGTTTTTCCATGTTTTAGATTTCAAATATATCCCTTTTTAGTCCTCAGATAAATCCCTTTTTAGCTTTCTTCTTAAATAGGTTCAGTTGCAGCATAAGATGAAACAGGTAGCAGAACAATTTCGCCAATGGAAGGCATCTCGTGAAAAGGAATTGTTGCAGGTACCTTCTATATAGATGTAAACCGATTTCTGAATATGAAATTTCTTTTGAGGAAGATGTTTAACTAATTAAAAATGAAAAACTGCATTGAATCAGGTGAAATCTGTTTTAAAAGGGAAATACCAATGCTCTCCTTTTAGTTACTTTTTCATGTGCTTTCGGCACATCTCAAGTGTGGATTAGTTATTATTAATATTTTGGATTTTCTGTACAGTTAGTAACTTATATGGAGATTCTAATTATTTTTTTCATTTTGTTCACTTTATAATAAAATATGCTTACATGCACAGCTGAAAAAGGAGGGACGAAGAAATGAGTATGCGCGACACAAGCTTGAAGCTCTAAATCAGCGCCAGAAAATGGTAAGAATATTAACGTGGCTAACGCATTCTAGTCATTGACCTTAATCTTATTTCTTACCACTCCTGTCTTTCAATCTTTCATATCTGATGTTTGTAGGGTTGAAACAAGCTGTAATTTTCTTAGTTCATGGCTTCGTTTATTTAACATGGCTGTTGAAATAATTGGAGGAGCCCATAGTTGATCAATCATGTAATAATAATTTTTCAGGTTCTTCAGAGAAAGGCAGAAGAGGCAGCTATGGCTACCAAAAGGCTAAAAGAATTGTTAGAAACCCGCAAGCATGTTACACGTGAAAACCCTGGTAAATAAATATAGATAAATATATATATATATATATATATTTATATATTTATTTATTTTTATTTTTTTTGCGAAATATTCTTCCCTTGGTTTTGATTTTCTAACTTCTGTTCTCTCTTTGCAGTCAATGCTAATGGGAATATTCCATCTGGACAGGTAATTTACTACCCTTTGCTTGATCTTCTTTAAATTCTTAAAGCCTGTCCTGGAAAAGTATTTGGCAATATGACTTGGATATTCTAGATCAAAATATCTAATGAGTTTTCAATATAGAGCAATGAAAAAACTTTGGAAAGGTGGCTTGAACATGAGCTGGAAGTCATGGCAAATGTGCACAAAGTTCGTATCGAGCATGAGAAGCAAAGCCAAGTGTAAGTACAAAGTATTAGGTTTCTCATCCAGTTTTAAGCATTTTCGTAGTCTCTCCTAACTAGTAATTGTGCAGACAAGCTGCATTGACAGAAGAATTGGCTTTATTGAAACAAGCAGATCATCTTCTCTTGAATGGTCAGAACCCCGCGAAAGGGAAGAATGGATATTCTAGGTTTGTCTCTATATATGTTTTTATCTTTTATTTTCTTTTATTCTCTTGTTCTACACTATAATGCAAATAGAAAGGAAAGGAAAATGGCACATTAAAGAAAAGGAACAGTACGAAGAAAGAAGATTATGGCTCAATTGGAATGGAGTTTAGAATTCCTTTTGGACCTCACACTTCCATATGGGCCGCCGAAATGATAAAAGATTCAAACAATGTTCCAAACCTAAAAGGGAAATTGTCTGCATCGATACATAAGCCTCCTTCCATAGCTTACCGATTTCTTTTCAAGCTTCTAACTTCACTTTCCATCCACTGAGTTCTCTCAAACCCAACAAATTCTTATTTTATTTCTCGTTATACAAATCATATATAGGAACTGACCAATAAAAAAAATCATATAGGAAGAAGCCAAGTAGCTTTGGTTGCTAAACAGTTTGATACCCAAACATTCTTTGATTTTTTTTACCATTCAATCAGAGTGTTGTCAATGTCACCCGGTGCAAGAATGTCGAGAATAGCTTCTCTGGAGAATATGCTTAGCATTTATTCAGATGCACTCAATGCAATGGCTTCACAGCTTTCGGAAGCAGAAGAAAGGGAGAGTGCTTTGATCAGCCACGGACGTTGGAACCAGCTACGTTCAATGGGAGATGCAAAGAACTTGCTTCAGTATATGTTTAATGCTGCTGCAGAAGCAAGGTGATTATGCAATATAGTAAAAGATTCCAAAATCCTTTAAGTTTTTAGTTAGTACCTGGTTGGATACAACATTTCGAACATCATAGAGGATTTACATTTGCATTCATTATGTGTCTTTAGGTGTCAGGTGTTGAGCAAAAACATGGAAATGAAAGACATGAAAGAGGAGCTTAATGAGCTCATAACTCTCCTACGAGAAAGTGAAGCACAGAGAAAAGAACTTGTGAGAGAGCAAAAAATCAAAGAACAAACCCTTGCTGCTGCCTTGAGTACTTCAGTTTCAGTAAGAGTTAACCCCCCTCAGAATGCATACTCAAGAAGATAGTTAAAATTTCCTCATGGATTCTCCTTTCATATCCATACTTATGCTAGATGATTTTTACAGGGAAATTCACGCAATTCAACAAAACACTTGGCGGATGATATGAACGGACTCTTATCTCCTAGGTCACTCCCAGCACCAAAGCAACTCAAGTTCACACCTGGAATAGTTAACGGTTCCATTAAGGACTCCTCGGAAATGCTATTATACCAGACAAGGAAGGTAAAAACAGAACCGCCTTCTTTATTCAATCTATTAGACTCCTATCCTCCAATGTTTGTGTTTCAATTAATAAATAGGGGATTGACTTTTGCACAGATGGTACCAGTAGGACAAGTGTCAATGAAGACACTGACAGCGGTTGGAGGACAAGCCGGGAAGCTATGGAGGTGGAAGAGAAGTCATCATCAATGGCTGCTTCAGTTCAAATGGAAATGGCAGAAGCCATGGAGGCTGTCGGAATGGATTAAGCATAGTGATGAGACTATTATCAAGTCGAGGCCTTCTCGTCAGAGTCAGCCCCCTACTCGACATGATCTGACTGCACAACCTTCTCTCATACTTCACCAACTTCAGTTTTCCTAACTGCTGTATGAAAATCTGACACGGGCAATTGTGTTCAAACCGATATATTTCTGAAGTTACCGATCTCTTTCCGGCCATCGATCTTTCTCCGATTAATTAATCAATAAAGTCATTTTATTTGTGTGGGTCCTACTGAACATGAATTCTCTCCTGGCTGACAGAAATTGCATAAGAGGGGTAGATTGATTTTATCTGGAATTGTAGTAGGATTGGTGATGCCACTCTCTGTAATCGTAGAATAAAGCATCTTGATTAATCAATAATCAATTCTATATGTATCACGTGGTGTAACGAGTTAATGAGAGTTTAACTGATTGTTATTTTTAATTAATTTTCCTTCAGTATATTACAAAGTTTATATCCGGCCATCTGTTATTTTGTTGTGGTTATGGGGGCCAGTTTTTCTTTCCATAGTTTTATATATTTTATTTTCCTATTATTATTATGAAAAAAATAGCCAACTTATGATAAAAAAATATATTAATAATTAATTAATAAAAAATAAAAATAGTTGAGATTTTAATTTTTCTTTCATTTATATATATATATATATATATATTTAAATGTATTAAAATAAATTATTTATACAACCGGTAAATAAAAATATACAAAAATTCAAAGATTTTAAAAATAGTAAAAACAGTTATTTATCCATCTCTCTGTGTCTGAATGTTAATAACTTACGAACTTGTGATGATACCAAAAACATGAATCTCGACCACAATTTTACGGATAGAACTTGCGTAAGAATCTGCAGCGGTAATTGGAACTATAGTGGTGGTACTATTGTCATTTAGTAGTTGTCTTACTTGATTGAGCCCCATCTCCATATTCTTTCAATCCTAATACTTTTTTTTAGGTTAGATCCAAAATAGAATAAATTTCTGTAAATTATAAGTTTATAACCCATCTCATTTCCACGTAGGACGGGTTTGTGAAAGATGGGAAAATTTGCACTACAGGTAAACAGGATATGAAACGCAGTAGAAACAGAGTTGAACAGAACCAGTCTTTTTTTCCTTGGGAAAACGCTGGTCTAACCAAAATAAGAAGTAAAAAACCAAAACTTAATACCGAACAGGAGAATCATTATCGTCATCAACCATTACAGTCTCCTTAATCTTCTCAATCATCTTCAAGACTTGAACCATAGCCGGTCTCTGTTCTGGAGTTGTCAAGCAACAAACACTAGCCACCTCTGTCAGCATTTCAAGCCGATCACTATCCCCCCCGGCACCACCATCTCTTACTGTCCAGACCCACTCGGGCACGTCTTCGGGCAGCAGAAATGGTTGCTGTGAAGGGTGTTTACCCGTCAAAAGCTCGAGCAAGAGCACGCCAAATGCATATACGTCCACCTTGGCAGTGGCTCTATGGTGGCTAGAGTGGCGGGTCTCAGGTGCTTTGTAAGCTATGGAGTCGGGGTCGTCATGGGAAGCATCGGTGAGGAGAGAGAGGCCGTAGTCTGTCAGACAGGCTTCAAAGTCGTGTCCAAGGAGGATGTTGGAGGATTTAAGGTTGCCGTGGATTATTGAGGTGGATGATTTGTGGTTGTGGATGTAGGCTAGGCCTTGGGCTACATCTTCTGCTATCTTCAAGCATGATGTCCAATGCAGAGGCTTAGCTCTTGTTGACCTAGATCCTGTTATCATAATAAGTTGCAATCCTTGTCAGATTAATAAGCACACTTGAATTTCATTCAAATCCCAATACCTTACAAGTTCCAATTCAATCCACTAGTTTCTGAAATATCAGTTTAGGCAAAAACAAAACATTCAGTTTGGACGTACTGAAAATCTTCTCTGATATCAATTGCTGAATGATTAACAGAGTACCACCATGTTTGAAAGATCCTCCTAAATTATCATATTTTAGAAAGAATCCCTTAAAATAGTTTCCGGCATCGTGTGCCCATAAAACATGTCATTTAAACAATTTTTTACTCCAAATTAATATTCATTATATTTCTTTACCCAAAATTTATATTTTCTTCTCCTAATTTATCATTTTTTTCCTTCTTCACATTGAAGGAGCCTGAACTACATTGACGGAGCAAGCTCGAGCTCGAGCTCCCATCAATGAAGTTGTTACTTCAATGGGGTTGGAGTGAAAAAGAAAATAATAATAATAATAAATTAGAGGAAAAAAATTAGAAATTGAGAATAATTTAAAATGTAGTAATTTAAGAAGATATTTCATAGTTTAGATGTATTAAAATCTAACTACTATATAGTTAGTTTCAATCTAATTTTAATATTAATAGTGAAAACAGTCACTAACTCACTATGCTTTTTATCATATATATATATATATATATACATTATAAAGAAATTAAGGGGGAAAAAAGGGGACTGACTAGCTTAAAATATTATTTAATTTCTGAGATCAAGCAATTATATTGGATTCTTGGGCAATGAATGGTCCATGGACTATGAATAGTCTATGAGACTACACCACTATGGACCACCACTGTATTGGGAAAAGGGTCAGACGCATTTGACCTCCAGAAAGCAGTACCGTAATGAGTTTATCATGCCACGTCAAATCAATTCAACCAAATTAGGTCCCACCACCATTCTAATTCAATTTCCCTCCATAATCAAATAAATACGGAAAAAATTAAAATGAAAAAAATTTAATTAATTGGAGCTACTTGTAACACTAACCGTGAATAAGGTTGAAGAGACTGCCGTTTGGCTGGTAGTCATAGATCACGAGCCTCTCTCCCTTCGCTTGAAAATAAGCTCTCACCGGAACCAGATTCGGGTGACGGAGCTCGCCGACGGCATCCATTTGCCGTTCGAACTCCTCGCTGCTCGTATCTGCTGTCCTTGAAGCATCGATTCTCTTCACAGTCACGATTAGCTGGTTACTCAACACAGCCTTGTACGTCGTTCCGATTGTACCTCTCCCGAGCAACTCCGCCGATCCTCGCATCAACTGGTCTAAGCTGTATAACGGCGCCTCGCCAGCGCAGAAGATTAGATCTCCTCTCTTCTTCTTCTTGATCGTTTCGTTATTAGCTCTGTTGATTTTCTCCGCCTCGATTTGGATTTCTCCGTTTTCTTCTTCAATTTTTGCGGTGGAGTTAGGGTTTCCGGTTGAAGGAAAAGGCGGTGCTGTTATTTCCGTCGACGAAGTTGGAGGGCTTCTCTGGATTTTGATTGCTGCAAAGAGGCACAAGAGAGCGGCGAGTAGAACTGCGACGCCGATCGAAAGCCCCAGGATCAGGCCTGTTTTCTTGTGATTCTTTGAAGATGGAGGAGAGACAAGTATGCTCTGTGATTGATCGCTCTGAATCGAAGGTCGAGATGGCGGACCTAGAACCGGAGGTTCGAAGAATGGAGATAGTGATTTGCACGGTTTGTTTATGATTTCTCCGCAGAGATCTGGATTTTGTGAAAATGACGCCGAGTTGAACCGTGAGAGTGTAGGTGTCATCGGAATCGGACCGGTGAGATTGTTCCCCGTCACATTGAAGGATTTAAGGGAGGACTGATTCAAAGCCGGAACGCTTCCGTCAAACCGGTTCAACTCCAGGCGGATAGAAGCCAGCCGGTCCAAACTGGATAAATTTTCTGGAATTGGACCGGTGAAGTTGTTAAACGAGAGGTCTAGGGTTTGAAGCCGGTGAAGAGCGAGAATTGACTGAGGAAAAGCCCCGGAGAAGGAGTTAAGGCCGAGGAAGAGAGATTTGAGGTTGACTAGACCGGAGAGGTCAGGAATCGGACCGGCGAGCGAGTTGTTTTGTAGGTTGAGAACTTGGAGCTGGTCGAGCCGGGTCAAGGTGTCCGGTTCGAAGACTCCTCGTAGATGGAAGGTTTGAAGGACGAAGGAAACGACACGGCCTTGGACGCACTTGACGCCCTGCCATTGGCAGTAGTCGAACCGCTCGTTCAGGACGTAGAGGAGCTTGTTGTCTAAGTCGGCTTTGGATTTGAATGATAGTAGAGAAACGGCGTCGGATGGAAGGTTGACTGGAGAGTCCGTAAGGACGGCGTAGGCGGAGACGGAGAATGTGAGAGTGATTAGAAAGAGGAGATGTGGGTTTTTGGTGATGGACATTGCGGAGAAGATGCGTAGTAGTCGTGGTTCATTCTCTTTGCTCACTTCGCCGGTGAGCGGCGGTGCTATGCTGTGAGAGGGAGAGAGGGAGAGAGTGAACTATGAGAGTGAGAGGAGATAGTAGGTGAGTTTTTGGCCAATAAAGTAGTTTTCTTGTTTTTTTTTTTTTTTTTGGGGTACAACTACAAGTCCGAAAGTGATAATACTATATTAGTACTATGTAATAATTAAATATTTTGTCTGGATTATATAATACGAATAATGCAAGAGATCCGGTAAGTAATATAGCCTTCATAGGATGAAAAAATGAAAAATAACATAATATAATATGAATATTTGTTTTTATTTTTATTAATTAATTAAACCAAGTGACTGATTGAGCTTAGAAGAGTTTACTTATGACAAAATTTTAGTATTGGAATCTCTAGGATTTACTTATCTTTTTCACTCTTTTTTTCTGCCTCTTTTCTTTTTAAAGTAAGTGCCATTTTAATCCTTAAAAAAAGAAAAAAAAAAGAGATCCTTTCTTCAGTTTAATGAGCACTTTAAAGTGTCTAATAATGGGCTTCGACATGATTCAGGACCAGAAAAGTAAAGACCTTTTCACATTGCTGCGCTTCTCTTTAGTCTTTTAGCAAGTGAAATGGAGATTGATATTTGATTACGTAATATGTTATGTCCTAATCCGTTAACTTTCACGGCCCAACATGAGCCATAACTGCTGATGGGCTGGTCCACATTCCTCACTAAAAGGCCCATTTTAATGTTGCCCACATATTTTTTGGGCCTACGGTGTTCACTAATCTGTGTTTTTTAGACACTGTCTTGTTCATTCGAACTGGAATCAATTGCAAGTACTATGTCTCTCTCAAGCCTCGACACTCTCGTTTAAAACAATATGGTAAAGAAATATATATATAAATAATAATAGAAAAATTTGTAATAGGTGTGTTACTTCATGGCTAAACCTAATAAGGAGAAGAAGGAAAAGCGACTTCTGGCCTGTCATTAGTTAACAGTTATTGTGTCGTCTCCACCCTCCCCCACCAGCTCCACCAGCTCCACCAGCTCTAACCACCACATATATTCACAATATTTCCAGTCCACTACACCACGGCGTTTTCAGATTTAAAAACTTAAATCAAATATTAATAAAAAAAAACATCATTTCTTCAATTTCAAAAGAGGTTATTGTAAGGTCACCTTCAAATATAATCACTCTTTTTCTCTCACATTGCTTCATAAATTTTCTTTAAATCAAACCCAATTTTACCCAATTTTTTTCCTCAATCTTTCTTTCTTTCCTTCTTCTCCAGAAAAAAAATAAAATAAATAATAATAAATAATAAAATGAAAAGCAGTAATAACAACCCAAAGCTCATCCTTCTCCATCCGTACATTCAAAAACAAGGAAATTCAAACAAGCTATGGCTTCTCGCCTTCGTCTCAATCTTCACCATCGCTCTCCTTCTTACTCTCATCTACACTAGATCCGAATCGGTACCACTCACCGCGCTAAGCTCCTCCACAACCCCCGCTGCCGCCGGCACCACCGCAGGCTTCATTAACAACGCTCCACTACCTACAACCGTGATCAACACCCTCCTCCACTACGCGTCGAAATCTAACAACTCATTCCACATGACCTACTCCGAGCTCAAACCGATCTCCGATATTCTCCGGAAATGCTCGTCGCCATGCAATTTCCTCGTCTTTGGACTCACGCACGAGACTCTCCTCTGGAAAGCCCTAAATCACAACGGCCGTACGGTTTTCATCGACGAGAATCGGTACTACGCGGCGTACTTCGAAGAGAAGCATCCTGAAATCGACGCTTACGATGTTCAGTACACGACGAAGCTGAGCGAGTTGAACGAACTGATCGTGACGGCGAGAGAGCAAATCCGGCGCGAGTGCCGGCCGGTACAGAATCTACTATTTTCGGAGTGTAAATTGGGGCTTAACGATCTGCCTAACCACGTGTACGAAGTGGATTGGGATGTGATACTTGTTGACGGACCGAGAGGTGATTGGCCGGACGCTCCGGGGAGGATGTCGGCGATATTCACGGCCGGGGTGTTAGCGCGGAGTAAGAAAGGGGGAAATCCGAAGACGCATGTGTTCGTGCATGATTTCTATGGCGAAGTGGAGAGGGTTTGTGGAGAGGAGTTTTTGTGCGGAGAGAATTTGGTGGAGGCGAGTGATACGTTTGGACATTATGTTCTGGAGAGGATGGATGAGAATTGCTTCCAGTTCTGCCATAACAAGACCTCGTCGCCGTCGAAAAGAGGCGGGCGCCGGTCAAATTCGGTGGCGGGAATTTGAAGGTGGTTATTTATTGATGATGATCGTTTTTTTTAAACTTTTTTTTCCAATTTGATAAATGGGCCTGGGCTTGGATTTCATGGGCCTGGGAGTTTTGTAAAATTGTGATTCTTTCTTGGAAATGCATAATGTCAAACGTATCTTATAGCATATTCGCTGCTCATACCCAAAGTAGTCTAAGCAAAACAATCAAATACAATTTTTTTCAAAGTTCACTTAAGAGTATAAATATATTTCGGGGCGATTTAATCATTGATGTTACATATACATATATAAGTGTCTGTTCCTATGTCGGATGCCACTTGAGGATTATGAGAGGAGTATAATACTAGAATTTTGCACAAAAGTATGTCCATATATAACATTAGGGTTTTTTTTTTCCAATGATTAAGTTAGTACTAGGAATGTATTAGTATACCTTTTTTTGTATTTATTTAAGAGGTTTATATAAACATCTTATGGAACCATACCTACCATCTTATGATTTGAACTTGATCCGGCTATACGGATCAGGATCGAATCGGACCGATCACTTTATTCCTTCCGAGCCAGCCTTCTAGAGGACCAAACCTGCAACTTTTAATCTCTCAAATCTCATCCTCGTTAATTGATTTTCACCCCCTCTTAAGCTGTTATATCTTGATTTTCTATTTGTCGAATAGCATGTACGGCGCTTGTCGTGACCATCTTGGTTGGATGTTAGATCTGGAAATCCAATATAATATCTTAATGTGAGTTAAAAAAATATATATATATACAAAATCTGTCGTATATACTGGTGTTTCCGCAAACACACGCAGCATGCACGTGAGGCTGACTCGATGACACTCGTTATCAAAATGGAAGTAGCCAACACCTATCATCAACACCAGCTCTGAAATTTTCAGCTCCTCCATGGCTACCGATTTCAAGTTCATACCCATCATCGGTAAACAAATTCTGATCCAACTCCAATTCGTTATTTTCAGTTGTATTTCAAGTATTGTCTTAAGGGGCGTTTTCTTTTATTTTTTTATTTTTATTTTTATTTTTATTTTTATTTTTTTAATAATCCTGTTGGGTTTAGATATTAGTCCGCTATTGGCGAAGTGTGATGATGAGAAAATGGGTGAAGATGTTGGTGTGTGTGAAGTTGTGAGACTATTGGATCAAGCTTGTAGAGAGGCTGGCTTCTTCTATGTGGTAATTTCTGTTCTTCCTCCATTTTGATTTTTTCAATTGGCCTTTAAAAATAAAAATAAAACCCTTTTTCTGGGTAAGATTTAATCAGATAATGTTGTCGTTTGTGGTTGAGAAGAAAGGCCACGGAATTCCTGATTCTATCATCAAAGGGGTTAGAGATTTGACTCGAAAATTCTTCGAACTTCCTTATGAAGAAAAAATCAAGATCAAAATCTCACCAGCTGCCGGATTCAGGTTTTTCGTTTAGTCCAAATTAACGTATATATATATACGTATATGGCATGAAATTAACATGAAGCAAATGTCAAATGCAGAGGTTACCAAAGAGTTGGAGAAAACATAACCGAAGGTGTGCCTGACCTGCATGAAGCTATTGATGTATGTTTTTTTGTTTTGTTTTGGCTCTTTTTAGTTAACTGTTTATGACCCTTTTGATTGATTGTTAACATTTTAACAGTGCTATAAGGAAGTGAAGCCGGGAATGTATGGAGCTCTTGGAAAAGCTATGGAAGGGAGTAACCAATGGTAATTGTCATTTTCACGGAAGGGAGTCTAATCTTTATGAATTACTGATTTCTGAGAGTAGTTATAAGCTTAGTAAATGATTTCTGAGAGTAATTATAAGCTTAGTAAAACTAATGTACCGGATTATAACGTATCATCTATATTCATGTTCATGATAGTTTTTGAATTTTTCTAGGCCACTTGATCCTCCGAATTTCAAGTCAATAATGGAGGAGTATGTCGACCTCTGTACAGGCATGCTTCTACAATAAAATTTTTATTTATTTATCTATTTTTAAGCATTCTTCATCTCTTATCATCGACTTCTCTGCAACTTTCAGCCCTTTCTAAAAACATTATGCGAGGAATCGCTCTAGCATTGGGCGGGTCCCCTTATGAATTTGAGGGAAATAGGGCCGGAGATGCATTCTGGGTAATGCGTCAAATAGGTTATCCTCCTCTGGCATCCCCTGGAAATCAATCCGACATGTCCCAAAATGACATTGGATGGTAATAATGCTTGTCTTTCTATTGCAGTTCATATAATTTTGTTTTCTTTTGTATCAACGAGCCATAACTCCCTTCTCTCTCTTTGGCAGTGGAGCTCATACCGACTATGGTAAAAACCATAATTCCCTTTTCACTGATTAATGACGTTTTGAAAAGTCGTTTTGAAGTTGGCATTTTGTCTCTAAACATATATTTTGTGCAACAAACAGGTTTGTTGACGTTGGTTAATCAGGACGATGATATAACTGCTCTTCAAGTAATAGAATCAAATCCTACTCAATTTATGTCGCAGACATTTTTACTTCGGTTCCACTATGAAAACGTATTTCTAATGGTGCCAAATGGTGTCAATTTTTTCTTTTTTCTCTTTTTGGAATTGAAGGTGAGAAATCTGTCCGGAGAATGGATATCGGCCCCACCAATTCCCGGAACATTTGTCTGTAACATTGGCGATATGTTAAAGGTATATAAAATTTTTCATCATAATTTCGACTAGCCCTTTTAAACGATTTAACATCTTTACCAATACTGAGTGCAGATTTACTCCAATGGTTTGTACGAGTCAACCTTGCACCGAGTTATCAACAAGTCTCCAAAATATCGGGTCTGCGTAGCATACTTCTATGAGGTTAGCTACTGCTTTCACCTTAATCAATGAATAAATAATGAGACATATCTACTTAATGATAAGAGAGAGTCCTTGATTTGTTGTTTTGTTCTGCCTGAGCAGACGAATTTCGACACAGCAGTAGAGCCATTGGACATATGTAAAGGAAAGGCCGGGGAGGAGAGGATATCCGAAAGAGCTGTTTACGGAGAACATCTTGTTAAGAAAGTCCAAACAAATTTCGTATCTGTACCTCAAGAATCCATTTAATTGTAGCTGTTGTTGTTCTTGTACTATGAGTGATCATATAAAAGTGAATCCTTTTACACCATGTTTTGGTTTGAAATATCAGCAGAATAATCTCCAGAATCATGAAAACAAGACTAATGATTTCATCACTAGTTGTATTCATATTCATGTTGATTTGTGATTAGTATGTTAACTTGCCTTTGAACTCCGCCCGCGAGCGAGTCTGCCGGTCCCAAGCCCGGATAAAGGAGAAGGGTTGGTGTTGGGCATGTTAAAGTCAATCGTAAGAGAACCCATCACATCCTTTACCTTGAATTTGGTTCAAAAAGATTAATATAAAATGTTAGGGCGTTACCCGCTATAAATGATGTATTGTACCTATGTTTAGGTGTAGTGTCAAATGAGCTAGGCACACTGTAGCGGTGCTTGGTTGCAGTGTTAAATAAGCAAGACTTTTCGAAATATACTGGATGGGGGCAAGTAAAGAAACTGATTCATATTATAATTAAGAAGATTAGGTTATTCTCGTAGAACATAGGAACATTAACAGGTAAATCAATAGAATTAGTGGATGTCATGTATATAAGGAATGTAAATATAGCTTGCCTTTAAGAGACAAAGTAGAAGGAGAACAAGGTTAAGGATTTAGGAGAATGGTTTAAACTTTTTTATTCAGGAATGAATAAAATTAGGAATGGGGTGAGAATAGTGGTGGATAAAACCTATAGAGATACATTAGTTGTTGTCAAGAAGTTTGAGGATAAGATTATAAGTATTGCTATAGCCTTAAAACCAAAGATCGTACATATTATTTGTGTATATTTAACGACTCAAGATATGTTATTAATCTTGAATCTTTATCTTACGAGAAGGAATAGAGTAGATAAAAATTCAGATTAGGCCGAAAATTAAGTGGTAGACTTTGAATAGAGATGTATACTAGACTTTTAAAAATAATGTATTAGATGGCTAGATAGTCTTAGAAGGTCTTGAGAATATAAGACTTAATGATAAAATTGGTAGCTCTAAATTTTTTGGACATACAGCTAACTCTATCAAGAGTGGGGCAAGGAAAGTAATTGAAGAGGCTAAAAGAATGAGAAGACATGATAAGGAGACATATTGGTGGAACAATGAGGTGCAAGAGGCTATTAGGAAAAAGAAAACATAGTTCGAGAATTGACAAAAAGATAGAGATTAAGAGTCGTATAAGTTTTATAAACAAGTTAAGAGACTAAGTAGTAATGCAATAAGGGATGCTAAGAATAGAACATATGATGGTTTTTATAATAGGCTAGATATAAATGAGGAGAAGAAAGATATTTTCAAGATAGCGAAAGCCAGAGTTGGGAAAACTAGGGATTTGAGTTATGTTAGGTCTGTCAAGCATGAAGATGGTAAAGTTTTAATATAGGATAAAACTATTTTAGGTATATGAAGGGATTACTTCGAGATCCTACTAATGGGACAATTGTTTAGGGGTTAAGCTTAGAGGGATCTGATTATCTAGAAGGGAGGCATTTAGTGTTCTATCTTAGAATTAGTGCTAAAAAAGTAAGAAAATCCTTATAAAGGATGAAGCTCAGAAGGCGTTTGGACCAGATGATATACTAATTTACGTGTGGAAGTGTTTGGGAGAAGTTGGGATCCAGTGGATAACTAAGCTTTTTAATAGAATTTTAGATACTAGAAAAATGTTAGAATTATGGAGACATCATTTTGGTACCAATTTATAAGAACAAATGTTGCATACAAGATTACTTAAACTATAAAGGGGTAAAGCTTATAAGTCGTACAATGACTAGCGAATCAAATTGGTTTTATGTTGGGTAGGTCTACAACGGAAGCAATCTTCTTTATTAGACAAATGATAGAAAAATATGGAGAAAAACAAAAGAGTTTGCATACGATATTTATTGATTTAGAGAAAGTTTATGATAGATTGCCTAGACAATTATACTAATGAGTACTTGGAAGAAAAAATAAATCTCAGTGTTATATTGATATCATTAAGAATATATATGAAGGGGCTCTAACTAATGTTCGATCAGTCGGTGAAATGTCTAGTGAATTCACTATTATAATAAGACTTTATCAAAGGTCAGCTTTAGGTTCATACCTCTTTAGGATGAGGTATCTTAATGTATGTTGTTTGCAGATGATATCGTTCTATTGATTAAACAAGAGAAATGTTTAAGTAAGAAATTAGATAGGTGGCAAGAGGTTATATAGAGTAAGGGTTTTAGAATTAGTCGCTCGAAGACGGAATATCTAACTTGTAATTTCAGTCTTGAATTTCAAATGAGAGGTAATCAAATTGAGATTGACGGCAGAGAGGTCCTAGAGAATGAAACTTTTTGTTATCTATGATCTATTATCCAAAAGATTGGGGATATTTGAGAGAATATAGATCATAGGATTAAAGTAAGTTGGATGAAATGATGGATGAAGTCGTGAGTTTAATACGATAAAAGGATGTTCACGACACTCAAAAGAAAAATGTTATAAAGATAATCATTCGATCAGCTATACTTTATGGTTTATAATGTTGGGTTACTACAGGATAATATGTGTATAAGATAGCGGTAGCAGAGATACATATGTTAAGATAAATGTCTGGTAAAACATACAAATATAAAATTATGAATGACAATATTATGAGTTATTTAGATATAATCTTTATAGAGGACAAAAGTCAATCGTGTTAGGCCATAAAAATAAAAATTTAAGATGTAAAATTTTTACATAAGTCGGATTTCAATACATACCTAATGAGCAATGGATCATCTACTTGTCGATACCCCTTTGTCACCCCAACTAAAGTCGCACTGAAAAGATAATCCATTATTTAATTTTCTCTTAATCATATAAAATATCATGCAATTTTGATCTAGCAGTAATGGACAATGAAAAATATTTATCTGATTTGAGAATACGAGAAAGTCTAACCAAAAGTACACCTTGAAAATAAACAAAAAGAATAATTTCAATTTATTTGTAAAAAAATAAAAAGTAGTAGAAATTGTATTAAATAAAATAGTTGGTTTGAGGTGCACAGACTGACATCTCACATGTCGGTCTGATCCAGATCATACACAGCTCAAACTTAAATTTAAACTACATATCATATAATAATTTCCTTAAATTCAAAACATACTATTTCATTTTCATATTCTCCGGATCAATTATCTTCCTCCACGACTTCCGAGTGAGTGAGAAGAGAAAGGTAGAAGAATAAATACCAGTTGGTGATTTAGGAAGAGGAGAGAAGAAGATTTCAGCTAGAGTGATTTAGGGAAAATACCGGTTCGTAATTTTAGTGATTTAGGGAAGATGATAATTTGTGATTTTGATAATTTTAGAATAAATATTAATAAATTATATCGGTAATTTTATATTAATATTTTATTTATTTTATAATTTTAAAAAAGATAAGAAAAAAATAAAAAAAAAAAGAATATTTAACAAAAAAAAAATATCGAAGAAAAATAATTTTTAAAATATTATATTATACATAGAGTTTGAATTTCTTTAGAAAGTCGTTAGATTTGACCCTAATCCTGCCCGTGTTTCACGGCCACAACAATTATATTTGCATGAAATTTTCAACATCTGATTTTTCTTCTTTTTTTTTTTTTTTTTTTTTTTTGGGTGTTAATGCGACATCATCTGAATAAAGTCAGGCGTTAAATCAAAAGGAAACCGAAATCTGCATGCGTTTTGTTTACGTGAATGATTTGACGAACGGAGTCAAAACAGAGCTGTCTTTGAATGCAAAAACTCCATGTGGGTGTTTACTTGTCTGTTTTGACCATTAGTTGGAGCATTTAAAACTCAATTAGATTCCAAGTCATGTTATTTTTATTTTTTATATATATTTTGACCCCCCATAAAAAAAAATATTAAAAAAAACCCCGTGATACATAAATAAATTTAATATCGTTTCTGCATCAAAAATTCATAATATGACTCTGAAGTAGATCAAGTATTTGAGTTTAAGGCTTCAAGCTATGATTACATGGATAATATTCTTCAGTCTCTATCACTTTATTAAAATTTATATGTCACGTTATTAAAAATATATGAACAATTTTTCAGAAAATTATATATATATATATATATATATATATGACAAATGAATTAACAAAGAAGGTATGAACTTTGTTCTATTTAATAATTGTCTTGAAACTGTATATGGTTTGAATTGAGAGGTGTCGTGTAATTTAAAGTGGATTGATTTGAAGCAAGCCATTTTTATGAGAAAACATGCTAATGTGGACAGTGACTCAAAGAAACAATCTCCTCCGCAAAACCCCCCCAAAAAAAAAAATTCCCTCTTTTCTTTTTTATCCTCTCCCACCATGCACTACCCAGTAAATTCGGGCAGTGCCCAACTCCCACTTTCATTTTAGTCAACCGTCCTATACACGACATAATGGTCCACTTTTCCCAATTTTTTTGACCCAGTCCTTTTCCCTATTTGAAAAAAAAAAGAAAAAACTGTTTGGCATCCAAGAAAAAGAAGGAAAACAAACTCCACTTTCTTTTCTTTTCTTTTCTTTTGATCCATAAATCTAGTACCAAATCCACCACCTTCTTCCTTCTCTTTCCCATTTTTTCCTTGTAATAATAATTACTTCATCGAAACACTAACATTTGGATCTGATAACATAAAAACGAAAATCAGCCGTTACCCCTCCCCACTTAAAAAAAAAAAAAAAAAACTCCTTCGAGATTAAATAGACCTTTTTTTTTTTTTTTGGAGGAAGAAGAGAATGATGATTTGGTTTCTTTCTATGAAGATTCAAGTATGAGATTAGAAGTCTCTTGAACAGAGAGGAGAGCGTGATTATGCTCCCCTTCATACGTTACTACAAGCATCGATGCATCGTCTAGTGCTCTCTCTACATGTTTCCGAGCTGGACATCCTCTCATACTACTGCACTTATAATATCCCCTGTTCATCCAATAAATTCAGATCAATTTCTCATAATTGAAAGAAATAAAACTAAACATTTAGGAATAATGGTGTGAAAATGAATCCTTAAGTATACCTTGGATGTGGAGATCCTTTAATGGGCTTCTGTCCATACTTTCTCCATGAGTAATCGTCAGGTGGAATATCTGATAGCTTCAAGCTTATTGCCGGAACCCTTACTACCCTCTTTAATCTTAGTTTTCTGCCATTAAAACAAAAGGAAAAAAAGCATATTTTAATAAACAGAACAAAACAGAGAGACAGAGAAATATAGGGAGAGGGGAGAGGGACGCACCTTTTCTTGGAACAGTGGCAGCGACCTAGGGACCCACTGCACTTGCCGGAACCGATGTTATCGGAGATACACTTCCGTTTCAACGAAGAAGAAGACAGGGGAGGTTTTCCGGCGGAGGAGACCTGAGACAGATTCGTAATCTGAAACGCTGCCGACGAAGACGACGGCAACTGCTGCTGCTGCTTACTGTCCGTGTCTCCGGTCAAAGATGACATGAACGAATTGGGAGCAGAGGAGTAGGAGGAGAAATTAATGGTAGTAGTATTAAACGATTCCTTCCTCTCAATCACACCGTTTTTCGAAGATGAACGGTAAGAAGAAGAAGAAGGCGGCGGCGGGATCTGCTGGATAGGCGTCGGACAAAGAGGCGCCGTGTCGCGACTCTCACAAAACGGGATAGGAGCGCGCCTGAACCTGGCGTGTCCGACCCGGGTTCGGCCCAGGAGAGAAATAACCCGTTTGAACTTCGAAACGGCGACGTCCGCCACGGCTTTACAGTCCATCTCCATATCGTCGTCTCTGCTCTTGCTCTTGCTCTTGTCCTTTTCCGTTTCCTGCTGGGCGGCAGCGTTAGAGAGCAAACGGATTAGCTTCTCGACGCTTTCGAGGCCGGATGCCGCTTCTCTAACGGCGTTTTCTTCCAGTTTCGCTGCCGTTGATGGTGATGATGATGATGAGAAATTACCGTCTCTAAAACCACCGCCACCCATCATGAGCTCTACGGCCATAACTAGTAGAAGAAGAAGACGAAGACGAAGAAGAAGCTGCTGCTCATGAAACGAAGAGAAAAAGGGAAAGGGGGAAAAAGGAAAAGGGAAAGCGTAAAGGTGATAAGCAGAGGAAAAACGTTGATACTTAGAGAGATAGAGAGGAGAGAGGAGAGTTTTTTGTCAATCTAGTCAAAACGGGGCTATAAGTAAATGAAAGGGTAATGGTCATTGCTTTCCACTGCGTGGCTGACCTGTCACGTACTTTGTCGTCAAATGTAGGTGCGAATGAGATCCAACCAAAACCCCAATTATTCTCTTTCTTCTTTTTTATTTATTTATTTATAATTATTATCACAAATTATTTATTATTATACTTTTTAATGGGGTGTCGGGACATTGACCTGATTGTAATTTGTGGGGCCCGGGTTGGCATTTTAAGGCTGGTCTAAATGGAGTAAAACAAGGGTAGGGTCTACAGATAGAGAGAGAGAGAGAGAGATCAGGGTCAAAGAGATTCTCTGAGCCGTCTGATTTATTTAAAGAGAAAATAAAAGAGGAAGGGACGGAGGCGATGCGGTTGGTAACAGCAGGATTGGTTGACTTTTTGTGTGTTTTCTTTTTAATTTTTTTCCCCTTAATTACCTTGCAAACACAAAATAAATTAATTCAAAAATAATTATTTTTTTATTTTATTTTATTTTATATTATTTATTTTATTATATCAATTGATAGTCTATCCTTAATAAGATAAATTAACTTAAGTATAGACGGTAGGTCTCAATATATATATATATATATATTTTTTTTTTTTTTATAATTTTGATTTAAACTCTTTAAGCCTCTTAGTCTACTACCATTTTGTGTTATTAAATTATTTCCAAATCCAAAATTTTGTTCCTAAATAAAAAAAGAGCACCAAAAGACGTAGATCCCCTAAAAAATTCAAAGGGTTGAAAGTCACATGCATTAATATTAAGTGAATATTATAATAGGGAATGTATTTTGGGTTAGGACGTTAGGTGGAGCATCGCACATGTGAGTATGTGCCTAAAAAGCAACCTCCTTCTTGCTGCTGACATATCCTCTCCAGATTAAATTTAAACAACCCAATACATAGAGAGTTGTGCTCTCTATTAGTCTCGATTAGTTCAAGCTACTTTAATCATTGATGTCGGTTTTGGGTTTAACGGTAACGTCATCGTTGTTTCTCCTTCTGAAATAGTTGAGGATCGGTCGGAAGTCGGAACCGGATAAATTTCTTCTAAATTCCTTCAATAATATATATATATATATATATATATATATAACATATATTTAGAGCATTTGGACAAGATTCTAATCTTGGAGAAGTCCATGTATTACAGTGGGAAACAGATGGGTGAATGGATTCGAGACAATGACTAGTTAACTTGTAGCCAGTAAAGTCAAACGACGGAAAGCTTGAACATAATTTCATCATCAATCTAAATTATATTATAGTCTGACTATAGAGCAAAGGCGTGCCAAAGTTGGTAGCCTACACATTGACTATTTCTAACCAAACGACATCATTTTATGTCAGAGTGAAACATACTCAATTCTTTTTACAAATGAACCTAATTGAAATGAGGTTTTGAAATAGTATTCAGCCGACTGTGGATTAGACGACAAAGACAAAGGTTTCAAGGGAAACAAGAACAAGCATAGAAATAAATACAGATTACATTAGAAGACAATCTCAATTCCCAAATAAGGTTTCACTAATTCTATGTTGGTGTCGACCATAAATTAATATGATGTGAATATGGTTTTTATCGAAACGTCAAATATCGGACATGGGAAAGTGAGAACTGGATGGGCCTAAAAATTTGGGTCATGGTGAATGGGCCTTGTAGCAAAGACCCATGTAAATTAATCATATTTTCTTTACTTCTTATTTGTTTATTTTTATTTTTATATGGAATATATAAATAAAATAATTAATCTATTAAATGTGAAAATAGGTTGACGCAATTCTAAGCAACTTAGAACTAACAGGATCTAATTTCCAAATCTGAAACTTACCCACCGCCTTACCGAACTGATTCTCCTCTTCCTACTCTACCTATTGTGCAAAGGAGCGTTTGGATCTAGTAATCAACTTTTACAGACAAACTGACGTTTCCAACTTCCAACCTTCTAACCTTCTAAATTCTTTAAAGGTTAGCTATGTATTTGGACTTTCTCGGTCTGGCCCGTTTTCCCTCATACTTGACTTTTTTTGTTTTTACTGCCAAAACGCTCGTTTGCATCATGCAACGTTGCCGCCATATACATGGGTTTGACCTTTAAACCGCATTAACTACCGCCGGCGCAAAGCTTTTAACTTTTGATAACCGTACGTTTGAATAGACATATAGGTTAAATAGTGTTTTGGTCCTTATAATTTCATCTTTTTCCAATTTTTCCCATTGAAATTTCAGTTATATCAAATTGGTCCTGTCACCAATATTTTTTTATTTTATAAACTCTCCTGAAATTTTTTATTTAAATAATTTTCTCTCTTTTTCTCTCCAAAACACCTCTATTATATTCAATAGACGTTTTAGTCCAAAGATTAAAACATGACAAAAATACATGTATTATGGATCAATTTAATGACAATTCAAGCCCTAGGGACAAAAATAGAAAAACAAAAAAATAAAAAGACAAAACAGTTTTTTGGAACTAAAAACGAGGAAGAAGAAAAAACAAAATCATCCACATTTCTCAATCATTTGACCAACTGGACCCCACTGCACTCCACCGTGTCTGAAACAAGACAATGATATATCCGAGAAGAGGAGGAGCAGCAGTAGGCAGCGGTCCCGATTATTCGTAAAACCAAAGGAAAAAATTTCAACTATCTTCAACCTCCCCCCACTACCCAAAAAAAAATCTCTCCCTCTCTCTCTAAAAGCTGAACTCGAATCGGAGCATAAAACTAACAAGATTACCAGAAATCAAGAGCTGCAAAGCTAGCTCCAGCTTCTAACGCAGTTAACTCTCTCTTTCTACAGAGGACGAGAGAGAGGGGGAGAGAACATAGAAGAGAGAGAATGAAGTTCTCGGCGTTGCAGCAGAGCTACAATGCTCGCCGCAACAACAGCTTCAGAGGATCAGCGCCGTTGGATTCATCCGATAGCTCAATCAAATCACCGTTGGCGATCTTCTGGCTACTCCTCCACGGTCTCTGCTGCCTAATCAGCCTTGTCCTAGGCTTCCGCTTCTCTCGCCTCGTCTTCTTCTTCCTCTTCTCAACCTCAACCACCACTTCCAACCTCTATCTCACTCCTTTCCGCTTCGGAACCCTAGAAATCCACTCCTCATCCGAATCGAATCTTCAAATTCCGATCAACGAAACAACAGCCACGACTACTCTTTCGAGTCCGAGTGGCAGAGTGGTGGTAGGTCGGCATGGGATCCGAATCAGGCCATGGCCGCATCCGAATCCGATTGAAGTCATGAAAGCTCATCGGATAATCGAGACCGTTCAGATGGAGCAGAGGCGTCAGTTTGGGATAAAAAACCCTCGCAAGGTAATTGCTATTACTCCGACCTATGTGCGAACCTTTCAGACGATTCATATGACTGGAGTAATGCACACGCTAATGCTAGTACCGTACGAGCTCGTCTGGATCGTAGTCGAGGCAGGTGGGGTTACGAACGAGACCGCTTCCATTATTGCCAAGTCAGGGCTCGAGATCATCCACCTCGGGTTTGATCAGAAGATGCCAAACTCATGGGAAGGCCGTCACAAATGGGAAGCCAAAATGAAGATTCACGCTTTGAGGTAAATTTCTTCTATTTCTTGAGCTGATCTTGAAATCTAAGAACTAGAGTTGAATTTAGGATGCTCTTAGTAAGTATATGAATTGATTTTCTGTGTATTTGAGGGTGCAGAGTAGTCAGGGAGCAGATGTTGGATGGCATTGTTATGTTTGCGGATGATAGTAATATGCATAGTATGGAGCTGTTTGATGAGATCCAGAGCTTGAAATGGTTTGGTGCTGTTTCAGTAGGAATACTTACTCAATCAGGTAATACAGATGAATCATCATCTTTATCCTTACTGTCCGGGATTAAGAAAAAGGAGAAAGAGGATAAAAGTGAGAAGAGTCCGTCAATGCCTATTCAAGGTCCTTCTTGTAACTCATCTGATGTTTTGGTTGGGTGGCATACCTTCAATTCACTGCCATATGAGGGGAAGGCTGCGACATATATTGGTGACAAAGCAATTGTGCTGCCTAGGAAGCTTGAATGGGCCGGGTTTGTGTTGAATTCGAGGTTGTTGTGGAAAGAAGGTGAAGAGGATAAGCCAGATTGGGTGAAGGATCTTGATACAATAGATGAAGGTGGTGATGATTTGGATAGTCCGCTCTTTCTTCTCAAGGATGCTTCTATGGTGGAGCCTCTTGGAAGTTGTGGGCGCCAAGTTTTACTTTGGTGGCTCCGGGTTGAAGCTCGTTTCGATAGCAAATTCCCTCACGGGTTAGTCCCTTTTTTGGTCTGCCGATCTTTTCTGTGAATTTTTTTTATGTCATATGACCTTAACTGATTTAATTAGTTCATGTTTATTTGCTTTATTTCGCAAATTAATAGTAGGTAGTTCTGATTTATGTTATGAGGTGGAAAGTTATCACGATTCATATCTAGTTACATTATATATATATATATATATATATACACATTGTCTCCAATACCTTCAGATTTCGTATGCAAAGTTCCAATTTGGACCTTAACTTGATATCTCTATTCACAATCACCTTTTCCTATTTCTGTCATCTTTGATGGAAGATGACATGGTCATCTACAGGTCTTGTAAAATTATTCTCCTACTGATGTTTGTAATAATAATGAACTCTGCCATTGATACATTGATCATTTGCTGAGATTGATAATGGGAACTCTGCCATTGATTGCATATTCCATATGCTGTATTTAGTTTCAAGTTACATGAAAGGAAGCCTCTAATGCTATTGGGTAGGTTATTGGAAAAGTAGTGTACGTATTTTAGTCTTGATGTAAGAAGTCTTTCTTACTTTCTCATGGCTGTTTTCCTATCTTGGGTGCAATTGCACAATGAATATGCTTCTTATATGACTATTATGGAATGTTCATCTCCCCTAATTATAGGGTATCATGAAATTGTGTGGTTTTTACTTGTCTTGCTAAGGAGTTTCGAGTGTGCTCGAAGTACACGTGTTTGAATCTAAGTAACATTGCTTTTCGACAAATCTTACTACAAAATGTGATAAATTTGAGTTGTGCATAAGCAATTTTTTTAATAAATAGAAATTTAGAATGATTTGGTGATAGAACACTTTTAAGAAAGGTGAAACGAAAAAATGAAAAAAATATATGAGTGTCCATTCTAAGTTCCTATTTTCCCTCCCTGTGATTTTTCATATTTCTAGTTTATGTAAGGTGAAGATGATAGGGTTTGACCAGGGGTAGTAGTTATCCAATTTAATCCATCTCAATGCAAACATCTTTTCAATTGATAAGTCTTTTGAAACTAGAATTTGAGTTTACAAGAATCTGAGTAAGATTTTGTGGGCCCTAAAGCCAGTGTATTTTACTTAGATTTTGCGTCCCTAGTTAGATTCTATGAGCCTAAATTGGACTTTTCTTCCAAACTCACATCTTTTTTTATTAATATTATTTTCTTCCAAATGGAATTTTGTAGTTAGCTAAATTTAAAGGCTCCATTCTGGGATTTCTCATATTTCCATTTTTCTCTGTATCTGTAAGAGTGCTTTAAATACCAAGTAAAGTGCTTCTATCATTCGGGCAAGCTTTTGAAACTGGAGTTTGAGTAGACTATAATCTTATTTGGATTAAATGAATTGTAAGTACCGTAGTTGGGTTAGATTACGTAAGATTAAATTGAAATTTGGTTTCAAATGGGCGTCTTAAGAATTTTTCCCAAATGCAGTCTAAAACATGGAGTCATCTTCTAATGCTTTACTCTGTAATTTATTTATTTATTATTCATTTTTTATTTCGATGTGTGCTATTAATACTTAATACTAGGTATTTTGCTTCTACTTTGTTCCTTAAGATTAGAAATATAGAATACTCTTTTCTGTTCCTCATGCAAAATCTCTCTCTTTTCTATATAGGTGGATAATTGACTCTCCATTGGAGATAACTGTACCCTCAAAAAGAACGGCATGGCCAGAAGCTCCTCCAGAACTGCCTTCTAACGAGAAAACAGCAAATGAAATTCACGAGCAAGCAGTGATATCCATAAAGCGCCCGTCAAAGAGAACCCGAAGAAGTTCTCGTAGTAAGAGAAAACCGCATGACCCAAAAAGGGTCACAGAAAGACAAATCTCCTCAAGACAGGCATCATCGGATCAGAACTGAAAACAAACATCTGCCTACAACAACGCCAAGAGATGAAGATTTCTGTCGTGTGAGAAATTTCCTATCTTTGGCATTATAAAAACCGATGTCCACAAGCATAAAGGAAAAAGAAGAAGAAGAAGATCATTGTTTTTTCACTGGGTACAAATCAGGAAGGAACTTTTATAGAAGGCATGTTCATAGAAGAAGAATTCAGTTTTTTGTTTTCATTCTGCAGCTGTGTTTCACATATAGTTTTTCCATTTAAGGAACTATTAAATATTTTTATTGGGGTGATCTGTATACATGGAATTCTTCGAAATAGAAATTAAACAGTGAGTGGTATTTTACTTCTTGGATTGGGCGTTGAGTTCAGTTGGATTTGGGCCAGGCCCAATATCTAGCTCTTATGATAAGGCTTCATAATTAAGAGCAAATGAGCAACCCATTTATCTTTTTCTTAGGCCTGTCAAGCCGGACTATTTGCCTCTAATTATAGGAGGAATTTCAATATATTTTTGTATATATATGGTGTCTAATTATTAAGATTAAAATTTTTTATTATAATTATAAATATTATTTTTATTTATTATATTATCGATCATATTAAAAATAATATTCATGATAATAATAAATGTTGTTTAATAAAATTTGTTCTGACATGACCACATGTGGTCAAGCAATACATGCATACAAGAGTTTTGAAAAATATCACTAGAGGTATTAAAACGAACTAATATTATAGTTAAGCAATTCATGCATAAAAGAGTTTAAAAAAATATGCCTAGAGATGTTAAAATGAATTTAAAATCCCGCACAAAATATATATTAAATAAATTAAGCTCGTATTATACCGATAAATAAAAAATATCTGAAGATACATCCTAAAAGTTCATCAGACTTTAAATAAATTATATATATATATATATATATATATATATCAAATAAACGGATCGGGCACAATGTGGACCGACCCACATAAAATATGCGGACCTTTTAATTTTTTATAAGAAGTAAAACAAATTTTATTTTATTTTTCATCGTTCGATACCTTATACAAGGCCTTTATATGCACCGCTCCGAATACCAGCCATATAAGGTATGCAAACTTTAATATATACCCCCGAATCGTGCTTGGATCGGCATGGGGGCCAAAAATTAAGATAAAGCTTGCCACACCCATACATATTGAGCTTGACACGTAATAAATAACATGGACCATATCGGACTTAAATCGGACCGCATAAATTGACTCACAGGCCAGTTTAGTAATCCGGCGCCGTTTTGACGACACCTTCATTTAAAATATCTTCCTCGAGGAGACAAAATCGTAGGTGTAATAAATTTACCAAAGGACCACGTATTATTAGGGGGAGTGGGGACAGGACATGCCGTTTTCGGTTTGTGAAATTCGAGAGAAGTGGAAAAAGAAGAGGGAATCAATAGATGTGGAATCTTTAAATTAATCAGTCAATGAAACCCGCAATAACGGATGGATTCATTACAAAGGTATCTTGGTTAACAGTCGACATGTCGTTTGTTCATAAATACAGTTATTACTTCGTATACCGGAATATGACGTGGAGGAGTCGTCATAAAACAAATCATATATATATATATATCTATATCTATATATATGTTAAATAATAAGATGTCATGAGCAATGAAACATATCATGCATAATATAAATTATTATATCATATTTTATTAATTTTAAATTTGAAAATAAATAATAATTCAAAGATAAAAAAGGTAGGTAAGTTCTTGATATGTGTGAACGTAAAAATATTATCCGGTTATATTTATTTAAGTAATTATTATTATTTTTCTTTTCCTTTTAAAAATTTTAGGCTGTTCTTATGGGTATAATAGGCCTTAAGAGAGAGAAAAAAGCTTTAGAGCATTAACCATTCCTTATGGATCCTCGTGTTCACAAAGAACAAAAATTATTATTCTTTAATTTAAAATAATAATAATAATAAATAAATAAAAACAGGCTGTCTGCAATTTCCCATATTTTATTGGAGTATATATCTGACCTTATCTGCGCATTCCTACCCACAGATTCTTAGATTGCATTATTCTACTTAAAATATATATATATATTTGTTTTTTTTTAATAAGTGATTATATATATATATATATATATTATAAATAATTATTATGTAAAATAAGAGGGTAAAAATAAAATATATTTAAAGATTTAGGGGAATAAATTTATATTTTAATAAAGTTAGATGGGGATATCACTTTTAAATTCCCTCGGAATTTTATATATACATTAATATAATTTAAAATTTGGTTTTGCCTCTTGCAAATATTATAGTGCTTTGGATATATTTGTATATATATTATACATGGTTATGTGATATTTTAAATTTTATTATAATTATAAATATTATTTTTATTTGAAATAATTTTTATAATTATATTAAAAGTTTGATATGTTTTGTGATTATATGATATTATTTTTCTTATATCTTATAATTTTTTTTTTCTTTTTTAAGAAAATAATTGAGATGTTAAGTAATATTATGTGTAAGTAATGTGATTGATATTTAATTTCTTTTTTTAATTAATAAAATAATTATAGGACATTATTTTAGGATTGATATGATTCATAAGTACTGCATAACATTTGAAAGTAAGTTGACCCATAAATTTATATATATCATATTTTTATCCCCCAAAAACAAAAAGGGTTATTATTATTATTATTTTTTTTTTTTTTTTTTTGCTTTGGAAAAAGATGAAGACTTCCCTTACTCTTGAAGCCTCCAAATGAAATTTATGGTTTCTGTCCCTTCCCAATTAAATCAGCCTCTGAAAATTTCACACTTCCCATTTTACAGTCCCCAATCAGGAACCCACAAGGCCACTTGCTGTAGTAGCTCTGCGAAGTGCTACCTCCCCCCTCTCACTATCTCTCTTTCACACTTTCACCCCTTATCCCTTAAATTTCTTTCAATCATACCCCCCACTCCAACTCCCTATATAACCCCCCCACCCCAATCCAACTCTCCTCACCACCCTCCCAAACAAAAAAACATAAACAACACCCCGCAAGAGAAACATGGCCCCTAATACTCCCAATCTCCTCCTCTTCGTCCTCTTCATCACTCTAGTGGCCTCAACCTCGGCTGACCGTCCCACCACCCATAGAACCGATGCTGAGGTGGTGGAACTTTATGCCACTTGGCAAGCGAAGCACGGGAAGGTGTACAATGGGATTCAGGAGAAAGAGAGGAGGTTTAAGATATTCAAGGAGAATTTGAGGTTCATTGACGAGCACAACTCGATGAACCGGACGTATAGAGTTGGGTTGAACAAGCTTGCTGATTTGAGCAATGAGGAGTATAGGGCCATGTATCTAGGGACTAGAAATGAAGGTGCTAGGAGGGTTGTTAAGGCCAAAAATGCAAGCCAGCGTTATGCTTTTAGGCCTAATTCTGACTGGTTGCCTAGATTTGTTGATTGGAGGCTCAAGGGTGCTGTTACTTCCATCAAGAATCAAGGCAGCTGTGGTCGGTTTTCTAATATTTATCAAAATTATACATAATTATAGTTATATCTATTTGATTGAGCGTTCGTGTCTAATCATGAAACTAACTAAAAATGGCATTTATGTATGTGTTGGCGAGAACAGGAAGTTGTTGGGCATTCTCAACAGTAGCAGCCGTAGAAGGCATAAACAAGATAGTGACTGGAAAGCTCATCTCTCTTTCAGAACAAGAGCTTGTTGACTGTGACAAAACTTACGATTCTGGCTGCAATGGAGGCCTTATGGACTACGCTTTCCAGTTCATCATTGACAATGACGGCTTGGACACCGAACAAGACTATCCTTATCGCGGTTTGGACGGAAGATGCAATTCATCTAGGGTATAAAATAATTTAGCTTCATTCTACTCCTAAATTAGTTTATTCAACTTCGATTTCAATCTTTTTATTTATTTCTTCATTAATTTTTTTCCCCTTTTTTTGAATGTAGGAGAATGCCAAGGTAGTTAGCATTGATGCGTACGAGGATCTTCCAACCAATGAGAATGTGTTGAAAAAGGCGGTGGCTCATCAGCCCATCAGCGTCGCCATTGAAGCTAGTGGCATGGCTCTGCAACTCTACGAATCTGTAACTTCTTTTATATATAATAGATCTATTTCTTAACACCTTAAGCAAAAAATTAAAAAAGAACTAACTATTTCGGTATATTTTCTCAGGGCGTATTTACTGGCGAATGCGGAACATCGTTGGACCATGGTGTGGTTGTGGTTGGATATGGGACAGAAAATGGAGTGGATTACTGGCTTGTAAGAAATTCATGGGGGATTCAATGGGGTGAAGATGGATACTTCAAATTAGAGCGTAATTTGAGGAGGAAGGAGTCGAATGCTGGAAAATGTGGGATTGTAATGCAAGCTTCTTATCCTGTTAAGTTCAATTTTAATAACAATAACAATAACGATGCCCAGAAAAACCCGGCAGCAATGAAATCGCTCGAATTATTCAAAACAGCTGCCGAGGAGATGATAAACATTGCTTGAAGTGATCTTCTTCTTTTTCTTTGATTGTAATTTCTATTTGATTCTTTTGCTATTACTTTGAACGAAATGAAGAAGATGACTTCTTTGTTTTTCATATTTGGAATTATCGATACGAGGAAGGTGCTTTGTGTTCTTTGACCAGTGTCATCACATGCTTGTTTTTACTTTAGAGCTTTGCTTGGTATAATTCTCTAACTCAGAATGATAATGCAACGAGTTAATTGATATTATTTGTTTATCAAAATTGATATAGATTTTCATTTTCATATTGTGTTATTTAATGATGTATTCGCTTTTTAATTGAAAAATAATTTATTTTAGATTCAAATTTGAAGTATCAAAATTTTAACCCCTCATAATATAATATTATATAATATAATATAATATTATATTATATTATATATATATATATATATATATATATATGCAGTATTACAATAGAATTCCTAAAGCACAAATCTTTATAATACAAAACATAAGAACAAAAATAAAAATAGAATGCGAACAAAAATAAAAACAAAAGCAAAAAACTATTTGGGCCCGGCGCTTAAAATACAGTAATGAATGATAGATGTGAAATTTTTTTCGATATACTAAGAGCCGACCTGCATGAAAAATTCAAGATTGATTTAGATTTTTTAGGGATACAAATAAGGGTATTTATTTTATGATACTAAAAATATAAGCATAAAAATAAATATAGAACGTGGAAGGGGAAAAAATAAAAATAAATAAATATATATATATATATAAATACCGCTTGAATACCGTAGTAAACAATTGATGAAAGTTTCTTGGAGAATCCAAGCGGAGGTAAGAATCTAAAAATCATTGACAAAGAGAAAAGTAGGAAGCATGAGATGAGTTGCTTGAGGAGAGCATACATATACATAATATACACCCAGAGAATTGTAATATAATTTATTTGCCTGATACTTGGAGTTTATGTTGCCATTTACATGATATTTTGTTTTATTTTTCCTTACAAAAGATATCAAGCTTAAAGGAAAGAAAAAAAAAATTGATAAATATGTAATATCGAGTTCAATCATTCATTATTTATTGAATTTTCTGTTTAATGAATAGACTTTCAAATTTTAATTTTTATTGTTGAAGATAATTTAGATTTTAAAATTATGGGTTTGCTACTAATAATGTGATTGATTGGTAAGTTTATTTTTTATTTTTTATTTAAGAAAACCGATTACCCGCAGGTTTATACCCGACCCAAATCGAAGTTTTGGCTGGATTTCTAGAGACATTTGGGTTGGGGAACCACGATAGATACTTGGGGAAGCACGGCCTGTTAAGACAATATTGCAGAAGAGTTAAGTCACCTTATACCATGACTTGAAAGAAGAGGTACCCACCCTCATTCAATCTGGCTCTGAATTGGTCAATCTCTTGGAAGGTTTTTGTTATCTATTGGAGATGCTCTCTTCCCATCATATCGCTGCCAAAATTGCAAAAAGAAACAGGAAAAATTCGAAAACATCATGATCACTAAACTATTTGTGTCATAGCCAATGCATATTCTTATCCAATGTATTTACATTACCTGCTTCCCAAAGGAAAAGGGAACATATCGGTATTTGATCATATGTGATATCTGTCTCCTCATCGTGATCGTAAAGAGAACCAGCCAGTAGAGCAGGAGAATTGGCCAGAATACAGGTACGTCAAATGCGCTAAAGAATGTCAATACAAACGCAATGCAAAAGGCCTTTGTCATCGAGTACCTTCAAGAGAGGAATAAGGGTAGAATCCTTAATGAAAATAATGAGCATCCAATTGATAATACTCTTACACTTCAATTAGTTTAAGGATTTTGGCTTAAGACCAAGAGTATGATGTTAATACTCTGTTTTATTACTCAAAAGAACATTTTCGCTCATTAATGCATCCATGAAAACTAATCCTGATAATATTGTGAAAAATGAAGATAACTACTGATGATAGTATTTAAAGCAGAAACTGAAAGCTCGCTATCAAGGTAGAGATCAATCACAATTTCAATACCAAACCCTAACAAATTCCCGTGAATATCTAAATTGAAGATCCAAAAGAATCCAGAATCAGGCAAACTTACGAATTCCAATCAAACGCCGAACCCTAATTATCATATCCGAGAAGATAATTATACGCTGGGAGAATTAAATTAAGAAACCCTACGAGCGGTAAAATTCGAAAAAACAGAGCAATGCGGTCACCGAAAAATTAAGAACGCACCAGAACTTGAACTCAGGGAGGCGACGGACGAAGGGGCGGAACTCATCGGATCCCTTTGTCGGAAGAGTGGCGCCATCGTAGTGGTCCTGGATCTCGGGATCGACCTGAGGGGAGAGAAATCCGATGAGAAGGTTGAGAAGGTAGATGCCTACACCGTACGATATGATGTAGAACCCTTGGACGAAGTAGACGCGTAAAGCATAGATGAAGACGACGGCGAAGCATCCGATCCAACGGTAAAGGACGTAAGGGGTTGACTTGTCGAGGACGTGCTGGTACCGCCGCGACAGGGTGTGAGTCCACTGAGCAACGGCGGAGGCTGGAGTGGGAGATGTCATATCGCTGGTGGTGGAGGCGGTGGCACCACCTAGAGCAACACTATCCGGTCCGGGTTCCATTATGGCGGTGGCACCACCTAGGTTCGTCGCTGTAGTTTGTTTGAGTGAAACGTACCTAAGCGCCTGCCCTCTGCCTTTTACCTTTCCATTTTTTTTTTTGTCCCCATTTTTATTTAAAATAAATAAGAATAAAATAGAATAGGATTTATTTACATAACTAATTGTAATATAATTATTTTAAATCAAAATTAGAGGATGATACATATTGCTACAAAAAGTTATGATGATATGATTAACAAAATATTACAGCCTCCACAAAATTTTCTTTCTCATGATTAATGGACACGTGAAAGTTATTGAAATAAAAAAGAGAGAAAGAAAAAGATATTAAAAGTAAATAAATCATCATTTTTTCCCCTTCTTTTTTTGCTCCTTTTGTACTTTAGAAATAGCTTTGTGAAGTGTATCGACTTCAAGCTCCTTAATTTTGAGTTCTTTCTTCAACATTTCAATCTCCTTCAAGTGATCACAACATTGCTTTGAACCCTTCTCCTCTATTTCCTGCTGCAATCTTTCAATCTCCTTCAAATGCTCACAACACTTGTCCGAATCTACGACCATTGTCTCTTCATTCTTCTTCTCATCCATCTTTAATTTCTTGGCCGGACCCGACTTGTTCATTGCTTCGACGTCTCTCTTCTTAGAAGATAATATCTCCTCTCCATGTCCCTCAATCATCATTTTACGGACATATAGTGTAGTCGTTGCCCCTGAGCTGAGCCGGAATGTAACAAGTTTTTGGGGCCTTCCAGATGAGTCCTATAATTTATCATCCAAGGATATAGATAATTTAAATCAAAATTAAAAATTAAAAATTAAAAAAAGATGAATTCTTGCAACTTATTTTACCTTCTCCAAGTTGCCCTCTACGTTTTCAAATGCTTCATTTGCATCCTGAGGGTTCTTAAAGAGGGCAAAGGCAGAATGCTTGTCGGCTCCACCTTTCTTAAAGGATGGGTGCTGGAAAATAAATCAGAGTTGTTGAAGTGTCTAACAATCACTTAGTTTGGTAAAAGAGTGCACAATAGAATGTACACAAACCTTGATTTCAATGGTGAAATTTCCAGGAACAGCTCTAGTTAATTCTTCACTCGTTACATTGATAGGTATTCTATGCATAAATAGCTTCGACATATCAATGTCAGGTACCTACACATATTTTTAGAGATAAAAATAACTGTAAACTTGTTATGAATAAAATTTTAAGGTAAGTATATACACATTGAGGGAAACTTACATCCTCTTGAACAAAGGGAATGGCACCATCGGCTTTACCCGCGATTTTAGCAAGAACAAGTTTCATCGCAGCCCGAGCATCATCTATACAATTGTGAGGAGCACCTTTCTTTCTAACTTCATACCCCAAAACAGACTGTTTGAAAAACGATATACAATATGTTATTACAGTCCTTTTGTCCAAATGCAGATGGTAAGGTTCAGCAGTTCAAGAACATGTTTCAATAACTTGCCTTGCACAGATTACTCAGAGATGGTCTTCGAAAAACATTTCCATCAGAGTATGTGAAGACAAATGAGGTGTCAATCACCCTTGCATGATCTAGTTTAAGTGCTGCAACCAATAATACATAGATGATTCATTAATTCAATTGCAGCTACTAGACTTGATATGTTGGAATATATTTTATTGAAGAAAAAAAAGAATGAAGATTAATTTTTACTTACCTTGCAGATCATTATTCAGACCATGGCCTATCAAAATGGTTCCATCTGACAACAGCTTCGCCAAGGATTTCTACAGTTTAGTCAGACATATTTCAATTTGAGAATTAAGGAGTGAACACCCAGACAACAAAAATCGAAGATGTAGTACCTGTACATCTCCTAAAGAGCACGTAACTCCTTTCAATTCATCTGCAGTGATTCCAGTTATATCAGTTCTATAGTCTACAACTGGATTATTAGGGTTCACTAGTTCATCAAGTTTCACCTGAAGATGCCAGATTTCAAATTAATACCATAGATCAGGCAATGGGACCCTCTGGAAGCTGTAAACAATCAACATTCTCCATACCTGTAAATTTCGATCCACAACACACACCCTCACCAAAGCTTCAGCTCCATCTTCACAGAGTACCATTTCACAATCAACAGCAACCATTGAATTCGATTTAATCACCTCGGACTTTTTATGAAGCTTTGTAACAACCCATCCCTATTTGAGAATCCAAAATGGTTACTTTCATGATGGTTTTGTAAGAAATAGTAATTAACACTAGAATAGGCTGAATAGCACCAATAACATGGTGATTTTAATATTTACATATCATTGCTTTGAAAGCAAAAATGCACGGAGATATTGATAGCCTACCTCCTCAAATGACGGGAATGAGTAATCCAATGAGTATTTCGGATGTTCAAGAGTTAAACGGACCAGCCTCTGCAATGAACATCTAGTTGTTCGTGAGACAATGAAAATGCGCAGAGCAAATTTATATACTTTCACTTATTTCTAAACACATAAATTAAGGGTTAAGAGAAAGTAAGACCAATCAATAAGTTAGCCAGACCTGCTCGGGGGATTCATTAGCAGGAGCTTTCATTGCTAGTTGCTCCACAAAATTTCGCTTCTCGTGGCATTGCATTACTTGATCAAAAAACTAACAAAGCGAAACGAAAAAGAAAATACACTAAGAAGTATTAGTCTGATATTACCATCAAAAATTAAGGAAAGCAAATTTTTTGTATATAATACCGCAATCAATCAATTACTTTCAAATCATCCTCTCCAGTAAACGACTTGAGAAAAGCGACCAACACATCATTAGACCTCCTAGTAGGATCACTCAAGCTAGCCCCAAATTTCTTATCGTAACTATTCAAGAACTCCTTCCAGCTTCCTTTACAACCTTTCATTCCTCGTTTCTGAGTCAACCTCACTAGTTCAACAAGCAACTGTTCACATACAGAAACAGAGAAAGAAGACGAATCATTCTTAAATTTCGAAATACATAAATACAGCTAATTTCTCAATTTTCCTGGAATATGTTTTTCCCGCAAAGAAAACAGGTTCAGAAAGGGAAAGGATGAAGCTACCTTTTTCTCAGCGATATCGAGCTTCTCGTCCATGGTTTTAGGGTTTTTTTGCAGACGAAGAAAACGAGGAGAGAAGTGGAGGCGTGAGAGGAGAACGAGACTGACTGCGTCTAGCTGGTGACGAGAAGTTCGTTAGGTCAGGTAAGGGAGGAGGTCTGAGTTGGTATTCTTATATTTATAATAAATCGATTCTGTTACGATAATAAAAATATCGCATCTTCAAGGTTGAAAACTACGACCCATCTATGCTTCCACGGACACGGTGACGAAACCCACATTTGTTTCTCGAAAATCTAGTTGTTCCTATCGAAACTCTTCTGTTTCCATCGTGTCTTTTGAAATTTCCCGGTTTCCATCGAAGTGAGAAAATGTGTCGAAACGAGGAATTAGAAACATTCGCCTTTGATTATTGATCGTCTTCCTATGGATGTTACTAGCTAGAGGCAGCCTCGATTAATCTTCTTTTTGGTTGTGTGATTATTGTTAAACATGGTACTTCATTAGCTCTTTGATTAGGACTATAGATTAGAGGCTCTTTGATTTAACTCAAATTGAATGACATTAAACTTCTCTAAACTATATCCATCATTTAAGCTCGTATGTTCGAGATATGAATTCCTGTCAAAGACGTGAGTCAGACCCATTTACATGTGTAATCTATTTGAATATTTTGATTTAGTAATTAGGTTTGAGCCCATTTCTAATATTACCTTATACTATCTTAAGGTATACAACATAATTTACCCGAAAAGGAAGACTACTTTCGAGTAATGTAGAAGAAGACAAATACTGTGTATTATCGTCTCTAATGTACATATCTATGGATTTGTTTATGAAACACTTAAATGAACATGATTCATACAAACACAAAAGGTCTTACATTGTAAACATGCCAAAACGGTCGATCAAACTGCAATCCAATGCTCAGGCTTCATAATCTTTATCTATATAAATAATTCGTATTAAATTATCAATTAGTTGTCTGATAATAACCGTTTGTGTAAATCAAATCTTACTAGCAATATTGTAAATCATCGACACATTATCGAACCACATTTATACCTTGGTTGAGACTTTGCTTGATAGCCGTAGAGCCCTTGTCCTGACGTGGCACATGCCAATTGGATGTACCTAATAGCCACTCATCAAATCCTCAAAACTTGGTCACCAATAAAGTTTAATAAAATGTGTAAGAGGAGTAAATAAATGTTAAATTTTTAATATAAGAAACAAGATTTACGAATATAATTGATCTCAAAGAGGGGGAAAAAATAAAAATACCAATGACGGTGAAGAAGAGAACGGAGGCCGAGTTTGCAGGCGATTTCAGAAAGCATTGGGAAGATATTACTTATTAGTAAATATAAGAAGTGTTGTGTCATCTAGTTCATCTTATTAGTATGTTAAAAATTAGTTAATTTTCTCTAAATGGTTAGGACTATATACTAGGTCAGAGGTATTGAGATCTCACCGAGCATTCTATGTAGCATGCTTGAGCGAAAAATTCGTATCCAATCTAATTCGATATGTTAGATTAGGTCGGATAATAGCCCTTAGGAAATCGGATCGGATCATATATCTAATTTGATCTATTTATGTAGATATATAATATGTCGCATTTTATTTATAAAAAAAAAAAATTAGAAACCCTTACCTTTCGCACTCGCAGATCCCCTCCCTCACTCGACACCCCTAACCTCCTCTTCACCCCTCATCTCTCAAACCCCCTCCTACGCCGGCCATGTCGATCGTCTAGTTAGCCCAGCGCCCCTCACCTTTGTGATCCTAGAAAGCTACTATGTAATGATCAATATATTTTCTTCATTGGTATTCATCTTCTTCCTTTTGATCACATTACTTTTCTTCCCAAGAGCTCCTATGCTGGTTACACTAGTTCCATTATCGATCCTGCTAAGGCTAGACAAGTTTTGAGTAAACAAAGGTTCTCCTCTCTCCAACGCTTCATGAATTTTTGTTTTCTCATTGATTTTGTTGGGTTTCCTACATTTAATATATACATATATATGGGCCCGTTCTCGAGTTAGCCTTAGAACCATAGCTTCGATTTGAGTAAGAGAGACCAAGGCTAAGATAGTATTGGCAGAAGTCAATATAACTAAGTGTAAAGGGAAGATGATGGCTGAAGCTGAGGTTCGATAAGACCGAGGGGGAATCAGTAGGCCTAGTGGTGGCTGAGCGAAATAAGAAGTTGTTGGACGACGCTGAGATTGAGTCAGGTATTTCCCCGCTCAGCTTAGATATAGGTATGGAGATTTCAAAGTATTGGATAGGTGGAAAGAGACTGACACATGAATAAAGAGCTTGCTCTTACCGTGTCAGACAAGGTTGATGCCTCTATACGTTGAGGCGTCCCTGGGGTATCAAATTGGGGCAGTGCCGTAGTACGCTGTGAGACTCATGACTGGAAAGCAAATTTCTACTGTGTCAAATAGTGAGAGCGCTGACACCTATCATGGAGTAGAGAGTAATCAGAAAACTGAACAATGAGAATGGGACACATGTAAAGCTATCTGGAATTTCCTAATCTTGATCAAGTATAAAAAGCCAACGGACATAACGTAAATGAGTAATTAATTTTTTTCTAAGAGAATACATTTCTCACTATCTTCTCTCCGATTCTTTTTTTTAGAAAACTGACTAGATCGTCGGAGCGGAGTTGGCTAATTACTACCCTAGCTGTAATTTATTGGTGAGTGCAAATTTTGATATTGGAATACAATATAAATGGAAGAGCTTTCGTACTGGACATAAATCTAAATCAACAAAAAATATATATATATATACATAAGTGGCTAAGATATCCTCCCACCCAATCCGATGCTCAACTCTACTACGTAGCTCATCTCTAGCTTTTGAAAATCTCTCCATCATTGCTATCCACCACAAAAATATTAGACCTCGAAGTGTTTTGAAAATATTGGCTCCATAACGGCTGAATCTACACATAAATTATTAGAACCTGTTATATGAACGATTATTTTAATAGTGTGAATTGTTAAGAACGGACTCAAGTTAGTACCATGTCTTGTCCTCCTAAATCCCAAACTGTGAAACAAACATTTTTGTACTCGACAGTTTCCACGTTGAATCCTGGCCCATCAAAATGCAGTTAATTAAGTTATGAATGAATTAGTATGACATACCATAAGAATATGAATATTCATCACTATTCTCTACCTCGACTCCTTATCTTGTAGAGGAATTATAGACTGTACTATGGAGTAAATACTTTGTAATACGGCCAAGATCAAACCATATCAGCATAAAACGGATAGTACCAATAGTGGGCATGGTGGTGACGATCTCTCCAATTTTGAGCTTGTAAGAGATGGTAGTCTTGCCGGCAGCATCGAGACCGACCATTAGAATTCTCATTTCTGTCCTTGCCAACCCCATAGTTTATTTTTTTTGCTTCGGCTTTTTTCTTCACAAAATATAACAAGTTCATAAGAGAGGCAAGAAACAAGTGGTTAATTTGTTAGCTGAAAAGAGGAGCCCAAAAGAGAGATATCACCTGTGAGTTATATATGACCATACGAATATATTACAAGCACCAATTGCTAAGGTATCACCTTTCGGTGGTAACTTTTGTAGATATTATATCTCATTTTGGACAACTTCAGGCGATCTTCACTCTCTTTCCATGAATTCAGTAAGTTTTCATCCATACCCCTCAGGTAGAAATGAAATCAAACCATTTATCAAGGATCGAACAATCCTTCCAAAACTGGGTTGTCGCTCCATGTCCTATTCTTCATTTTCCTGAGAATCAAATGAGGGATATTTTCACCAGTCTGAGAGTGAATTATCAACACCCATCTGCAGGAAGGTGGAGCGAGTGATGAGTCCAGCGAGCTTCCTGTGTCGATCAGGATGAGGAATTCTTGGATAGATTGATCAATCACAATCATAGATGACAACTTTACATATCACATTGGATCCGTGTGCGATTATGATCATTCGATCTACGATAGACCGAATAGTGAATGGACCTCAGAATTTTTCCAGAAGCAATTGGCTAAGCAGCTCAAAGTTTTTACTTTTGAATACCTGCATCATCATCCTCTAGCATCTACTTAAATCATTTTTACCGAACCATCCTTCCTAGTGGACTTCTGTTTTGGTATGAACTACGTTCGTAAAAGGAGAAATAAAAACTGTCGGCAAAGCACCGAATTCCAAATGTTTGTAACATGAGAGATTAAAAACTTTAATTAGATTACGATTCAAATATGATAAAAAGTAATGATAATAATAAGCCAAGACTGTAATCTAGCGTAAGCAAATGATAAACAACATATGTCCTCGATCATTTATTGTTGCACCCATAAACTGACACCCAAATTCATTTCATTATATGTTAAGAGAGGCCAAGACATGAATAATAACAGTACTAATAATATACATTATTTTGATCTAGAAATGGAATCCTTGGCCGACTCAAGGGTGGAGGCAACGGCGGCGGCGGTGTTAGCCAAGACACCACCGCTTGTGTTTGAATCCTCTGAAGACAGAAGAACCTCATGAACCACTTGCACGCTACTCACATCTTGCCCTCCACCAGCTCTTGACCGGTTATCAACCGTGTTCACCACCTTCCTCTCCATTGTCCCTTCTCCATTAGTACTACTACTCTCAAATTCCTGGTTAAAAAAACACAATTTAGTTGGTATTAGACCAAGATTAGAGAAACTACACATTAAATCTGTGAATGTTGAGAAAGTGAGAGAAGGTTCCTGCCTTTCTTGCTTGTGCGTTCATGTTAGCCTTGTGATTAGGATCCGTTGCACTGTTTTCTTTTCATGATGATCTGTTTTTCATTCTTATACTCTTCAAAGAGAATTAGTAGCCTTGTGATTAGGATCCACAGCCCTATTTGGTCAAAAATACACAATACATACATGTGTATAATCTAAGAACAAAACAAATTAACAGCCAATAAGAATTTACCATGTAAGCTAAGAAGAAAGCAACAGAACATCTAAAACATAGTATTATGAACATAATATTATAACCATCTGGAACAACACAATATTAAGGTAATTTCTGTGTATACACACACAGCATTATAACTTCCACATTACTAGTTACCCATTACTTGTTTGAATGACGTTCTTAACATAACAACATATTTTTAAAATACGGTATCAGTAAGTCATGAGAGAGGACCCACTGCAATGAACATCAGAAGAAGCATCAGAAGTCCTCTGCCTTGGAGACAAGGCAGAGATTCCGGCCACATCAACATCGCAATTGAGAAAATTCTTCCTCTTCTGGGTTTCTGAACTTGTTTTCTCTTCAGAAACTTCAGCAATTGGGCTCAAGGTATTACCATCTGCCTCTTGGTGAAGAGAAGACACCATGGCTTGAGCTTCTGCCACTACCGATGCATCATCCTCCATTGCATACAGAATCCTCTTTACAGCACCAACAATCTGTCAAAAAAGAAGGAAGAAGGAAAATTTATCACACCACAATTCATAATTTCAGATCATGTTAGTACTGATTTTAATAAGAGAGATATATAGTACAGGCAAGTCTTCTATTTCTGGGCTCTGGCATAGAATCTCGATATCTCTTAACTTGGAGAAGTAGAAGTCTCTCTCCTTTTCGAGACTGTCTACCGAAAGCTTCAACTCTGTGATCTGCATTTGAGATTAGTGTTACACTTCCAGTTTTTTTTCTTCTGTAGTTTTAAGATTTAAGTTATTGGGTCGTATGAAAATGTACCTGTTCGTCATATGCAGGCAGCCCTGCACTTGAAGAAGGTCTTGAAGTCTTTCCAGGCTGACTACCAGAGTTTGTAGTCACCTCCAGTTTCCGGGTTGTCTGAGACCTGGAGGTAGCAGCTGTTGAACCCTTTGTTGAAGAAGCCTGAGAGGCTGCACTCTTCTTGCTTGTCTCCTTACCTCCTTTTGAATTCTCCCTCCTTTCCAAGGCGTTGTAACTAGATTTAACAATAGCAAATCATTAATGTTATCTCAAAAGCAGATTTTGGTTACTGAAAAATCATGTACCTTTTCTTTTCAAGGATTTAATGCAATTTCTTGACAAATTGATAGAGCAACAACAATTAGTAAATACTGGCAACCGCATATTTAAGATTTAACTAGACCAGCAGTTCACATAAACTGGAAGGCATATATCAAACAACAAGAAAACTTTAAAATTAAAAACTTCATAAAATAGCATCGATTGTACTAGCAGATATTAAACAAGCAAGCATGTTAATAGTAAATATATACATGTATATTACCTGTGTAGACCACCTCCATTAACCGAATCACAGTAGCGCTTCATCCATTGCATGAATTCCAAATTATCAAGCGGCCTTCCTTTCACAAGCTTGTTCACCTCGATATGCTGAAAAAATCAAGAACAGGTCCCAAAAAAAAAAAAAAAAAGAAATCAAATTTATAGATCTACAAATTTCAAGGGCTTTCAGAGTAAGACTAAAGAATCTAAAAGTGAGAAAAATAAACCTTAGTGATTTTGAGCTTGTTGAAAACATCTTGAAGAACCTTGTAGTTCTGAATCATCTCATACTCACTCTTTGCGTCAAAGTTGACTTTGTGCATCGGCACGATACCAGGATGAACGGCATCCATCAACTGGCACTGAACCGCACCAGAACATGCCTGGCGAGAATAATATATTGAAGAAAAGAAAATCAACAAAAAATCTTGAAAATTTTCCAACATAAGGAGAAGAATCGTGAAAATGAGGGTTTAAACCTCTTCAACTTTGGCGAGATTCAGTTGGAGCGTGGAGTTGATCCAGGACAGGATCTCCGATCTGCCTACGAAGTACGCCCCATCCATCATTCCGATATTCGTCGCCATTTTCAATTACTGCTAAGAAATCGAGACTGTCTAAGAAATGGCGCCTCTTTGTAGACAAAGAAGGCGTGTTTCTTTTCTGTAAAGTCTGCAACGGCTCCTCAGATTTGAGAAGAGACAGAGAGAGAGAGAGAGAGAGTGAGTGACGGTGAAAGAAATTTAAAATGCGAGAGGGAGCGGGATTTGAACAATTTTGAAACTTTTTTCCTTGGACTTGGACCTAACCCTAGTGGCCCGGTCCATGGTCCAAGTCTAATTATGAGGATCAAAGCCCTGAATAAGTGGGCTTGTCTTTATCATCGGACCAGCACATGCGTCGATCTCGAATTTACTAGCCCATTTCGAATCTGCTGCTTGTTTCGTATTCCAACTATCATTTATTATATAGAGTTAAAAAAATTATCCGTCCTATTTTTTGTAAAATGACTAAGTGATGTATTAAACAGTTAACGGTTAAGAGGAACATCAAATAAAATTAAATTTGGACAAAAGTGATTAACTTGGTAACCTCCGCGTCAACTACTTATTGATTCATTTAAAAAAATTATTTTAAGGAGTTTCCAAATCAGCCCATTTAAAAAAATTTAATTTTTATTTGATCTCCATATCATTTTCCTTTTTATTCAATTGCATTTGGACCAAATCAAAATTCCCAAAAACATCTATTGCTCCTTACTATCTTTCTTTTTTTTCTTTTTCTTCAAACAAATAAAAAAACCATTTTTCATTAGAAAAAAAAAAGAAAATAAAAAGAATTACTAATCTTGATGCAAAAATCTTGGCGATCAAACCTTCAACCATATGTTAGTTGATCTACGCCTGCAAAACATACAAAATATCATGGTGTAATTATTTCTGGCGTTACCACTTCAACAACTAAATTAAAAAATGAAGATTAAAACTTTGGAAAAATTCTGGTTTGGACCAAAAATGTACATGTTTCTAGATTCATGAGACTCCATTTATATTGTTTGTATTAATCATAGTAATAAAACCCATTAATGACTTTTATCCCTTTTAATTAGCAATAACTTTCAATTATTTAGGATTAATGACAATTATTCTATCAGTAACCTTATGATGTATAAACGACTATGCCCCATATACCTGAGACGTCACACCGGCCAACCCTAATCATACACAGGGTCAGCATGTTCTATAAGGTCTGACCTTATGCTACTAACACAATATTCTATCATTCCTGATAGTAGGGCCGACCCACCTTCTAATTCTATGTCCGACCTAATTAGATCAAAGTGCAAATTATGGCCCAACAGTTGATCCTCTCGCATCGATTTTATGATCCTAAAAAATTACTGACATTTCTCAGTCTATTTAGCACGCAGTGATTAAGAGTTTTTAATGCTCGTCTCTTCAAATTTTTTTCACACGTCCCCCTCCCCCCTCCCCGCACATCCCTCTTTATTACTATATTTAAAAGAGATGTTTTAACTTTTCTACCCTTTAACCACACCTACTTCCCCCTTACTCATTTTTCACTTTCACCCTTATATTTCGCCATTTTTTTCCTCTCAAGTTCGAACTCTCTACGAATTTTCTCCAGCATCCGTGACTCAAGAATCATCCAAGACCTTTTCCTTTCATCTTCATTCTCAGTATTGTTTCTTATCTTCCTATTTTGTTTCTATCATATAAATTTTGAAGAAAGTTTTTCATAATTTTCCTATATGTTCATATTTCTCTAAGTTTTCTAAACTTTTTATGGTTTTGATCCATTTTTTCTTTTGATTTTTTGTTCAAGGTTTCTTTCTGATCCTCATTACCCTTTGAATTTATCTCGAATACTATGGCAACTTATAAAGGTAATTATAATAACAAAATGAGCCTTGAACTAGCCCTGGCTTTAGCTGATTCTAACCTAGAGACAAAATGAGAATTAGATTTTGAAATGATTGGCTTTAGTATAAGTGGAAGATTGAAAGTATATACCCATCAAGCTAATCGGGTAAGACCTGAAGAGTATATATTTTGTGAATTACAATATTACTTGTAAATATTAATGATATTATTATTTATTACTCATTCAATAATAGTAAAAATATTTATCCATTTATCATGTTTAATAATTATGTTGAAATTAATATTATATATTTATTTATTACATATTATGATAAAATCTAATATCTTATGTTATATGTTTGAGACTATGATAAAGATAATGTATGTTGAGATGCAAGCTGCTTAAAGCTTAATATACGAATTGTTCATAGTCATAGGATTATCAAGAGAGATATTGATAATCCTGATGTACTATCATATAGGTTATCTCCTAAAATGTTTAGAATGGTTATTCTCATGACCATTAATGTCAGTTGAAACATCAAAGTTTCTCTCTGATCCACATACCTCTTTAAATTTATCTTGAATACTATGGCATCTTCTAAAGGTAATTTTGATAACAAAATGAGCCCCGAACTAGCCCTAGCTTTAGCTAATTCTAACCTAGAGATAATATGAGAATTAGATATTGAAATGATTGACTTTAATATAAGTAGGAGATTAAAAGTATATGTCCATCAAGCAATAGGGTAAGACCCGAAGAGTATATATTTTGTGAGTTACAATGTTATTTGTAAATATTAATGGTATTCTTATTTAATATTTATTACTCATTCAATAATAGTAAAGATATTTATCTATTTATCATGTTTAATAGTTATGTTGAAATTAATATTATATACTTATTATTACATATCATGATAAAATCTAATATCTTATGTTATATGCTTGAAACCATGATAAAGATAATGTCAGTTAAGATGCAAGCTGCTTAAAGCCTAAAATACAAATTATTCATAGTCATAGGATTATCAACAGGAATATTGATAATCCGGATAAACTATTATATAAGTTATCTCCTAAAATGTTTAGGATTGTTGTTCTCATGACTATTGATGTTAGTGAAACATCATGATAATATGACATTTAAAACTACAATAGACGAGACTCAGTGGCCACTACTACCACAGCTACATCCTCTGCAAGAAGGAAGGAGCATCATTATCAGAAGTCAACATTAACTATAAAGGTTAGCAACAATGGGACATGTTGAGTAAATCCAAACTGCTTGGTTATATCGTTGAAAGTATAGCTTGAAAGTACACTTGTAGTTACGGGACTTTGAGCTTATGAAACCCATCGGCTGATCCTAACCCACTAAGATAAAGGCCCATTATCAATATGATAAGTCGAACGACAAATTGGCGATCGTGAAGAATGATGATTCAGGCCCCAATTCGGCTATTTGGGCGAAAGGACCAAGTGTTCATTATTTAGCTGCTTCAACTTCTCATGGGAGCTTTGGATTAACGACTTCCTTTGATTCATAGTGTGGAGTCCTAAGTCATGGGTTGAAAGATAGTTGACGGCTTCTACCTTTATCTCAGATTGTTCTTTATGGAGGGAGGTACGCCACTTTGTCTCATCAACAATCCTCTTAAACTTAACCCTTAGCTTCGTCAAAATCTCTTCAAGACTAGGGTCTAGGTGCGCAGAGTCAAGGCTTTGCGAGAGAAAAGTCACAAGCTTCAGTATAAAAGGGTGAAGAGGAGAAAGGTGAAGGGTTATTTCTCATTCAATTAAGTTCGGATCACGTAACATTTGAATCATGAGGCACTCCAATATAGGGTCAAAGTCTAGACTTTTGAACCATCCAGTGCCTTCATCTAGCCTAAGAGAAACAAAACAAGTTTGTTGAGAAGAAATGGTGAGAGTTTTCATATTTAACCGTAAGCTCTGAAGGGTCGCTTTCTCCACTAGAGGCCGACATGTATTAAGTTTGACCAAAATGACCGAGTTTAAAGAGGCATTGTGTCCTTTATTCCTTTTAGAATACTCAATAAAAGGAATGATGTGGGGCATTTCTTGATGCCAAAATTTGTATTTTGACACTTGAAATTCGTTGGAGGAATATTTCAATAGGAAAATAGCAAAATCGATCAAAATATAAATGAAATAGGCCAACAATATTACTGGCTCAGTCAAGGGAGTATTTGATCGGCCCACTAAGTGGCCGACTAATCGGCCAAATTTGCCAATCAAGATGACTGGGCAGCCTACCATAAGTCAGCCGACCATAACCACCAATCGTTCAGAAGGGCTTGATCGGGCGGCTAACGTTGCCTAACCAAGCTTGGCCGCCTGAGATTAGGAAGCCCAGAAATCGGCCAATTCTTGGCTGACTTACCTCTATTTCAGTCTGTTTTATTTGATTTCAAGGGAATTTCCATACAGTTGAAAGAAACTTTCATCAAGTCTAGAGATTAAACATCAAAAGTCAAGGATGTACTATTAAATCAAAAAGGATTTTTGACCAATTCTAAGGGTTTTTAAGCAAATCTAAAGGTCTCTCTGCAAACGGAAAGGGGTTTGGCTGCAAAGGGAAAATTTTGGTCAACTAATTCAAGGGGTCTAACACTAGAAAATATTTTTTAGAGGGCTAAACATCAAAATCCGAACTAGAGATACTTTTTCTGTAAATTTTGAGTTCCTTGGCCACCAAGTCTTTTGAAGTACTACAATTTATATTATCGCTATTTAAATTACCATTCTTTTGAAGTACTCTTACTTCTGACATGACTACATACTACAATTTTTTTAGGATAAAGCGGTCAACCTGAGAACTGCGTGTTCGCAAAAATTTTTGTTTTGCTATTTTCTTATTTTCTTACATCAACAACAGTGAGATGTCCCACATCCCCGTGGAACCTACAATACAATGACTTATCTTTAAAGTATATATTTCCATGAAGGGGTGCCAGCTTCTTGAACATAGTATGTCATTCATACTACAAATAAATCACCCGGGTGCTCTCGGTAAGAGGTGTCAATCTGTCGAGGAAATGCTTCGAATCTCTCCTCTTCGAGTACTCCCCTGATCTTCTTTCTTCTTATTCTCCTCATTTCAATCCTCCCAATGTTTCTCTTCCTTCTTTAACTTTGGGGAACTTAGGTCGAAGGTTTTCCCAATTCCTCTTATTGATTTATGCTATGTCCAGTAGACTTTATCCCTAACTCCAATCCTCTGAGTGATTTCTACAGCCTCGGCATAAGAAATTGGATGCTTCTTTCTGGTGGTTCTGATGAACTTCTCACATATAGTGCTTCTCACATATGATCCACCTTTTTATAAAGTCCGGCAGGTTTTACCACATCTTTACCCGACGGAGTTCGAACTTATAAGCAATAGTTTTGCTTTCGTTACCCCTAACAAGTTAGTGACAAATAAATATTTTAATTCAGCAAAAGAGTCCACCAATCTTGGGGTTATGCCTATATACCAGTCCATAGCAGATCCCACCAAGGTGATCTGAATTGCCTAGCAAACCAATGGTTTGTATACACCACTCAATTGCATAGAGGCTATGTTAGTGTTAATGTGGTCCCTAGGGTCTTTGAACCCATCATACTGTGGGATTTATCGTCTTTAGTATCATTTTGGTGAATTGATTATTTGTGTCCATGAAGAAAAGGACACCTCCTCCATTCGACCTTGTAGTCAACTCTTTGATCATTTTCTCTAACTCAATTGCCTTAGCCTTGGCTTTTTCAAGCTCTTCCTTTAAACTTTCTTCACGAGTAAGTTCTGCCATATCATTCACAGCTGACCTGACTCCTTCATTCCTTCGGCCATTAGTATTTACCCCTAGTGCCCCGAAATTCAAGGTTGGGGTCACTTTGAATTCTGCATGCACCTGACTTAGGAAGTCCCCCAATATGGTTTTGGATGGCCCTTTCCACAATGTTCAAAATTCGAGCCACTTCGTGGCTCTCTCCTTCTTCCCACGGTTGGGCTACTATTATTGGAAGGACCCAATCAACATTTTGCTAAGGATCGGTGTTGTCTTCATTATGCTCCACTAATGTTATTTTGATGATGTTTAGTGTTGACCAAACAAAGCTTTTGTCGTTCCCACAAATAGTGCCAAAATGTTGATGCAGAATCTTTGCGATTAGACCTTCAACAGTATTCTAGTTGGTCTACACTTGGAAAATAGACATAATATATCAGGATTATTTCTAACGATATCACTCCAATGATCAGGTTAGAAAGTTGAGAAAAACTTTAAGAAATTTTTCGTTTGGATTGAAAATGAACATTTTCTAGAACCTATTTATATTAATTGTATTAATCATAGTAATAAAGCTCATTAATGATCTTTATTACCTTTTTAATTAGTGCCGATGTTTAGTTATTTGTGATTAATGATATTTATTCAATCATTAACCCATCTAAATGATTTTACCCATAATAAATTAAATGTCACGCCAGCCAACCCTATTGATATACAGGATCGGCAGGTTTGATAAGGTGGGGTCCGGCTTCACCTTCCTACGTCTAACCTTATTAGATCGAAGCACAAATTATAGCCCAACACTTCCTTAAAGGTAAGTTACACACCAAAATAGAACAAAAACAAAAAAAATTAAAACAAAAAATGAAATAAAAATGACAAACTATCGTTTATGTTAAATAATACATCAAATTATTAGGGAAAAAGAAAGAGGAAGAATTTTACAACAATGCTCGATTATTCCTAAGGAACGTAATAACCGTAGGGCGAGGGTGATGATAATGAAGGTAGCTTCTCTAGAATTTGTAGGACTTCTTTCATCGACGGCCTCTTCTGTGGGGTCGGAGATGCACAGCTATATCCTAACTTAAAGCATGACAGCAAAATATCCTCGTTACCCTCCACGTCAGCCCGAATCGACACGTCAGCCATTCTTAAAGCCCGGTTCTTATCTTCAACCGCAAGCCCAAGCCCATGGCCCATTTCATCCAAGACAATGACCTTACCCGTTAGCAACTCTAGCAATATTACTCCGAAAGAGTACACGTCCCATTTTGGGTTGGGCTTGATGCTTCTCAGTGATTCGGGCGCGTGATAAAGCGATATGCCGATTGAGCTCGGACTTGGGCTTAGGCTGGGCCCATACGAAAGATCTTGGAAGCTATCGCGCGACGCTGTTGATCTCTTGCTCCCGAAATGTCGCGCCGAACCTCCTGACTTATAGCTTGTGTCACCTGGTAAGAGCTTCTCGAGCCCAAAATCGCCTATTTTGGGCTCTAAATCATCGCCCAGAAGAATATTGCTGGGCTTCAAATTTCCATGGACGTGCTTCTTTTCATGTAGGTAGGCCAGTCCACGAGCTATCCCTCTCGCAATCTTCAGCCTGCTTTCCCACGGAAGATGACAAGGTGATGAGCCCACTTTCCCTAAAACTCCAAAACCCCAAGAAACGTCAACAACAAAGCTAATCAAAACATTAGAAATTGTCAGGCATTGTCCATGCATTATTCTCGTATTTTTCTCATATTCCGACTCATGCATAATTTCCGTAGTGACGTGAATCAACGTATTATCTATGAACGAAAGAGAAGAGATGAATAACACTCACTGTAACGAGCATTGGCAAGACTACCGTTGGGAACGAAGTCATAGATGATGAGCTTCTCATCAAGGCCCCAATAAAAGCCACGAACCCGAATCAAATTGGGGTGCACCAATTTGGCCACGATCTTGATCTGGCTCTCGAACTCCTTGAAACGCTCCACATGATTCTCCCCGATCCTACGAACCGCTAGGCTCGTCCCATCTTCAAGAACCGCCTTGTACATTATGCTCGACCCGGTCGCCCCTAAGATATAAGCTGAAGCTTTTAGCAATGTCTCCAGCTCCAATTCCTTCTCCCCATCAACGATCACTAACGTCCCTCTCTTACCATGCCCCTGCTCTCTCAACCCCTGATTTGTTTGACCGGTTTGGTTTTCTTCTCCGGTACCGGCTTCTGAATTCTCCTCGTCGTCTTCCTCTTCTTCCTTGCCTCCTTCGTTCCCTCTTTTCCTTAGACATGACCATTTTGTAAAGCCTCTGGATTCTTCGGAAGAAGACGATGTTGACCAATTCTCTCTCGCTAAGCTCGCTTCGAGCTTGAGATCGGCCTCAATTTTCTTTGACTTTCGCTTGGAGCTGCATATGCACGAGAAAACAAAGAGGAGGATTCCGATTCCGGCAACATCTGCAAACACGATCGCAATGATCGTAGTGGGTTTGACCCATGTCCTGCTTTGTTTAGTCGCGCCTAGTTCTGAACCGGTTGAGTTGGACCCTCGGGCCGGCCCATTCGGGTCCATTTTCGGAATCGCAGCTATTGCCGGAGGAGAATCAGATGGGACAGTCACGTTTGGAGCAAAAGCCGGCGAAGAAACGATAGGACAAGGAATCCCAGTGGGTCGTCCACATAGATCAGGATTCCCGGAAAACGACGACGTTTTCTGATAAGTAAAAATCTTCAACTGAGGAATCTCGCCAGAGAGATTGTTGAATGAGAAATCAAGGACAGCTTGATCCGGAATGTTCTCAAAAAACCCGCCCGGAATCTCCCCTGAAAGTTTGTTGTAAGAAATATTGAAGTAACGTAAACCATCTCCTCCAAAATCAGAAGGCAGAGACCCATTGATAAGATTCGAAGACAGATCTAGAACTTGAACAGATTCACCAAATCCGCCGGAAAGACTCCCGGAAAAGTAATTATTCTTCAACGAAACGACAGTGAGATTACTCAGAACGGTTATATTTACAGGAAGTTTTCCCGCCAACGCATTATCGGAAATATTAAGAACCTGCAGACTTCTGAGCCTGGATATACTCTCCGGAAACTCGCCGGAAATCAAATTGCTGGACAAATCGAGAATCTGAAGCTTCGTGGCGTTAAAAAACGACGTCGAAAGAGACCCACTGAAGGAATTGTTAGAGAGGTTAAGGCTCTGAAGATTTTCAATTAGCCCTAGATCAGGTGAGATCGAACCAAGAATGCCTGAGCTGGGTAAAGATAACTCTATCACCCTAGCAGGAGTAGAGGACGAAAAAGAAGAAGGAGAGGTAGAGCATTTAACTCCATTCCAGAAGCATGGAGTTTCATCGTAAGGATTCCAGTTCTGTAGCTTGGACAAAGGGTCTTTTTGAACAGAGGACTTAAAGGAGAGCAGAAAAATGCCATCTTTATTCAAGGCGAAAGCTTGAACTACAAGAAAAGAAAACAGAGCAAGGAGACGCTGCATAGATTTCCTCATTTTATTTCACAACAGAGTATTTCCTCTTCTCCTGCGTTCTGATCACTCATTTTCCAATTCTCAGAAAAGCTGGAAGAAACAAGAAGTAGAGAGGGAGAGAGAGTGGGGAAGCTGAGATTTATGAGGGAAACAGAGCAAACCAGAGAGCAGAGCAGAAAGGTCTTAAATATGGCGTCTGTAAATCTGGCAGCTCACCGATTGGAAGTGAATAAATGCTGGAATTTTGACAGAGAATAGAAGGGAAAATGAAATAAAAAATAGAAATAATAATACTATTTTAATTAAAATTATTTATTGGCGGTGAATAGCATTTAGCATCTTTTGCTGGATGACATATCGGTAGAGTCGGATTTTCTCTGAATTATTAATTATTACTCTTAAGATTGACTTTATAAAAAGAGATAATAAGATAAAATATCTTATTTTTTTAAATCATTTCTTTAATTTTTTGTTACACGATTTTCAAAAAAATAAGTAAAATAAAATAAAGGGGAAAGATATTACTACCTTGTTTATTTGACATTCAAACTCTATATCTCTAAATAACAAAATTAAAAAAAAAATAGTATTTTCATATTCTATCTTCTTCTTCATCTTTCCCACATCTTCTTCCCCTTCTTACATCTGTATAATTTCAGACCATTTCGAACTTTACACCCACACCATTTCAAACCGATCTCTCTCTCTCTCTTCTTTCTATAGAACAATATTTCTCATCGACGCAATTTCAGATCGATTTCGAACTTCTCACTCGTATAAAGGTACGCGGCTTCTCTCTCTCTCTCCCCCCCCCCCTTACTCTTTCTCTCTCCATTAACTTATGAACTAAACGGAGCTCTTGTCCGAGTAGATAACGAAGAAGTTTTCGATCGAGTAATGAAGAACAACTATTGATGGAGAATAACAAAGAACGTTAGTCCGGAGAAGATAAAAATCACACGGTATGTATTTATGATCAAATTTGGAAATTTGATTTTGATGAAATTATCTATATCATGGTTAGAATTTTTGTGAAATATGAGTTTTGAGTTTGATTTTTGAGAAATCTAAGTTTGATTTTACTCAGTTTAATTTTGAGGGATTTTTTTTAATTTTTAAAATGAGTTCGTATAAAGTACTTACTATCTTAGTTTGTTATCAGAACAACGAACCGAGACAATAAGTTTGTCAAAATCCATTATCTTGATAACGGATGCGACAATATTTCATCTTAGTCTAAAATGATAACGGACGAGACAATCTTTCATCTCATTCTGAAATTTTGGTCAGTATACTATATAACTATCTATTTATGTAAATAAATTGAATTTTTTTTATTTATTTTCAGAAGATAGATCACGTACCCTTACCTACGTCTTAAAGTTCAAGGATCATTTTTCTTGTGTGATTACTGATTGTTTGAGATTACAGGAGGTGATTTCGGATATTAAAGAGAGACTTAATTATAGACAACTAAAAAGGTTTAGTAAATCATGTTTTAGCTACTTCCTGAAGATTGATGAGAGACTTTTATTCTCCGCTCAGTTAATCATATCATTGGTCCTCCGTCAAGTTGAGTTTGCAAATGGTCATCCTCTCCGTTACTCGACAAGTTCACTCTTATTACTTAACAAAGATGTTACAAGCCATCGGCCTTACATTGCAGAGAAAATAAATATGCAAAAAATTCCTGAGGTATTGGTTCAAAGGGAATGATAATATTACATTTGGTGAGCATAAGGAGATTTTCGAAGGGACCAAGTGTAGGAAAAAATGGCATGATGAAGATCCTAATGTAGCACAAAAAGTTGAAGATCTACAATTCAAGTTAGTATTACCCTACTTCTTTGTAGTTGGCCTCTTATGTATTGTGAGGAGGCACAATGTACCACCTCGATATCTATTCATGAGCTCGGATATTGAGTTCTTCGATAACTACACTTGGGGTAAAGTAGTACAAGAGAGAACCATAAGATACATCCCCATAGGAATGACCTCTCATGAAGAGAGATTTGTTATCGAACAGGCATAAACTAAAAATAGCTTCACATATGCATCATTTTCTATAAATATTAGATGGGTAATCGATGAGAATAACGGCTTATATGCTATTGTCATACTAAATTCATTAGGATCAATGCGAATAGTATTGTACACAATCTCTAACTACTCGCTAAAATTGATACTTATTTTAATTGCAACACACTTCCACCTTTGTGAGTCTTTTGGAGCCCAATATTTTGATAGTTTGGGATCTCATCGTCATCCTTCCAATCCCTATAGAAGCATATGGCTATGAACACACACGACATTATTCTTGAAAAATAAATAATTTGAGATCAATTATAATTCTGATTTTTAAGAATCCAAGATTTCGGACCAATTAAACTTCGACCGAAATTTAGGTCCAAGATTTCGAACCAATTATCATTAGTCTGAAATCTTGGATTGAAATTTCGGTCAAGGTTTAATTAGTCTAAAATCTTGGTCCGAAAGTAATAGTGGTTCGATCTAAATCTCTATCAAATTGAGGGAAATGAGCATATTACCAACTCATTTTGATATCAAATGACCAAAGTTCAATGAAAAAATATGGTATGTGTATACACATTAAAAAAAAAGTAAAAACAAAGAGAAAAAGAGAACACGTGTCTCTAAAATCTTGATTTTTTTTATGGGTCGGAACGACGAAACTCATTTTTCTCCAACGAATGATAACCAAAGTACAAATCTTTTTTTACTGACAAAGGATTGAGCAAATCAAAAGAATTGGACGAAATCAAAGTGAGGGATTTTTTTTTTTTTACCGATTGCAGCAATTAGGTCATTTTTTTCCGTTGAATGATACAAGTTGTATTTTTTGAAAAGGAGGAAAAGAAATCGTAAAGAAGAGAAAGAAAGAAAGGATATATATATATATATGTGTAATTTTGTTTTATTTATTTATTAAATACAAATATAATAAAATAAATAAAATTATTTAACAAAATAAATAAAAATAAAATCATTTAACCAAATGTCCCTTTTAAAAAAATGCAAAATCCAACTGAATTAATCTAATTTTAATATGTTTATTCAAATATAAAATAATTATTTAAGTGCAAAAAAGTATGTAGGTTATAGTACAAGTAACAAGCTACCATCATTCCCACCAAGCCAATTTCTTTGTTCTTTTGTTTTGTTTTTTATTTTTTAGTTCCTAATGAAATGAAATGAAAAATTAGCTAACTCCATAGAATGAAAAATAAATTATTCTAAAATATGTACAATTTTGATAAATTAATAATATTAATCAAATAAATTTTTTTAATTTAAAAAAAAAAATTAAATTCTCAAAAAAAAACTTGAACACATAAAAAATATTATTTAATTAAAAATAATAATTTTATTGAAATTCTTCTTTATATATATATAATAAAGAATCAAAATGTCTTTGTTTTTTTTTTTTAAAAAAAAGATCTATCATGACATTGACATTATATAATTAATTAGTTGATGTTGTAGCTGCATTTAAATCATGTAGGCCAACTCTAAAATCAATTATGACATATATCATTTTCAAGTATTCAATCATAATTTTCTTCGTGCTTCAAATCATTTTTTATTAGCATTATATCCAATTCATGGGGCTCTAAATACATTATATAATACCACTTTGCTTGGTCTTTTTATAATGAAAGCTCCTCAACCCTAAGCATGTATCTGAAAGACAGTGTCCCTTTCATTAAAATCTTGAAGAACTTATATTATATTAAATTTTTCTTCAAATTTATTAGAATAAAAATCTATTTTTCTTTCAATAATTGAATTATATTCTTAATAAAAATAATTTAATATATAAATAAGAACATTCTATAACAATCATATCGATGACTTAAAAGTAAGCGAGTATTTTAACATAAACGTGAAAGGTTTCAATTGAAAATATCAATTATAATAATACATATTTCACGTATAAAAATCAATCAAATTTTATAGTATATCTTTCATATATAGGTAAATGGTCTGCGTATTATGTTTCTGCTAGCTAGCAAGCTACGTGTCGTTTTCGTTTTCGGATCAAGGATCACCACCGCACCGGGACTGGAGTGGTTCGTTGAAAAGTTTGGTCCTCTACTTAATAGTTGATCGACATGTCAACATCAGAGACTCTGAGTCTGAAGCAATGATTTTTTAGTCATTTCTTGTTTATCTGTCGATCAACATTCAATCCTTACTGATTCCATCTGCTTTTTACCTACTTCTTATTATATTACTATAAATCAAGGATAAAAACAAGACAATAGAAAGAAAAAGTGGTGAAAACTCCAATGAATATTTATTAAAGTTGTTCTTTATGGGGGTTTATTTTTTTTTATTTTATTTTTATTTTTTCATGCACGTATGAATATTATTAGAATCAGATATAGTAAAAAGTAAAAAACTTACGATAATGTTTATATTAATTAAATATTTTTATTAATTTACGATAATGTACAAATATTAAAAGGTTAAAAAGGATGAGCCGAGGGGAGCCTTTTTGTTTTTTTTTTCTTTTTTGTTTGGGATAGTAACAGGGTTGGAAAGAGGGGTTGCTCATGGCTTTTCGAGAAAGATGCCTGAAAGCAGATTGGAGACTTTTTTTTTTTTTGAATAAGTCCACTTAATGCACGCGATCCGACGGTTCAGACGTAGTAGCTCGGAAGGATAAAAGTTGTTCGAAAGAATCTAAAGAGATATGATCTCAAGCAATTAAACAAAAGTGAGCTTAGAACGTTGGTTAAAAAGGTAAGAAAAGATGTGATATTTATAGCACAGGGCTACTCTGATCCATTATGTTCTGATTTTTCTAATACTTTAGCACCTTTAATAATGGGATTTAGATTCGGTGATATTAATTTATAATTGAGATTGAATAAATATTCATCTTAATTATTATTTTTTTAATACATCGTTTTATTAAAAATAATAATAATAAATAAATAATTTTTATCAATATTAGTATGAATGAGTTCAGACCCATATAATTTGACCCACCCAATACTTTACCGTGAAACTATTTTATTCGAGCTAATAACCCTCTAGTAGCTAATTACTTTTTTAATAGAAATATAATGTGTATTGCACGTGACTTTAACCAATCTATGATTTTTTTAGTTTAAATCCGACCCGAACCGGTTAAAGATACTTGCAACGTACATAACATTTCGTTAAATGTGGGCGTTAATTAATTGGGTTATTTGGAAATTATTGATCTAGGTATATAATTAACTAAATCTCAATAGTTGGAGACAGTCATTTTTTTCTCTCTTTTAAAAAGGCAACTTAATTGACACTCATCTTAGAGAGATTTATTAAGCCTTTGTAATGAATTTGGACATCAAGATATTATATATCATGCATGTATATATAGACTCTCTCCTATTCGACTTCACATGTTTTGCTTAAGTCCCTTGTAATCAATTATTGCAAAATATTATACTTATATATTCATTTCTGAAAGGTACGTCTGGTTCAATATTTTTAGTGAGAATGAAAATGAAAATAAAAATAAAAATTAATTGAAATATGAATGAATTAATGATTTAAAATGTTTCGATTTGATTATAATAAGAATGGATAATAAAAAATTGCTTTATGTGGTTAAATTTATATTTAACTAAAAATGAAGGAGTCTCATTTTTATATTAAAGTTGGGAAAGATTGTTTTGAAAATTACTGGAGCACCCTAAAAAAATTTAAATATAAAGTAAAAACCCTAAATAAATATTAGACAAATTCATTCTCATTTAATTAAGGGGAAAAAAGAAATCACTCTACATGATTAGAAATCGAACCAAACTAGAAATGATTCAATCAAAAAATCGAACCAAATTTGCCGAATTGTTTACTTTCTTAGCGATAATAAACTATGGTCAAATCGTTACATATCAAAAAGGCAAGATATCCTACATTTCTTATTTGCCTCTTGTCCAACATCAAACCTTAGTAAGAGAAAAATTAAGTAGACATTTAGATAGATAGATAGGACAGAAATCCACAAATTAGAGTGATCACTTTATATACTCTTTCCTACCTTCCCACCTGAAACTGGATCTTGTCTGTTTCTTTAGCACCGTCACGGTCACGTAAATGTAAGAATCAAACTACGTACTTTTGTGTCTCATTATTTTGTACAAAATGAAAGGACAAATAATGTCATGTACAATATTAATTTGTGGTATAGTTTTTTGGAAATTCATTGTTTTTCCTGTTTGTTTTTATTCTCGTGCATCTTATATATTTATAATTAATTATATAATTAATTAATTAATTATATAATTAGTGAGGATTTAGTATCTCAGATGGGATCGTTAACTCATAACTGACTTATGGTTTTGTTTGGTATGATCAAAGAGATTCCAAACAAATACGTAAAGTTGAAAATAAATCATTAGAATATGATGATCCCTCATTAGATGGCTAGCTAGCCTGCATTATAATAGTTACTATAATTACATAACTTATGACATTAATGTCACCTGAAAACTTTAAGAATTTATCATTTTCTGGCCAGAATTCAGAACGAATTATATATACTATAGTATAATTTTGATCATGACAATATCATAAATCCAGTATAATAAAAAAAATTAGATAGAGATAATATTTTGATTAATTTATATCGTATTTATTATTTATTATAATTTATAAAAATATCCCTTAATTTTTGTATTGAGGATTAGGGTTAAAGAATGGTTCGATAACTATCACGTCAATCAATCTATATTACATCAAAGACTGTATATGAATGTAAATAAGTAAGCATCCAAATCCTCCACCAATAGAGAATATCCACAAATTTATGACCAAGTAAAATAAATAGATACTTAATTCTAATGTAGATGGTAGCTTACCCTTCAACTGTAAAAACAACCTGTCCTCCTAAACAGTATGGTACGTCACACGGGACGTTGACCATGACCAACAAGTCTTCTTTATCCCCCCAAAAAGAGTTGAAAATAATAATAATAATAATAAGGCTGTCATAAAACCAACGTCAAAGAAAGCCATTGAAAAAGAAAGAAATATCAAAGGCTAAGGCTGTAATGGCACGTGACTTGGACTGAACTAATAATTAGTTCCACTTTAGTCCTTTATTTTTCTGAGTAACAGAAGAATGTACATTGGAGTTAGCGAAAGCAATCAAAAGCTTGGAAAAACGGTGAGTGAGCGGAGCCATGGAATTATTAATCGGGTCATCGGGTAATGGGCTTGGGCTTGGTATTGGGCTTGGGCTTGAAAAGTCCAATTTCCAGAGGCAGGGAATTCGTCGAACACATTTGCTGCTTGTTAGTTGTCCTCTCTCAATAATTTTGTGAAGGAATCTCATCTTACTTTTTGGTATTGCATTTGTCAAACATGTGAAGTTGTGTACCCACGTGAGCGACAACAATACGTTTTGCAATTCCATTCCAACGAATTCTAATATATCCCAATTAAGAATCTCACACTAGATTCCAAGGTCACCTCTTTTTCTTATTTATTTTCTTTTTAATTATGTATAACTTATCAATTAAGCATGTGAAATCAAAGCCCAAGAAACTTCTTAGTTACGTACAAGTCCCATAAAAACAGTCGAGTACCAAGAAGCTAAGATGTGCAAGACCTAGTAAATTTGGGCCACAATATGGCCCAAAAATGTACAAAGATGATGAATCGAACCGATCAATGACACGTCATATATTCAATGCTTCATACACAATATGATGAAATTGGGAAATTGTTGAATACATCCTCTAGCTAAAGGAAATTTTAACATAGATCAACAAAAATCACATATTTTTACCAATTCCGTCCAACAAATCTAGCCGGACTAAAAGCACTAAGGTCAGCAATGCTAGCCACCCCATCCAAAACAAGCTCAGCCAAAGCAGCTCCAGTCGCGGGACCGTTTAAGATACCCCAACAACTATGCCCCATGGCCACATAACATCCCTTCATTCCGGGGAGCTCTCCGATCACTGGAACACCATCTCCCGTACATGGCAAAAAGCAAGCCCGTTCTGCCTTCACTTCCGCCTCTCCTTCCCCTAACTGGCTTGATACTGTCTTTGCCACCCTCTTTAGCATTCTTATCGATTCTTGGTCACCCACGATTTGTTCCGGATCATTTGGGACCTCTGCATCTACTGACATCCCGCACACGTAAACCTCACCTACCAAACGCAATTCACACGTACCTAGAAACGCCTGTTTGGTAGTCATTCCAGTTTGAACTGTTAATCTAAAATCAAGTGTAGACCCACTAACAATGTCAAGTAGTTCTGATTGTTCATCCGAATGAAACATCAGTATACTATCAAAATACAATTAATCAAAAAACAAGTCTTCCTTCCAAGGTATTTCACATTTCTCCGGAGTATATATAAAAAATGTGATCTGCCTAATAAAACTAAAACATGTCATTTATGTATATCATATAATAAGAACAATGAAATTAGCACATGACATGTATATACTAACGGGTTTTAATTTCATTTACCGGAGTAGAGATTGTATCATTTCTACTTTGGTCAACGCAAAATTCAATTTCATCTAAGTAATCATCTAAAACCAAATTTCCACAAACTCTAGACTAAACAACACTCTTTTTTTAGTAGTTCTCTCATTGGGGCATTTAATGAAACAGGAGGGAAGAAAATTTAACGTACCAGTTGGACGAGGATAAACCTCCGGATCGATAGGTTTTCCTCCATGTGAAGAATAGTAGCTCAAGAACAATGCGTGAGGGGTAATGGCGTTTGGCTCTTTAGGCTCTAACACTATGCTATGCGCTTTCAGGCCTGATACTCTAAAAAACGACGACAAGACCTCAAATTTACCCGACCATGGCCCGAGTGCCAGAATCACGGCGTCAGCCTTTATAACCCGGCCGCCACCAAGCACCACTGAGTCAACTCGGTCTCCGTCCGCCTCCACCCTTTCCAATTTCCCGATCATCACCTCTACGCTGTAATTCTCCACCGCCTTGTTTATTAACGTTCGAGTAAACAGCTGAGGGTGAACTTGGGCCGTTGTTTCGTGAGTACCGATCGTTCTTGGGCTTTGAGCTGGGCCATCGACCCATGAAGGTAAAATGGACTTACCAGACCGTTTACCGTTTTCTGACTCGGCGATTGTGAGGCTGAGAGTGGTGAGAGCTCTATAATAGCCGTAGGATGCAGCCCCATCGAGCTCTTTGGCGAGTGAACAGTGGATATTAAAGCTGGCGCGAGCAAGTGCAGATAGGGGCCCACCGTCGCACCAGTCGAGTGCGAGGAAGCCGCCAGCTTTTCCCGAAGCGGCGCAGGCGATGGATGATTTCTCAACGAGCGTCACAGCAGCGCCTTTCTTGGCGAGAAAGTAAGCGGTGCAGACGCCGATGACTCCACCGCCGCATACCACCACTCTCTTCGGAGGCGCCTGATTCTCCATGGTTGGAGATGAATTTGAGGATGATCGGATGAAATTTACGGTTGAGATTCTGCGAATCGGTGCCGGCCGGAGATACGGAGGGAAAGTTAAGGGCGGTGAGCTAATCGCCATCATTATCTATTTGTTTCGCGCGATAATTTGGTTGGGCCGAAACGTGGATAGAATTGGTCCATTATAATAAATAGAATTTAGTGATGGACCTAGCTCATTGTAACATTAAATTGGGCCCAACAATTGGCTCTCTTGCCTGTTATGAAGCCCATAAACCTTCTTTCGATAATTAGCTTTAACCAAAACATCATAATTAAAATAGGAGTCTCGCGCTAGGCGTTGATAAGGTGTGGCAAGGTTTTGGGGGGCGGCCGTGGGTTTCGAGTCAATATTATTGTATGAGTGTGTGACTTGGGGCGTGGGTTTTGAGTCTATATTAGTGTATAATAAATATCTTGAGCTTTTATAATAATAATGAATATCTTGAGCTTTATATAAAGAAAGCAAACTTTTAAGGGTAAAAATATAAAGTAAAAAAAAATTACTGTATTTTTTGTGATGTGGCGGATGACTAAATTGCCTCACAACCATCACTAGATTCTACGTTTTTTGAAATACAAACCATCACTCAACAATCTCTAGATTAATGACTTTCATTTTAACATACGTCTAAGACAAAATCATTTGATCACTTTCCATATCTACATGACAACACTTTATGTTCTATCCAACAAACACAAATGTAAATGTTAGGTACCACAAGAAAGAATCAATCAAGAACTTGAAACCGAATATCTTTAGATATAAATTGGACAACAAGAGCGGCCCTCAAGCACTAGAAATTGTGTTGTTGTGTTGTATTGTAAGCCACATACCTCCCAACATTGGGTCAAGAAAAGAGGCGCCAACCCTCACAGTTTGGAACAATCGGACAAAATTTCAGACAATAAAGTGGATAAACAAAAGCGCGTGTAACAGTTATTTGTCACCATCGAACCCCACTAAGAAGATAATAATAATAATAATAATAATAATAATAATAATAATAATAATAATAATAATAACAATATTGTAGAATTGAAGACAGAATTACTCCAAACTTGCCAAATTTTTTACTTTATGATCGAGTTGCGCGTGCGTGCATGTATTCTTATGGGAAAAATAATTTTTCAATAAATCGTGCGTTGAATTTTTATTTATATTAAAAGTCTGTATTGAAAATATATAATATAATAATGTATTTTATATTTATTTTATATGAATATTTTTTTTTATACTCGTAAATTTTTTATATAATAAGTATAAGTTAAAGGCTTTTATACATGAGATTAATAATTTGAGAGGTAGTATGATTAAAAATTTGAAATTTTTGTTTTAATATTATATTAAATTATTATTTATTTTAAAAATTAGAGCTGATAAGATATGTCATAATAATTCATATTATATTTATCTGACGTTAACATTCATTCTTACATGCAAGCTTCTAATATAAAAAGTGAAATCTAAAGGTCTTGCACGAGAAATTAATAATTTAGAATAAATAGTAATTCAATATAATATCAGAATTGAGATCTCAAATTTAAAATTACGTTATCTTCTAAATTATTAATTTTACGTACAAAGCTTTTAACTTTCACTTTATATATTAGAAGCTTACACGTGAAAATAAATATTAACACTGAATAAATATAATATAAATTATTATGTCACGTCCTATTAATTTTAATTTTTGAGATAAATAATAATTTAACATCATATATTTATATATTTTAATTATATATTATCAATTTATTTTAATTAATATATTATTAATATAATTTATAATTTAATAATTAAAATAACTCATTTTTATAATTAATATAATCGATTCAAAAATTTATTTAAAAAATAAATTAATATTTTCTTTAATTACTTAATAAAGGGAAAACATTAATCTCATTCTCCACATTCCAACCACACATGTACAAATCAAAGATATTTTCTTTACCTACCTTATAAGTTAAGTCTGCCTAACTGCAGGGGACCCCCCCCCTTCCAACTTCCAAGAGTTGGGATATGATATATAGGAATTCCATATGGCAAAAATTACTTCTTAAACAAGATTAGCACTTGACAATAAAAATAAAAAGAAAAACTTGGAAAGTTTAATGACAATTAAGTTAATTAGGACAATGACCCATTTACCTAACCACAAGCCACGAGAGAGTTTGACATAATGGGGTTCCACTCTTTTGACCATCCCAATATCTTTGGGTGGCTTAGAATGCATATGCTGCCCGTGAATTTCTTTCGGAAAGCAATTTGCATGAGTTTGAAGCTTTTAATCGTTTCCTAACTATTTTATCTCCTTGTGTTCTTTCATTTTCCATTTTTAATGATGGAAAGCTCTATTTATTAATTGAAGTTTAGTAATCCGACGTTTAGTAGTAAATTGAATATGGTGGATTCAAACCAAGGTTTTTGGACCTAAATAGAAGAAACATACCATGCATCTTATGAATATAAAAAACTTAGGTACCAAATTAGGTACCAATCAAATCAAAAACTTAGGTCTTACTATACCATGCTTAATATCAGTAACATAAATCGATAAATTATTTTGTGTAAAAGTAAAGTAGGAAAAAGAGGGCAAGTATAACATAAGCAAAAGCAAACCCCTTTTTATGTCTTAATTAATCGGACTTTTACTTAATTATAAAGTTTATATTAATTGTCTTGAAAATAATTAATTAAATAAATAAGGTATGTCAAGTAATATATTATAATAAAACAAAGTGGATTCTTAAAAGCACTTTAGAATTTCGTAATATATATTCCTGAATGTCACACATTAAATTAATTCAATACAACTTCGATATATATATATATATATATATATATTATATTATATGCTATTGCAAATTTGCCTTTCTTATTAAAGATAATTATTAATTGTTATTATTATTACTGTTTTTCCCTTTTTGTTTCGTTGAAAGGCAGAAGATTAGGTATCATTATTAGGTCTATAATATGATCATAGTCTTCCTGTATTAACGGTAGAGTCCAGCCGAATCGAACATAATCCGACCGAAACCGAAATTATAATGACTTAATTTTATACCGATTTGATATGAAAATTGAACCGAAATTAAATCAATCCTTTTTTTTTTGGGTTTCTCGCATCAAAAATTGCAATATTTTTTTATCATTAATATTAAGAAAGGGTAATTTGATTCATCAGGAGTTCTATTGAAAGAAAAAATGTATAAATTTATGTTACTACAGTAATGAGTTTTTTGATTTTCTGTCGATAGATAAGAAGGGTTAATACTTCAAGCAATTCAGAGGTTCCATATTTTGACAGTTGAGCTACTCTGCTCGAATTAAGTCTATAGACTACTGCATCGAAGCAGGAGAAGCAGTTGGTGGCGTGGGTACTTGAAGCTGAAGAAGGTGATGGTGGTCCGTGGTCCGTTAGCACTGCAAAAATTTGTCGTCATAAGAATGACAATTAGAGAGGTTAGACCTAAACATTATGACAAGACAACGGAGGGAAAAAAAGGTTACGTAATAATCAACTAAGGTTGTCTAATCAACGACCACTATCATACATTAATCTATTCTTTTGCATGAATGATATTATTACGTAAACCTATCAATTTTTATTTCAATCCTATTGACCTGTTTGGGTCATTATATAATATAATATATACATCCAAATTATACAGTTCATGACTCAATCGCATTATGGCATGCCGATAGTTTTGCAAATTGCACAACAGCTGTTTTGTGATGTTGACTTCACATCTTCCCTACCATCCCAACTTGTTTATATTTATAATAATATAATATATTTTCCCCCTGAAAATCTGAGACGTCATTTTGTTTTTTTGGTCGGAAAGTATTTAAGTTAGTTGAGTTGAATTGCGAGCTTTAAATATGTTGACGAATCCTCTGCTGAGTGTCGGACCATCGCGGATTGAGGATACTTTTTGACATCTTTGTATATTGAGGTAAAAAATATACAAATGATGGATCTATATATATATATATGTATATAATATGGGATGCGACGGTGGTTTGTTTTAAGTTTTAATTTGTAAACCCAAATGGGTATGAGATGGGATAAAACTCTCTTTACTGCACTCGCTTATATTACAAATTTTCAAACGTCACGTTTCCTAAACGCTATTTAATAATAACTGATTAATAATAATAATAATAATAATAATAATAATAATAATAATAATAATAATAATAGCTTGCTTCACAGCTGTTTTTAAAGAGGGTGAAAAATTATATAGTATAGAAAATATTTAAATATTTTTTATAAAATATGAAAAGTATATTTATATATATATGAATTATTATGATTATAATAAGATAATTAGGTATATAATAAGATAATTAATATTATAAAGTAATTAATATTAGTAAAAGGTTATAGTATTATTTTATCTATCTCAAGTAAAATATAAGTACTTATAATGAGCTTGAACTGTAGATACTGAAATCGGGTACAAGAAAGACTCTTAATAAGAGCATCGGTAATTTGGCCAGCAATGATTAGATGGCTAATAACGAGGAGAGAGCTTTAATTCCAAAAAAATAACTAAGGGGTCGGGATCTTTTAATTGGAATGAGCTGAAATTTGAGTAACGAATGCTTATTGTAGAAATGGAATTTGAGTAACAAATGTCGAGCAAAATCACATATAAGAGTGAGATGTGCAATGCCCGGAGATAGAGTGACATTAATTATGAAGCATACAAAGTAGTCAGTTTTTCACCAAGTCAGGTATTCAAGAGTAAATTGTGAGAGATATGTGATATGTGGCATATGCAGGGAACCATACACATGTCGTATTATATCGGTTGTAATGATGATGAACTCATCTGAAAATCTCAGATAAAACTAGTTATGTGTTTGATTGAAAATTGCGTTAACGGTGTGACTACGATTGTGTTGACAATAGTTGAAACAATTGCAGCGAAGGTCATAGAAGTGAGTGATGACATGATTGAAATTTGTAATTATTGAGAAGTCATGATTTAATATAAAAAAAAATTAAGAAAAAAAAAAGCTTATAATATTATGTTACTATAAATAATTAGAGTATATAAATAATATTTAAATATATAATTATATTTCTTTTAAAATATAATATATATATAAATCCATAATTATAATAAAATAACTGAAATTATAATAAAATAATTAATATTAATAAAATATTGTATTATATTTATAAAATGAGCTACATGAAGTACGACAAAGCACGAGTGGAAAAAATTGGATCGACCGACGGAAGAGAGGGTGTCGTGCGGGTGGATAAATACGGCACTTTTTTCGTGATTCATTTGCACGATGTCAGGCCGGGAATTATCAGGCCGGGAATTATCAGGCCTTTTTTTTTTGCTCGCTTTCGACAAATAGAAAATTATAAGACTTAAGAGAGTGAAAGTGGAGAGCGAGAGAGTCTGATCCACTTCCTGAATCCCCAAGCAAACCATGAAAGAGATGCTGTCCTTTTCGGGAAACTCAACAAAGAAAAAAATTAAAATTATTATGTTGAGAAATAAATAAGGTAAATGCGTTGTAGCTGGCAAGCCCCACTCACGTGGCCGCCTCCCACCCACCTCTTCCTCTTCCCATGCTTATCTCACTGGCTCTTCAAACGTAGACAGCTCCTTATTCGAAATATGACCCTATTATTGTGCACCACGTCATCCAGCTAGCCGACAAGTTTAGTTTGCGGGTCCCGCACCTCTCACTCCAAGTCTCCAACGAGGTGAGGAAAAAAAAAAAAAAAAAACTACAAGCGGACGTGGCCTTGGTTTGGCTTTTGCGCGTCTGTTTTAATTTGTCTCTCATTTTGAGAGAGCGATACGTGACTACGTGGCACTTTTGAAAGTCATGCCACGTATGCATAATCAGTTATTAAAGCTGTAAAAACCGTCCGCTGTAGTAACAGGCTAAGGCTTGTGTTTGGGTTGGTCCTGAAGAATGAACCATGTGAAATAGTGGATAGATAAAAGTTCATGAAAAAATCGTCTTTTACGTGCGCTATAAAACAGAAATGATTTGCTTTTGTTCACTTTGATGTTCGGCCGGTGAAATATGGACCTCACGTGTTTTGCAGGACAACCGGGATATTTTGGGTAGTTTAACTGTGACTTCCAATTTTTCATTTTAGGTGATGGGCATGCAGTTGATCTTCTTCTACGTATTGAGATAGCATATACATGACTGTAATAAGTTAGGTCGGAAAAAGGATATAGGTTGTCACCGGATAAATGATGAACGATTTGAATAGACATATATCAATTAGTCAATAATTCGGAACCGATAATCAACATGTCCATCGGGTTAAACCGACGACATATTGTATTGTGGTTTTACCGCGGGTCATATTTTAAATAATTCACATGTCACCGAGTCGGAAGTCAACAATTCAGGTCAAATAGTTAACATAATAAGTCGGATCTAAAGTCAACTTGTTCAATCGATAAATCGATTAATTGTGACGCTTATTTTTGTCATTTTAAAATTTTATATGATATTTTAAAAAATGGCCCAGTTCTAAGCAGTAAAAATCGCTAGATCAACCATTCTAGCCTCGTTAGATCCAACCACGCTTTCGACAAAGCCACTGCGGAACTTCCAATCCTTCGCGGCCTCCCCAATGGCGAAAGTAGATAAGTAGAATAGCGAAGCGACGAAGCAAACCCTAGAGGCGTGGCCACTGGTAAAGGAGACGTGATTGGCGGAGACTGTGACGGACCCAAGGCGTTGTGGTTGTAGATTGGACAGTATCGACGGACGAGGATTTTGATGAGGCCGACGAGAGCTAGGTCAAGGATAGAACCGAGGATGAGAAGGGCCTATAAGGGACGGTGGAGAGGGGATGCAGGAGGAGAGGGAGTGAGGAGGAGAACGACAGAGACGAGGAAGAAGAAGCGGAAATCAGCGAAGAGGGTGGAGTCGTTGTGAGCTGCGTCGCAAATTAGATCGATGAGCTGGTCTTTGCAGAAGGGTTCAAAGAGTTGGGAAGGGGAAGGTCGTCGAAGCCATGGCTGAAGATTGAATCCCTAGAAGGAAATCTCCGCCATTGTTTATAACTAGCTCCCTTGCTCATAAAACCAGGAAGAGGGGATTTGGGGAAAGAAGGGACGGAGGGATATGAAAAAAAAAAAAAAGGACGGGAGGAAAATTGAATTTTGGCAGGCGGGAAACGCCGCGTCAAATGCCACGTCAGAAAATTTTGGTTTCCTAATACTTATTTTGATGTTAGAATCTATTACAGGTTGTTATTTTACAGTTATAAGGAATTATTTATGTATAAAAGTTGTATTGGGATCTGTGAGGTAAATAATGAAAATCAACAATTTTCTCTCTCCAAAAAGTCTGTACTAGAGCTCTGCGTGATCTTTTTTATCTGTTGATTTTTTTTTCTCGGCACTTTCCCGAGAAACAAACACCTTCCCACTCTTTTAACAACTTCAGCAATTCTTGATCATTTTTTCTTCAAACGGCTACAGATCAATTCAAGATCATTCGAATTTCACTTCCTCAGCTTCCTTTCTATTCAATCACACTCCATTACTACTAATCCAATTCCACCAGATCCTTACATAAACAAACCCCATAAATCAATTAGAATAGTCCACTCTACATACATTCGTCTGATACTCCAAAAATCACCTTAGTTTTAGCGGTTCTATTAGGTAGTGAAAATTACGTATTTGGAGCCGATCCATGAAACTTGAACTATTTTCCAGGAACAAATTAACCTATTACGGGTCAATATGAAAAACTGAACTCATCATCTGCTGAGTTCATATTTGGCCCAGATGAGCTTATCCTCAACTCTCCTAGCTAGAGGTGTTAAACGGGCCACCCGGCCTAACTCAATCCATGCCTGACTTTTTATTATTTAAGATTGGGCCGAGCTATAAAAAAAAAAGGACCGAGTTAGGCCGGGCCGTTTTAAAAATATATGCATGTGCTCGGTTCGAGAAGCCTTATGGATTTATTCCAAGCTCAATTCGGCTTGACCATTTTTAAATAAAATATTAATAATAATTAGGTACGTCGACGATGCGGTTTCGACATCACACTGAAATTTTATGATGCGGGAGCCCGAAACCGTACCGCATTTTGAATTTTATACCTCACACCGATCCAATGAATTTCAGTGCGGTGTTCAATTTTTAATATATATTTTTTCATTTTTAATGACAAAACAATTTTTTTTTAATAGCATAAATAATATAGTAATAAGTAATGTTATATTGGGAGAGTAATGTTATATTGAGAGAATTACACTAAGGTAAATATTTATGAAGGGTGACAATCAATCTGAAGGGAATGAGAAGCAATATCACAACAACAAAATAATAGTATCTTGTTAAGAATAACATTTCAAAAGCTAATCAAAATCCATAAAGAATGTTGAACAATATTTAATCTTTATCATTATGAATGAAAGTCTAGAGGTTGATGTTTTTAGTACCGGCGACCTCAATATTCTCTCTATTAGGCCAAGTTGGCGTCCTCCTCTTTAGAATCAACCTATTCATTTACTTCCCCTTCATCTACTCCCTCTCCACCTTCATCTTCATAAAAATCGAACACAGGTAGGAAGTCCTCTACAACCCGCATCTCTTCAGCTCTCTTCAGACATGGTTAGTATCAACGAAGGGGGCTAAGGTGCCTGTGCATTAGTGACACCAATTTGTACTGCCTTATCCTCATCTTCAACTTTAGCTAGTGCGAAGCTATTCAACTCATTCTTAAGCTTAAAGATACCAACTTATTCAGCCTCATTCATCTGAAAGGCCATAAACTTAGCTAATAGAAAGGCTTTACATGATCCCTTCATAGTAGAGAGAGGTCTGATTACAAACCAATTTCCAAAATGTCACGTCTTTGAACTACATAGAGAGCACGTGACAAGGGTCTATCTGTTGGGTCAAGAAATATATCTCATTGAATATGAACAAAGGTGACTTAGACCTTCTAATGGTCAGCCCATCATGGCAATTTTTGACCCACTCAATCCAATAAGCAAGGCAGGGAAGTGCTGAGGTGAGATGATCGGTCAGGCTAGTCAGCTATGGCTGAGTAGGATAGTCAACCCAATGAGTAATATAACTATATATGTTGGGGGGACGCGGTGTGAAGAACTTATCAGTTATGGCTAAGCAGAGTAGTCAACCCAATGAGTAAGATAACTTTGTGTGGGGGGACGTTTTATGAAGAGCTGAGCAACTGAGGTTGAGTAGGGTGGTCAACCTATTGAGTAAGATAACTCTATGTAAGGGGACGTGATATGAATAGTTGATAAGCTTTGGTTGAGCAACTGAGACTGAGCAAGGTAGTCAACCCAATGAGTATAATAACTATATGTTGGGGATAAGGGTGAGTAAAAAAAAAAAAACATTCCGACCATAACCAACCGAAACATGTTCGGTTAAAATCAGTCATATGTACTGACACCGATCGAAATACATATTATTTTAATAATATTTTAAAAAACTTTTTATAATATTCTCTTTTTTAAACTGTAGACTTGTAGTATTGTTGTGTAGCTTGTATTGTTGGATATCTCATTTGGATTATGTTGAGTTGATAGTTTGTGAATATTTTGATATATTTGAGGGTTGTTTTAGTTATGATATTATGGTAAAATATTTTTTGTTTAGTTGTTGTAATGCTAAATTTTCTTCAAATATGATGTTAAATAAAGGTGACTCCAAAATAAATTATTAAATAATATATATGTTCATCAGTTACATATATCATGATACAATTAAGTAGAAATGGAAAAGAAACAAAAAATAAAAATCGGTGTAAAAAAAGAGGAAAAAGTGATCGGTTTCGACCGGTCGGATACCGATTCAATTTTAATTGATTTTTATTGACCAAATTGGTGAAAATTTGAAATTTTTGTGGGTTTTCGGTTCGTTTTCACCGAAAATTGAATTTTTTTCTCACTTATAGTTTGGGAGATGCGATATGAAGAACTGATCAATTATGGCTGAGCAGCTGAGGTTAACTTGAAAATTGATGATTAAAGAGATGAACATCCCAAGGGTTGAGTTGAACATAAGTTAGTCTTGTACTAGCTGAACATAATATGACGAGCTAATGATCATCACAAGAAGGGATAAAGACAAAAAGGACAAAAGGATTGGGGATAGAAAAGAAGGTGGAGTGTACCACAGACATAGCATAGGTGGAGTATACTTTATAGTAAAGCATAACACTAATATGACCGGAGTATAACTTTACTATAATATGACACATATAAATGTAAATAAAGATTATCCATTCATATAAGATGTATAAAAACAATGCTTTACTTGAAGAAGAGGGTAATTCATTTTTCTATAATTCAACACTCTCTAAAAACTCTCCACACTTTACATATTCTCTTCAATCCTAATACCCTACTAATAAGAATGTAAAAAATGAGTTGACCAACAATAATCCCACCTCTCCTTTCTTCTTCTGTGCAGACAAAGCTAACCTTGGAACATATTGTTTGGTTTGAATCCCTTCAGCTGAACATAAATTTACATTAACACCTTATTCCGTCAAATTATATGATATCATTTATTAGACTATCATAATAATGCATGAATCATACTATTACAATCATTTATCCAATCCCAACAGCATATAATGTGTTGAGATTGAAGTCTTAATGTCCAGTTAATTGCTCTCGTGAACGGTGAAAGTAGAAAGAAGAAAAAAAAAAGTTATTGCACGTACAAGGGCAAGAATAAAGAATTATCACTGAATAGTCGTATTAGATTATTGTTTGTATATAGTGTATTATTATAAAATATATTTTAATTATATATATATATATATTAATATTATATAAATTGTGATTTTTGTATATAAAAATAATATTTATAACTAAAATGTAATTTAATATGACATATTACTATTTGCCTACAATAATTTTTTTAATTATTTGGATTTAATCTCTTCTCTTATGTTACAAGGAGTTGAAAATTGAAAATAGAAATAGATGGAGCGAAATTTGAATTTGTCAAAGTAGAGCCGACTAAAATAGAAGGAATAAGATATTTTATCTAATATAATATTTGAGGTCCAGAATCCAGATCTTAATTCGATAAATTATAATTTAATAAGATACAAAAAAAAAAAAAAAACCATGAAATAAAAAAGACAGCGTGGCAGTTGGCCCTTATAATGAATTCAATGCTGATAGAACCGGTATCGGTTGTAACCGACTGAAAGGTCCAGTCAAAGTTTTCGGAAAATTAATTAAAAAAAAAGAAAAAAGAAAAAAGAAAAAATCGATTCTTTCAAACCAAACCAAACCAAACAAAACAATAAGGGGGCAATCAGACAGTAGGTACGACCTACGAGTAACATAAAAAATTTGTAATAGAATCTCTTCCCCCTTTAATTAATTAATTAATTTTTAATATCTTCTTCATTTAATACCATATCACCCGCCCAACAATCTTCTATTTTATTTAATTGTATGTTTAATTTTTTGAATTTGTAATTAAATAATCAAATTGATTGTTTAATTAATTATTTTAGGAAGCTTTTGAGAAATTTCCTTCTGTTTCCTGCTTTGGGTTTTGGATCCTGTGCTTAACCTGTTTCTTACCCGTTAAGAAGGGGTAGTGTTAGTGGAAACATCTTTTATTTTATTTTTATTATTTAATTTATTACGTCAATATTTTAATTAATTCATTAATTAAAAAGAAAATGAAAAAAAAAAAAAAGAAAAGAAAAGAAAAGAAAAGAAAAGAAAAGAAAAGAAAAGAAAAGAGAAAAATGTCACGTACGTACATGGTGGACAGGAGGCTGGGTGGCTATAATAGTCAAAGTAAAGAGTCAGAAATAAATAAATAAATAAATAAAATATTATTTGATAAAAAAAATAAAAAAAATGATTGCTTGCACCCTCAAACGCGACGCTCCTTATTTGAGTGATCTCCATCATTCATATTATAATACAAGGAAAAGTAACGGCTTTGGAGCTGACGCTCCCCTTTTGAGAGTTTGAATTTTTCTTTTCACAAAAAGCGAAAACTGTAAAAGTAGAGAAAGGGAGAGACTGTAGACTGGAGAGAGTGACATTATGTAATGTATGTACAATAACGCTTCCAAAACGTGACGTGTGTTCTCTAGCCAGCTGTATCCAACGCTCAACTGCTTACTTCGAACAAGCGGTGTGCCGGTGCCTCCTTCCCTATAACACCTCACACCTCCCCCTCAACTCCCTCAACCTGCTCAGCCGGTCACCCTTCTCCCTCCCTTTATAAACAACCCTTTCTCCACCGCATCGTCTCGGAACTCTCTCTCTCTCTCTCTCTCTCCACCCCGAAGCACATATATAACCACTTTACAACCGAACCGAACCGAACCGCGTGAGGTAGGATAAGGATAACGATATATGCTTGATCGGTTATAAATCGAATCATGGCGATTAGCAGGAAAGAAATGGATCGGATCAAAGGCCCATGGAGTCCGGAAGAAGACGAGGCCCTACAGAAACTGGTCCAGAAGCACGGCCCGAGAAACTGGTCTCTAATCAGCAAATCGATTCCGGGCCGGTCCGGCAAGTCGTGTAGGCTGCGGTGGTGCAACCAGCTCTCACCGCAGGTCGAGCATCGGGCCTTCACGCCGGAAGAGGATGAGACCATAATACGGGCTCACGCTCGGTTCGGAAATCGGTGGGCTACAATCGCTCGCCTCCTCTCCGGTCGGACTGATAACGCTATCAAGAACCACTGGAACTCCACCTTGAAGAGAAAGTGCTCGTCGATGACGGATGATAGTGGGCCGGATGGGCTTGACGAGAGTATTAACCCACAACCGTTAAAGAGGTCCAATAGTGCGGGGGCAGCTGTTAATTATAATAGTACTACTATATCTACTGGGCTTTACATCAGCCCAAGTAGTCCATCTGGATCTGACGTAAGCGATTCAAGTGTTCCTGTCGTTTCCTCCACTACAGTTTTCCGACCTGTCGCCAGAACGGGCGGCGTCTTACCTCCCATGGAAACGACGTCGTCTTCTGACGATCCTCCGACTTCTTTATCTCTCTCCCTCCCTGGAGTCGACTCGTCGGAGGTTTCAAATCTTGCAGCGGTGGAAACTACGGCGGTGCCGATAATGGCGGTTGTTGCGCCGGAGCCAGTTGTCCCGGTGAGGTGGGAGGATCGGACAGGGAACGGTGGGTTTGGCTTGTTTAGCTCGGATTTAATGGAGGTGATGCAGGAGATGATAAGGAAGGAGGTGAGGAGTTATATGTCGGCGATGGTGGTGGAGCAGCAGAGAGGAGGCGGAGGTCGAGGGGGAGTGAGTTTTCAGCAAGCGAACATTCGTAATGTTGGAGTAACGAGAATCGATTAGGGTAGCGACAGTAGGGGTTAGGAGGGAGAGAATGAAGAAGGGAATGTTATCTAAATATGAGTATAATTATAATTAATTATCTCTGAAAGTTTCTAGAAGAATGATGCTTCTAGAAGAAGGGCTAAGTTAAATGGAGGGTGGATTTGTTTGTTTTTCTTTCAAGACTAATAACTTTTAGGCCATGTATAGAGAGAGCAAATGGGTTAAGAGAGAAAAATGGAGGATAGGGATGTTTGCCTGTTGCTGCCCTTTCGTTCCCAGAGACACTGGAAAAGGGCAAAAAGGAAAAAAATAAAAAATATAAAAAATTCATGTTTTAAATTTCAATCCAAATAGTAAGCATATTATTTTGGGATTAGATGTTTTTACTAATTTTAGAAGCTGTTTTTATTTCTTCGAAGAACAGAGGAGAAATGATACACTAATATAAGACCAAATTGGACAGCTTAGTCATATTTGTCGTCAAGTGGAAGTGGAACTGCAAGAATATTTTTATATTTTATTTTTTTAAGGAATTCCTCCAGACATGTTATATATTTTGGACTAAAGTAGGATTCGAATAAATTTAGGGTCGATTTATATTTTGGTTAAATTCAGGATTCACCGCTCGGCAACACGACGTCTTCTTTACCAAAACGTAATGTCATTGCTCTAATGCTCTGTTGCCAACAGCTCAGCTGTTTAGGGATTTACTGTCCCACAATAATAGTAAGTTTAATTTATTTGGGGTCCGAAATGCAATATACAGAAATCTTTCGGTCCAAAATAAAATAAACCAACTGTTATCACTGTTTGATCTTTTTTTTTTAACAGAATTTTATACAAGAAAAGAAAAGACACAGGTTCAGTGGGATTTTTTTTTTGGGGGGCCAAAAAGTGGGATTCACTTACCTGGTTTTGATCTAACGGCACATATGTTTGATTCACACTCTGAAAATATAAACATAAATAAATAAATGCGAAAAAGAAAATTACTTTTTTGGTTTACAAATATGCCGGTTGCTGAATAGCGGTGGAGTTGATGTCAGGTCTTGAGACTTGAACTGCAGGTTTGAAATCCTTAAGAAGAAGCCACATTTTCTGCCTCCATTACCATACAGGGTCATTTAGGGCACGTATGGAATTTAGACAAACTAGAAGCGTTCCACCCTCGTGTTAAAGTACATGCATAATTACGTACCAATAAAAAAAATATATAAAAAAAGAACTGTAAGAAGTCTATAAGAGAAAGAAATAGATTCCATCAGATTCGATTCACATCAGATTCGATTCAGATATTTTCAATTTGAAATCTCACAAAACCCCTGTATCGCCTTGACAAGAAAAACAAATGAAATAAAGAAGATAGGGTCCATAACAGTCTTGAAAGTATAATACTTTCAAATTTTAACGAAGTGCCTAGCTTTGGAGTCAAGTAAGAGAGGAGAGATAAAAGTCACCTTTTTATCAACCGAAATAGCAGCACGTACAAATTCCCCTCCATATGATGATTCATTCACAGCTTCGTTGCTTCATTTTCAGATTTACAAACGAAGTTATGAAATCAACAGAACCAAGAGATGCTTCCAAAGGTTTATCCTCTCTGGTTCCTGACTGTAGATGGAGATGGATTTAAACTTCATGCCTGCAAGGTGCGCATGCAACACTTAAAAAGAAGTCATGAGCAGAGCCATTTCCTTAATGCCGTTCAGAGTTGCAACAAGACCTCTACCAGGAAAATACTCAAAATTTTCAACAGAAACAGAAGGAAGTTCTTTCCCTGCACTATGGTTTACCACTGCTCTGCAACAAATGGAAAAAGAAAAAGGAAAATACGTGGATAACAAGATATACATTGAGAATATTTAAGCTAAACATTACAAATAAATAAAAAAGGAAATAGCCCTACAAGGTTACTGTTTTTCATTTGTTCAATTCTTAGAGGGGGGTAAACAAGTGGCCCATTCCAAGTTAAATTTCTTTGAAAGTCTCATGAAAATTCACAAGGAAAAGTGTGTACCAGGAAAAAGATAAAAAAATTGTTCCAATCACTACCCTCCAATTGGGTGAGTAGTGTACCCATTTCCATGGCAGCTGCCACAGCAAGAGCTTCCTTTTCACAGCTGGGAATACAACAGGAAGTGAAATTTGATTTGTTTTCTCTGTTCTTATGTCCATATATGGGTTCAATTGCCTTGGACACAAGCCTACCGGTTGTCAAAGTCCCAGTTTTATCAAATGCTACAGTGTGGCAAGAAACAAGGGCATCAAGTACATGCGCACCTTTGAGCAATATCCCCTGCAGAGAAAGTAGAGCATGTGAAATCAAATATTTTAGTCCTGTGCATCATTCAAAGAAAGGTTACTTAGGTTTGCAAATAATTTTTAATCATAATCAGGGTAAAATAAATAATAGATACCCTTTTTGCACAGGAACTGATTGCAGTTGCATACACCAATGGAGCCACAGCGAGGGCACAAGGTGATGCTGCCACCATGAGGCCCAGTGCTCTGTAAACCGATCCTCTACAAGCTAGAGACAATTGTACCAGGCATGAAAGAAATCAGAAGATGGAAAAACATTGAAAAACTCTGAAATGGTCCAAATTTTTGGAACAAGTGGAAATATTAAATAACCACAGTTAAAAATTCAATATTTTCTATACCTAAATCTAATCATATGATACTTTGAACTTGAAGTCCAAGTCATTATTTTTCTTCTAATTAAATAAAGAGACCATTTATTAAACTTTTCTTTTTCTGGTCCGTATTCCAAATTTATATTCACTTGGTAAATTTTTCTCTTAATCAGCAGAAAATTAATGGTGTTAACATTGATAATAGCACAAGCACATCGTACAGATTACCTGGTGTAGAAATAAATGGCCATTTAAACAACAAGGGACCGAAAAGTGCAATTGCAATGGACAAAACTATCACCGCCTTACTGTAATGCTCACCAAACTCATCTAGCCACCTTTGAAGCTTTGGTTTATTCAATTGTGTTTCTTCAGTCAATTGCACAATCTTGCTTGATGTCGTCTCTTTCCATGTCTTTGTTGCCTGAATCAAAATTTGAACTTAGCGGGTATATATCAATGAATTTACACGTTAAGATATAGTTTTGTAGGCCCATTAACATTTTGATATTTAAAAATTGTATACTTTTTTTTCGAAAAGATCCTTGAGAAGTGAGACCCGTAACTTTTACAGTCTTAAACAAACGGTCTCTTCAACCTGTCAAGACTTAGCATCCAATACCATGGTGAATGAATGTTTCGTAACTACTTTATGATCTAAGTTAAATGGCCAGGAATTTTCTATTACACGATTAGAGGAGCAGAATATCGCCTAGAATATCTCCAGTGAAAAAAGTCGAGAAAAGAAAAGGGCAAATGAAGAACACCACAAACATCCATAATTCAATATACAAAGAAACACTTTAAAGCAAAAGTAACGATTCACTATTGAGGACCTAAACAGGGAACATAAAGGCATGTTATTTCTATTACTACATACCCAAAAGCTTAGGATAAATGAAAATGGTAGACAAACCTTCACTACTATCCTACCATCCAAGTTTCTTGCACCACCAGGAACACTGTCTCCCACTTTTATCTCTAGTAGTTTGATTTCTCCTGTCAGGTGCTCAAAAGTAATTGTTGGTAAACTTCACAATCTACAGGCAGACTAACACAATATCAGTCCCTGTAATGATGCTTTCATATTCCAATGTATTACCCAGAACTGTAGAGGTTTAAGAGAGAAAAATAAATGAAATCTCTGAAGAATCTCAGTATTGAACTTTAAGAAGTATTCATAATATATTGATATCTACAAGCTCTATTAATCCAGACACTTGGGAAAACTATCAAATTATACCATGGGATAATCTGACAAGGAAGCAACTCCTACACAAAGAGCCAAAGGCTTTGAACAAAGTAATAGATACTATAATTTTGTTGTTCTTTGACCCTGTATGATATCAACCAAACCATGGTAAAAAGGTAGAAAAATGCCATCACATACCTCACCAGCTCCAACCAAGAGATATGAACCCACTTCTACACCATGCACGGGCACCCTTTTGTATGCCAAATCTGAAGTATTAGGAAGTACATCATCATCCATATCAAGAACAAGGGCGAACGCTGGATTGTTTTCTTTTTAACTCTTTCACATCAATCACTGACCTGCTGGTGAAATACTCTTCAACTGCAGTCACGATACAGCTCAAATGGTAAAACTTAATCTACCAACTTCAAGAGAAAATTGGAGCAAAAAGATCCCAATAATGCTTACCAATGTGAGATATGTTGAACATGGCAAGAAGTAGTCCTCCTTCTAAGGAGTTCCCCATAAAGATGGAAGCAAATGCTGCAAGAGCCATCAGGACATGGATATTTACTTTCCCACCGGTAATATCAATAAAAGCATCAAGAGATGCAGACACCTGACATGAAGTGGTGTGTTAATCAGATAAATTTCTGCAGCACAACTACAACTTCGAGTAAAATACTAGATAGAAATATTCTTTTAGAGAATGCAAACAGTTGGAGTTTGATAAACCTGGCCTAAAAGCTCAGTACCAAACCTATAATTTACCAAATTCATAGATGAGTGAAAACAAGGGAACTAAAACAACTATAAATTTTAAAAACTATGAGAAATAATAATCATTTCCAGTCCAACAAGAAGGCTGAAAAAAAGACGATTAAAAAAAAAAAAAGAAAAAAAAGAAAGGAAAAGCTGATTTCCTATACTCAATCAGCATAAAATGAATGAAAAGAAACCTTCATACCCCAACAAGAGGTAAAGCAATCGTAATGAAAGCATTTTGTAGAGGCTTAACAGCAGGCCTGGGCACCAAATAAGGGCAAGCAGCTGCAGCTAGAAACAAAGCCGTGGAACCACAACACAGCTGTAAGTGCTCCCGTCGATAATTGGCCAAGTCGATCCACCTGATAGCTTTGGAAAATCGAAGCAGCGTCTTCTGAGGCCTAGTCAGCTCCACAGAACCGCCGCAATTGCAATTGTGGTGATTATGGTGGTGGTGATGATGATGATGACTGTGACTGTGGTGCTAGTGATCGTGAGCGTGATGGCAGGTCTCTGCGGCGGCGAGGCAATTTATGCGGCGGAGACAGAGATGGAGGAAATCAAGCGGGGAATGAGAATGTTTGACTTTGACTCGAACAGAGGAAGAAGGGAGGGAACGGCGGCGTACAGGTGTAATAGGCGAGGAGAAATTTTTGTTTCTAGCTCTGCAATTATGAAGCGAAAGCGATTCGGAGGAGAAGGCGATCTGATAAGTGAGAGTCTCCATTTCTGTGAAAGAAGAAAAGAGGTCGAAACGCTCCTCTCTCTCTCTCTAACTAACTATATCAGTCAGTTACGCCATCGTCTCTGCCCGACCGCGGTGTGTCTCGGTGAGCAAGTTTTTAGTGAGAGAAAGTAAAAACTCTCTTACTCGCGGATTCGGTTTGGTTTTTCAATAAATAAATATTTAATTTAACTATTATTCATTTTTTTTTAAGCCATAAAATGAGTCGAGCTTGGCCTCTGTCCGGCAAAAAGTACGACTCGAAGTCTGGGCCGACTCTTATATATATAGATCGGATTTGTGCATATTTTAAAATTCACCGGAGTGGGCCTAAGCCCGGCCTGCCCGTTTGGATATGTTTATAGAAGTATTTCAATTTTTTTTTAATTCTTATAATTCTTTATAATTTTTTTATAATTTTACTTCATTTTATATAATAAATTTTAAATCTCAACGAATTTAATTATTTATATATTTTTATTAATACATAATAATAAAATTTTTATTTAATCAAAAATTTATTTATTTATTATATATTATTTATTTAAAAATTAGACCCATAATACGAACAACGTTGTCATTTTAGCTCCAAGCATCTAAAAATGACCGTCGTTTTTTATCGATATAAGCTCACTGCTTCGTAAAGTTATCCAATTGGCCAAACCAATCCAGGTGGCACTTAGTTATTGGACACTGGAATAAGTATGATGTTATATGATACACCTAAATGCTTTTTCGTTTACCGACGCTATGTCGTCCCATCAAATCGCACATCTAAAAATTGACGTGTCGGCTGCCAAAGTTTAAAACATCAGAGTAAGCCATGACGATAATGGGGATCCAACTTAAGATTCGAAGAATCAACGATTTCCCTTTGACTCTTTCAATGAGGTTGAATACTCTGAATCAACCAGCTAAAGATCTCATGCTTTAACCTGTTTGAACATTGAAACCGTATATTTCATACATGACATGGTGCATTGTCTTAAACATGACCCATGTTTTGGCCAAAAAGAAATAAACCATGGCCCATGTGAAGATATAGCTATATGCATCAAAATTGACAATATAGATTAGGTACCTAATAGTTGACCTCTTTAGGAGTTAGGACAATGAAAATACCTTCAGGCAGCCTTAAAACACAACTATAAAACCACAAACAAGTAGTACCTCCTTTCTTACCCTTACCATTTTCTTTCCTAGTCTTTTCTTCTCTCTTTAGTTCAACATCCAAAAACCCTAAACAAAGATTTGAAAGAATAAATGGTGGGAAGAAGGGTTATTGGTTGGGCTGCCAGAGACACTTCTGCAGTCCTCTCACCTTATGCTTTCAGCATCAGGTCCAGTGAAATACAAAATACTGACTCTCTCTATCATCTCTTTTAAATAACATGTTATTATACCTTGTATTTGAACAGGGAAACAGGGGAAGAAGATGTAGTGCTAAAGGTTCTATACTGTGGAATGGACCACACAGATCTGCACCAGATGAGGAATGAATTTCCACTACCTACCCTTTGGTCCCGGGGTGAGAATAACACTGATCAAGCTTACATTCTTGTCTCCAAAAACAATCTTTATCATTCTAACGTCATGGTTGTCTTGTTTCATATCGATCCAACTAAGGCATGAACTGGTAAGGAGAGGTTGTGGAGCTGGGTTCAAAAGGCGAGGAGATTCAGAGTTGGAGTAGGGTGTATAGTTGGCTCCTGTGGGGAGTGTTTTTCCTGCAAATCAAACATGAAGCAATACTGCAAGACAGAATCCTCACTTACAATGACTTCAATAAAGATGACAGCCCTTCTCAGGGTGGCCTCTCCTCTGCCATGATTGTTCACCAAAAGTAAGCGGGTTCCCAAAGAAAAAAAAAAGATGGAGAAACTATATATATATATATATATATATATGGTTATCTTCAAGAAGGAAACCCTTCAAAAGCATGATCGCATTAAATTTGGGCAAAGCACTTAAAACTAGAGTTTCGACAAAAAAAAGCATGTGCATTTTATGTTTAAAAAATGGCTTAGAAATATTGGAGTTTTGGAGGTTCATACTAGGATACTGAACCAAACTTGAGTTTGAAACTCTCCCAAAGGAAAATCCTCATAAAGGCACTTCTTCAAAACACTTCATGCTCCATATGATAAATACTTTTTTTTTCCCTACAGAGTTTTAATCAAAAGCAGAATCATAAAAGTTCTTATAGAAATGCCTTTTCATCGACAAAAATATCAAAAGAATCCAAGACATATTTATGCATATAACCCTAAATTTTTTTGGCTAAATATAGGTTTGTAGTTCAGATACCTGAAAAGCTATCTCCAGAGAAGACGACTCCACTATTATGTGCTGGGGTGACAACATATAGTCCTCTGAAACAAATCAACGAGTCCAATAACAACCCTAACAAGGTCTTCAGAGCAGGAATATTGGGTTTAGGGGGAGTTGATAGCTAAAGTAATGGGGCACCGTGTAACAGTAATAAGCTCTTCCAATAAAAAGAAAGAGGAGGCCTTAGAGCATTTAGGGGCAGATGGTTTTCTAGTGAGCTCCAACAGGGATGACATGGATGCTATGGTGAACAGCCTCGACTATATTCTGGATACTGTACCTGCTTTGCATCCTCTGCAACCATATCTTTCACTTCTCAAGGTTAATTGATATTTGTTGGGGTTTCTCCAAAGCCACTTCGGTTTGATTCTTGACTTAATTCTAGGTATGTCTCTATCCAAGTCAAAATAATTAGTGGATATCCTAAACTTTATAATAATCAGATATTATAGAGATCCGCATGCTAATTTTCCGTAACCTTGAAGAAAGTGCAACTATGGTTTACCCATATGTTTAACATACCTAGTTCTAACATAGCAAATAAACAGTTTCATGAGAAGGGTTTGAAGTCAATGATAGAGGTGGTAAAGGTGGATTACGTGAACAAGGCATTTCAGAGAATGGAAAGAAATGATGTGAGGTACAGGTTTGTGCTGGATGTTGCAGAGAGCAACCTCGGATAATCACCCGCCATTATGAACTAGTTAGCTACGGGAATAATCAAAGTGTTAACAAGAAAGAATAACCTGTTCTTTATAATGATTATTGATTGTGATCATGTATGCGATAGCCCTAAAAAGAAGCTATTAGAGCACAGTACTATTCAAAGTCCTCATTTAAGCTAACTTTGTGTGCCCTTGTGTTTCCAATGACCATTCAGTAGGATACTAAAGAATTTCTAAGAAAGGAAGTGTTCACTAATTAAAGGGGAAATATGATTATTATAGTTGTAACTATATCTAAAAGGTTAGCCGACTCAACATAAGATATTGAAAATATATTTACAGTAAAATGGGTTGAAGCATGATAGTAAACATGAAATGCAAGCAAATGTCAATTATTTGATAGCAAAAAAGAAATTCAATTGTCATAAGGTCACAGAAGATACATTAGTGACATTTGGGACAAATATTGATCTTCATTTTATAATGTGATTACTGAATGAATATCAATTATAAGGTACCAGCATGGTGAAAAAAATGAATGTCAATTCTACTGTTACAAGAGTGGATGAATTTGCACATGCCGATATTGCTACGAACTCTACCATTTTCACACCATCTGATGAAGGTATGCATAAAACCATAGAAAATAGAGTGACTGTCAGCTCAGTCATCCTTTCCCTTTCCTTATACCTCGGAACCTTCAGTACCATCATAAGCAGCAAGAAAGAAAGTACTCTGATTCTTCTGCAGAAACCTACATCAAAAAAAATATGATATTGGTCAAAACAACATACTTTAGAAACGCCAAAAGCTGGTGCGCATGTGATGCAAGCTGGCCATACTTTAGAAAATCAAGTAATATCTGGTGCAGGCGGGCCACAGTTTCCTCTTCGATGTTCACATATGCCAAAAGCTCAGGCAACTTAACTGCAAAGGTCATGAAAACAATTGTACTATAATATAACATAACATTGAATTATGGATAGTTACTAAGGATCTCAAGTTTATGATAGCGAAAGCTTCAAAAGATATGACGTTTTTCCATAGGTCAGAGCACTGATTTAGAAATGCAAAGACAATAGTTAGATTTTTTGAGTACCTCCACAAATGCCAAGACCTGAGGAAAACTAACTGCAATAGGCAGAACTTTTACGGGAGGAAAAAAAAAAAAAAAACTTAGAAGTATAGAATCACACATCAATATGAGAAAACTGATTTAATATAGATATCAAGCTTATTAATGCAAAAAAGTCAGACTTGGAGTTTGCTCTACGTCATAAAACCAGAGTTATGAAGGCAAAGAAAATATCTAGATTTTGCAAATACAATTTGTATTCCTTAAAATTGAAGGACAAAGGGAAGACTACTTGAAAAGCTCTAAAGTACAAAATTTGTCCCTTTGCAAAGTGTATTTGTATTGGATTTTGAAAGGAACGAATTTCTATGCAAATGTGTAATAAAACTCGGTCAAGCCAGGATTCCTCCTGAACATCTTAAAATAGATATAACAGCGAAAAAATCCCTTAATGTGTACCAAAATCAACAAAAGAATGGCTAGGTGCATATGGAAAACTTTCAACACCTGTGGATGAGCATACCAAAGAGGCGTAGCAAATGTTCGGCACCATATAAAGTTGATGGAGAGACGTTATCAATAACCAATTCTTGATATTGTTTACGCTCTTTTTTGTACAAGAGCAACATTGGCAAAGCCTTGTCAAAGTAACACCGTATTCCTTTCAAGATTTCTCCTACTGAGTCAGTCATCCTGCATTGATAAATAAATGTGAGAATAATCATCAGTATGAGCTTATGTGGTCTAGAAATACAGTACACAACAAGATTAGGGACACTTCTGGGTAATGGTGGATAGATAAAAATAGCTTTCATCAACTGGATGCATTTTTAAGAGGGTAGCAAATATATATATATATGTTCTTCTTTTATAAAATTCCATGAAACATGTTAATAAAAGATTCCTAATAGGAAGCAAAATATCAAGAATACAGCATGCTTCTGATATCCTCCACGAAACATGTTACATTAGATATATTGAGTGTGCATGCAAGGTGTAGGTACACCACTTACGAGAAAGTACCCCAAGTCAGTCGAGGAACAAGTGAAGAGATATATCAAGAGAATAATGAAAATTTTTTATGTTCGATTGAAATGATTGCAAAATTTGATCCAAATAAGATATTCAATAAAATTCTACTTCATGTTACCATGAAGTACAACAAACATTCTAAAATTGATTCACCATTTATTGCACTGACTCAGGGTAGTAGTAAACAACCATTATTATCAAAATTAAAGTTCTTCTGGAGTCTTACAGCTAATTACATGAACAAACAAAAATGCAGAAAAGAAATTGTAAAACTTAAATCCACATTTCTTTATAACCAGCAATTCTAACAGGATTTAAGAAAACTTACATGCTGTCCTTCTTTGATCTGAACTCGAGGAACTTTGTCAAAATATCATCAACTGTTGGTGAACGTGGAAGTTTAACAAGCTAAACAGACGAAGGATTCAGAACAATTGATACACAAAAGGGTAGCTCCTAAAGAAACTCAATGCAGGACCGTGGATAAAATACAAGATGTGGAATCATCAAGATGAAAATGAGAAAGTTATTAAAGCATATCCAGAGTGGCTAGGAAAAGGATTGGTTAATTCAAAGAACCTAGTGTCATTTCAAAAAATATTTTCTAGAGTATGACATGCAAACAGCCAATTTTCCTTTTTACCTTTTCCTGTTTTGTGACAAATTCCCAATCATCAACAAGTTGCTTCCTCAGTGTTGACGGCATTTGAATCTTGACAAGCTTTTCCGATGATATATTGTCCTTCTATTATCAAAAAACCACAATCAACACAAAAATAAATAAAAAAATAACCTGCATGGTCTAAAAGAAAAATCGGTTAATCTATGAGCTATTATGTAGAGATTTCTTGAGAAAAAAATAGTATATCAGAAAAGAAGAATCTGAGATCACAACTCCATGTATCCCCACAAGGATTTAACTCTTCATTTATCCTGTTAAATCTTATGGATATTTGGTAGTAGAACTGTACCATTTAGAGAAAGATATTGCATAAAATTATAATCTCATGTGCTCATAAGTATGAATAAGCGATTACTATTACGCCCCTCCAAAAAACAAAGAAGAAAAGACAACCCAGTGCATCATATATCAAAAGGTGCTATAAGAGAACTTTAGATCACTATATTTATCATCATGAAAAGCAAACCTCAGTGCCTGAGTCAATTTTCCGCTTCTTTCCCTTTGCCGCTGCAACAAAAATCAATCATTACTAAGAATAAGTAATGTCACATGCCTAAAATTTAGGGAAAAAAATTACTAGAATCACGACTCAACAGTGTCTAGAGCATTCCCTTGACAAGTTTGAAGCCACATCTTATAATGTATAGCTGCTCAAAAATGGAAAAGATTTTAGTAAGGAAAATAAAAGTGTGAGAAACAATAGCTACCGTTGTTCTTGAGGTCCTCTTTCTCCAGTTTTGCATCTATGGAAGGCAAAAGAAAATTAAATTTATACAACAATCATATATAATCATTAGAGTTTATATATCCAAAAAGGCACAACATGAGCGAAAGAATGAAAATAATTATTTTATCTTTCAAATTGCGTTATTGGATGCAACAGAGAAACCAACCTGTAGGATTTTTGGACTTCATATGTGTTGCACGTCCTGATTTTGAGCTCTTATCTACCCCCTGTTTCTTGTCTAGGGCCTGTTGCTTCATGACGTTTTCTTCTGTATGTTTCAAAAGTCGATCCGCACCTACCCATTCGTCCCAACTGTTGGCAAGATGTCCAAGCCATTGTAATGATTTCTGTATAGCTTTTTTAAAAACGGCATTATTATTAATAAAATAAAAAGTTCCCAATAATGGCAAATGAAATATGAAAGACGCCTGTTGTGGAACATTATTAGTTATCTTATTAGTCCCCACTACAACATCAGGAAGCGGTTTCTTTTTTCTTTGTCTGAAGGTCAAGAATAAAACCTAGACATATACTTGTGTTTAAGAACAGATAATTTGATATTGCAATTTCAAGCTTGTCTAAACAAGCCACTTTTAGGCATTTAGCCAAAATAGGGAAGTGAATTTCATAAAAGAAGGCATAATGGTTACTCCCTAAATAGAATAACCAGTTTCCATTATCCATAATTAAAATAGTACTATTTATATTGTTATTGTTATGAAAGATAAAAAAATAAAAAATATAGCAGCTTGACACCACATCGCTGGTATGAAGTATCATAGTACTTAGTAGTGCAGTTTGACAGTATAGATGTGGATCAGAAGAAGGGTTAAGTGGATGGGAGATGGAGCAAGTCTTTAACACTTAAAACATATGCACATTATTCCTAATTAGATTTTATACATGAACCTGGAAAAGATAGAGAGGTGAATGGGAAGACATACTCACTTTTTATTCCAACCCTGCAAGAGAAAAGAGGGTACAGTGAATAAATATCATAACTACAAAATACTTCCTCAGTAGCACAGCATTATTACAGCCATCACTATCCCAACAACCTAAGGCTTACTTTTTAAGTAATATGTATTTTAAATTGAAAGGAAAAATATGGGATAGAGAAAATGATATGATACTTACAAGATAGTGCACAAAGTATCTCCACTTCTTTTCACTTTGCTCAGTTTTTTGGACCTAAATGAGAGGTAGAGAGCGCAGATTATGAAAACTAGTATAAAACGGTTAGACTTGTCCCATTGAATGGGAGGAGAAAACAATCTTGACTTGTACACATACTAAGTATTAACCCTAATAAACACGCTGCCAAAGTTACATTTCAACCACAACTGATCCGTTTTAGCTACTCATTTTCCCTAGTTTTCACCGAAACCAAACAGCAAGTACAATAATTTCAAAGTCTCGACTCCAAATAAGAATCCCGAAAGGAGAAACTAAGGAATTGGACGGGAAACAAATACAGAAAACTAATTAAAATTAAGAAAAATTGTGGTCAGCCTCATATGTCATTCCTTCCATAGAAAAAGAGGCAACATTTCACAGAGATTGAGAATTACACAGCTAAAGCACTACAGGAGAGGATCTGTTTCAAGGATAGAAATGGGATTCAATTAGGAAGCGATAGGAGACGAACCTTGGCTTCGTAGATGCGAGGACCGTGATAAGCGAGAACCTTCTCACCCTCGGAGTAGAGAGTCGAGTTAGAGGGTGGAGGGTCGCCGCTGGAAGTTTCGCCGTCGGTAGCCGCCGCGTCGTCCTTCGAGGAGTTCCCCATTTCGCAGAGAGAGGAGCGCGCCACCGCACTGTTCTGTTTTCTTATTTATTTAAAAATCAGTGACGGCTATTTGGGCTTTCAACCGTTGTAGTACTGACTACGGCCCATATAAAGCAGCTCTTTAGTTACATTACATTACATTACGGGCGGACCCAATATTCGTCAACAAGCAGCTATGGTCCGGAACAGAACCCCCTTGAACTTTGGAACTCGATGAAGGATATGATTTGTTACATTACATTACAAGCAGTTCTTTTTTTTTTTTTTTTCCTTTTTTTTTCAGGTTCTTTTATTCTCTCATACCTTTTCCAAAGAGACCGGCCTCCTGATTAATTATTACTACTATAAAAAGGGAATCTAATATAATACACACTCAACCATCCAACATGTTTGACTGAAACAGAATATTTTGTAATTTTTTTTAAAAATTATTAATGAAATAATAATAAAATAATAAAACTCTTGAAAAAGGGTCCTACAATAAAAAAAGTTCACCGTTCATAGCCACCCAACACAGCCAGAAGCCAGAGCCAACTCTTAAAAAGGAGGTAGCTTAATGCAAAGAAGATGCTAAACCAATCTTTCCCTGCTCCATTCTTTTTGCCCAGAGAGAATCTGTTTGACTATTTAGTCTTTGCTTTGAAGCACCCGTTATCAAGGGAGGACTCACTTCCCAACCATTTTACTATCATTAATTTCCACCAAAAACATCAAAACGTTTCAGCAAGCATGAGGCAGCCTTGCTCCTTTAGCTTCTCCCCTCCTCCTCTAATGCTATTATTGTTACTACTAACAATCTTTGCTCAGATCAATACCCTTCTTGTAGATTGCAGATCACTCCGTTCCGACCCAAAATCGAACTTCCATAACCCTCATCGAGCTGACGGTTCAGAAATTTCCCGAACCACTTCACCCTCCTCCAGTTCGACCCAAACCATAAGCAACCGGGTTTTAGTAAGTGGCCAATTCTCCACCTTGGCTTCCGGACCAAGCAAGAAGGGCCCAGGTCATTAGTTATAGTCATCTCATTACCTTCTCAACTTTGATCACTTCCTTTTAATGTAGCACATGTATATGAATTTGATCATTCAAGTTGTAAGAAATATGATATGTTAATATATGTTGTAGATTACAAAAGAGTAATATTAGTTACATTGCCATCCAGCTTCATCGGCCCTTAATTGTGAGAAAACTTCAAGGCATATAGTTTCCAGCAATAGGGAAATCTTCCCTTCTCAACCTTATATTAATTAGAAGGAAACAAATAAGAACAACTGTCCTCATATGGCTCTCTAGACAAAGCGGTCCTTTCAAGCTGCAATGCATACTCTAAATCCCACAGAACATCAGCCATAGTGGGTCGATTTGCCGAATCTTCTTGCAAGCATTTTTCCACAGTTTCCACAAACTTTCGTAGCGAGCTAGGATTGATTTTATTATGACCATTGATCGTAGGATCAATGATCATTTCAATCAATCCTTTCTTCTTGCAATTCATCGCCCATTCGGCTAAGTTCATTTGCTCTCTTGGAAGCAGTGGGTTTATAGCCGGTCTTGCACATAAAACTTCAAGAAGAACTACCCCAAAAGAGTAAACGTCCGATTTTTCTGTTAATTGTTGGGTTTGAAAGTATTCCGGGTCCATATAACCGAAAGTCCCTTTTACCCCTGTGCTTACATGGGTTTCTCCAAGTAGTCCGGTTCGAGAAAGCCCGAAATCGGCAACTTTAGCAACAAGGTTCTCGTCTAATAAGATGTTGGTCGATTTCACATCCCGGTGGATTATTCCACTGGCCGAGCCTTTATGGAGATATTGCAGACCCCTAGCTGCACCTATACAAATCTCGACCCTTTGTTTCCAACTTAACCTAGGCAAATTCGAGCCGTATAGATGATCCCTTAAAGTCCCTTTTTCCATCAACTCATAAACCAATATCATCTCAGATCCTTCATCACAGTATCCGATCAAAGAAACGAGATGTTTATGTTGGATTTTAGACAAGACCAAGATCTCAGTTTGAAACTCGGGCAGGCCTTGACCTGACCCAGGTTGACTCCGCTTAATTGCCACTTTGACCCCATTCCGTAGCATCCCTCTATAGACATTTCCAAATCCGCCCTTTCCAATCACAAATTTTGGATCAAAATTACTAGTTGCATTCTGAATCTCGAAGAATGGTAGTTTCAATCCAAGGTTTAGGTGATGGATAGGAAACATGTTTCGGTTTAGCTCGGTTTCACGGCTATTAGAACTCCCTCCCATATTCACCAGCATAGGTGACCATTCGAAGGTTTCAACCGGTTTTGGTTTTCTCCTTTTCAAAATGAACCAGATCATAACAAACAAGCTGAAGACTAGGACCAAACCAGCAATCACCAAACTGACCTCGAGCGGGACCTGATTATGGGACCCGCTTATGAACGGGATCGAGCTCCGTATCTCTGTGATCTCCATAACTTCAAGCCCGTTTAGATAAACATCCTTAATCCCCGAGTTGTTCAAAGGGCCAATGCTAATGTTTAATACTCCGGAATTTCCCGAATTGAAAACAAAATCGAGGTAAAATGGGACAGCTAAACTAAGAGCATAATCAGCTGAATTGATCTTCTTAATGAAACTCTGATCAATATACAGATTGAAGAACAGGACGTTCATAGAAAGACTGTTTATATCACAGAAATGAAGGCGAAGAAAGTGTCTATCATTCTTCCTCACATTGAAGACCCAAGTTATATTGTAATCGATGAAAACATCATCATTTGAGTTCATTTTGTTCATCTGTTTGGCTGTTTGGTAAACAAGATTAGGAGCAATGAATTCACCATCTGCATCTTTGTAATTCAGATTATTCGAATAGAAAGTGCTGTTCTTTGCGGAGGTCCGATTCAGAAGATATGAGTCGTCTTGATCCCAATTCCTCCATAGAGTATCGGTCTCAGGTGGAATTGCAGAGCCACCCATATTGATTCTGTAAATTGGCTGTAAAACTCTAGAACGCAAATTGCCGTAATGGGTTTCACCATCAGCGGGCTTAGTTAGGTTAGCTTGAGCTGGAATGAAGTTATCTGGAGTGAGGAAGATTTCAATTGCGTTTATGAATGCAAACGATGTCATTTTCGGGGTGAAGAAGATTCTGAACTTTCCAGGTCTTATGGTGAGGATAAATTCTTTGATTACAGGAAATTCGGCAGTGTTAATGACGGTAAAGTTTTGGAGGAGGGACAATTTAGTGGAAGTGGAAACTTCGAAGGAAGCCATGGATAAATCAGTGGAGGAGGAAGAAGAAGAGGAGTTGAAAGGATAGAAATGGAGGCGTACCAAGTAAGAACCGCCGCCATTGTTGTCAATAGTGAACTCGTAAAACGACGGCTGAGTGAAAACTCTCGCTGTCGAGTAAGGAGACGAAGGATTAGATGATATGTTATTGTCTTTGACCGGACTGTTGTGTTTTCCGCCTAGAGAGAAGTCGCCGGAGGAATTCATGTCTCCGATGAAGGTCCGGCCAGTGGAATTGCTCTTCGATTTCGAACCGCAGTTGATGAAGTACTTCTCTGGAAGATTGTACGCTGCTGCTGCTAGTGAGAGAAAGTGGAGAGGGAAGAAGAAAGGTAAGAGAAGGAGAGGGAAAGGCAATCGACGCTCTTCCATTAATTTTCTATCTGGTTTGAAGATGAAGATGAAGATGAAGATGAAGATGGAAACGGGTAAATGGGGCTTTTAGAAATTACTTGGAAAAGCGACAGTTTGATTTAATTAAAAATAAGTAAAAATCTATAACCCATTTGAATGGGTTTGAATGAGTAATGCACAAACAATAATTTTCTTTGTCTGTTACGTTTGTGGCAGATGATGGACTCAGCTGGTCCCACGAGGAAAGATAAAACCAGAGACTTTTCAAGGTAGCCATTGCTGTAGAGAAGCAGCAACTTGAGGAGATACTTTGTCTTTTTTAACCGGAACCGACATGTCGCTTTGAAAGGAATAGGTGCTACATAATCACAGATGATGTGTCGACAATAGGACAAACGAAAGCGCCAAATTATCTCGTTCCTTTGATAAAAAACACATATTATCACACGACAAGTCGTTCATTATACAGAACTTAATTACATTGAATATTTGCTGGATTTTCTTTTTAAGGAATAAAAATGATTCTTCAAATCAAACGGAAGCATACTATTTATTTCAAATTTATTTTCTTTTCAGAAAGTTGAACAAATCACGACTTATTATACTAAATATTAAAAAAATCGATAAATTAATTAATTTTATTTTAAAATAAATTATATATAAAATTTAACTGGGTAACTATAAAAGTAAAGTCTATAATTTAGTTCTAATAATATATATCTTAAATTCATATAAATCATTATAATTATCTTAATAAAATGTTTTCTCATATTCTTAACTAAAAATATATCTTAAAATTTAAAATTTTGGTGATGGTAGAAAAATAATAAGAAAATATACAATTTTTATATTAACAACTTTACTATAAAATATTTACTCTAATGGATCAAATTATACCGAAACTTTTTCAAGAAACAAAATTTAATATCTATTATGGATCCTATTTTAGAAAGAATATTCTAAAATATTGATGAAATTAAATAATTTTTATTATAATAAAAGAATTAATTAAAAACTTCTTATCAAATTATGTAAAATTAGAGATAAAATCAAAATTTATGATAATTTTTTTAAAAAAAATAACTAATAATTAATTTATATTTTTAATAATCGTAACACTACTAGAAAATTTTTAAATTATACTAAATTTATATACATTTTTTAAAATATATTATTTTATAAATTTAATAAATTATTTTAAAATTACGCCCAATTAAAAATATTATTTAAATAAAATTATTAATTTCTTAAGACTCATCCAAACTAAAAAAGACAATACGTATGAATTACCATATTTCTACTTAATGAATAGTTGGTGCTTCATCAAGAACCTTATTCATAATGGGTCTTGCTCTACACATGGCTTCTAAAGGGACTACCTTAGGCATAGTGACGCCTTTGCCTTCACTCATATCAACTTCCTCTTCACTCACTCTCTCCCACTCAAAACCCTGGATCAAAGCTCCCAATCCTAAGCCCACGACCCGTTGACCCATTGCCGATCCAGGACAAGATCTCCTTCCTAACCCAAATGGCAAATACTTAGCTGGCCCTTGATCAGAATTATTATCACCTTCTTGGGCCTCTTCATGCATATGTCTCTCGGGCTTAAAATGCTCGGGATCGGCCCATAAATTCGGGTCTCTATGTATGGCCCATGCGTTGACCAACACGATCGTGCCACCTGGTACGTCATACCCTCCTACTGTGCAGTCGTCGGATGAGTAATGAGGCAGAAGCAGTGGGGCCGGTGGGTACAGTCTGAGTGTTTCTGAGATGATTCCTTGAAGATATGGTAATTTGAACACGTCAGCTTCGTTAACTAGTCGTTCTTGTCCGATCTCAGAGTCCAGCTCAGCCCTAGCTTTCTTCAACACGTCAGGATTGTTCAGAAGATTACTCATCGCCCATTCTATCGTCACTGCTGACGTGTCAACTCCGGCAAGCAACAGTACCACTATGAACCCTTTGATTATCTTGTCGCTGTAGTAATCAGGCTCTGATTCCTGCAACGACAGCAAATGATCGATCATACTGTTTCTTCCCTTGACCTCCTTCTTCCTCCTCCTTTGCTCATCAACCAATTCCTGCAACATCCCATCCATCTTCCTAGCAAGACCCACCACACTCTTTTCGTACCCGTTCCGATTGATCCACTTCAAAATCGGCACGTATTCGCCCCGATTCGCCGCGCCGCCATGCGATGCAATCTTCTTCACCATGTCCGTAAACTGCCTCGCTTCTTCCTTATCTGCCACGTCATCACCGTAATACCTCTTGCCCGCTATCATCGTCATCAGAATGTTGAACGTCATTTCCGAAAGCATAGACTGGAGCTGCACTTTGGAGAACTCGCTTAACGAATCTTTAGACAGTTTGATCAATAAGCGCTTCACTTCGTCTCTTCGAACCGCTGAGAAGAGGTTGAGTCGGTTGGTGGAGAAGATCTCGGTCGCACTGATGCGGCGGAGGTTCCGCCAGTGGGGCCCGTATGGTGAGGCCGCGACGGTCGAATAATTGTAGCCGATGTGCTTCCCTATGAGCAAGGGAGGGCGGTTGGCTAGAGTGATGTCGTTTTTGGTGAAGCATTCTTCTGCCGCAGAAGGGGAGGAGATGACGACTACTAGGCGGGACCCGAACCGGAGAGAGATAACGGGCCCGTATTTCTGCGAGAGGTTGCGAAGAGTGCGGGGGACGGGGAGTTTTATGAGGTGGAGATGGCCGATAAGCGGGAGAGAAGGCGGACTAGGCGGTAGGTTTTTGCGACGGTATTTTGCTCGCAGCAAAAGATTCAAAGGGATGAGGAAGAAGAGAAGGGACAGACATACATAAAAGATCACTGTGCTTAACTCCTCCATCGATTGGACCGTGTGATGCGTACAGTCAAGATAGTGTAATTTATAGAGGATGATATGACTATGATCCGGAAAACAGGCATAAATAAGAAATTAAATAAGTTTATAAGGGGCGGAGTGAGAGATTTTAGCACGTGCGAACTAAAAAAAAAAAGGAGGGTGCATGGTGAGTGCTGGACAGGTGCATCCTATCCCTGTCTGTGGATGCGAAATGATCGGACGGTACTGATTAATATTAAAAATATATATATTATATATAAATTATATTTTTAATTATTATTCAGGACCGTCCGATCAATATAGGATGGTCCAAAATTGCACAGGCACCCACAGGTATAAGATGCGCAGGCACCCTATCCCTGTCCGGTCAGTGGTAGCAGTTGAAAGTAGGATGTAACGTAAATAGGTAGAATACAAAGAGGAAGAGATGAGGATGATGTAACGTGAAATTGAGTTGAGTTTGTCGTTTACTTTCGCATGAGTCATCAGTCACGTGGGATAGGAAAGAAAGAAAAGGCCAGAAATGGACGAATTATTATAATTACAGGTTCATTTAAGTAAGAGAATGAAGCCGACAAGAGAGCTCTGCAACACGACGCTGGTCGGCTTCATTAAAGAAAAAGTGTCGCTAGGAAATAAATAAATAAAATAAATAAAATTTAACGTGTTTGTGAGGATACCGTAACTTCTGGTAGCCTCCTCGCTCGTCATTTTATTAGCGTAGGAAATTGGAATTCGCTTTTCCTCTTCCTTTTTATTAATATAAAGACTCTAACTCTTTGTTCAACTTAGGAAGTTAAATACCTTTTCAACGTTTCAAATGCCCTATCATAGTCTTTAACCTATTTATTGGTGTAGGAGCACTTTAACGATTTGAACAAAATGAAATATTTGTCGGCCGAGCAACTCATGAAATTGATAACTGCAACCAAAGGCTTGTATTTCCTTCTTTGTTAGTGGCAATTTCTGTAATAAAGTGTATATATAATAATTAAAATATAGTAAATAGTAATTATGAAAATAATAATGCTATAAAATAGAATAATATGTAAAACAAAATTTATAAGAAATAAAATGAAATAGTAAAATGAAATAAAATAAAATATGTAAAAAATATAATATAATATAATTTATAAAAATAAAATAGACCAATAAAATAGAACAGAATATAATAGAATTTGGAAAAATTAAACAGAACAGTAAAATAAACAAAATAGAATATGGTAACAGAACTGAACAGTAACAGAAAATCAAACTAGGCATGTTATGCAACAGTTTTCTTAAAACAGATTCGCCCCTTCACGTCGGTGTAGAAGGTTGAACGGCGTCTGTCTTCCAGGATACAACGGAGATGAATAGTAACGGCGCACCACCGAATTATTCCCGGTGAACTCAAACAATGGCTTGAACTCTACCACACTAGAAACTTATAACTCTAGAGGGAGGAAGGAAATTAGAGGAATGAGAGATTTAGTTTTTGATTGTGTGTTTTCAAATGGAAAGAATATGTCAATTTATAGGCTCATGAGAGGAGCATAGATTAATGAGAATTAACTTGGGTTTAATTTAGGTTTAAATATGATGAAATTAAATTTCATCTTTTCATCTTCAAACCTTTCATCTTTTGCACAAGAAGAAAAAAAAAATCCGGGAGAAAACCAAAAAGAAGGGTCAAGGCAAATCGGGTCGTTTTCGGGCCGACATTCGGCGAGCCCAAGTGTAGGCACACACGAGCTAAGCCCGATCCGGTCCGGATTTGCACCCCTTCTGCAGAAGTGAGTAAGAGAGAGCATTCTAGTTGATATTTTATTACCCATTAACAAATGTGCAATTCTATATAAACACTCTCTCACTTGTTCTCCTTTCCAATGTAGAATAAAATTTTCTCCTTTATTTTTTCTTCAAACCATTTCAATGGTTGTACTTTGAGATTCAATTTCTCATTCACCCATTAATCATTTTGAACATACCATATACCGATTTCAAGCTCTCACGAAGGAGAATTCGAATCAGCTTTGACTTTTCGTTTACACGAAGTGGGCCCCACTCAAAATCAAGCATAAAAATAGCATGTTGATATGCTAATTTTTCAACAATTTCAAGCTGATGATGATATGTACCTTCTCAGAATTTGCCCCAATCCCCTTTTGGTGCACAATGTACCCTATGAATTTACCTGATCCTACTCTGAAGGCATACACTTCCATCGTCTTCCTTAGTTGTTTCTAGAACATGATGTTCACCAGCCTCTAGAATGTCACCCTCCACATTTTTCAGGCTGAAAGGCATCACGTTGTAGCCATAAGTGCCTTTGTCGGTTATGAAGGTGGTATTCTCCTGATATCTCGGCTATAGTTTCACCTGGTGGTACTCTGAGTGGGCGTCCATGAAGCTCAGCAACTTATGCCTGCCTGTGGCATCTACCATGAGATATATTCTGAGCAATGGGTAGCTATCATTAGGGCAAACAATATTTAGGTTCTTGAAATCTACACATAGCCTCCATTTCCCCCTTCCCTTGGACATTAAGATCACATTTGAGAGCCACTCAGGATACTGAACTTTCTGGATTGCTCTCATCGCCAGTAACTTCCTCACCTCCTCAGCCGCAACCCTATTTATTTCCTCGTTAAACTTCCTTATCCTCTACCTCATTAGTTTTGCCCTGGGTTTGACGTCAAGATGATATATTTTGTCATTTTCCATAATGTTTGTCAACTTAGAAGTTTCCTAACCAAATATATCGAGATTTTACTCTAGGGTCTGAATGATGCTCTTCAGATCAGTCTCGGTCAGCCTGATTCCTACCCTTAACTTTCTTCCTCCAAAAATTGAGATATGCTGAAAAGCCTCAGCTGATGAGACCCTTGACCTCCTTCCCATTTCTTCCTCCCTCTTCACCTCCTATTCAGCCTTCTTGCATATTCCTCCTCATCAAATGGTTGTTCACTCTCAACCACATGAACCTTTGCGGCTGGCCCGACTCCTCCTTCTCTAATCGATGTCAGATAACACCTTCTTAAGCTTTCATGGTCTCCTCTTACAACTTACACTCACCCCTTAGTGGGGAACTTCATCGCTAAGTGTTAATAGAGGGACAAGATGGTAGCTCTCAAGGAGTTGATAGAGAGATGCCTCATAATGATATTGTACCCCAAAAGAAAGTTGACAATCATGAAGTTTACTATGACCGTTGACCTTCGGGACCCCTCGCCTAAAGTTATTGGTAAGCTGATCTTTCCCTTTAGATACAAAGACTTCCATGAGAAGCCAGTTAGCAAAGTGTTGACAGGCTTCAGATTTATGTTGATGATGCTTATCTTCTTGAAGGTGGATAAGGATAAGATGTCCACCGCACTCTAGAGTCTACCAGTACTTGATATATCAACATGGTTGAGATGTTAGCCGAGATGATAAAGGAATCGTTGTAGGGGTATACAATCCCTTCCTCCTCTAGGTGATTAAAGGTGATGTCTAATGATGCCCTCTTCTGAAGGGTCACCGAAATGGAGAACATCTAAGCTTGCATTAGGCTCCTCATCCATTTACTTCTCTGCCAACCCGAGTCTCCCCCCTCAGGTCCTTCTACAATCACCTGAATTTCCCCCTTTATATTTTGATGTCCGGGGTATCTGAGACTATTCCCCTACCAGTTCTCTTCCCCATTTTCTCTCATATCATTCATTCTTCCCCCTATCGGGTTTCTCCTTCCCTCTATATTCATAAACTCCCCCAAACGTCATTCCTATATCAACCTTTCAATTCCCTCTTTAGGTGCAGGCAATCCTCTATTTTTTTTACCGTGATGACTATGGTACTTGCAATACGTCCTTCAATCTCGCTGAGCTGGTGCACTTTTGTGGTACTTGCAATATAACGGTTGTAGATCACGTTGATACCTACTACGAGTGGGGTGAAGGTATCCATGAAGAACATGGCCGCCCTTTTCTTTTCATACTCCATCTTTTTCTTCCTCCATTCACCCTTTTCAATCGGGTTATCTCTCTTTTTCTTCCCTTTATATCCCCGACTATTATCTCTCATTTCTTCTTGACTTCTTAACTGCATTACAAGGATCTCGTCAACCACCCCTATTCTTTTTACCTCTAGTAAGACCTTAGCATCGGAGCTAAAGCTCTTCTTCCCAGAGTGGCTGATGAGCTTTTTATCCGTCGTGCCACCTAAAAAGGCATGCATAACTTCAATATCTCCCGGTCGGTCGACCTTCTTTGAAGCTCAGTTAAACCATTCTACATAATCTAGCAAGGCTTCCTTTGGGTTATGCCTTATGGTATAAAGGCTCATAAAGGGGAGTCATGTGTTGGCTGCCTCCCAAAAGTTTAACATAAACAACTTCTTCAACTTGTCGAATGAGTCAATAGAGCCATCATGAAGGATCAATACCTGTCACTGGCCGAGTCTATCAATGTGATGTGAAAATATTGGCACATCAGTTCATCGAACATATAATTAATCCTTATGCAAGTCTTATACGAATTGATGTAGTCCCTATGATCCTTCATTTCATCATACATTAGGGTCGAAGCCGTAAACTTCTTCAGCAATTAAGCATTTTGCACTCTTTCGGTAAACGGGCTCTTCAGCTGGTCCATACACAGCATTGTTCCCTTTACAATTTCTTCCAACTCCTACATTATTTTAGTCAAACTCCTGGATGACTTTCACTTGTTCGGTCGACACCTTAACCTCTTTTGTGGGAAACCTAGGCTCCCTCGATGTTTAGAGAGGGTTTGGATCCCAATCTATATTTGTTGAGTCCCTAGACTCCTCCCCTGCCGTTATGGTCTTTAAGATAGATGCCGCGTCATCCTCCTCAGGGTGGGGTTCCCTTCCCACAGATAAACCTTGACGCTTCCCAATAGAAAGGTGTATACCTCTACTCCTTGGCCCCTCTCTCCCCTTCTGCCTTATTTCAACTCTTATCTCTATGATCCTCACATCTATAGAGCGCTCTACCACTTGGCCAACCCATTTTTCTAGGCCTCTTTCTATCATTTCTATGGCATGCAGTATGTCTACTCGACTCTTTGCCACCATAGGGGTTTATGGAGGTGTTGGTCGTCTTCTAGCAGTGCTCGCAAAACGTGTTACTCTTCCTTCAGGTAGGGGAGGGGGAACTCCTCTTTATCTGCCTCTCTCTCTCCTATCTGCTCCCCCTTGTAGTTTTCCATCTTACACACTTCTTCTAGTTAAGTTCTTGATCTATTGAAACTTTGAAAGTGAAGGCACGGTCCCCACGGTCGGTGCCAAATTATTTATGTAGATTTTCATCCACTACAAAGGCTTTTCCATATACAGTGTGTCCTAAGATCAATACCTGCACTCACCAATAAACTGTGGTTGGGGTGGTGGTCAGCCAACTCTGCTCCAACTCTCTAATCAGTTTATAGATGGATAAATGAAGAGTAGATGATGGGAAAAATGTTATCTAAGGAAAATTGCATTACCTTTTTCTATTATGGATGTTGGCTTTTATACCTGATTAAGGCTGGGAGATCTTGAACATCTTTACACTTGTCGTGCTCTCATTGCTCGGTGTCTTGATCCCACTCTCTACCCTCTGTCGCGTGTCAGCGCTCCCACAGTCTGACACAGTAGAGATCTACTCCACTCAGGGGTTCCTCGGTGTGCAATGTCGAACCTCCAGTCTGACACAATAGGGGATGTCCCCCACTCAAGTGTTAAATGTTTTTCATCTGTCCGCCATTCGGCATATCCGTGTTCAAGTCTGAACTATGCGAGAAAAATACTTGGCTCAGCTTCAACATCGTCTGATGTCATGTTATCAAGCTTAGCGTACTATCACATAGACCGAAGCTCTCCTTAATCTCAAACATCATCTTCCATTCATACTTAGTTATATTGACCTTTATTGATACTACCTCAATCTAAATTTCCCCTATTTAAATCGAGGCCACTGGTCTGAGACCATCCCGAAAATGGGCCTAGCAATAATAAATAAATAATGTAGGGAATTTGAGAAATGTAGAGGGTGAGATTTTCAATAGAGTATATCAAAGATCTTATGGGAGAAAACCGGGCTATTAGACGGTTTTAAATTATTTTAAAAACCGTTGTGTGAACCGGTTTCAATTCTACTTCAGTTCCTTGTTAAGCGTGTACTTGATCTCCTAAAGAAATGGGCCGAATCTTGTACACGTCAGATCATTCGTTTCCAGGTTGGACTTATCTATCCTAATTCTTAAGTTTACTAATTATGAAATGACAACCCATTCGCATGTCTTTATTGAATTATTTGAATATGTGAAATCTAATTAATGTATAAATTTTTCAAAATTATGCGGAATTCTTACACTAACGGTTAGAATTAAATGAATGCAACAATCGAAAGGCATAATAAGAGCTCAATAAAATGGACTGAATGACTTCTTACACATGTTATTAATTGAAATTCAACTTCGACTTTTAATATCCATTTAGAACTCTAATAGAAAAGTATAATAGTAGCACACTTTAATCTTATCTTAGCTACGTGATTAACCAAGGAAATAAGTCAACTAACAACATCCCTAAAGACTAGGATTTATTAAAACAGAAAGCAGATTAAGTAAAAGTCCACACAGCAACCCTCTTCACTAACACATGAAAATGTTGTAAAGTATTCACCGAAAACATTGATGATCATAAAACTCTTAAACACCATTACTTGTATCCTTCAAGATTTTATGCATAATAGGTCTTATTTTACACATGGCTTCTAATGTCACAGCTTTAGGCATGGTGAGCCCTTTACCTTCTGTCATGTCTATTTCTTCGTCACTAACTCTCTCCCACTCGAAGCATTGAATCAATGATCCCAAGCCCAAGCCCACAATTCTTTGGGCCATACCAGATCCAGGACAAGCCCTCCTTCCCAATCCGAATGGGATAAATTTGTGCACCGATGAATCCATCCGACTATTATTTTCTTGATCAATTCCATGTCTTTCAGGATTGAAGCTCGTCGGATCAGTCCACAAGTCTGGGTCCCTATGCATGGCCCATGCATTGAACAAAACAATCGTGCCACGTGGTATGTCATACTCTCCGACCGTACAATCATCGGATGAGAAATGAGGGAGGAGTAGCGGTGCTGCTGGATATAGCCGAAGCGTCTCTGAGATGATTCCTTGAAGGTAGGGTAAGTTAGACATGTCAAGCTCAGTAACCAGTCGTTCCTGTCCAATCTGTGAGTCCAGCTCAGCTCTTGCCTTTCTTAATACAGAGGGGTGATTGAGTAAATTACACATTGCCCATTCCAACGTCACTGATGATGTGTCAATTCCCGCAAGTAACATTACCTGTAGGTGACCAAAGGTCAATTAGATTAGTCAAAGTCCATCCCATCTGTTATATAAATTGGGGAAAAATATATCATAAATGGATTATAGAAAGAAGAGAGAGAATATAGTTTCCGATTTTGACTGTTTTGTTTGTTGGGATTAACTTACTAATATGAGACCTTTGATTATTTTGTCGTTGTAGTAATCCGGTTGCGACTCTTGCAAACACAATAAATGGTCAATCATAGTATTCTTGCCCTCTTCCTTCTTTCTCCTTTGTTCATCAATCAATCCCTGCAACAACTCATCCATCCTCTTAGCAAGACTCACCACACTCTTCTCATACCCGTTAAGACCAACCCAATTCAAAACGGGTAAGAAGTCACCGGGATTCGCGGCCCCGCCATGCGCTGCGGCCTCCTTCACTGTTTCTCTAAATTTCATTGCCTCTTCCTCGTCCGCCACTTCATCCCCATAGTACCTCTTCCCTGCCACCATTCTCATTACAATGTTAAAGGTTAGTTCTTCAAACATCGGTTGAAGCTTCACTTTAGAAAAATTTTGTATTGAATTTTCGGACAGTTTAAGCAATAAGCGCTTCACTTCATCTCTTCGACTCTCTGTGAAGGCGTTTAAACGTTTGGTGGAGAAGATCTCGATGGCACCAATGCGGCGGAGGTTCCGCCAGTGGTCCCCCTACGGGGTGGATGCCATGGTAGTGCAGTTGTAGCCCAAGTGCTTGCTTAGAAGCAAGGGGGCACGATTGGCTAGAACGATGTCGTTTTTGGTTAAGCATTCTTCAACTGCAGAGGGAGAGGAGACGACGACTACAAGGCGGGACCCGAACCAGAGAGAGAAAACGGGTCCGTATTTTTGTGAGAGTTTGCGAAAAGTTTGTTGGATGGGGAGTTTAAGGAGATGGAGGTGTCCGATGACGGGGAGAGAAGGTGGACTAGGGGGTAGGTTTTTCCGACGGGCCTTTGTTCGTAACAAGAGCTTGAAAGCGAGGAGTAGGGAGAGGAGAGACAGGGGAAGGTAAAGGACTAGTGCTTCTCCCATGTCTTTCTTTGTACACCACAAAATGAGTATATATTACAATATATATACATATATATATATATATATAGTGGGATTATGTATGGGTTGAGAGTCGTCTCACAATTGTGGAATTTATGTGCTTGACACGTGTCCCATCTTAACAATCACAAGTGGTGAGCAACTATTGTAGTGAATACAAGGGATTGACATCAAATGTTTTAAAACCAATCTCTCATTCATATATTACCTAAAACGAGAAAAGCGTGTATTACATGTGGATGTATAGTACGATGATGACATAAGAAAAGCAGCTAACCAAAACCGTTGAATCTTTTTCCTTTTTTGTCTCCGTGAATACTTAATATTGCAGATGCATTCTAGCATACTTTATAAATGGGACTTTAGTTTTACCAGTAATCAACGGTTTTGCTTGATGGGTCAGGAATGCCCAACTTATCAATTCATCCGATAAACAACCATCGAAAGCTCGTACAAAGGATTATATTAGGTGACTACTTTATAACTAGCTATAGTCTCCACTGGTTTGACAACTTCCAAGATATTATCGACCTCTAACTCTTCATCTTATCTTATAGTGCTTGTTACGTCAGTGAGTACGTCAAATTCATGCTTGCTCAGATGGATAGAAATGCTTTAGTACGTGGCAAAAGTAGGACTTCATAGATTCAATTATAACAGAGACACAGAGTGTTATCGACTAACTTGATTGCAATTGCTGGGATTTTATATATCAAAAGTAACTTAAATTTTTCATGACATTGGATATTTCAACCTCATACACATTAATGTTAATGTGTATATAATACTTTCTCGATGTCGAGAAAATTTATAGTAAAAAAGTATCAAAACTAATGTTACTTAAGGATTGAGATTGAAATTAGGCAAATTTAATCTTCATTAAAAGGTTATTAACAATACGAGTAATGTGGGCATGTTAGAAAATTAAAGTGATTTTCATATTATAAAATTAAATGAAATAAAAAAAATATACATTTTAAGTAAATTAAATCTAACTTTTACGTTAGTGAAAAAGATTAAAATTAATTTATACTTGATTTTTTTTTTTCAACTTATTTATTTATGAGCGAAATGAACTAATGCTAATAAAATAAAATAATAATAAATGAAAATAGAATTAAAAGGTTAAAATACATAAATAAATGAATAAGTAAAAAATACTTTAATAAAATGATGAAATTAAAAGCGACAGATTAATCTATAATAAAAAATTAATTTTACTCTATAAAAGTAATAAATGTGAAGTTAAATGAACAAAAAAAAGAGACGAATGTTTCTAATCCATGACCGATAGATTGTGACTATCACTCAGATAAGAACCCAATGCTCTAATTACTCATTCCGAAGAACATATCTAAGGAAATATATAATTCTTAGGGGAATTGAAAAAAATATAAGTGTTGCTTTGTTCATTTCGTTGAAGTGTAAAGAGGATTTACGAGTGTTACTTGATTTTTTGGCGATCGTCGGTGATAATTTTTCCCTTAAGTAAAGTCTTCTATTTATAGGTAAAGGAGCTCATGATATCTCTGTAAATTACTCAAAGTCGATCTGCCACTCCCCATTTCATATGCTCCACCACTTTTTTAGCGGGTTAGTTGTTGGCTGAACTCTCAATCAAATCTGATAAACTTTTGGTTTAGATTCATTATAAGTTTCTTCCCACACTTTTCTTAAAATTCAGCCACTTTTTCACCTAACTAGATTGAATTTTGGCCAAACCTCTTGCTGGCCGAAAATTGGGTTAAAATAGTCCATTAATGCTCTTTTTGGGAAAAAGTGGGTCCCACCACTAACCCGTTTATGTTTGGCTGATTTTCTCGTAACTTTTGGTCGATTTTGGCTTTCAAAATACCTTAATATTTTTTTTCTACTTTTTGGAGTGAGTTGCAAACAGGACTTCTTTTCATTTTTGGCAAATTTCAGCCGAAACTCTCTCTTCCCCATTAACTTCAGTCGAAACTCTCATGGGTGGATGGGGAGATAGGACGGTCGAGATTGCTTTTTGAGTGATTCATGTCCAAACGATCTATGGTTGGTTTTTATGTCACCTCACCAATCCCCGTGACATTTTATATTTTTGAAGTAAAACAACTCTTACATTGAATTTGACTGAGTTAAATAATTTTTGATCAATCGGAATTAATTGCGATCCGATTAAAACTAGTATTTGACTGGTTATATTTAATTACTTGATATTAATTAGTTTGCTTAATTATTACTGGCCAACGTGCATTTAATTTGAATTTCCGATCCAATCTCCTTCAGCTATGTGTCCAGAAAATTCTAACATTAACAAATGCTCTTCTTAATTTTTCTCATTAGATTAAGAATAATGAGGAAGATTAATAACCACAGTACTTTACTTCGGTCGATATGACCGAAAATGATAATTTTGTGCAATCTCTATCATTTTGGTCGATCTGAAAATAATAAATTGATTTATCCGTCTTTCAAAAATATCGGCTAATCGGCTAAATTATTAAAAATACCAATTTTTTTTCTATCTAAAATTTTATAGAAAATCTAAAGAACTCATGTTATTGTCCTTTGATGAGATTTTCTTTCGCGAACATATTCTCTAAATATTATATGATATTTCGATTGAATTTAATATAAACCAACTAAAAAAATTGATTACTTTCACAACAATTTCGGCCAATTTTGAATGAAAAACATCTTATAGACCGAAAATATTGAGTACCCTTATGATAATCTTCGGCTACTAAACATATGGGAAGTAGTATTGGCCGAAAATAGTGATATCCTAAAGGGATTTTCGGCCGATAAGGCCAAAAAAACTTAAGTTTATATACGCAAGAGAATCTTTATCCAAGATAACTGAGAATGGGTTGTTCCCCATTGTTGGTTCTTTCCTAGCGGCTTGCCGCTTGCACTATTCATGTTATTTCCTAGTATGCAAATTCCCTTTCAAATTTTAGATGCTACAGGCATTGCCATACTGTAGTGGTCGACTGAGGTAACACGACCATCCATATGTTATGCCTAGCGATCAATCAATCCAATTTTGACTACCAGGTCGATCAATTGATGGTAAGAAGTCTTAGCCAAGGCTAGCTGATGGTAAGGGTAGAGCTTTCCTCCGATAGTGTCGGCAACAATTCAGTTCGAGATTGGCTGAAAGAGGCTTTATTATTATCGACTGGATGTTAATCAAAGTATTCTGAGTATTCATCCGGGGATAATCCCTTTTGTCCCGAGTCATCACCTCTCTTTGTTGATGGGAAATAGATCAAACATCTGCAATGGCCGAGTTGACAGTGGCCAGGAACGTGTTTGTGTCCATAGTCATCAGAGGGGATGACTCGAAGATTAGTAGACCTTTCTCGATTTGATCCTGAATATATTGTCAGAAAGTAAGACAATCTTTCATCCGATGATGGTATGCATTTTGGGAACTTGTAACAGTCATTTCCTCATACTTCATCGGTCAAAGGTAGTTTGTGATTACGAGGTATTTTTAACTTATTGCTTTTGAGCAAGATATAGAAAATATTGCTTTACGGTGTCTCGGTCGGTTGACTTTTTAGAGGCTGGGACGACTGTCGGTTTGTCTTCGCTGATTATCTCAGCAACTCCGACTTTGAAAGCAAATTCTTGATAGGAGGTGCCTATGGAAGCACTTTTCCACTAGGCTTCCTCTTTCAATAACTCGTCATACTAGTAGCATCTCGTTGAAAGCTTAAAGAACTCATGAATTCCATCTCTTTAAACTTCTTTCAAAATCAGATCCAGTCCTTTAATGGCCAATTTATGAACTCAATTTTGGAAAGAGTGAAGCAGAAACAATTAATTGTTGCTTGAACTGAGCTAGATAGTCATCAACCGATTCTCTAATCTTTTGGTATAAGTGGGATAAATCAGCTATTGTCACTTCCCACTAGACTCGGTAGAATTGAGTATGAAAAGATTGTTCCATCTCCTGCCAAGTCCGTATAAAACCAGACGACAAGCGTGTATACCATACGAAGGCCAGCCCAATAAGGAAATTTATTGCTTCATCTTATTCATTTGTTGGAGTTGTGATTCTCTGCTTGAGATTCCTTGATGTGTTTCATTGGGAAATTTGATAGAAAGAGATCTATGATTTGAGATTAGATTTCTTTAATGCTTTGTATTGGACATGTGAGGGTCATTACTGATAATCTCATTCACCCACCTCCAAATAGATTGAGCAAAAGGCCACTCAATAGAAACAAGTTTCTCTAAATCAATCTCTTGAAGCACATAGAGCCGAGACAATTTGAATAACTCTTTTCCTAATATTGTTATCTAAGGGCAGAAAACCTTCGAGTAAAACCTTCGAGTAATATAAAAAGATGGATATCATGGAAAGACAAAACTTGCATCAAGAAGTTGAAATTTGTGGAGTTACTATTCTTGAAGCCCCCGACCCTAAGAAAGTGTCCTAAAGGAACATCCTAAAAATTGTTTGCGAGATAAAGAGCACATTTTCATGTAGTTGATCAAGAGAGCTAAAGGAAGCAAGAAGTCACTAATTTCATTGTCCATTTTCTTGAAGCTCTTTTGATTTAGGAGGAAAGCGAAGAGAAAAACTAATTCATGTTTGTAAAATATATAAACTAGTATTTACTCAAAATTTGTTCTTACGTACATTAAACAACTTGATTAGATTCAAAAGTTTAATTTTAATTCATTGTCCATAATTAAAATATAATTAAAATATAAAATATAAAATTAAACATAATATCTCTAAGACCAAAAAATAAAAATAAATAAATAAATAAATGTGGAGATCGCTCCTCATCTTTAATTAGACCACTCTTGTACTGTCATTTTCACAAATAAATGAGGAAGCCTTTTGAATGAAACTAGAGTTAAGCCGTAGATTCTGCAACTCACTGAGGGATGCACGGGTACCAACTTTCCAAAAAGTATTCTCCTGAACTAAAGTTCTTCGGAAGAGAATTGAAAAGTTCTAGTTGAAACCTATCATAAATTCATGAAGTCAATGTAAATCATTTTAATCACTTTTATATCCATCACAGTGTAGATTAAGACAATTAGCAAAATGTATAAAATAACATCCCTCTTATGAGCGAACCAAGCTAAAATTACGTGACTACCATTACAATCAAAGTCCTCATAATCAAAAGGGAGAGAAGATGAACATGGCCAGTCCATAGTTTATTTTTCAAGACAACCATTGCACTTAGAGAGAGAGAAAGGAAAAAAATGACTATAACCGGTGGCGGATTGAAAGCTTAACTCGAATTAGAAACCATGAAATATGTAGATCGGTTAATTAGCTGATCCCAGAAGAGGTGGGATACTTTGCTCATGCCTGAAAAAATTATCTGGATCAACTTGTGTTTTTACGTACACCAATCGATAATAATTTTCCTTAAAATATTTCCTCCCATACTCTTCCGCAACAGTAACGTTTACTTTTAAGGAACTGGGATTGACTCCTATGTCAAGATCCCTATAGTTGTAGTAGCATTCCCTCGGTGATTTGGACACATACGGAGTCATAGCATTATAGAAACTCTTGAACATATTCAAATTATACTTAGTGACTTCATTCCCTTCGTCCATCCATAAAACTAAATATGCAATTTTAAACAAGTTCCCGGCACGGTGCGGAAATGGAGTTTTTGTCTCCGGAATCTCATCCATTCTTCCACCATATGGATTCCATTCCATGGTCATCTTCTCCCCACCATTAATCATTGTCTGCCAAATGAAATTCAACCCAGTTTTCGAAATAGGATGTTTTACATAATCAGACTTGATTTTGAAAAAGTCGGGTTGGTTCGGCTTTCTACTTAGTAGAGCCTCGGTAGGAGTTCCTTTGGGGAACCTGTACCAAAACAAAGTGGATTCAATCCAATTTGTTTCTTTGCAGTCGGTACTTTTTAAACCTAATTCAGGAATGGTTTGAGTCATCAGTGGAAGAAGCTCATTCATTGGTCCAAGATATTGACCCATGAAAAAAGCTACAACTGTTCTTTTAGTACCATCCTCACTTGCGTTTGTTACGGTTAGGATAAGTCTTAGGAAAATGTCTTTAGGCAATTTAGGGGCAACAAATTGCCATCTATGAACAATATTACTTGCACCTTGCTCCAATGTTTTTGTTACGATGAATGTTGTCAATTTGGCAGGGACAGAAACCAGCTTGATCTTCCACGAAAGAATGACACCAAAGCTTGCTCCCCCACCTCCTCTAATGGCCCAAAAGAGATCTTCCCCCATCGATTTTCGATCTAGAATTCTACCCTTTACATCAACAATTTTTGCATCTACGATGTTATCAGCGGCAAGACCATATTTTCTCAATAAGGGACCGTACCCACCTCCGCCAAAATGTCCACCCACACCGACGGAAGGACAAACACCACTTGGGAAAGCATGAACATTACTCTTGTTAGCAATTTTGTAATAGAGTTCACCTAGAATGGCTCCTGACTGAACCCAAGCACTCTCTTCTTCAAGATTGATATCAATGGACCGAAGATTGAACATGTCGAGGAGAACAAACGGAATATGAGAGAAAGATGAGAGGCCTTCAAAGTCATGGCCCCCACTACGTATTCTGATCTGAAGACCATAAAGTTTCGAGCATATAACAGTTGCTTGAACGTGTGATTCGTCCGAGGCTGCTATTATTGCGAGCGGTTTGAGAGTTTTCGGGGTAAGAAGCCCGGAGAATTTTAAATACGTTGTTAGGATGTCTAAGAAGGAGCTGTTTTGAGGGGTGTAAATGGCTTCAAAGATGGGATTTCTGGGTTGAGAATTGTCGGCTAGGCACTGAATATAGTCATAATCTAGATCTGCATGAGACGATGTCAATAAAATAGACAGCAAGAACGTTGAAAAAATTAAGAGCCTCATGGAGGTTGATTGTAAGATTTGTTGCGTGGGTGCTTATTTTCTTGCTTCTTGTCCCTCGTTGCTCTCTCTTCTTTCGTATTTATAAAGATATCAAAGGTAAACATGGTTGGGCTGCATGCACTGTGTTTTAATGCTTTCCCTGACAGTTACAGAAAACTAATATTTGACTAATTCGGATAAAAACTTATTAAAAAACAAATGTACGTTTATGTAATAGATATGAACTACATTAATAACTCCATTAACTGACAATAGTCTGATCGTTTCTATTTGTATTTAACTTTTATCTTAATGCATATTTAACTTCACCTGAATGCATATAATAGAGTCAGTACTATTTATTATCATGTTTATTAAACTAGTATAATCTTCAGTATATATATATATATATATATATATATATATAAGCCGCATTTGACCGTTAAAAAGTGAGAATTAAAGAGTTTGAATTTTTGTAATTAATATGATTATTGAGCTTAGATTTAAAGAGTCTGAATTTCCCTATCTTATTAGTGAACCTGGTATAAGAATAACTGCAATTACAGAAGGTCTGACCAAAAGGATTGCAAATGGTGATGTTATTGAACAGAGGAGTTTGAATCTTGTTACTGGGTCTTTAAGAAGGAGCAAGAGAGACTATCGTCATGAATCGCCATTCGTCGGAAGATATCTACAAATTGCAGAGAGCTGTACCACTTTTCGGGTCTCTGCGACATTTTTTCTTCCGATTGTGGTGTTACGTATAGTTCTTATAACTCTAATTCCACCCGGTGAACTTTCGTAATTTTCAACACCACCCCATATTTCACACAAAGTTTTCAGATAAGTCCTTTTACAAATCAAGCTTATAGATGTCTTTCTTCATTTCCTTGCAAAGCAATTTATCAAATAAAGCCACCGACATTGAAGCTGAGAAGCCCATTCTTCAACCTTTGTATTCTCCATCTCCGACCCTCCAACTTTCCCTCTAGTCAACAAATCGCAATTATACTTCAACCTTTCCGAACCCTCAACACTAATAAACTTATGGGAATTTCTATAATCTCTTTTTCATAAACTTCTATAGCTTTAAAAGTTGCTTCATGTCTAGCTAAATGACCCAGTGCAAGGGCCGCTACTCTCTACTCAGCCTAGGTAATTTTTCCTCCCAACAACTCCATTAATGGAAAACTAACATCGGAATCAATGATTATTACTGCAAAAATACCGCGAATTCCAAAACTTTATAATTTTTCCTAGAACTTGAACTTGAACCTAAGGAATACTTCGACTTTGAGAGTACTTCTCATAACAATGTATATTCTTTTTGTTTTAATTTCCATCATTGAAATCGCAATTCAATATACTTATTTTCATAAATATTAAAAATTATATGCAACCTTTTAGAAGCATTAGCAATTTAAATAGTATAATAAAAATTTAAGTTATCCATAATAAAAATAAGAATTATTTTATAACCGTCAAATATAATCCTAGGATCTAAAATGATTCCTAAATAATACAAGAGCGGAATTTCAGACCAGTTAAAAAATTTCCTTCATGTTATTCACAATAGATCCAAAAATAACATCATTATTATATATACTAAAAAAAAGTTTTGAAAGAACTAATAGCGAAATAGAATAATAAATACTAGAAAGAAGCAAAATAGAGATAACAATTTCTAAATATTTAGTAAATTTTTGTACAGTATTCCAATCATTATCAAATAATATAGTGCTATCTTTTTTCTAATGATAAAATAAACTAATTTCATAACTATACGGAAAAACATGCTTAACATATAATAAGTATAATTTCATCTAACATCCATATTAAGAGAACATTTTCTAAGTTTCTTATTTAAAGAAATACAAAATATTTTAAATACAGAAACACACGAATTTGAATTACCTAGCCAAGCTACTACTTCTATAATTTTTTTAAATTTCTTGACTTACCAATTTCAAACATTCTTTAAACTATGAGATTAATAACATGACAAGCACAACATTGATGTAAGAATATTCTACTATTATAGCAATCTAATTCGAATTGTAAAAAAATTATAGCTCTCATATATGCAAAAGCATTATATAAGGTAATTGATATTATGAGTTGTTTTATATCAAACTCGCTTAAAAATTATAAGATTATTTCAGAAATATTTTCAGCGTTATGCTCATGCTTAATTAATCTAAAATCTATGATTTTTTTTAGTGCTTATTTAGAATTTAAATAATTTGTAACTATAAATAAATAATTTTGTTTAGAATATCCCTAATCCAAATATCTTATACTAATGCAATGCTAACTTGAAATACCTCTAATTCTAATTTCAAAGCTCATGTCATTTTTTAAAATATGATTCTATATCATGTTTAATTGTATTTCTAGTTTTTTTTTTTACTATATTACGGATTAAAACATATTTTAATAAAAATTTCAAAATATTCATTTTCACTAAAACTTATAAGTAAATCAGAAATAATAATAAATTTAGCCAAGCTTTCTCTAATCTTTGCATCATCATAGGACAAAGAAGATATTGTACCATCATGTTGAAAAGTAATTTGAGACTGAGACATTCCTAGACAAGGTGCAGACATGCATTTATTCATATGTCGTTTTTGAGTCAATACTTTCTTACATAGATTACATACATCAAATCTTATTATTTTACCTTTTTCATCTAGTTCGTATATTTCTTCAACAAAAAATTCAAGACTTTCAAAGTAACCTTCTTCCATTTCGATCTAAATGATGTCGTAATCGGCGTATTATCATGTGTGCCATCTACATCGCCATTTTCGAGTAGATTCATATAGTTTTCAATAGTTATATTGTTATTGGGGTAATCAAAACTAAGAATATTTTCATAGTGATTCATTTCATATATCAAAATTACAGTAAATATTAAAACTTATTAATATAAATTAGTAAATATATAATAAAATATGATCTAATGTACAATAATATAATCTAATGTAAGACTTCATACTTTAATTGTTGAAATATCAATATCTGAAATTGAAAATTTAAGAATGATTGAAGTGTGAAAATATGAAGAAAAAAAAGGTATTTACAAAAAAAAAATGAGAGAAAAAAAAAGATGAAATTAAATTTGAATATGAATTTTTATTTAAATTAAAAAAATGTGAGGACTGAGATAGGGGGATTTTGGAATCCCCTCCATCAATTCACACATGCACATAGGTTAGGCTGGTAGGCATGCACCTAACTTTTTGGGTCCGTGTAATTCGGCAAGGTTGGGCTCGGAACGGGCTATACCTTTCGTGTCCGTGTTGACTCGGTTCATTTTTCCACTTATAAATTTTATTAGTATTGTCAAATTTCAATTATTAAGTACACAAACTCATGAATACTAAAAGTTACAAATTGAATATCAGGATAGATAGCTTATGAAATATTAGGAAATCATTTTTAAAAACCAAGAGAAATTAATTTTTATCATTACTCTTGAATGTACATGGTATATTCCTTATGTTACGTCTAATCTTATCATAATTATAAATATTATTTTTAAATAATAGATTATAAAATATATAAAAAGTAAAAATTATGATTGTGATAAAATTTAATATTGACGAAGATTATATATTATCTACATATCTTATTTGAAAAGTGATATTACATCGGCTGATTAGTTAGTTCTTTTATAAACATCATGGTCTCCTCAACTGCAACTTCTTGTAAGAGTACTTTGATTTATAAAATAAAATAGATGCGGTCGATCAGCCTTTCCCTCGTCCTTCCGACATCCATGCTCATCAATCAATCACGGGGAAGAACGCATCGGCCTGATTAAAGACTAGGTCCCTAACATGAAAGTGATAACGGGTCTGTATTTCTTGTGACCGATATTGGAAGAAGAAGGTGGACTTAGTGCCGGATTCTTGCCATGTTTTCTGCTTTGTAGCAAATGCTTGAAAGCAATGGATGAACGGGGGCCTTTTTTAGTATATGGCTATTAAGTGAGTAGTAAAAACCTCTCTCTTTAGGAATGTTGTTGAGAATATATATCTAATATTTAAAAATAAATTTTTGAGAAATTAGTTTATAAAAATATGAGATATTCATTTTATTATTATTTGATTTTGAAATAAAAATTAAATTTTTACACCAAGTCTAATAAATAACGTATTTAAAATGAGAAGCACACATATTTAAATATGTCACTTATATATAAACTTAAAATATCACCACATCTACCTCTAGAGACATGTTAGAAAATAAATGTCATCTAAAATGAAATTAACTCTTAAAAAATTAATACATAAAATATATGAAACATTCTTGCATTAATTGATTTTGACATGAATCCAGATTTTTGTAGAGGACAAAAGGGCCGCGTAACAACAAACTAAAAGATAGGTCCAGACAGGCCCACCGAGAGACTGCCTTTTCCCCAGCCCAAACTTCATACCGTTTAATGTTTACCGTAACTCTCCTCTCTCTCTCTACCTCACGCCCACTGTAACCGGCCGGCGAGTGTGCGACAATGACCACCATAACATCCGTCGAATTGAACTACCTTGTGTTTCGGTACCTTCAGGAATCAGGTAGTTATTTTCTTTACCTCATACAATTTTTTTTTTCATTACTTCCCTTTTCTTTCTTGTCTTAATTCTCGCTCATGGAAATTTGTTCATAAGTCTGCGCTTACGAAGATTAGAGCTGGTTTTAACACAGGATTCTTAGTGCGGTAGCAATTTTTTTTTTTCTTTGAGTGAGCTCGTCTTGTTGGATGTAGTGATAACCACGTTAGGTAGTTTTGATCCGTGATAATGAACAAAAATGTATTGGGAACTGGAGTTAGATCCGTGAAATTTAGTGTGTTTTCATATAGATTTTAAGTATTGGGATTTTCATATGTTAAGAGATTATATATTCCAACCTATTTCAGCATTGTTTGAATCAAAATGGGATTTTCGCTTGTTTGAAACCCTATGTTTCCTGCCTACAATTTTTTGTGAAAAAAAAAAAAGCATTCTTCTAATGGCTTTCCTTTTCGCATGTGAAGGTTTCACACATTCAGCTTTTGCATTAGGATATGAGGCGTGTATCAATAAGTGTACTATAGATGGCAATATGGTTCCGCCTGGTGCTCTTATTACCTTTGTACAGAAAGGACTTCAGTACTTGGAGATGGAAGCAAACTTGAATAACGTCAGCATCGCTAATTCTTTTGCTTTCTTTTTACTTGATTTTGAATTCTGTTGACCATAGAATGTATGGTGTTCTAAATTTGTGTTGACATTGTCAGAGTGATGTGGATAAACTTGAATAACGTCAGCATCGCTAATTCTTTTGCTTTCCTTTTACTTGATTTTGAATTCTGTTGACCATAGAATGTATGGTGTTCTAAATTTGTGTTGACATTGTCAGAGTGATGTGGATCTGGATGAAGATTTCTCGTTCTTACAGCCTTTGGATCTTATTACAAAGGATGTACATGAATTGCAGCAAATAGTGAAAGAGAAAAGGAAAAGTCTACAAAAGGATAAGGAGAAAGATAAGAAGTTGGAAAAAGAGCATGAGGGAGAACGTGTAAGAGCAAGAGAGAAAGAAAGGCGTGAACGAGAGAAGGAGAGGCATGAAAGGGAGAAGGAAATTGAAAAGGATAGGGATAGGATAGAAAAGGACAAGGAGCGAGAAAAGCAGCACGAGGATGTTGTTGAGAAAGAGATGACAACGAATCAAGAAGAAAAAATTAATGTCAAACAGGAAGAGAATGGAGTTACTGGAGGTAATATAACTAAGGTTAGACATTGCTTTATTTCTGTGTTTTATATGTTATATGAACTTATAGATTGTGTATTTCATTTAGTGACACGGTGTTTATTTTTTCCATTGCCTTCCTTTTGCTGTATAGTTAATGAGGTGAGATGTGTGTTTTTTTTTTTTTTTATCATTACTGTGCTACTACTATCTATCTCTTATTAGGTTGATAGTGGCTTCACACTAGGAATAGAAAAAAAGTATCTGGTTGGAGAAATAGAATGTGCATAGCTGATCAAAGTTTCTAGAAGGATGTATAAGGGATAGATCTGAGATGTATGGGTTGGGGACTTGCTATTCTTTTTCACTAGATGGGTGTATTGTAGTAGATATTCAAGGGATGGGGGAAGAGTGGCTTGACTATATATAATATCTGGGTGCATAAGGGATAGATCTGAGATGTATGGGTTGGGGACTTGCTATTCTTTTTCACTAGGTGGGTGTATTTTAGTAGATATTCAAGGGATGTAAAAACCGAGACTTTAAGGTGTGGAAAATATTCAACTCAATTATTTCTATGCAGTATCATACATACTTATAGAACTTCTAGGATACAAAATAGGAAAGTAATCTATCTAGGAAAGTTAATCTATCTAGGAAAGTAATCTGTCTAATAAAGGACAGATCCCTATATTTACCATTCTATTCGACTAATTTCTCTATCTATCTAAATATAGAGATACTCAAATATGGTACATAATCATAGGATAATTCCTAGAGTTACGGTAAGACTTTCAACAGGATGGGGGAACAGTGGCTTGAGTATATATAATATCTGAGGTAATTTTTCTTATGAGTGCTCTTTTTAAAAAAAAAAAAATTTTATTTTCCTTTACAAGCCAAATGGGTTATAATATATTCCAGTATTATTTGAACCCTTGTAAAAATAGACTGCGCACTTCCAAGTTCCATTGCCAATTTTCTACCCCCCGGCGTTCCCCCTCTTTTCTCTCATGTGTGTTGCTGGCTTATCAGTAGCCAAATATGATTAGTGTGTTTTTATAGGACCAGAACCCATGGATATCACTTCGACAGCCCCAGCACAATCATGTGACATTCCTGGTTCCAATGTCACGATACTAGAAGGCCATACTTCTGAGGTATGAGCATGACTCCAAGTTTTGTTTTTGTTCTTTTAATTGTTCTCTTGTTAATTGTTCTCTTTTCTTCTCTTTGAGTACCTATACAATCCCCATCTATTCGTTGGTGTTTTAAATTTTATAGGTTTGTGCATGTGCATGGAGCCCAACAAGTTCTCTTCTTGCATCAGGGTAAGTACCACTTTGTTGTTATCTTATAATAATAGGACGTTTGGTATTAATTTTATATAAATGTACATTATGCTGTGACTTGATTTAGATAGAGATTACTTATGCATTATGTGAAGTAAATCTGCTATGTGACATTGATGGTTAATCTTGTTATTAAATGGGGAGATGTCTCATGCTGCATCAGTTATAGCTTAAAATAATATGTTTATTTGACTGGCGTAAATATTCTTCATCTCTGAATCTGTAATTATACTGCCCAATTCTATTTCTACTTTTGAATATTTAGTTACATGATCCATTCTCTGTGCCGCTAGGATAGCAAGTTTTGTGTTCTACTCACGTAGCTATATCCTGAACCTCCTATCTTGTAAGTTAGAATTTGTTCTTACTTTCTCTGCCTCAACATATAGGTCAGGAGATTCGACGGCACGCATTTGGACTATAGGGGATGGGAGCAGTAGATCTGGGCAAATTGGTTCGTCAAATGTGTTGGTGCTGAAGCATGTTAGGGGTAGAACAAATGAGAAGAGTAAAGATGTCACTACACTTGATTGGAACGTGAGTTCTTTAATAGTAATCTGAAAGTTGCTTATGTTTATTGGTTATATGCCTTTTTAGATTACTCTTCACTTGTGCCATAGGATTCTTTTTCATTGTGTGGCGTATGCGGATTGAAAAATTATTGTGCTGTTATAATGCAGGGTGATGGGACACTACTTGCAACGGGTTCATATGATGGGCAAGCAAGAATTTGGAGCACTAATGGTAAGCTGTTTAAGTGCAGTGGTTCTATTCTTATATTATTATAGTTTTTCCCATTTATTTTGCCTTAGTGTATGATCTCCGTAAAACCTCTATGATGATGTTGTCGAATTTGCTTGGTGTTACTCTTGGCAGGTGAATTACGGAGTACTCTATCTAAACATAAAGGTCCCATATTCTCTCTAAAGTGGAACAAGAAGGGTGATTATCTTCTGACTGGAAGCTGTGATAAAACTGCAATTGTCTGGGACGTGAAGACCGAGGAGTGGAAGCAACAATTTGAATTTCACTCAGGTGGCACATTTCTTCAATAGGTTTTCAATGAAAACTTATCAAAGTTTTGGTTCATAAACATTGGTATGAAAAATATCATCACTTTGGGATCTGTAATTTCATGTCTTTATATCATTTAGGTCCCACGCTGGATGTAGACTGGCGCAACAATGTTTCTTTTGCAACAAGCTCCACAGATACTATGATCCATGTATGCAAGATTGGGGAAAATCGTCCCATCAAAAGTTTTGTTGGTCATCAGGTTTGCTATTAATTCAACATATAATTTATTATCTCTATACTCCCAAGCATAAGACTTTTATTTTCTATATATAACTTCTTCAATTACATGTTAGGCAAGCAAAGTGAAGGTGGTTCATCTTATGGTTTTGCAGGGGGAAGTTAATTGTGTCAAATGGGATCCAAGTGGTACATTGTTGGCTTCTTGCTCCGACGATGTTACGGCAAAGGTTAATATGCTATTTTCCTTAGTTTCAAGTTTTTTTTTTCCTTTTCTAATAATTGACTAAATTCCCTCGAGAAGATTATTGGAATTGTGAAAATGACCTGGTCTGTGCAATGGATCTCTGGTCTAGAATATAACTTATAATATTTTATGCAGATATGGAACATGAGGCAGGACAAGTATGTTCATGATTTAAGGGAGCATTCAAAGGTATTATCTAGACTTATTTATTTATTTTCCTTTTCTTCAATTTGTATCCCCGTTACTTTGTGTGCATGTGTTTATACTCGATTGTACTTATTAAAACATCATAAATTCATTTTCAGGAGATATACACTATCAGGTGGAGTCCCACTGGACCCGGCACAAGCAATCCTAACCGACAGCTAGTGTTGGCAAGGTAAGCATGCGTTGATGTGTATGAATCCTCATTTTTAACCTCTTTTATTGCTTGGTATAAATACTGGGAGGCTTGTGTTTGTTTTATAGTGCGTCATTTGACTCAACGGTAAAACTCTGGGATGTTGAACTAGGAAAACTTCTCAACAGCTTGAATGGACACAGGTATATCAGATTTAGTATCTGGGCCTCTTAATATTTTCTGAAGAAAAACACTTGTTTCAACTTAGGAGAAGATTGTTCTAATCTCTTTTTACTCATAATTAATCTACTACCAGGGAACCTGTATATTCAGTTGCATTCAGCCCAAATGGGGAGTATTTAGCAAGTGGTTCTCTTGATAAATGCATCAATGTATGGTCACTCAAAGATGGCAAAATCATAAAAACATACACCGGAAATGGTGGTATATTTGAAGTATGTTGGAACAAGGAGGGTGACAAGATTGCTGCTTGCTTTGCCAACAATACAGTATGTGTTCTAGATATCAGAATGTAATCCTTCGATTTAATATCAAGAAAATTATCTCCATGGTTAAAATTTAAGCCGTAAATCAGGAAGTGTTGTTTGGTTTTCCCTCTACTCGATCAGGGGAGAAAGTGCAAGTTTTTTCTGGGTTGCTGTGTTCTAACTTTTATTAGTACTGAATTATCAGAAATTAAGCACATAAAAGATTGAACTGGTTTTTGTAATTTGTTGCTGTAAATTGTAACCGATAAATTAGATGGGAATGATTTTCCAAGGAAATGTGTTAGTTCTGACTATCTGCTATTAACAGGGAGTGTTTTCATTGAAAATGGGATTTACGAAGCAAGTTGTTATTTTTCTGGAATACATTAAATTACAACTTCCAGCTCACCAGTAATCTCCACAAGAACAAGAACCATTTACAAAGTGGTGAAACCGGTTCCGATCCCTCATAACAATCTTCCTGCCAGTAATTTCGGAAATCATCTTCATCGCTGCATGACAATCCAAACAGACCCTTAAATTTTTAACAATCTTAATAGTAGTACCTGGTTGAGTACTTATAAGCCCAAAAGCAACAGCGAGCTTCTCACTGTGAACTTCAAGTGACTGCTCCTTTTCTTTCTCCCCCAAATCATGTATCACGACATCTGTCTTTGGACTATACCCATGAACTTTAAGCCACCCACTAATCTCCTCCAACATCTTATAAATTTCTTTGCATTTTGGGTGCTTTCTATCTCCAGCTAGAAACTCAAAAACCTTGTTAGCAACTTCAATCGAGCTACATCCTGGCTCTTTGTGGACCCCACTCTCTTTCATCAGCCCCCTTATTCTCGCCACACCTTCCCAGTTTCCTGTTGAGGCGTAAATGTTGGAGAGTAGAATATACGTCCCAGAATTCGCCAAATTCTGGCCGACTAAATACTCGGCAATTTCTTCTCCCAATTTGATGTTATTATGAAGTCTACATGACCCGAGTAATGTCCCCCATAGAACTGGATCGGGGTCTATCTCCATGTTCTTGACAATCCCATATGCTTCTTCTACCTTCCCAGCTCGGCCCAGAAGATTCACCATACACCCATAATGCTCGACTTTTGGCTCAAGCTCATACTCGTTTTTCATCGAATCAAAGAATAATTTTCCCTCCTTAACCAAACCAGCATGGCTACACGCATTTAAAATGCCAATGAAAGTGATATCAGTTGGCTTATATCCTCCCATAAGCATTTCATTGAACAAATCCAATGCATCTTGGCTAAACCCATGAATAGCATAACCTAAAATCATAGAATTCCAAGCCACAATATCTTTCTCTTCTATCATATCGAAAACTAAGCGTGCATCCTCTAAACTACCGCATTTGCTATACATATCGATCAATGCAGTACCCACATGAACATTGATTTGAATCCTCTTATTCTTGATATATGAATGGATCCACCTACCTGATTCTAAAGCTCCAATTTGCCCACAAGCAGATAGAATAGCTAGTACGGTAATCTCATTAGGCTTAACTTTTACCTCTAACATTTTTCTAAACAGCAACAAAGATTCATTAGGAAATCCATGTTGGGAATACCCATCAATCATCACGTTCCAACAAACAACATCTCTCTCTTCCATGTCATCAAACAACGCACGAGCCTCGTCTAGGGCCCCACGTTTAGCGTAGCAAGTGATCATAGCCGTTAAAGAAACTAAACTTCTTTCAGGCATCTTATCAAACAGTTGGCGTGCAGCTGAAACATCGCCCCCTTTAGCATAAACATCGATCAGACCCGTTAAGACAAATGGATCGGAGTCGAACCCGAATTTGATTGCCTGAGAATGAAGGGCTTTTCCGGGTTGAAGTGCGCAGGATTTTAAGAGGGCGGAGAAAGTGAAGCAATTTGGCTCGACATTGCCTTGGGTTAGCATTTGAGAATACAACTGAAGAGCTTGGTCGAAGAGGTTGAGCTGTGCGTGGGAGTTGATAATGGCGGTCCAGGAGAAGACGGAGGGATTCTGAATCGAGTTGAAGATGGTGAGGGAGTAGTCGAGGCGGCCATAATTGGAGTAAGAGCGTTGGAGTTTGAAGTTTAAGATTGGGTGGTTATGGAGGTCGTGGCGGATAAGAAAGGCGTGGATTTGGAGGAGGGTTTTTATGGATTTTGAGTTGTCGATTTGGAAAGTTAGTCTTTCGATTGATTGACGATGGTGGGTGGTGGCGGCGGCGGGGCTGGTGGTGTTGGTGAGCGGTGGAGGTGGGGTTATGGTGGTGAAGAAGGAAGAGGAGGACATGGTTTTGGCAAAAACGTAGCAAGAACTGATCTTTCAACAGACGTGTAATTATGAATAAAAGATTTTTTTTTTTTTTTTTTTAACTTTTTTTCCCGATAGAAAGGAGATTTTATTTCATAAGCGAAAAATTACATATTAGATAACGATTATAAATGAAGATTGAATTTATATTATTTATAATTCTTTTGGAAATGACTTTATTTTATTTATTTATTTAACATTATAAAATCGTTCACAATATTTATCTTATTCAAATAATGGAAGAAAATCGTAAAGAGTACATAAAAGAAATGTGGTGGGTTCAATTATATTAAAGAAATGATTTTTTTTTTTTTTTTTTTTTTTTTTTTTTACAAATTCTGTCATGAGATTTACAAATTCCTATTTTCATATTAAAATATTATTGTAAATTAATTGAAATATCTAAAATAATAGCGGGGAGTGGTCGTAGATGAAATTGGTGAAGATGAAAGATGAAAGTAGCGCACGAAGAGTGGTTGTAGTATTTTTTTCTCAAATGATAATTATAGCCTTTAGAGTGTGATCTATGAATCACATTCTGGAGTACAAAAATTGGGCGTTAATCCCGCGTGTACGTACTAATCTCAAATGGTTAAAGTCTAATCCAGTTGTAAGAAAAATATGTCATTTCTAATCATCTTCTAAACATATTTTCTGATTATATATAAGGAAGTAATTAGTTGTAATCGAAATATTTATATATATATATATATATACATATCATGTTAAGTTTCATTATAATATATATAATATTTTTTCTATTACATTATTTATATTTATAATAAAAATTAAATATATATTAAAAAAAATTGCGTTAATTAAATGGGCTTTTTATCATGTTGGGTTTTTATCTCGCCCCTTCTTGTTTAGAGACCAAAAAATCTCCAAATAAATTCGCATCAATCTAGAGACAAGTCGTCAAATATAAAGACATCGTTAATAAAGACATGTGGAAACTTCAAAGGAGCAAAAACCATTCACGGGGCTTGCACACGTTGACACGTTTTGCATCAAGAAATCTTCTTCGGAAGATATGAGATGGATTCTCTAGTCACCATCATCATCACGTATATGTATACTGTATAGATGACGTAATAAATATTTAAGAAATTAAAAAAAATTCCTGAAAGAAAAACAAAATAAATAATGAAAAATTGACTGTTGCTTTGGATTCTGATCGTTAAAACTTACAAACAGTCCAACGTTTGAAAAAAAGTCTAGTAAAATGTTGAAATTTCAATTCAATGGCAGATGATGATGAGATCAAAATTAAGTTTGTCTGAGACGACCAGAAATTGATGTTTCTCTAATTTAGGCTTCTTGTAATATAGATATATAGATATATAGATATATAGATATATAGATATATAGATATATAGATATATAGATCCGTAAGTCACTTGTATATTTCCTCGAAATCAACGACAGATGAGATGTCAATTACTTCCGAGTGATGAAAATCTTTAAAAAATATTAGGCTATGTTTGTTTAAGAGTTAGTTTCAAAACATACGTTGACACGTATTTGGAAAAAAATAATATTTTTTAATAAATATTATCAAAAACACAATTGGAGAACATTGGTTTTGAGTCTTGTGATTAAGGGTAACTGGGTAAGGTTGAGTCTTGTGATTAAAGTAAAAAAAAAAACATAGGTTTGATCTTTCAATATAATAATCATGCAGAATAATGTATTTTAGTTAAATATCATATGGTGACTAAATTGAATGAATCTAAGTGGACTCAAAAGACATAATACAATCTTTTAAGATAAGGAGTAGTAGATGACATGTAAGGGTTAACAGTTAAGTTGGAGATTGTATCGGTTTATACAAGTTTATTACAATATAGCGGTAAAAGAATTAAATTTTAATATGTTATATTAAGTAAGTGATTCCACGTGTCTCTGATTGGAAAGTTTGGGTTTTGAATATGCTAGAGACACAGCTTCTATGAATTCCACGTGCAAGTGATCATCTCGTTGATCAAAACATGCATGGTCAAGTTCATTCATTTCTTCTTTATAAAAGAGCTGGTACAAAGCTTTAATTAGCTGCTCTAATGCACCTCACTTAATACTCTCTAATTAGAAACTTATTTTAGTTTACATTTGTTTTCTCTCTCTTCTTAACTTTATTTATTCATAATTAAAATTTAATAAGATATTAGTTTTATAATTCTCAAATAATAATTACTCAGTATCTTGTGGTAACTTGATTTATGTATAGAAAAATTTGAATTTGAATTTAAAATTTAATGAAGATAATGATCTACTACTACTAAGTCAAATAGTTTGCTTAATAAAAACTAAGACAATTTCTTACATCCTTAATTAATACAAAATTAAACTTTCACGACACATTAACTCCTCCGCTTAACATGTTACGTTTGCAATCAGAGAAATTCCATTAGTGCAAAAACAAACACATATTATACAAGAAATGTCATCATGTCCACGTGATTGCAAGCAACTTTATCCAATGACTATCTAAATCTAATTTCATTTAGACCCCTTTAATACACTGATTAGCGATACATTAACAATAAGTAGTTAATCATTATTATATTAATCATGATTAACCTAAGGTTTGATTAATTCAAATCCTAAGCTAAATTCACCCTCATAAGCAACACGCATCTCATAGTCAGTCACATACTCATAGGCTTATTAAGCTTATTTAAAAGCTTCGGCCGTCTCTCTCTCTCTCTCTCTCTCTCTCTCTCTCTCTCTCTCTCTCTCTCTCTCTCTCTCTCTCTCTCTCTCTCTCTCGTATTGGAGACTTAGCCGGCAGCGGCCACCTATCGCTATCCAAAATCCAACAGGCTGCCCCATAAAAGTCAGCCTGGTCCGTCTGACCAACAGGCCCGGACAAAGCCCATACTCCACTGCAAAGGCCACCCGGGCCCACCTGTCTCTCGTTTCTTCGCCTCACATACGTGACCCGGCCCCACCTGTCCCCTCTTCAACTTGCATTTCTTCAGACAAATATATTTGTTGATACCCTGACGTGGATGATGACATGGCAATGTAATACTCTCATCTTCACCTATATAAACCCCCTCCATTTTCCCTAGCTATGAGCACAGACAAAAGAATCTCTTACAACATAGTTTTGTTAGCCTTACGATCATTTTGCTATCCAATCATGGCCGTTGATTCTTCTCTATCGTCCCCATTGGGCCAACCTGCATGCGAGAAGGATGCTAAGGTCCTGGAGTTTATCGAGGAGATGACGAGGAACACAGACGCAGTGCAAGAGAGGGTGCTGAGTGAGATACTGAGTCGTAACTCGGAGACTGAGTACTTAAACCGATTCTCACTGAACGGAGCGACAGATCGTAATACGTTCAAGTCCAAATTACCCGTCGTTTCTTACGAGGATCTTCAGCCTGATATTCTACGTATTGCTAATGGCGATCGCTCGCCTATCTTATCATCACATCCTATCTCTGAATTCCTCACTAGGTAAGACTAGATCGTTTCATTTCTATTATTTTACTTATTTTTTGAGGATTTTATTTTGATTTATATATACATTTATTATTATTATTATTATTTCTTTTCGGCAGTTCTGGTACGTCCGCAGGTGAACGAAAGCTTATGCCGACTATAAGTGATGAGCTTGACCGTCGCCAGCAACTTTTCAGCCTTCTTATGCCAATCATGAACTTGTAATGTTTTCTCCTTTTGTTTTTCTCTTCCATAAAATATTTCCGGGTTTTCCTTTTCAAGATATTTTTAAGTTTAGTTTTGATCAAAACTAACGTGTTCAATATCATATCCTACTCATAATTTCATGTATTTATTACATTTTTGCATATAAAAATATTTCCATATTAAAAGCACATAGATTACACCACAAGCAATGGTTAATTACTTATATATATGGAAATATAAATGGGAAATGAATTAATATGACTCAGTAACGTAAAATCCATATGGAGGAGATCATGAAGCAGTATATACCCGATTATGTATGATCGACAAAAAACAGATGCTGTGCCGACAATCATGGAAGTTATGTTTAAGCTATGATTACTTAATTTTTTCTGACAATTTTAATAATCATTACACCAGGTATGTTCCAGGATTGGACAAGGGGAAGGGACTCTACTTCTTATTCATCAAGGCCGAAACAAAGACGCCGGGAGGGCTTGTCGCACGTCCAGTCTTAACAAGTTATTACAAAAGTGAACAGTTCAAGAATCGGCCATACGACCGCTACAATGTCTACACAAGCCCTGATGAAGCGATTCTTTGCGCCGACTCGTTCCAAAGCATGTACACTCAGATGCTCTGCGGGCTGTACATGCGAGAAGAAGTCCTTCGCGTTGGGGCTATTTTTGCTTCCGGCCTGCTCCGAGCCATCGGCTTCCTAAAAAACAACTGGCAACAACTGGCCCATGACATTCGTACTGGAACCCTGAACCCGAAAATCACTGACCCTTCGATCATTGGATGCATGGCGAAGATGTTGACGCCGCTTCCGGAACTATCTGAGTTCATCATCAGAGAATGTGAAAATGAAATCTGGGAAAGAATTATCACAAGGATCTGGCCCAACACGAAGTACCTTGATGTTATTGTTACGGGTGCTATGGCACAGTATATTCCAACATTGGAATATTATGGTGGGGGATTGCCAATGGCTTGTACTATGTATGCTTCATCGGAGTGTTTCTTTGGGCCAAATCTCAACCCGATGTGTAAGCCTTCTGAAGTTAGTTACACCATTATGCCCAACATGGCTTATTTCGAGTTCATGCCTCATGGCGACAGTTCTTTTTCTCTTTCTCGTGACTCTCCTCCCCGACTTCTTGACATGGTCAACTTGGAAATCGGGAAAGAGTATGAATTGGTTATCACAACTTACTCTGGACTCAATCGCTACCGAGTCGGGGATATTCTACGAGTTACTGGGTTTCACAACTCCGCTCCGCAGTTTAAATTTGTAAGAAGAAAGAATGTTTTGTTGAGCATAGACGCGGACAAAACGGACGAGTCCGAGTTACAAAAAGCAATCGAAAATGCTTCATTGTTGCTGCAAGAGTTCGATACAAGTGTGGTCGAATACACGAGCTACGGTGACACAAAAACTATTCCCGGACATTACGTGATTTACTGGGAATTGTTAATGAAAGATTCATCGAACTCACCAACCGATGAGGCGATTAACAATTGTTGTTTGATTATGGAGGAGAATCTCAACACGGTGTACCGACAGGGTCGGGTTGCCGATAACTCGATTGGCCCTCTCGAGATAAGGGTGGTGAAAAACGGGACATTTGAAGAGCTTATGGATTATGCAATCTCGAGAGGTGCATCAATTAATCAGTATAAGGTACCAAGGTGTGTGAATTTCACACCTATTATGGAACTACTGGATTCTAGAGTTGTTTCGACTCATTTCAGCCCTGCATTGCCACATTGGACTCCAGAGCGTCGTCGTATCTGATCGGTATTTCATCAAAGCACCTGTGGCGACTATAGATATAGACTCGAAGGATTCAAGACGAAGGAGTCAATTCATAATAAAGCGAAAGCTAGCTAGCATGGTTGAATGTTGATTAGGACTTTTAGAAGGGTGTTTGTTTTTAGTATCGTCTCTTTCTTGAAATGGCTGAAGTTTGTCCCTGTGATGTAAAGGTTCCAAGTAATGTTATATGTACTATGGAATTAAAAGGCTCAAAGGTTTTTTGTGTATATATTAGATCAATCGTACACTGTGAGTATATATAGCCAATAAGAAGTTGATTGTTGGACACACGTTAATGAACAAAGTGATAATCAACTTCTATATATTTTGTTCTGGCATGAAAAACAGGATTAGCACTAAGATATATCGAGCAGATGTTGTCGCACCATAATGCAGACGAAGCAGACATAATAACACCAAGTTCATGAAGAAGTTGTTGTAACCAGATAAGATAAGCAGTAACATTAGCAGGAGCTTTATATTCAGATTCGGTGCTGGAGCAAGCAACTATTTTTTGTTTCTTGGAAATCCAAGAGATGAGATTGGAGCCAAGATATATATAATAATCACCAATGGAGCAATGATCATTCGGATCTCTAGCCCAACTAGCATCAGAGTAGGCATGAAGAGAGGAAACTGAAGTAGAAGAGAAACAAATACCAAGACTTTGAGTACCTTTGAGATAACGTAAAATACATTTCAGAGCTTGCCAATGTGTTAGAGATGGGTTGTGCATAAACCAGGATACTTGTTGCACAACGAAAGAAATAATAGGGCATGTTAGAGTGAGATAATAGAAAGCTCCAACAATGCTTCTATAAAGTGAAGGATCAGAATACGCCTCTATACATGAAGTGAATAGAGAAATACCCATAGCAATGGAAGTTTTAACAAGTTTGGCTTCAGTCATATTTGACTTGAGAAGAAGATCCTTGATGTATTTAGACTGATTCAATGTAAGACCACCAGAATGGTGAGATAGTTCAAGCCCAAGGAAATAATGTAACTGACACAGATCTTTTATAGCAAATTCTTCGACAAGATTCTTAAGTAAAATGTTGATATGGTGAGAAGAGGTGTTTGTGACAACAATATCGTCAACATAGATGAGCATGAAGATGGTAGAAGAAGGAGAGAAGCAGATAAACGGAGAAGAATTTGCTTTACTAGGAGAGAAACCGAGATGAATGAGATGATTACTAAGCCGTTGAAACCACATTCTTAGAGCCTATTTGAGTCCATAACGATACTTTTTTAGAAGATAGACATGAGGTTGCTCCATAAACACTGTTTCCTAAAGCAACTATGGAGAAACGCATTTTTAATATCAAGCTGCCTGAGAAACCAATTTTGACATAGCGTAATGGTTAAAACAGTGCAAATTGTGACAGGCTGGATAAGAGGACTAAAAGTCTCATTAAAGTCCAAACAATGCTCTTGATGAAAGCATTTTGCCACCGGACGAGTTATGGCGCTCGATTGTTCCGTTTGCACGATGCTTAACATGAAATACCCACTTGCAACCAATTACGTTATAGGATGGAGATGGAGGCACAAGATTCCAAGTCTGATTTTCCAGAAGAGTATTATATTCATCTGCCATGGCTGCACTCCAAATTAGAGACTTTGAGGCTTGCGTGAAGCAAGTAGGTTCAACATCAGAGATATGAGATGTGAGAGCAAAGGTATGCCGGAAGGTCAGGTCCCGCCGTGATATGGTGCCATCAGACAGCTGAATAACCATCTTAGTGGATGAGCAGAGGAAGAGGTAGGCAACGATTGTGGAGACACTGATAGGAAGGGCAGCGCAATGGAAGAGGGATCATGAATTAGATTTTAGGCTATGAGCATATGATGTGCATGATATATGAGGAAGGGAATCTAATGATGGGCTGGAAGGAGATATAAGATGTGATGGGCTAAGAGATAAAGGACAGACCAGAGGGTGAATTTTGGGCGAGTAATAAAGGTGAATCAGTTGGGCTTAAGACAAGTCAAGGATGAAGAGAATATGACTGTAGGTAGGCTGGGAGGTGATGGGCCATGTTTAGTACCTACAAAACAAGACTCAGTATAATATGGGTTAGTAAAAACCGGTTGATTGGAGATATTTCAAAGAGGCGGTGAAGTGGAGGAATGAGAGAAGGGAAATTTGGCTTCATCAAAGATGACAGTGTTGGAGAGAAAAATCTTGCCACTTTTTGGATCAAAACAATGATAGACATGGTTATTAGAACGATAGCCAAGAAATATACATGACACTAAGCGAAAATGAAGCTTGTGAGAATTATAAGGGCGAGTAAAAGGAAAGCACAAACATCCAAAAATGCAGAGATAAGTTTGGAGGGAAGAATATTGAGGAGGAGGTTTGCAGTTTCAAAGGCAACATCCTAAAATTGGAAGGGTAAATGAGCTTGAGCAAGTAGTGTAAAGCTCATGTCAACTATTGAACAATAACGTCTCTCAATCGAGCCATTTTGAGGAGAATCATAAGGACATGAGATGTGATGATGAATGCCATTGGAATGTAATACAGTTTGAAATTTGTGAGAGAGAAACTCATGAGCACTATCTGTTTAGAGGTGTTTGATTTTAAAAGGAAGCAATTTTTCAACCATCTGTTTAAATTGACAGAATAAATCAAAAATCTGAGAATGATTGGAGAGACAACAGAACCAAGAAAATTTATTGAAATCATCAAGAAAGTGGGTATAATATAAGTGCCCAAATTTGGAAGAACAAGGGGTTGGTCCTCATATATCAATATGAATTAAAAATATAGTATGAGATGATTTGTGATAAATATAAGGATGAGGAGCCTTGTGATGCGAGGAATGCGAGGAATCTGCTGGAGGAGAGGAAATAGTAGCAATATGAAGAGCTTTGAACACAATGGGAGAAGCTACATGACCAAATCTGCGATGCCAGAGAGAAAAGATGGGAGGCAAGGAAAGCTTGGGGTGAAGGCCGAGAAGCAGATGGTATGATGAGACAATAGAGACCTTCATGAAGCATCCCTTGAAGAAAAGGGACCTTGGTTACCAAATCCTTCACAACAAAATGATCACAAAAGAATTCAAAAGAGCAATGATTATCTTTGTAGAATTGAGAGACAGAGAGTAAATTTTTTATGATAGATGGAACTTGAAGAACATTATTCAAAGAAAGGGGACGAGAAGATAAGGGTAAAGAAGCAGCACCAGAGTTCAAAATAGGCAAAGAGTTACCATCACCAATAGAAATTTGTGAGACCTGTCATAAGGAGAATGCATTTGCAAGTTGCTCCAATCATATGTAAGATGATGTATGACGCCAGAATCAAGATACCAAGTAGAAGCACCATTAAAATTCTTATGAAAATGCTGAGAATTGGCTGTAGCAAAGTGAGCTCGAGGACTAAATGTTGTTGGGTTAAAACTATGATTGAAATGCTTATAACAATTTGGAGATACATGCTCATTTTTGCCACAGATCTAGCACTTTGAAGAGCCCATGTTATATCCTCTACCATCACCACCACGATTACCACTTCTGTTATAGCCTCTGTTAGAGGAGTCGCCACGAAATGAATCTCGATTAAAGATATTTTGATTGGAAGAAAACTGTAAATGTAGAGGTTGTGATTGAGGAGTGGGAGGTGCAGATGATGAGCTAGCTTGAGTGAAAAAGGTAGCAGGAGGAGCACCAAGAACATTGGAGGTAGATTTTTGAAGTTAAAGCCAAGCTTCATTAGAGAGAAGATAGAATTGTAGTTTATCACGAGAGACATAGAGAGGCTGAGAGGTGATAGCAATTTCCAAGGCAGAATAATATGAACCTAGGCCTCGAAAGAGATAGGTAAGGTATTCATCTTCTGAAACCAGCTTTCCAATAATAGCAAGACTATCTATAATAGTTTTGACATATTGCAAATACTCAGTAATAGATTTGTCACCCTTTGTGATTGACTGAAGCTGATAACGAAGAGCAACAGCACGAGTAGAAGTTTGGGAAGCAAAGGTGCGAGAAATGGAATCCCATACCTCATTAGAGGTAAGGGTAAGTTGGTCTTGGATAAGCCATTTACGATAAGCAAGATTTGGAACTTGAAGAGTTCCATGAACAATATGTGACATAAGAGAATATGGTGGACAGGGGAGTGACCCATCAACAATAGAGAGAAGTTCATGAGGTCTAAATAAGGGTAGAATTCTAGTTTTCCAAACAAGATAGTTGTGAGAGTTTAATCGATGCCAATAATAAAAGAAAAGATGAAGAAGATGGAATGGTTAGGAAATAAAAATTTGTCTTAGAAGATGGAGAAGCGTGGAGAGAGGTAAAGAAAAAGCAGTGGACAAGGAAAAAGACAAAGAAATGGATATCATGACTGTTAGGTCGATACCATATGAAATTAAAAGGTTCAAAGTTATTTTTTGTGTTTATTAAATCAATTATACAATGTGAGTATATATAAGCCATTTGAAACATAACAGAAAAGAAGAATGATTAACTCCTAATTAATTTACATTTAGTAAAACTAATTGTAACATAAATTGATTACGTTATTGAGCTATAGAGTATTCACTTATAAAGTGTGGAATAGAGCAAAAGATGTGTAATCAAACCTATTTGATAGTGTGCACACCAACTAATCACTAATCAATAAAAGGTCTGATCTAGCTTACATGTACTTTCTGCAAGATAAAGATGTAAGTGTAATTGATATCTAGCTTTGTCGGTTCATCGTATTCGATTATAAATAGCTGGATTTAGCTAGATTTATTGCAGCTTTGTTAAAAGTTTGTGTAAGAAAAAGATGTTTCAACTTCATACTTATGTCTTTTTTTGAATATGTTGTCAACATCATTGAAAAATTTGTTTGTTGATTATAAGAATCAAGAATGTAACAATAACTTTATCTTATGAAGCCACCGTTGCCCTAGGTAGGTCGGTTTCTTTCTTTATTATTATTATTATTTATTTTTTTTCTTCTTTTGGTTATGACCGTGAAATTTAGTGCTAGTAGTAGTAGGGAAGGTAAGATGTTAGATTTATAATTCCTCTCACATGTGTAGATTTTCAATCTCTCGGGATTTGCTATGTATTAGTTGTCTGTTCGAATAGATTGATCAATGTCGACCAATGTTTCTTGTTGGGTCTTCTTTGAAAATAATGTATACGCCACAACAAGTTTTCAAGGTAGGACAAATTTTCTAAATATTTGATCATTCTAATCAAAATCTTAAGTATAAATTTGAATTCATGTCACTGCAGATATATAGACTTAATTGTATAGAATACTTCCGATTGATCTTTTATTTCTAAAAAAACAAAATGGGGAAAATCATGATAAAGGTGGAAAAATTACTTAGATTTAGAATGGATCTTAAATAAAAAAATTAATAGGATTTAGAGTAATAAATAAATCACATATTGGTGAAAATATTTGTGATTTAATAATAAAAGTTTTGAGTGAGTTTAATATCAAAAATCATATAATATTCATAACTTTGGATAATATTGCAGTAAACATAAGAACCGTCTTTTTATTTGAATCACAGCTTAACCAATATAATAATATAGTTTTTCTATATCAATATTATGTGTGTGTCACATCACAACTCTCATTGTAAAATTAGTTATTAAAAAACAATAAGTAAACTATTATGTTAATAAAATTTGATTATTATTATTTTGGATTAATATTTCGAATTATAAGCTAACTGAGTTTAAAATATATTGTAGAGCATTTAATGTGAAATCTCGAAAGTTTGGGACTGATATACCGGTAAGATGGAATTTTACATATTTGATGTTAAAAAGTATCTTCCCATATAAAGAAATAATTAGTGATTTTTTTAATTTTTGTAATCCTCATGTTCTATTGAATATTTCTAATTTGGATATACTTAAAAAATTTGCATATTTTTTAAAAATATTTTATGATTTTACTATTCGACTTTCAGGTGTTTATTATCCTACATCTCTTTTTGTTTTGCTTTCACTTGTTGAAATGACTAACTTGTTTAAGATATATGAGAATAATGAAATGTTTAAACCAATTGCTTTAGAAAATTATTTCAAAATTTTAAAAATATCGAAAGGAAATTCATCTTTTATATACTTTTATTTTTATATTAGATCCTAGGGTTATAAGTTACATAGCCTAACAAATATTTTTACATTTATGAGTCAATATATAAATGTTGATTATTCTTCCACTATTACTAACGCTACTAACAAGTTATATGAAGTGTTTGGTCGTTATGATAATAAGTACAGCTACTTGCGGCAACAGACACGAGAACAAGAGATTCGACCCAAAAGGAAGAGTTGAAATTTTGTTAGCAATTTTGGTTCAAGTTCCAATTTCACTGGGATGAAAATTCAGAAATACCTCGAAACTAATTTTTCATCTTTCGATTATTATGCAAATGATTTAGAATCCTTATGCTTTTTGAATTTGTGGAAAAAAAGCTCTTCACGATTTCCTATACTAGCACGACCTGCATGAAATGTCTTAACTATTCTTATCTCAACGGTTTCTTCCGAATCAGCATTCAGCATAAGTGAAAAAGTTATTGAAGATAGGAAGACTTCGTTAAAGCTAAAATTGGTTGAATCATTATTATGCATAAGAGATTAGAAGGATGCAGCTCATCAAGATCAACATACAACTTATAATGGAGACTTGGTTTAATATTTTCAAAATATATTCTCAGATGAAGATTCTTTTGTAGCGGGAAATAGTTCTACGGTTCACTAATAACCAACTACAATTAATAAATGGATAATAGATTATAGTTTATTAGCTAATTTTTATTATTTATTTATAGCTTCATTATAAGGCCCGTTTTGTTCCTCCTTAAGGCCAATAATTTTTTATTTATAGAACCATGATAGTTTAGCCATAATTATTCAATAATTTATATATTATTTAATAATACGCAATAAAATTTTATTTTGCTAAAAATATATATATATATATATTTATTTTTGTTTATTATTATTATTTTATTTTAAAATGATCAGACTCATTTTAAATTCGGTTGAACTCAGCCCATTTTAAACCCGATCGGATCAGAAATAAAATCAAAAAACTTCTTAATATTTAAAAAACTGACCGGACCCAACTTAACTCATTTTATTTAACTTGACCCGACTCAACCCTTAATAATACAAAAGCTTGATGTGGGCCGGACCGGTCAGTCATTTTGACACCTATAGCCTCTTATATCCCCTATTACACGACCCAAATGGGTTGCAAATGGCATGTAAGAAAATCGAACGTCTAATATTTGGTCCTAAACTTCACAAATGGGCCGGATCCAATCTGTGAGATGAGATTAACTGCTCCTATGGTATTATTTATAAGCAAATTCTTATAACCTCATTTTTTTTTGTAAACGGGATTATCTAAACTCGAGTTTATCTAGAGTCAACCGCTTAAACTGCGACAATAATGGAAAATCAAGTCACTGCTACCTAATTGGAGTGTGATGTGGCGACGTGGACAAGCACTACGGAAGGACCAGAAGTGTCTACATCTTCCATTCTAGCTATTTTATGGGTACAAGTAGAGCAATTCTTTTTTTTTTTTCTTAATTAATTAATTTATTCCATTTTTCCTTTCCACTTTAATTTGTTGGACTCACAGAAAAAGTGTTTTGATTACATTACTTTAGTGGACATTTCACATCATTTTCCAATAAAAGTAGATGATACCAAAGTCATTGTAAATAATAAAAAAGAAAGGCTGTATGGACCATATTGTCACATTCATCTGGACCCTTCATTAGTTCTGTCTTTTATATTCAACATGTTGGATGACGTGTCTGATTAGGATGAATAAACTTGAATGATTGAGATTTGTGGTACATCATTCCTAAATAGAACTTTAGATTGATAAATGAAATATTATTAATTATTTGTAATTCCAGTTTTCTATCTTCTACAGGGACATAATTCATTAACAAATTGACTATTGAGCTTACCAAACTATAACTACCTAACACTAGATCACTTCACATTTCTCAAAGACTATCAGTCATAAGGATCTGAACATGATCCATCCATGTAAGAGACACCGCTGGCAATTCAAACTATAAAACAAACTATGATCGGTAGAGCACAAAAGTTGCGAAATTGCCAACTTTTGGTTTGATCTGATTATTGTTGGTTTGAATCTTGGGTCAACTGTAGTAGCCGTTGGACGATTAGAAAGAAGGAAAGGGAAGCTTAGAGTTGGATTTTTCTGAGCTTCCAGACAAAGTTGACTGTCAGCCTTCGCCACTTCCCTTTTCATTAGGTGACAATGCAGTACTCTCTCTCTCTCTCTCTCTCTATTGAAAGAAAACAAGAGGGAATTAGTCCAATAGCTTATCTCCACGTATGCATGGCCTTTTTCTTAATCTATCTGGTCATTTACGACGTCGTTTTGGTGAATTCTTAATAAGTTTTATTTTTCTTTTTGTTTAGTATGTATGACACGTCATGAATTTCTTTGAATGCTTGGACAAACAAAAAGTTTAATCATACTATAATTTATATTATCCTGAAGTGCTTTAATTACTAGCACGCATTACAAAATTTACTCGAATAGTATCCTCTCTTTTTTTTTTTTTTTTTTAATTATTATTATTTTTGAGTTTTCGATCTTTCTTTTGATCTTGACTGCATCTTTCCCTGCCACATGTCGGGTTATGGATTCGTACCCGAATAGTATAGGAAATATAAGAAGGGAAAGTCGGGGTTATGATCGACATAATTCCCTCAAAAGATTAAGTTAGTTTAGTATAAATGTGAGGAGAAATCGACAGATCTTTTAGAAGAGTTACAAGCTCGAACCTTTCACCATGAGTTGTGAGGTACTTATATACATCACTGAGGGATAAACTTTGACTTGTTTGTCTATGCAGATTCTCCTTAGTGGGTTGTATTTAGTGCGGCTTATAGGAATGTGCTTCATGATCTCCTTGCCATAACAGAATACACCATCTTCCTCGACGTCATCTTTTTGGCCTGGGTTGATTTGCCTTCTTTGAAAGAGCATGGCAATCCAATGGACAATGCCCGAAATACTTCACTAAATCATCTATTTAGTCTAATAACGAAAGAATATTTTAAAAGTAAACCTCTGTCTCTAAATTAGTAAACCTTGTCGCAATATATTTTGTTAAAAAAAGTGGGATGAAATTGAATCATATATAATCTAACGTTTTAATCTTAGATGTGCTAAATTGGAAGTGTCATCTACAGTGAAGTACATCAACAGTTTAGGATTGGGAGAAGAAATATCCGAACTCTTCAATGACTTTGTGAGATCTTCAAATAAATGCTTTGCAAAATTATTGTCTTAAAATTAAATAATTTTTATTAAATAAAAAATAAAAAAATAAACAACAATGCTATTTCCTTCTCTTTAAGTTTACGTTAAAAAATATATAAAAAAATTTAAAGTGCTTTAGATAACTTGTCAAACTCAATTCAATGATATTGACCGCTGATTTCCAATCGGTCGGTCTGATCGGCGATAGACAAGGTAGTATATTTGCCACTTGTCACTGTTTTATTGGATAAAAAACTTGATACCATTCGCTCTATCTTGTGCTCGTGCGTATCCTATAAATTCCAAGGGAGGGAGGAGGAACCAAAATCCGCGCATAAAAATCTTGAAGACTTGAACCACAATTCTTCGCCATTAACTACGATTCTCTCCCTGGACCGACAGTGAGCTCACACTTCTCGCCGTACACTCGGGCTCATCAAAACATGCCCCTCCCAGCAGCAGACCACGACCAACCTCTCCTCCACGAACTTGTACCAGAAGACGACGAAGAAACCGCCTACGACCTGTCGGAAAAGGTCCGCGTTACCATCCCCAACGAATCCGGCTCCGACTCAGACGCGCCGCTGCCGTTCTCATGGAAGAAGCTCTGGCTCTACACCGGTCCGGGCTTTCTAATGAGCATAGCGTTTCTCGACCCAGGAAACCTGGAGGGCGATCTTCAGGCTGGCGCCATAGCCGGATACTCGCTTCTTTGGCTGCTTATGTGGGCCACAGCGATGGGGCTTCTGGTTCAGCTTTTGGCAGCTCGGCTCGGCGTGGCGACTGGGAGACACTTGGCTGAGCTGTGTAGAGAGGAGTATCCAACGTGGGCGAGGATGGTGTTGTGGGTCATGGCTGAGGTGGCTCTTATCGGAGCGGATATCCAGGAAGTCATAGGCAGTGCTATCGCGATTAAGATTTTGAGCAATGGGATTTTGCCTCTCTGGGGTGGTGTCATCATCACCGCTTTTGATTGGTCTTTTTTTTTTCCTTTCCTTTTCTTTTTTTTATAATTATTTTCACTTTTTGATGGTTTCAGGAAATTCTCATTTTTCAGATTTTTTTAATTTTCTATTTATTTGATCAATTTCACTTATTATTATTTTTTTTCTTAGTTTCTTTCATCTGGGTAATAAAACTATATTCTCTTTGGTTTTCTAGAAAATTTTGAGCTTTTGCTTTTTAAAAAAAAAAAAAAAAACTAATTTGAATTGTTGAATCAGATTATATCGACCAGAAATGGTTGTTTCTGTCAGTTTCTAAAATATGACTGATTTAATACTAAACATTTTTGGCGGATGATACTCTCTCTACACTTAAACTATCTTTCTGACTTAGCTCCCTGAACTATAAATATTTTAGAAATGTCACCCCTATGCCACAATTTTCCTCTACTCTGGCTGTTTTTGGCTTTACGTAATAGTATGTAGAGATATAATTCGATATACTTTCTTTTTTGTATCCTCAGCATCTTGTTTTTGAGTAAATTTTCGGTATAATTCGATATACTTTATGATACTAATTTGATTTAAAAGAATAAAAATTAATATTAATTATTTAATCTCATTAAATATATCCTTCAGTTTATTTAAAATAATATCTTAATCATATTTAATGAGATTAAATATTCATAATTAATTATTATTTTTTCAAATTCAATCTCGACCACGTATTATACCGAATTACGCCTTTCCACCACCAACTGAAAACTTCCTTTTTGTTTTGTTTTGTTTTTCTTACTGGATTCTCTTTTTTTTTTTTTTACAGCTTTATATTTCTCTTCCTTGAGAATTACGGCGTGAGGAAACTAGAAGCAGTGTTTGCTATCCTGATAGCAACAATGGGGATCTCTTTTGCATGGATGTTTGCCGACACTAAACCCAACGGCACTGAGCTCCTCCTCGGTAATTCACAAACTCTCTTTCGAACTGTATTTCAGTTGGATTATGTATTTCGTTACCATTTTTTCTTTGTAGGCATTTTGATCCCAAAGCTTAGTTCGAGAACAATAAGACAAGCAGTGGGAGTGGTAGGCTGCATTATAATGCCCCACAACGTATTCCTACACTCTGCCCTTGTCCAATCACGAGAAATCGATCATGGCAAAAAATCCCATGTCCAAGAAGCTCTTAGATACTACTCAATAGAGTCTACTCTAGCCCTTATAATCTCCTTTATCATCAACCTTTTCGTTACAACTGTTTTCGCCAAGGCCTTTTTGGGGACCGACTTAGCTGCTAGTATTGGGCTCATAAATGCCGGACAATATCTTGAAGACAAATACGGAGGCGGGCTTTTCCCCATCTTGTATATTTGGGCCATCGGGCTTTTAGCTGCTGGGCAGAGTAGCACGATTACAGGCACCTATGCCGGGCAGTTTATAATGGGTGGGTTTTTGAATTTGGGGATGAAGAAATGGCTTAGAGCTTTGATAACTCGAAGCTGTGCGATTATACCGACCATCATTGTTGCTCTTATTTTCGATTCTTCCGATCAAATGCTGGATGTCTTGAACGAATGGCTTAATGTTCTTCAGTCCATTCAGATCCCTTTTGCTCTCATTCCCCTTCTTTGTTTGGTTTCCAAAGAGCAACTCATGGGCACTTTCCGAATCGGGCCTCTTCTTAAGGTATGATACTCGGTTTTCTGACTGTTTGAGCTTTTTATTGCATATACCGTTTGGTTTATTTTCCAACAGCTCGAGCTTTTCTTTTTAATAGATGGTTTCGTGGCTTGTGACTGCATTGGTGATAGCGATAAACGGGTATCTTCTACTAGACTTCTTCTCCAATGAAGTAAACGGAGCGTTCTTCGGAACTGCAGTTTGCGCTTTTACGTCTGCATACGTTGCATTTATCGTCTACTTAGTGTCGAGAAGCGTGACATTCTGGAGCTCGTCCAATTTAATCCCACCTAAGTAGAGAAGCAAATTAGACATTGAAACTTGACTGCTGCTCTCTCTCTACACATGTATTTATATGATCTGTAGCTCAAATTTCATCAGCTCAACTCCACGAAGGTGGAAAGGTAACTTGAAGGTTGAAAGATTACTTAATTTGTGTGTAAATTAAGTCTTACACCAATTAGTGGCTTCTTAGCTTTTTGCTAAGTTTCTTTGTACTTTAGTTCAAACGATAATACATCTGGGTGTTGTCTATTGCTTCTATTATGACTATTTTTTTACGTTGCATTATGCTAAAATTACTAACATTGGCGGTTAAATTTTCTTATACACATACTTAGTTTCGAAAAAAATAATATATATATATATATATATATATAATCGGATATAATTATATAATATATTAAATTATATCATAGTTATAAATATTATTTTTATATATAAAAATATTATATTATATTATATTTTAAGGATATTGTGCACGATCTATCTTGTAATTCATAACGTTTGATTTTTTATATATATATTTTATTATTTTATTTTATTTTTTAATTTGTAAGCGAATCTTTAGAGGAGGGCCGTTTAGTGTTTATCCGATACATTTGGCGGCACCCTAATGAATGAGTTACCGCCAATTGGCAATTTGGCGCTATGACAATGACACTTTTGACCATTATCTAAATACGTAATGACGAGAATGTCCCCACCTTCCCCAACGGATGTGCCCTGCCCTGGTCTTAACTGCTACAAAGTTAATTTTGCTAGGAAAGCTCAAGGGGGAAGAAGTAGAAGGCGGAGTTTGGATTCAGAAGATAGAAGGTTTTAATTCTTCAGGTTCAATGTCGTTGTCTTCTACTTTGATTGAATTTTCTTAGGGTTTTGAATTTTTCTACTTCGTTTTTATTTTTTATTTTTTCTCTCATACTTAGATCGACTCGCTTCTGCGTTTTTTGATACCTTAATTAGGGCTCCAATGATTCATTCATTTTTTTCTATACGTTTCTTGAGCTTTCAAATTCCTGCATTTCTGTTGTGTGGCTGCAAATTTCAAAAGTTGTATTTGAAATTGAAAAAAAAAAAATGTATTGAAAAATTGAAATGCATCATAAATCTAGAATTCTGAAGCTGTTTTATATATTCGAGTCGGGATTCATCTCAAATAATTTTTCCAATGGTTAGGATCTTTTTTTTTAATAATAATTACCGAGTTGAAGTTAAGTTCGGCTCTCATCATGCAGGTCTTCTGAGGTGTAGAACTCTCTTCCAGGAAATCAAATTCCTTCTTCGTCCACTTTTTCTTGTGAAGTCTGTTTCTGTGTTCATTTGTTTAGGTTCTGATCAAGGATGAGCAATGCCGGAAAAATCAATGTGCTTTTAGACATAAACTTGGCAAACTATGGTCAAAATAAAGGTAAATTTTCCAATCCTCTCTTATTTTCGTATCAATTAGATTGCTGTAAGCTAGTCTTTCGTTTGTTATCATTTCACTGAATCTATATGGGAGTTTAAATATTTTTCAAAACAGGTGTAATGGAGATATCATTGTTAAAGGTGCTGCTGAACCAGATCTCCTCGTTTTCGAATTTATCATCTTGCACTGTATAAACTCGGACCGTGTTCTGAAATATTACCAAAAGGCAGAGGACATATTGATGTTGTTGAAGCCTGTGCTAGATGCAGTTTTTGGATCCAAAATAGCTTCTGATGAAGTGCTTACAAATGCATTTGAAGAACTTGGTCATTCTGTTGAAGAACTTGCTTGCAGATGCAGTTTTAGTTAGTGGTTGAGTATATGCTGTTTTTCTGGTTCTTGGGGGTTGATTAACTTTTTTTTTTTTGGCTGGTAGAGATTTGAGTTTGGTGCCACTTTTTTGTGGTTTATGCTCATTTCCTTTTCATGAGCTTACACCTTTTGATTTAACTCTTCCTTTGGCTGAAAACTTATTTAGAATCTATTTTTCTTAAGGAACTTGTGGTGCGCCTGGGTTTCTTACTTACTTCCTCTGAACTTTATTAGAGGTTTGATGTTATTTTCTTGAGCCGTCGTTTTATTTATTTATTTGCTTTAGAAAATGGCTTTCTTCTTATCACTTTCTATCTTGGATCGGACTAGGTTCTCCAAAGTGATTCACTGATATCAAAGATTCGGAGATCTACTCTTGATATTTTCCAGCTCCCGCAGTGTTCGCATGAATATCTCCCTTCCGAGTTCAGTTTGACATCTCTTGAGGTAGAATCTAAGAAAAATGTTTCTATAGTGTTCACCTTTTCATTTTGTAGGTGGAGCATAATTTGCTGGTTATATTTATAACCATAATGTCTGGTTGTTGTACCATCAGTACCTGTAGTTTCAATCAGTACTACAAATCTTTATGTTGGGCTCTAAATGGAAAAGAGGTTATGAATCGGTACCATCAGTACTTGTAGTTTCAGTCAATCACTTTATGATGATGTCTGATGCTTGGTCTTATTGGTTGTTGCTGTGTGCAGAAAATCAAGCGTGTGGGACATGAAGAAACGTCAACTATCATGAAAGATGCTCTAAGGAATCAGCTGATAAAAGAGAATGCTGAACAAGCTGAAAGGAATGAAGAAGCCGAATATATTGACCAAATGGTCGCTCTTGTAAATCGCATGCATGACCGTCTTGTAGTGGCAAAGCAGTCTCAAAGTCATAACCAAGTTCCAATACCATCTGATTTCTGTTGTCCTCTCTCTCTTGAGCTGATGACAGACCCTGTGATTGTGGCATCAGGTCAAACCTATGAGCGGTCTTTTATCAAGAATTGGATTGATCTTGGGCTTACTCTCTGTCCAAAGGGATTCAGACCCTGTGATTGTAAATGAAATTTCTCGCTACCCAAACGGATTATAAGAAATCCAGTCAATTTGTTATATAATATGATCACTTGCCCGAATCTTCTAAATATCATTCTGCACTGTGATGTATTATAACCCCACAGGCTTAGTGGTGGGATAGTTGAATCTTTCTTCAATTGAAGTTGCTCTATAGTGACCACTTATAGGACCTCTAAGTTGTTGAAGAAATACTTAGCGTGCATGCCATGCCTGAGAGCACAAGGCATGTTTGGTGTGCATGAAGTATTACAATAATAGTCCTCCGTCATTTGTCCATACTCCAACAATCTAATACAATACCAGCTCTTTATACTTTATATCTATCTATAGGGACTCACAATACTACATAGGAGAAATCAAAAGAGCACTAATGGTAAAAAAAAGGAAATCAAAGCTACCTAAGTAAATTAGGAAATGAGTGAGTAGGCAACTCGTACTGGAGTAAGGATTAACTGCTTACCGGAGTCTCGTGCCTATCGAGAAATTCTGATCGTTCATCATGTATCGAATAGGTGAGAGGAGTCCACATATGTAAGTGGTTATTTTTACATGCAGAGGGAAGGAGAATGCAGCTGCTGCCTTACTGCAGCTTTGTACTAACAGTAGTAGGTCCTGTAATATGGTACTTCAGGAATGGGCAGTCCCGCCATTAGTGGTGCTTTCGCAATCTGGAACTCCTAGAGCTAAAGAAAAGGTATGTTTCCGTTTTTTCTTTTGGTTGCATATGCGTGTGTGATGAGAAAAAAGTGGGATGTTTTTTTTACAGGCTCAAGCACTTCTTAGCTGTTTCAGAAACCATAAACATGGAAATGCTGGTAGAAGGTTTCAAATCGAATATTATTCATGTAAGTTTTTTATACATGCAATTAATTGTTCATGTGTTTCAAACTTTGATTTTACATAGATTTGTGTAGAGAGAGCAGATATGCCATAATTTGTGACTAGTGGATTTGTTCATTTTGCAAAGATGAGAAGATGACTCAATCATAACTCCATCTGTCTCACTCCTATTTCCTGTGGGTCCTACTTACATTAATCATAAAAGTTTATTGTAAATGAGTTCACATTTCATGCATATCATCATATTCCAAAAAAGTTGTTTGAGTCACTAAAATTGATTACCTAACACACTTAGGATACACATCAGTGGGCAATGAAAAAGAAAAAACAAAAGTGCATACAACTAAAAAATGATACTTGTTTCTTCCTAACACACGTACAGGATCAAAATGTGTTGGTTATTTTCACAAAACAAAAGTTAATGGACTGTCTGTAACTTACTGATATTAGGAGACATGAAGAAAAGCATCCCAGCTTCGAATCGAATCTGATAAAAGAAGAATATACTTTATTATTATATACATATATGTTTCTTTTTACGGGAATCTGTAAGATTTGAGTTTGAGTAAGCAATCAATTCATGAAATGCTATTATTCTTGTATTGTTATTATAAATATAAAACTTATAAGAAGCCAAAGCTGACAGCTAGGACACACAGAAAACAACTGGACAACCATGTGAAAATTCTGAACAAGTCCCTAAAGTAGACAAGGTAGTGTAATGGAATACGACAAACGGACAAAGGTTGTCTTATGTCGCAGTCTCCAGAAAGAGATTTAGAATACTGATTACGAGACAACCGTTGTAGATTAGATCTCGAAGACAAGTGATTAACAAATAATGATATACTTAATAAATAATTGTAATAATAATAGTAATAAATGTAAGCTCATAATCACAAGGAAAACAAGGCCAAAAGTATCAACATAAACAAATGACGACAATAATCATAATAAACAATAGAGGCTGGCTGCTCTCTCTCTCTCTCTCTCTCTCTCTCTCTCTCTCTCTCTCTCTACTGTCTAGAAGATCAAGCCGAAGGCAGCCCATCCCAAAGCCAATCCCGCAACCAGCTTTTGCACAGATCTTATCGTCTCGGCTCCACTCTGCAATTCAGATCCAAGGCAAATTCATCGTCAGACTCATAACCCATTAATAAATCTCACATCAAAGGAGTTGAACTGAATTTTCCTTAACGAACAAAATAACTAATACTAGTTTTCCTTATAAACAGAAGGCCTAATTTGATACATTTCCAACAGATCTTGGATCAAAAGCAAGCAATTATAAATGCCAATGCCGCGCAACAAATAGCAGCAACTAGCTTAACGTAACGTCATGGTTCATTTTAGCAAATGTGTGTTTCAGATTACTATCATGCGCCTCGAAACTGAATTTAGTTAAGATCGTTATCAGTTATCGGAGAGGTATTCAAAATTTTCTACCAGATTAGATCTAGATCTGGATAATGTGAGGTTACCTCATCGTTAGCAGAAGCGGGTCCAGGTGAAGAAGCGTCGAGACTCGGTCCTGGTGCTTCACCAGGTGGAGCAGGAGGACCGAGGAAAATCGGAGACGGAGCCGGAGCATTGTGCTTCTTCGACTTACTTTTCTTCTTGCTCGGTGCTGGAGCCGGAACCTCAACGGTTGGGATTGGAGGAGCGACTTCCGGTGAAGTGCTAGGAGAAACTGCTGGAGGAGAGGATGTAGGAGAAGGCAATGGCGGAGAACTTACTGGAGCTGGAACGGGTGGCGATCTCGCAGGAACGGTAGCCGGCGGTGATGTTGCTGGAACGGAAGCTGGTGGTGAGCTAGCCGGGGCAGATGTCGGTGGCGATTTCACTGGAGTTGCTGCTGCTGAAGGTGGTGAGGATTCTGGAGATTTAGTCACCGGTGCCGGAGCTACTGATTTTGACGGGGACGACGCGGGAGATGATGAATTCGAAGTAGTCGGTGCCTTTGCAGGAGATGTTACTGGAGCAGCTGGTGATGTAGGTTTTGAAGGTGAGACGGCTGGAGGAGTAGTAGAAGCTGCCGGACCTTTCGAAGGAGCTGATGCCGGAGATTGAGCTCCGACGCCGGAGACGATAACGCAGATCAATGCGAGAGCAACAACACATTTCCGTTCCATTTCTCCGAGCGTGTGTTTGTAAGAGAGATCGAGAAACGAAGAACGAAGAAGCTAGTGAAATTCAGTGTTATATAGGGCCAGTATTAGGCCCACAGACAAATTTAGCTGCATCAGGGCCGCCTATATTAGTGGGCCCAGACTAGCCGTTTGATCAAGCGTAGAATTTTTCTGCTGATAGGGGGGCCCACGTACGGGAATCATATCATTAGAATATTTTTATGGCCAAATTAATTAATAGAAATTAACAACTTTTTATAATTTGATTGATTCCTATCAATTTTGAAAAAAAAAAATGTATTTTTTAATAATTATTAATTAAATAAAACTCAATTTTTCTTTTACTAAAGTAGTCATTATTTGTTGGGAAGGAATTCTGTCTTTGCCCGGCCGTAGTTAAAGAGAGAATTGAGTCCGAACACACTGGGAAGGAAGTTGAAGTCCGAGCAAGGTTTGACCAATTTAAGAAATGAAGTCATGAAAGGAATAGTTGGGCTGACCTGACATGCTCGGCACAGTATGGCTCAGCTTAATCGGACACTCGTTGCTTAGATCATAAAATTAGAGGTTGACAAAGAAGGTACCCAGTTAGGGGGTCGGACTATATCATGCTGCAGAATGTTAAGGTTGGAGCAAAAAAGATAAATACCTTCTGACCTAAATAGTGAGAGCAAATCTGTCCTGATAGCATTAAGGGTCACAGTTTGTACATTAAGTTAATTAGGCAACACGTATAAAATTAAAGTATAAATAATAAAACTCTGATTCTATGTAAGATTATAATTTGTTCTCTAACTTATAAGCTTTCATTCACTTAAAATAAATTTTAAGTTTGAAATTACTCACAGAAACTAACTTAGCTGTGTCGGACACAGTTCCGATATCCTCCTAACTTTCTTGTGCAGGACTCTAGATTTGGTGGACATACGTGCTGATAGTATATGGATTCATTTTGGACCAGATTTTGTTATCAACACTATTTTTATCTATTAAATTTATATTTATGAAATGAAATATAAATTTATATGTAAGATATCAATATAAATTTAAAAAAAAAAATTAGTTAATCGAGATTATTAATTTATCCATATTATACTATCTTAAATAATCATATATCAAAATTAATAATTAAAATATACATTTCAATTATTATAAATAATTATTTTAAGCATGTGCCAAAAAAAAAAGAGTGTAGACGTGGCACTCGAAAATAGTTTGCCTTGGGAGCCCGATCAACTTATAATTGGGTGCATGTGATGCCTAAATTGATGGTCGAGATTTGACTAATTTCGCTCTGTCAACCGGTTCCTTTGGATTATGGCCTTTTATTTGTTGGATCTGATTTGTGGAGTTGGATTGTATGACACCTATATAATCTGTGCAATCCATGCCATCTATTACAATTCAGCTTCTCTAGGCAAGCCACGTCGTTCAATGATGAATTACATTTTTAAAACATGTGGGTTCCCGTATTTAACCTAATGACCCATATATTTTTTAATTTTTTTTTTCTTCCTCCCTTCTTCCCCCGTTTTATTTTCTTTCTTTCAGATCTTCCTCTCTATTAACACACATTTGAAGTTTCATTTTACCCTCTGTCAACGAACCATTTAAGTTCACGAACTCGTTGGAAGTCACGAACTCATTCTCTCTCCAAAACAAACCCACTTCATTTTGAAACCCGATAACTTGAACTAGTAGGAAATATGAAATTATTAACTTGTGAAATGTCGGTCGAGATGCACATACCAATATGTGAAGGACCCTTCAACCCTTTGCCTTTTGATCCGTTATCTCACATGTAATTATAAGTTACTTTAAGAGTCAAAGAGCTCTTCACAGATCGAGACCTTTCGATTCATAAAATAACTTTAAGGGTCAAAGGACCCCTTCGACTCATAGAGTAACTCTAAGGGTCGAAGGACCATTTATAAGTTTCGCTCTTTTGACCCATCATCTCATATATAACTTTAAAAACATGCTGATTACCGAGTTAAATATGATAATCTACGTGTGTTTTAAAATATAATTCATCTCTAAATGACGTGACTTACTTAAGAATATTGGATTACAACTCACACCCTAGATTACATAGACTGCATAGTCGTCATACAATCCATCACCATACAAACCAAACCTCCGATTTCGTTGGTACTATGTCTGAGTGTGTATGAATGGATACAACTGGCTGAGTTAGGTAGAGCTCTCGATAATTTTACAATCTAGTAAATTTCCGACGTGAGATGTCTCGCCAATAATTACGTAACATAATAGATGTACCTTTGGTTGACATGTCAAACGGGCTCCGATGTGTTGTCACCAAACTTGTATTTAGGTCAGATCGGCTCAATCAGGCCCAATCATTCTTGATGTAGTTTTACTATTTTGACATGTGATATTTAGATGGATACGATTAAACCTGACTTAAATCCCAGAAAATATAATTAATAAAAAATCTTATATATGAAATGACAGTTGTTTCCAAGGATTCTCTCTAGGATTGTGCTTTGTAGGAGAATCGTTCGTAACCCTTTTGATACGAAAACTAGAGATACTTAGTAAATAATTTACACTAGTGTTAAGAAATCAATCCATAATGATAATCGGATGTCACGTTAACACTATTATCAACACATTTTTAATTGAAATCTTACAACTTTTTAAATGGTCTAAGAATGCAAGTTCAAGTCATGTGACAGGTGTGATTAGATAAATCATATCATCGCATACTTTATAGAACCATATAAACATTTTTTAGATATAGATTCAAAATTACGGTCTCAGAATGTCATCCGATATTATAAATGCCTAGCTCGAAAAATCAACCTCTTTTAGTTATTGAGACTTGAAAGTGAGTTGAAATTCCAAACCTTGACAAGTATTATATACCTAGCAAATCGGTAGCGTGCACCTAATAACATAGCATAAGGTGGGGGGAAAATGCATGGGTGCATGCATCTTGATGCAAATTTAAACAGCCATAGACCATATAATAATGGTTGGAATAAAAACAAAAGACATTCTAAAATGCACTTCCTTTTAGGTATAAAAATATATTACAAGCTAAAATTTTATAAGTATTATTTTTTTATTTTATTATAATTATAAATATTGTTTTTATATAATAAATAATATATATATATATATATATAATATTAATAAAATAATTTATCTTTTTTATATATTAAATTTTATCGTATTTATTTTACTGTATATACTTGGACAATGCCCATACGAAAATAATTCAAAAATACCTTCGTATAAAATATTATATGGTTGTTGACAAATGGGTCATGGGTGAGTATTATTTTAAATGGGTGGCCGCATTTTCTTGAGCCAACCCTCCACTGTGTACTTGTGACTACTTTTGTCTCTCAAGAGTGGGAAATGGGTTACATCATTACTCCACATATTTTTTCATCCTCCATGATTTCTCCTTTCTTGCAAACTGCCAAGTTCTTACCTTTTCAGGCTGTAATTTCAGGCTTATCAGTTTGATGTACGACTTCATTTCTTATATAATAAGATCTTAAATTGATTGTTCATTTCTTATGTGTTCAAATTGGTAAAAGAGAAGACCTTCCAAACTAGCTCCAAACAGCACAAGCTTACAAGTCAACTGAGTTTGAGCCTGTATGTGTGATATACTTGGCATGGCAAATGAACAAAGACAAGGAGGAGGCCTTAGACTCGTCTCTGTTAAATGATTAGCTTGTGACTTGTGCAGGAGGCCGGGTTGAAGGTGACAGATCAGATCAGGGTATTTATCACCCATCCTTGAGAAACAAGAATGTTCCATTTGATCCCAAGTACGTTCGTATCTCAGCCATGTTTCAGGCAATTATATGGCCCAAACTAGCTAGTGTGGGCCAATTTAGTAGCTGTCGACTAGCCATGCGGACAGTACTAAGATGTATGATTATGTTGTAGTGATAAGTCAATAATGCGTACAGATGGAAAATTTATTTTACATAATTGATATAATATTATTATTACGAGATATAGTCGGAGGTATATATTATATGGATACGTTATACTAAAAGTTATTTTTTTTTATATTATATGAATATAAAAATTATAATTGTGATAGAGATTTAATATGACACTAATCATATTATGTTCCTACAAACATTTTTCTGGTTATTATAAAGATAGTATCACGTGGCTTAACAAGTTATATGTTCTTTCCGTCGTTCAATCTTCATTTCCAAATCCCAATTTTCCTCTCCCTTTTAAGTATGGACTCTCTCCACCAAAAGGAAACTACTAAGAACCCCACAACCGCCGCCAAATGTATCAGCCATGAACCAACTCCATGCACTAAACCATCTTGTTTCTTCTGCACCATGGAAGAACCAGACCCAATCTTAAGAATATCCAAACTCACAAAATGCTTCAAACAAATCCCTCTTATAGACGACCAATCACACATCCTCACCCTCTCCGGGCTCTGGAACATCGCTATGGCCCAGCCAAACAACCCGGAATTCCCATCCCTCGGAATTTTCCAATCCATGGCTCAACTCATACAAAAAAGCCTCAATGACCCACAATGGCTACTCGATCACCAAAATATCTTCATCCCTTACTATGCGGCCCACATCATAGGATCTTACACCATGAACAAGCCCCAATTTGCAGTAATAGCTGTTGATTCCGATGTTATTTTTCCGTTAATGGAGTTGTTGAGAGGAAAAATCACCTGGGTCGAGCAGAGAGTAGCGGCCCGTGCACTAGGTCATTTAGCTAGACATGAAGAAACCTTTAAAGCTATAGAAGTTCATGAAAAAGAGGTTATAGAATTAGCCATGGGGATTTCTTTGACATGCCTTAAACATGTTTACCATAAGTTTATTGGTGTTGAGGGTTCGGAAAGATTGAAGTATCATTGCGATTTGTTGACTAGAGGCAAAGTTGGAGGGTTGGAGATGGAGAATACAAAGGCTGAAGAATGGGCTTCTCAGCTTCAATGTTGGTCGCTTTATTTGATAAATTGCTTTGCAAGAAAAGGACGAGAGACATCTCTAAGTTTGATTTGTAAAAAGACTTATCTGAAAAATTTGTGTGAAATGTGGGGTGGTTTTGAAAATTATAAAAGTTCACCGGGTGGAATTGGAATTATAAGAATTGTATGTAACACCACAATCGGAAGAAAAAATGTCGCAGAGACCCAAGAAGTGGTGCAGACTCTCTGCAATCTGTCGAGATCTTCTGACGAATGGCGATTCATGGCGATCGAATCTCTCTTGCTCCTTCTTAAAGACCCAGTAACAAGATTCAAACTCCTCGATTACGTAGTTCATTTCCTCGTCGATTTAGTCGAGCTTGAAAGCTTCAACAATGGCGTCGGAGCAAAAAAAACAGGGGACGTCATCACACAGACATTATTACACGACTACCACAAAATCAAATACGGTAAGATGAAGAGCATCAAAACAGAGACAGAGAAAGCGTTGGAGGAGGTATGGGAGCTGAAGGTTGAGAAAAAGAGGAGAGAGAAACTGATGTCTGAGCAAGAAGTTAGAGAGAGAAAGCTCGAAGTGGATGTTAATAAAAAACAGGGGAATCATTTTTTTCGTTCTGGGAAGATCAAAGAGGCTATCGGATTGTATTCAGAGGCTCTGGATCTGAGCTTGACGAAGATGACAAGAGAGAGAGTTGTGCTTTATAGTAACAGAGCTCAATGTTTTTTGCTGATGGGAAAAGCAGAGGAAGCCATTAGTGATACGACGAGAGCTCTATGTTTATCCGGTGCCGTGAGACCACATGGTAAGAGTTTGTGGAGAAGATCGCAGGCGTACGATATGGTGGGGTTGGGGAAAGAGAGTTTGATGGATTGCTTGTTGTTCGTTAGCAGTGTTAATGCTATTAAGGAAAAGAAGAATGGCAGTAGTAAGAGGGTTAAGATCCCCTACTACGCGACGAGGATGATTAACAAGCAGATGAATGCCACGTGGATTTTTCCTACTGCCAAGTCAATATCATGTTTTAATGAAGAAGGAGGAGAAGGAGAAGGAAATGTGAGTGAATTTAATGTTCAGAATCGTGTTGATTATATGGTGATGACGATGATGAGGCATATGGAAGGAGGAATGGCGAACAACTGGAATTAATGATGTGTTTTGTTCATACGATCATAATTGACTACAATTTTCTTTTTATTTTGGCAAACAAATAGAAAATTTTTTTACAAATTTTTTCTTTTCAAATTATCACACATAATTCAAATATCATGCAAACTAGTCCTACAATATAACAAAATGTGTGAATTACCACAATGGATTATCACAATCCCCACCACTCCACCTCTCTCGAGAGAAAAATAGGAGACTGCGGCTCTGAAAGCTTTAAGCGGGAGAGGGGAAAAAAAAAGGAGGGGTGATTCTCATATTTTAAACAGTTCAGGGGCCTAATATTCATTTTACCCCAGCATAAGAATAAAATTTCTGGCACGTCCTGCTTGAAAGAACAGTATATAGATTACAAAGTAGCTACACAGTTTCCCTGTATAGCCTGCATTTGATCACTCTTTTTGTGTTGTACAGATAACTGTACAACTCTATGGTGTATGAATGAAAGTTCTGTTCAAAAGGTACAAGCTTTTTGGGTACTTTGATCCATTTTGAGGACGACAGGTAGGACCAGTTTCGCATTGCAAACTCATAGATTCTACGTTCAGGTTTTTGCTTTTATTGTCTTTTTTTTTTTTTTTTTTACTTTTTGAGACTAGTGTCCAAACTTGATTGTATGTATATAATTATTGCAACATGATCTAATTTCCCATTACTTTTTCTCTCGCACAGTTTTGAGAGTAAACTTTATAGAATAAGACACCCACTAAAACAAACCAAATGCATTTGGAATCATACATACCATAATAATTGCACACTCTCACGTAAGCCTAGAAACATGCAATTAATTAGGCAAGAATCACATTAAACCAAACTAATATAATAATGTTAATTAGTCTTAGCATATCTTAAAGTAAGATTTTTAAGCTTGACAAAGTTGGGTGCATTCTAGATAAACATCCATCTTATCATCAAATACTTGGATAACCATAATCCCACTATCAAATTGCCTTTTTAGGGGCAGTGCATTTTCATGAACATAGATTATTGCTTTAGCTGTCAAATAAAATATTGCACCCACTATTTTAATCTTAAGCAATCAAATAAGGCTTGTAAAAATAAAATAAAATAAAAATTAATATTTTTGTGGCATCTAGGTTAAGGGAATGAGAATAATAAGGAAGATGAGTAGAAAGAGCACTTATGTCATTATATATCACAGATTGGTAAAACGAAGAAAAAAAAAAAAGGGGGGGTAGTGGAGTAGAAAACTATTACATTTTTGGCAGCCATGTCGATGTAGGTGTGCAAGTGTCGCCTCATCATTTGCTTCACACGAATTGCATTTTCTATCTATAGTTCCAGGATAGAAAACACCCACGTAATCTTTTTTCCCGCATAAAAAACAATTAGAGGTAACATTTAGTCACTAACAGATTCCGATCTCACTTAAATAATGCCAGTTATTGTTCAAACTTTAACTAACTAATGTTTTACAGATCCTGTTGTTGCATAAGAAGGTCAATCATCATAAGAGCTTAAAGCAGCAACCACTGATCCTGTTGTTGCAAGTGTTGAAGCCACATCTGGATAATCTTTCCAGGATGATGATATTTGGAGAGAACGATACAACCAGCTCTTGACAGATCGAAATTATAATGGCTTCCCAATCCACCTGTAGTCCTTTTGGAGTAGTCCCGGTTAATTCCATATTAGCAGCAAGGAGTAATCCAAGAAAAACTACAAATCCGACTGCAGCTGTACCCCTTGAAAGTGGCATAAAGTTATACCTGAAGGTCAGAAAAAAAAAAAAAAGGAAGTGTGCATTTTCTACTTGTAAAAACACACCACATTGTCTGTGAAATAATTAGAGTAACTCAAAGCTAAAAGCACATTATACCAGTACAATGTCATCCTTAAAATTGCTTCTCTCACACTTTCAAGCGCATCAAAGTCAGTAGACCCATAATTTTCTCAACAATAAGCATTGCATATCGTCTGCCAATCCACCATTAAAAGGGTTACTATATTTCATTCAGGTAAAAATTGTGAATGCTCCAGTATTTAGAGACAGGACAATACTAGAATCATCTGAGATAGTGCACACAGATCAGTGGTGGTCGTGCCTATTACCTCCCAAAATCCAGCAAAAGAAAAAAAAAAAATGAAATACGACCAGAAATTGTACAATTGGCAGGTGGCATAAAATGAGAGAAAAAGTAACATACTTCCCATGCTGCTGTCATTTCAGTATCAAATTCATCCCATCTAGAAAGTGTACAAGGAGTCTTGATTGCAAAGTCAAATCCAAGTTCTCCGCTGAAAAGAAAAAAGAAAAAAAGAACTTCGGCTCCTCCAGAGGATTTGGTTTTTGAAATCCTAGCAACACAGAACTTCTTATTCCTTTTGGATTCATCACTAGTTTCAGCACTCATGCCAGCCTTGACACTTGCCTTGCTGAAAAATTCAGTAGAATCATTTGAATCCCTAGGAACCATAGATAATTTACCACTCAAGTCAGAAGTATCACTTAAGTCATTACATAATTCGGAATCATCACTTGGGTTATCATGAGAATCACTATTCTTATTCCTTTGGCTATCATGAGAATCAATAACCATATTCTCGGTATTGCTAACTTTTTGAGTTATTCCATTGCATCTTCCGAGATTGTCAGTACTTGGCTGGCTGCTTAAATTGCATTGATCAAATACTTTATCATAACTTTCGAGATTCTCAGTCCGTTTTCCACTAATATAAGGCCCTGATTCGGAACCAAGCCTTAGCCCCAGAATCCACGTCATGATCCTCTTCAACAATTCTGTCTTGTTTACCTATTCTCAGAAGCTCTTCCAGTTCCAACAGCTGCTTCAGATCTGTAGACTGCCGAATAGCATGTTCATAGCCTTGGTCCCACACCAGTAAGGCATCCTCCATCCTTCCCAAAGAAGATAATGCACGACCTAAGAAAAAAGAAATGCAAAGAAAGAACACCCAGAACTAAGCTGTCAAGCTACACGTGAGCCCTTGAATCTGAGATTGATTCAGGACAATAGCACATAAAAATGATTTTTTATCATCACACCGGAAAGCATCACTTCAAATCCACCTCAAGGATTTCATGAAGGAGCCCGTATCCAAGTTATCTAACTTGGTCATCTAAGTACAACCTCCATTAATTCCCCAGCTAATAAGGATAATGTACAAACTCTCTTGATTTTTAAAACCAGAACATTGTTAGGTATGGTGTAGTTCTATCCACAAGGGGATGTCACTCATAAGTCACAAACATCAGGGATCTTTCCCAGGTAGATAGCCACTGTTTGGACCAGCCACTAATGACCACAAGTCCTCAAGGCAAACCACTTCCACAGGCTGCCTCAGGGACAAATTGCCATGTTAGCCATTCTTAAATTAGATAACCTACATTATTTACTATTAAAGGTTAACTCCTTCACATTTTAGTCAATCTGTTCTTTGCACATCTTACTTAATATTGTGAATCTCCTTCAACTTCTAATAGAAAAGAAAATGAATGAGCTCAGTAGCATTTACCTACTTCAACTTCTCCTTAGTCTTGCCCATCCTTCCTGGGACACATTTTTTAGCTAATCTTATGATTTCTCATTGTAAAAATTTCCACCTTTCCCTTGAAAATTTAAATTCCATTTTTGAACAAGTTCCAACTTAATTATAAGAAGAAATAAAAGAAGACATTGAGTTCTAACTCTGCATAAGATGCACATGGAAGAATTCAAGTACTCAAAAACAACAACGAAAATTCTATCTGCCACCTCCAAAATGGACAATTATGTGGAAACTTAAAAAAGGAACCATGTTACCTGCCATGTGAACACTGTAATGAGAAAGAATTGCAGACGAAGAACTAGGAGTTATGCAACAGAATAAACATTATTCACAAAATAAAAGTAAATAATATATAAAAAAGTAAATACATTTTTTTTTTGAAAGAGCTGTAATTGAAACTCAAAGATCGACAGCTCCTCTAGGCTTTAGCCCTATACTCCAAATTAGTCACGCGACTATTTAAGCCATTTCCACTTTCCAAACTTTTTCCCAAACTCATAATCCGAATCCAATTACAGATAGAATTCATCTAGCTCCACAAGTCTTCATTTAGGGTTAAATTATGCATGATAACATTCAACTAACCATTATAAACAAAAATTCAAGAAAAAAAAAAGGTGTAAAACAAAAGAAGATTAACAGTACCTTTGAGAATGTAAGGTTGGAGAAACGAAGGATCCAGCTGAAGTGCCTTACCGCAGTCCTTAATCACGTGTTTGTGCAGCTCCAATTGGCTGTAACAGAAGGTTCCATTGCTGCCAGGAAAAAAAAAATACAACAACGATTACACTTCAATCGGTAATCAATTTCCATCATCGAAAAAGAAAAATCACAGAAAAATCGAAGATCGACAGGCTTGAAGAAACAAAAGGAAAACGAATTGAAGGAATACCAGATGTCCTGGATGGCACAAGACTTGGCGAGTAGCGATTCGAGAGCTCTAATGGCCTTGGACCAGTCCTTGGAGCTACAGAGCTTGGCCAGCTCTACTCTCAGAGAGAAAGCCGAAGCCATGAGCTCTGATGCAACGGCGTTGATTTGCACGAATTAGACGTCCAACGAGAGCTCCTTGCCGTCGTGCGTCTTTATCGATAAAGAGAGAGACAAAGAGGGGGGGTGAAATCGGAATAGTGGAGATAGTTGGGAGTTGAAAAATTACGTTGAAGCTCGAGCGGTGGAAATGGGGAGAAAAAATGAAGAACGGCATTGTTGAGGAAATCGATTGGTCGTCGGATAACGTTCGACATTTGTGACTCAAACGCTGCGTTTTAACCCCAAAGCACCTAACCTTTTTTTTTCCTGTAATCCTAAGTTCCTAAACTAATGAGAATTTCACTGAGTCCAGTCCAAAGGATTACGAAGCCCAGTCCAGCTCACAGATAATACGGACATAAAATGGGCCGAGCATATCACTTTACGTGGATCAACTATTCAACCAACAAAGACCAGCCCAGGCCCATATATATAAGATGAGCATCTCATATCTCATAGTAAAGATACAATATTATACAACATATGACAAAGGAAAAAGAGAAAAAAAAGGACTATACTATGATAAGAAAAGGTAGCATGCGTAAAATTTAAAAAGTACTTTAAAAAAAAAAAATTAAATTAAATTAAAAGCCCTCCTCAGGAAAGCTTGCATGCGAGAGCGTCTTTAGCCATTCCAATGTTCTATGATGTGACATTAACGCAACCTTTCCCTCCTCTTTCTTTTTCTTTTCCTTCATACTGATCATCATCATCTGTTTCTGCTTCTTCTTCTTTAGATCAACTAACACTTTCTCTCTCATCTCGCGCGCTGCCTGATTCGCCGCTGCACTGTCGCTACTCGCTGCTCTCCTCGAATTACTGCTCTTCATCACCATGTTACTACTCGGCACCGTTTCGACCGAAAATTTACAGCTGACTCCGCTCAGTATTCCATTGGATGATCTTCGGTCTAACGATACTCTCGGCCGCACCGGATTATTTCTTCCGTTACTGTTGTTATTCACGCTATTGTTGTTGTTGCTGTTACGGTTTTTAAGGTCGTTAAGTTCCATTCCCGGCGTAAGGACAAGTCCGAGCCGGAAAAAGTCCCATGAGGAGGAGGATTTTTGGCCGGTACGGCCTCCGTTGAGGCTGCCTTGACGTGTGGTGGTCGCCGGAATTCTGACCTGCGGTTTGGGACTAGGACAGGAGTGAAAGAGATTGGGGAATGCTTTTGGCCGGGAGATCTTCGCGGCGGAGCTGTTGTGGTGACGGTGGTGGTGGTTGTTTGCGGTGGTGCTTGAGGAGTAATCGTGAGATTTACTGCTGGTGCTTGATCTGCTACTAATGCTTTTCGACAATCGGAGAACAGAGGCGTGGTCCATGGATTCCGATCTGGAGTTACACCGGCCGACTATAGGTTTCGAGCTGTTTTCGGAGCTGCCGGCTGAGAGACAGGTAGGGAGGATTTGGCCTTGGAAGAAGACCTCGTCGGCGGCGCACATTTGCGGTTGGGTCAAGTGCGAACCGACTGAAGATCCGAAATCGAATTCGTCGTCTAATTCGGTTTCCGCTGCTCTTATAACAGTTGGCTTATCGAATTTCCTGAACTGATTATGATGGTGATAATCATGATTTTCATATTTCACGGGAAGATCACAGAGTGAGAGCGCTTCTTCATCTTCATCGTGAAGATGAACATCTTCGTCTTCTCGGCTTGCCATTCTTAGTTTGGGCTTAGAGCTAGCGCTTGCTATATACGAAAAGAAAAATATGTAGAAAGATGATTAGAAAGAGAGATTCAAATTAAAAGATAGAAGTACTAATGAATCTATATATATACATACAAGTCATAGAAGTGACTGACTACTTGTTGGGTGTGCCTATATGGCATGCGTTAAGGGAAAAAAAAAAAAAATTATTATTATTATTATTATAATTATATAATAAAAGGATAAATAAATAAATAAAGGAAAATACATTCATTGAGCTTTGACGGCATGCAAGCAAGCAAGTAGCAACCCAAAATTAGAAAACGAGTAATGATCGTATCATGTTATAAAAAGGTATAAAGTCATTTTTTAATTTTCTTACGAATTTATATATATAGAAACATAAATTAGAGTGTGATATATTCTAATTATAAAATTAGTGAAGCTTTACAAAATATCTAAATTTGGTTTTGTATATACTTTCGATCGTTTTATATATTATTTTCGTATATTTAATTTAATTTATCATATTATAAAAATAATATAAAAATAATATTTATATAAAAAATTCTCCACGTTAAAAATATATTTAAGCATATATATATATATATATATATATGATCATAAAATGATATAGTTTTTGAGTTCTAGAACATGACTCTAATTTTAAGAAATGTTAATTAAACTTTAATTTACTGTTTGATTGATTTCCGATAAAGATAAAAACCACTTAGCCTTCATGGCCACGTCAATTTATCTATTTTTAAACTATTATTTTCTCCCACAACTTTGTATGTACACGTGGCAGTTGGCACCACTTAAATATCTAGTAGATCCAAGGTTTATCACCTTAAACAAAAAAATAAAATAAAACTTTAATTACTGTTTTTAATTAACCTTTGGATAAAGGGTAAAAGAATGGCACTGTGATGTCACCTAACTTTTCAATAAGACAGAAGATTAACTATACACGTACATTTTCCCTTGGTGAGAAGAATCAATCATATTTACATTATTACATTATTACATTATTACATTATTACATATAAAAATTATTAATATAAGTTAATCTTAAGCCCGACTATATATAACAAGTAAACCTACTGTACAAAAGAACTTCCCAATTGACTGCTTGCTAATAATTAGAACTAATATCTTATTTCACCGAATTATTATATATGGAAATTAATACTAATCCCGGTTTTAAGTGCGTTAATGTACTTTATATTTATAATTAATTAAAATAAATAAATAAATAAATAAAAATGTCTCTATTTATTTATATTTTATTTTTCCAAGGAAAGTGGGGTGAGGGTATTCACAAGATATTATTGTATTTATGGGATATTATTGAAGTATCTAATAGTATAAAATTTGTTACGTGATTCAATCTTGAAACATCATCTATATCTCATATGAGGTGTGGACCGTGTGGTTATTAAAGATTTGAATAAACCTATGAATGATTATTAATTTTAATTAGTTTTGAAATTGAACTGCTGAGACTTCATTTTGATGTCTAGAAGACTAAGAAGACAACATACGGTTAATTTGAGAATGACAACTGACAAAGTTACTCACTACTTTGCATTTGAGTGGGAATTGAAAATTGAGGGAATGATTCGTTTATTTTTCATGTTTCAATTGAGTAAATGTTTGAAATTGCATTTATAATTCAGTATTTTAAAAAATAGACAGGCTGATTGACATGCCGATTGCCAAGTTAGCGTTCAAGTGTTAAAATCTTAAATTTTGATCGGATGGGATGGTTTTAGTTACTATTTCAAAAGTTTAAGGGAAGGAAATCATGTTTTTTTTTTATATTTTATTAAGTTCGAGTGTTTAGTTACTATTCTCATAATCATTAATATTAGTGGAATATCATAATAAGTATGAAAGTAGTTAGTAGAAATTAAATGTACTAAATACGATATTTAGATAATTCTCAATTGTAATAATACTGATTATTAATGAGAATTATATACTGATTAGTTTATATATGGTTCTTAAACCTAAAATCATCATAGTATCTTATGTGTTAGGTTTTATACATTGATATCATTTCTATAAACCCTAACCAATGGTGAAATGATGTGAACCGTTGAGTATAAAATATTGTATAAGAAGGTTGTAAGTGATGAAGATGAAATCTATCACTCTTGTATTAAAGGGAAATAAGTTTCTATCATTTTATTGAATAATGAAATTTTTACAAAGTAGTATGTATGATAAGAAAAAAATATCAGTAAATCTAGTGTCTATATTCATTAAAGATGTAATAGTTCATATGATTTTTATATTAAGATTTAACAGTTAAATCATATCCTAAGACGAATTAGAATATTGGCTAGATGAAATGGTCGTTATTGTACAATTATTAGTCACAACAAGTTCTTTTAAAAGATGCTTACTTTTCATCTCTCAGATAGCCTTGCCACTTTGATATAAATCAATTTTGGCATAAAGGCTTAAAGTTAATTAATCATGAGATAATTGAATTAACTATTTAGTTTAAAATATATTTTAAAGTTAAACGAATCTAATTATGAATTAAATAAAATTATAAAATGTTATGAGATTCTCATACCAGTGTGATGTAGAACTTAACAGATCACATATTAAAGTTCAGATGTAATTTAGTTAAGTTTTTTTTTTAGGATAAGGAAAACAAATTATTTTAATTTTAGGGGTAAAATCATATTTTGTCGAGTAGTATAACTATAATGATAAAATTGTAAATTTATTAAATATAATATTTTGTAGCTCTACTAGCACAATTAAGTATGATATTAATTTAATTAAATAATAATAATTTACACCGAGACTATTTATTTAACTATAAAAGTATCATGAAGGTCCGTAATTAATAATTAAATATTAAATAGTGAATCAGCTAATTTGTTAATTATATTTTATAAGTTAAATTAATCAAAATATTGATTACAATAAATGGGCTAAAGATCTATGACATAGTCGGTCATATGAATGAGTTTTAACCCATTATTTTCTTTAATCGAATTAAAGAAACTTTTGACCAGGTTAACATGTAATCAGGTCAAAGTAATAGGTTGAGTTTTAAGAAATTTAGAACATAATAGAACATTATAAATGCCTCATTAAGGTTGGCTGAAAATCATAACTTTTCCTTGCTTCTTGGCCGAAATCCCTAAGAGTGAGAAAAGTTAAACTTTTCCTTTTTCTTTTTCACGAGCTTTTTGAATCACATAATGAATTTTATTGTAGAAAATCAACCGAGTAAATTGAACTATTTTGATTATAATTAGAAGGTGAACACTTATGCACCTTATTCTTTCCATTGAATTTAGCCATGATAAAGGAGTAAGAAAATCCGTTTAGTTTTATATTAAGATCAGTAAGTTTTTTTAGATCTTAATATTTTTAGTTTATTATTTTTTTTTGTATTTTTCGTTAAATATATATTTGATATATATTTGTATGATCGATCTTGATATATGTCTATCAATTTAATCTATATTTAGGATTAGATTTAAATAAATTTAAATTACTGCTTCCGCTTTTGATTACTTGTAGTCTAACACTTTATAGCTCCGTTAAAAAAAAAAAAGCAGACGATAGTTGTTAAAGTAAAACACTTTAGAATTATTGAATCACATTACCCAAAAATGCTTAAAGAATAATGATAATAAAAATACTAGACTCATTGATCATATCTTTTAATAAAATTTATATCAAGATATTGATATGAAGTTCTTTAGCTGATATTAATTTTGGCGATGGTCAAAAAACTAAGACTTAACATTGATCGATAATAATTAGACTTGTAATTTAGGGCAAATCTAAAGGAATTTACTTGTAACTTAAGGTAAATTTATAAGAGGATCTCCTTATAATTCGAAAATCTTAGAGGATCTACTTATAATATAAGATAAATTTAAGAAAATTCACTAATAATTTAAGGCAAAGTTAAAGTGATTCACTCATAATTCACATATAATTTGCATTGAATTTTTTTGTTTTTTTTATTATTTTTATTATTGAAGTAACATTGTTAAAAATTCAAATTTACATGCATTATCACATTATACGTGTTGATGAGATTAAAAAGTTTAACTCTAAAAATACAAGAATTAAAAAAATAAAATGATAAAGAGTCAAATTATAACATGCTAAAATATAATTAACCTTTATTTTAAAAAGTTTAAAATCTTTGTACGGGTCCTAGTGTAACCAGTATTAAAGATTTTAATGATAGAAAATATAATTAAATTTGTTTTTTAATAACTTAAATTTTTAGGATAATCGATCGATTATTTAATATGATTTCAAAATATAAATCTTATGTTCAAATCATATTAGCTCTCTTCTTATTATTTCTGTATTAAAGATTTTAATGTTAAATGATATAGTTAAATTTCATTTTTAACAATTTAAAATTTTAAGATAATCAATTGATAACTTAATATGATATATAGAACATAGATCTTATATTCAAATCATGTTAGCTCTCTTATTATTATTTATATATTAAAGATTTTAATAATAAATAATATAATTAAATTTATTTATTAGCTATTCAAATTTTTAAGATAATTAATTGATAACTTAATATAATATTAAAATATAGACCATTTATTCAAATCATATTAGTTATTTTCTTATTATTTCTACTTATTATATATTTCTATTTAAATTTTATAAGACTCGCATCATTATTCTTACCCAATACAAATTTAAAGATTTTTAATAATAAATAACGTAATTAAATAAAATTTTTAACCATTTTGAAGTTTAAGGTTAGAACAATCAATTTATAACAGTTTAAAGTAATAAGACAATCAATCACTTTGAAGCTTCAAGACAATCAATAACTCAACAGTTTTAAGTTTTAGTACAATCAACTTAACATCCAGTTTTGTGAAATATCAGTTTAGAAAAGTAACATCAATGGAATTTAAAGTGATGGAAATATTTATTTGTGGACTAACGAGATTGATAAATTTTCGTCTATAATGTAAGAAATTAACGGATTAGGACATGTGGCTTTAAATTCGAACACGTCCTTGTCCAGTGTTAAAGTGATTGAATAAAGACCCATTTGGGCTTATACATGTGCATATAGTGAAGCGTCCATATACCCGTATAGGATGGATAATCCATTTAGGCTATGTCGGCTTTAAGCCTTTGATTTGTCGTTGACCTATTTTAGTTGAATCACATGATCATATGGTAAAATCTATATGGAAATATATCTTGCAGAAAAGCCAGGTGATATTAGTTCTTACTCACACAATGAGAATAATAGACCTCCTAAAAAACCAGCAATAGAAGAAAAATCATCAAAACTTGATACGGTAAAAGCAATGATTGGACTGAAAACTTGAAAGTCCACGTAAGATAGTCGTTTTTGGAGGAGTTTTTAGGGAACTCCGTGGCGATTGATGGTATCTGTAGCAAAAGCACTAGTCCCGGAACCAGCCGCATCGCAGGAAAGAGTTGGTGCATCGGTGGATCCGCCACCCGGGCGGCCAGGCTTTGGCTCGAGATGGCCTTCTGTTCCATAACCATGTCGCTTGCAATCCTCCAAGTCTTTGTTGTTAACGTAAGGACTGACCTATAAGGGCAGACCTTCTCATTTCTCTTCCCTCTTTGTGATCCCTGCCTTTTTTCCCGAGTCTAACTGCTTCCCTTGATTCTCCGACTTCTCCATTTTTTTCGGTCTCTGATTCTCGGACTTCTCTCGATACGATATGGAGAGAGCATGTATATGAAAACAAAGAGCTTTTTGTGCCGGCTTTTATGTAAGTTTGTGATACGCTGTAGCTTTGCCACGTAGGTTTAGGTTCCTGTCTAGGTGTTAGAAGATTGAGTATCCACCTCACAAGCTTGCAGAAAACCTAGATGAATTGATGATGCACCAAGTTAATAACTTATAATTCAAAATTGGCCCCTGCGTAAATATTCATTAAATTAGAAAGGGTGTATCTTCTTCATTTCGTCCACCACCATCATGAGGGGTTTCAAGAAATATCCATAAATCCAATGATTAGTGATCTAAAATGGGTTAATGGGTATTTAGCTTCTAGAAACTTCTTGTTTTTTTCTCTCCACCCACTTCACCGTATACAACTGCGTGAGAAGTGAGAAGCGAGAGAGAATCCCCCCTACAACATATATTTGTCTCCCAGCACAACCTTATGACGCAAGAATAAAATATTAATTTAATTCCAGCTTTCTTTACCTTCCTGGAAAAGTGGAAGGTATCAACATGCATGATAATCTGAAAATTATTCCTCCATTTTCAACACTACCCTCATCACATCCAAGAAACTACTATCGGACTCCCCACCACGTGCTTCCCATCCGACCACTCTATACGACCAAAGACGTTTGTATTCACTGGCCCTGCCGTACCGACCGCCGTGAAAGTAACCGTAAACTCTTTCTTCTCCCCAGCTTGGCTGAAAGTCAACGTCTCCGGTTCCACTGATATCTTAACCAGCTGGCTCTCTGACGTCAATGAAACCTTGTACTTTCCAGGTGGGCCCACATTGGTCACTGTTCGCCTGTACTTGACCGCACCCGATCCACTCTCTTTATCATATACGACAGCAAAAGTCGGATAATTGAGATCGTTCACGCTGTACCTCTTGCTCGCGTCGCACGTGAAGTTCCTTCTGGCTATGCTGCTGATTTGTGATCCTGTGTAGTTAAGCGCACAGAGGAAGCTTAGGTAATCATCGACCGTTAGATCGTAGACGAGTCCTGGATTGAGTGCGGATACGGGGTCCACGTGTCCTGATCCATGATCGAAAGGCGTGGAAGGTTTTCCGGTGTAAATGTCTAGAAGCTTTTGCCCGTTTTTGTATTGCGTGTAGGCGGTGGTCATAAGGGCTGACCGGACCGCCGCCGGGGTCCAGTCAGGATGCGCCCCCTTCACCAACGCGGCTAGACCGCTCACGTGAGGGCAGGACATCGAGGTGCCGGAGATGATGTTAAATTCTACGTGTCTGTTATCTGTTGCTAATCCAGTAGGTCCCACTCTTCCTGACCATCCGGCTAAGATGTTGACACCTGGAGCAATTATATCAGGCTTCAGAATCTGTGGAATTACGGAATTGGGTCCACGTGAACTAAACGCTGCTACAACGGGTGAGGGCTGAATTCCCAATTTTGTCCCTCCGAAAAGAATTGTTGCCGTTGGATTTTGATCTGATGCTAAATAGGATTTTAAAACCCCGCCTGATTTCTGACCCACGGCCGTGGCGGGTAAAAGATGAGCGTCCGCCACTAATTCTTCACCGTTTGCGTCGGTGTTCGTCAATATCATCCCTACGCCGCCAGCGTCCCTAACCACTACTCCTTTCTGGACCCTCGGATTCACTCCTCGTTCACAGAGCACGATTTTCCCGGCGACTTTTTCCGGTATCAAAGTTCCGGCCATACACAAATTTCCACTCACCGAGTTGCTTGCGTTTCCGGCGTCAATTAATGGTAGTAGAGTTCTGGGCAAAGATTTACCGCGGTAAAGGGAAACTCCGGAGAGGTTTTTACCGTTACCGAGACTAACATAGGCGGGGAAGTCACGATCCAGTGTACCCGCGCCTACGGTTGTGATCCAGGGCGCTGTATTTGATAGGCTAAAAGCGCTGGGACCCGCGTTTCCAGCAGAGCAAGATATCAGAATGCCTTTCTCCATCGCTCCAAACGCTCCTATGGCGACGCTGTCCTTGAAATAATCCGACGTTCCACCGCCGAGTGACATTGAGATGACGTCGACGCCGTCATCCACCGCCTTTTCCATCGCCGCCAGGATATCGGAGCTGAAACAACCGCCGATCCAGCAGACCTTGTAAGTTGCGACTCTAGCTCGCGTGGCCATTCCACGCGCCGTTCCAGCCGCGTAGCCTAACAAGCTGGCGCTCTCCACGGTGGATCCGGCGGCTGTGCTCGCCGTATGAGTGCCATGACCGTCGTCGTCCCTGGGAGACCTCGACTCCTTCGATTCGTTAATCGGACCTAACACCGCTTCGTAGCCTCTAGAAAAATATCTCGCGCCGATTAGTTTTCTGTTACAAGAGGAGGAGCTGAAGTTCGCACCGGATTCGCACTGGCCTCTCCAGTTCACCGGCACAGGTCCTAACGCGGAATCATCGAAACTCTTGCTCTCCGGCCAAACACCAGTATCTAACACTGCAATGATGACGTCAGAGACCGAGTCGGACGCAGGTTGAAGATCCGTGTTCTTATCGAGTCCGAGAAACTGAGGAGTTCGAGTAGTGTGAAGCTCGTACTTGAGTTCAGGCAAGACGGCGAGGATTCCTGGTTGAGATTCGAGCATTTTTGCTTCAGCGGCGGTTAATCTGGTGGAGTATCCGTGAACGACGTTGCTGTAGGTGTAGAGCATTTCCGCTGTGTCGGAAACTGATTTGAGCGACGAGTCGTACCAGTGAGAGTGGTGCTCGAAACTCGCCGGCATTTGAAACTTGGCCATGTGGACTATGTAAGTAGTCCGGATCTGCAGCTGCTCTGCCGCCATAGAAATGTAGTAGGAAGAGCAGCAGCAGAAGAGAAGGTACTGGAGTACCAACATAGTGGATCTCGACATTTTGAAGCTTATCCTCTCCCGTAGAGGAGAAGCGGAGGCCATGGAAAGGAAGAAAGAAGCAGCAGCACTCATGGAAGAAGGAACGGAAGGGAGGAATGGTGCGTGGTTCTCGATTCTTCGTTAAAAATAGAAGGGAAGTGACTAGAGAGAGAGAGAGAGAGAGAGGGGAAGTACTTACGATACGTGGCATAATATAATTAGCTCTAACATTGTTGAGTCAGACAGAGGCAGTACCTTTCGTCACGTGCATTAACTTCAACTTTTTCCTTTTTTCCGTTTTAATTTCATAATTATTAGTAAATTTCGTTCCTATCTCTGCCTATTTATCTGTTATGGTTCCTTAATATAGTTTTCACTAATTAATCACGTAGTGGAGTATGCTGAGTAGATAAAAGAAGATAGATATCTATAAAGCATGACGCGTAAATCCGGTCCGGTCCGGTTCGGCCTCGTTCATACTATTTTTGGTAAGCTAATAGTATGAAAATGAAATGAAGGGGGCCGAATAATTTGGTACACTTAGGCTGGATCGAACAAAAGTTTATACACACGGGGTTTCGTGTTGTGTTAGAAATCTTACAACTTCTATCAATACGCGTTAAAATGCAGTTCACGAGATTGTGTTGGCACAGCGATGTAATAAAATCATAATGGACCTTTCCATTGTTTTGTCTTTTGTTTGGTGAGCTATGGATAGGAAGAAGTTACATCCGCCAACCACCTACCAAAATTGTTTCACACTCCTCTCTTTCTCAATATTAGCAACTCAAAATTTATTACCGCTCTAATCATGTTTAGGATCGATCATTTATATAAATTAAATATATATATTAAATTTTTTTATGAATTTAATATTAAATTAAATTAATAAAAATTTCTTTAAACAAAATATCTATTGAAGTGATAAAGATGGGAAAGCCGGGAAGTGCCATGTCGTACACGTGTGGTTACTTGGTGTATTAGATCTGAATTTAAGGAACAGTGGGAACTGGGTTCGCCGGAATCCCGTGCATCCATCGAACGGCGGGATGTAGATATGTTTTTTTTTATTTTTGTTCTATTATTTTAATCAGAAGCGTCAAATTTTGGGTTGCTTTCGAAAATAAAATAAAGTCAAAGAAGTCATCATATCAACGATGGACTACAGCCTTGAAATTTGGGTGAAATTTTGACTCCTGTCATGATTTTTGTATTTTTTTTTTCTTATACGCTGCTGTGAAAAGACTTGTCATGCGTGATGTGTCCGCATGGCCGTATCAGTCGCCGCCTTGACTGCCTCTTGTGTATGGTTTATGATTGATTCACTGTAACTCTTACTTTATAGTAGGATGATTTTAATTTTTCTTATTCATGCCTAATTATTATATATTATGGTTAATATTATAATTCAAATTTTTAATATGAAAACAATTATGTATATTTATCGCAGATCCACTCCAACTGAAATTAGTTTTTGTTATAATTGGAATTAGGAACTAATTTTATCAACAATGATTTTAGAATAATGTTTAGCAAATTTTTTATAAATCACCAAATTTTTATTTTTGTAAGAGATTAAATTTCATCTACCATAATGCAAGCTTTGGAGTGAGAATCTTTCTTAATACCGATTGTCAAGCATTTTTTTAATGCTCCTTTGTATTATGTATATGCAGTGGTAATTAAAAGAGCTTGATATGGATGGGTACGGGCACCGATAATGGTGACCAAATTTGAATTAGAACTAATTTTAATATTGATCCGGTATTAATATATCTTATTATTTTTTTTTTAATATTAAAAATAATAAATAAATAATAAAAAAAAATTATTTATATCTATAATTAAGTTTAGGTATTGGTCTTAGTACCAAAAATATTGATACCAAATTAAGACTAAAGATTTCAATTTTGGTATCTGGGTAACAAAAAAAGTAAGAATTGGGATTAATATCATTATGTGATCAACTTTTACCCACTCCTAAAGTTTAGTACTTAGCAATGATGATCATAATTAATTATTATTAACTATACTCTTGTTAGTAAACTGGAGAGATTAATAGTTAGTTAGCATGATTGTTAGGGTTGTCATTATTGTAACATCTTATACGTGTACGTACATATATATATATATATATATATATATATTCTGTATGTATTAATCTCAAATGAATACAAAGAAGTTAACCCTACATACTTTTCTCTCTCTTTTTATTATGATCACATGGTATTGGAGCGTGGAATGGACTTTCTCTATTCTTCCGCTGCAAACTTTCTCCAGAAACAAACGACGCAAGTCACCTCCGATCTTGCTCATCTCTTGAAATTTCCGATCCAGATCAACGTAGATAAGTTCAAAACAATCTTAATTTCACTTTCTGCAGTTGAATTTTTTTCTTATTCCTCATTTTTCATTTTTTCTGAGCTACTTTAATGGCATCTCTCGGTTGAAAGTATACGATAGTCACAATAGGTTATTTTGGAAAATAATATTTTTTTATCTTTCAAATAGTCTTAATATTTTGATAGAAGTCAATTTTGATTTCGAAATTAAAGTTAATTAATTTTGAAATAATTAAATTAACTATTTAATTTTAAATTAAACGAATTTAATTTAGAATTAGTAAAATCATAAATGTGTTTATGAAATTCTCTTGTCGGCATGATGTAGAATATAACTGATCACACATATAAGTTTTGAAGTAATACAATTAAATTTTCATCGGAGAAAAAATAAAAGTCGCACCAAAACTATTTTAGAGGTAAAATAATAATTTGACTTATAGTTTGACTATAAAAATAAAATGGTAATTATTAATTTAGTAATTTAATATCATACAACTTTGCTAGCACAACTAAGTATGATATTAAATTAATTAGAAATTAATAAGTTACATAAAAACTTTTATTTAATTATGAAAGCGTTCTAAAAGTTCATAATTAATAATTAGATATTAAAAGATTAATAAGCTGAATTATTAATTGAATTTTCATGAGACATATTAATTTATAGTTGATTAAAATATCCATTGGTATGACCTATGTAGTGGGTGACCATATAGGGATGGGTATGACCCATCTATTTTCTAATGTGATTAGGAAACCTAAGAAATAAGGAAACCTTATTAGATAAAGAAACTATGACCTAACCTTTATTTATAAATACAAGACATATTTTGCCAGAAATTAACAAGCTCCTCCACAACTTCTTAGCCGAAAATCAAAGAGAGAAAAATGAGTATTTCCCTTCATTTTCCTCGAATTATCATCTCATGTGTTGAGATTTTAAATAAAAATTTAACTGTGAGAAATGAATCGTGTGGGCTAAATTTAAAGTGCGAACATGTGGGCATTTTCTTATCTTAATAAGAAGAGTTTTGTAATCAAAGAGATAAAATATTCCCTTTCATTAATCTTGATTTAATTTGATGAAATTTATTATGTTTTATATAAAAAAAATTATTATTTAATTAATATTATATGATCGATCTAGAAACTATATATACTATAATGCAATTCGAATAAAATTATAAATATTTTTTCCACTATATTTATATTTTATTTGCATGCATCTATTTCCTCACATCTCTGGCCCTAATTCTAATGCCAAACTACCAACCGGTTTTCCGACTCTCATTATCCATTTAGGTTTTGTTTAATTGTCTCCGAATGTCCCACTCTCAAATGTCTTATATCTTCCGAATTCTAATACATTCTCATTTATGTCTCTAAAATCACCTCTTTTTGATGTAATATGCGATTCTACTGCCTTTTCTTCATTTTAAAGGACACTTGGACCGGAACTGTGAAGGGGATTGGTAGGATGACACATGGACTTCACTACTTTTTATCTTCTCCAAATGCTTAATAGTTTATCACATAGTCTGCTTCCATTTCTAGGGACAATTCGAATTTGTTTTTCAATTGTCACATTGCTGGTTCTAATAGAAATTTCCATTCTCATTCTGTAAGGGCTCTTAATATTCATTCAATCAATTAAGATTTAATGCTTTGGCATGCTAGATTTGGTCATGCTTCTCTTTATAAACTACATTTATACCTGAAATATTTCCCTACATTAATGACTATGTTATCGAGAATTGTCCAACATGCCTATTAGCAAAACAAACCAGACTTCGGTTCTCTCACAGTTCATCAACCTCAAAAAAGCCCTTTGAATTAATTTACATTGAAGTGTGAGGACTTTATAAAATACCTACTTAAAATGGTGCTCGTTATTTTCTCACAATTATCGATGATTACGGTAAGTCTATATGAACATTTCTAATGCAAAAAAAAATCTAATACCCTTCCCACCCTTAAATACTATATCTTAATGGTCCAAAAATAGTTTGAACACCATGTCCAGATCATAAGAAGTGACAATGGTACTGAGTTATTCAACTCTACATTCAACCAATTCCTTGCTTCACTTGGCATTATCCATCAAAGCTCTTGCACCTATACCCTAAAAAAAATGGAATTGTGGAAAGAAAGCATAGACATATCCTTGATCTAGCTAGAGCATTAAAAATACAATCTTATCTTACAAACCGGTTCTGGGGTGAATGTGTTCTCAATGCTACTTACTTAATCGATAGACTCTCTTCTTCTCTTCCTCATCATAACACCCTATTTGAATTGATGTTCAATAAAAAAAACTATTTATTCATTGTCTTCGAACATTTGGATATCTATGTTACATTACAAATCTGAATGTTCGTGATAAATTTTATCCTAGAGCTTCTTCGTGTGCCTCTTTATGATACTCTTTACCTCAAAAGGGTTACAATGTCTTCAACCCTACTTCTCACTCTTTCTCTATCAGTAGGGATGTCATATTTCGTGAAGATATTTTCCCTTTCTCTACCATTCCTAAAGAAACTCTTCTATTTGTTCATCAAATACTCCTTTTACAGATGATGAAGTTTCTCCATCTCTGTCTATACAATAACTTGTTCCTCCTGTCATTCCTTCTCATACTGGTCAACCTGTCCCTCCTTCACACATTGATCCTCCATCTACCAGCCAACCTTGTGTCCCTCTTATTCCACCCATAGTTCATGCAAACAGAAAATCCACAAACTCAAATATATATGCGGAGGAAGACATTGACTGGAAGAAGAAAGAGACTTGTTGTATCCGCGGTTGTATAGTAGCACCACAGAGCTTATTAGGGGACAAATATATATGAGGGGAAGCCATCGGCTGGCGGCGGAAAGAGACGCGCTGCATGAACGACGACTATATGGTAGCAAACGATGGCAGTGCGAAAAACATTTTTTTTAAGTTTGTTAAGAAACTGAAGCTTACGTACTGATTACATATGCATATTTATAATGATAATTTATCTTATAATGCATCTCAACATAAGACTATATTAGCCTTTACCTGCCCTCGGTCTACTCCTTATCTTAAAAAACTAAGGTAAACTTCAAAGTGATAAAACTTCGAAGTATTGGTTCTCAAGTGGAAATGAGGTTGCTGTCAGACTTGGGTTGCAATCCAAGACATGCTATGTCGAAAAGAATTATCCCATGTTCCTGGTCTCCACCTTTTAGTGGATACAAATTGAATTTGGATGGTTCCTATAAACATGGCGATGGTACATCAGCTTGTGGTGGCCTGTTCAAAGATCAAAATGGGGGTGTTGTTATGGGGTTCTTCAGACCTCTTTGTTGCTATAATAGTTTAGAAAGAAACTGTGAATACTTTGGCTAACGTTAATATTTCTTTCCCTTGTATTTTTTTGAATGAGACCTCCCTTCCTTCTTCTGTAAAATTAAAGTTACGGATAGATAGGAGCAAAATTCCTCTATTAAGATTGTAATTTGCCTTTATTCACAAAAAAAAATAAAAAATAAAAATAAATAAAAAAATAAAAATAAAATCAGGTTATAGTATTTATCTATTTTTTTAATTGTTCAGAATTTTGAGATAATTCATAACTTAATATATAATATTAGAATCTTGCTCTTCGATTAAAATCAGGTTACCTTTTCTTTTTTTTTTTTGTTTTTACAAACTTAAATTCTCTTTCGTGTAAGAGATTTGTATAGAACTTACTTCCAAAGTTAGCTCAAAATTACGGTTCAAAGTTCATGGGTATAATCCAAAGACAGATGTTGTGATACATGATTTAGGGGAGAAAGAGAAGGAGCAATCACTTCAAGTTCATAGCGAGAAGCTTGCTATTGCTTTTGGGCTTATAAAAACTCAACCAGGTACTACTATTACGATTGTTAAGAATTTAAGGGTCAGTGTTTGGATTATCATGCTGTTATGAAGATGATTTCCGAAATTACCGGAAGGAAGATCGTTATGAGGGATCTGTCAAATAAGGAAAAGTGAAAAGTTATTCTTTATTAAATTCTTAATCAACCGTGATTACATGTTTAAATACACTGCTTTGACTAACTAACTATATCTGTCAATTAACAGAAGTTTAACTGTACAAAACTAACCAACAGACTATATAACCGTAGTCCACATAAGCATAGTCAACAGGATCGAACCGGTTTCACCACTTTGTAAATGGTTCTTGTTCTTATGGAGATTACTGATGAGCCGGAAGTTGTAATTTGATGTATACTAGAAAAATAACAAATTGCTTAGTAAATTCCATTTTCTATGAAAACAGTCACTGTTAATAGCAGATAGTCATAACTAACATATTTCCTCGGAAAATCATGCCCATCTAATTTATCGTTACATTTACAGCAACAAATTACAAAGACCAGTTCAATCTTTTACCACATATTAAAACTAAAATACATACGTGTAGAAATCAAATAGTTTATATGCTTAATAAATAGTGACTGGGGCCAGTATCTTAATTTCTAAAAATTCAGTACTAATAAAACTTCGAACACAGCTACCCCGAAAAAACTTGCAGTTTTTCCGATCGATTAGGCGGAAAATCGGAAAACCCTTCTTGATTTACAGCTTAAATTTTAACCATGAAGCTAATTTTCTCAATACGCGAGGAAATGATTCAATCATCTTATTACAGCTACTACGTGTCCGTAGACAATTATAATAAAATACAATATAGCAAATACATTTACAATGACATCTCATGTTATTTTTTTATCTTACCCTTAAGTAAATATAATCTCACTTGCTCGTAGCCAATTATATTTCTTTAGTTGAGCTTAATACAAACTTTCTTGTGAAACGTAAAATGTTAAACTAGTATGTGTATGTATCAATGTCCACGCTTAGAATGACAGCATTATTCTATCCACATCTCATGCAATAATAATATATATGCATACTTATACAAATATAAGCCTCACATGTCTATGACATTCCTATATCGATGCAAATATCACATATATTCAGCTCAATATCAAAAGAAGAATTTCATCAAACAATCTCATCATAACAAACATAGATATATTATGCTCGATCTCATAGTCTTTAAATATGATATGATAACATATTTAACCAAGTATGTATATATATCATGATGCATGTACATTTAACACCTTCAATTATATATATCTAATGTATGAACATATTAAAATAATTTTATTTATTCATACATTATTTCTTGTTTTATCTCTTGATGCATGTTCATGAAATTCAAATTAGTCAACTCTTCTTTAGTTCATTTTAATCATTAATAGCACAAGCAAATAATCAAAATTTCATTTCCTTAACTCTTTATGGATACTTCCCAAAAATGTCAACTTTTCACATTTGGAAAGTTTCATAATTGGGTTGTTTCCAAAATGATATTTATTATTTAGAAAGTTTCTTATTTCAAATCCATTTCTAAATTTAAGGAAACTTGCCAAAATAATTTTCTAATTAAATTCACCAAAAACTATTTAAGGTAATTTAATCGTTTAAGTTTGATAAATACAAAAAATATATAAACAATTTATATTATCATTCATTATCATCAAACAAATTTCTAATCATAATTATCCAATTTTAATCAACTAATTAAAAAAATAGATTTTATGAATATAGCCAAAAATAAAATCTAATCCCATTAGGGTTTTTCTGCAGTGACAACTCGCCATGGCCACCATATATTGCCGCAGCAGCCTGCTGGGAGCCACTACACATGACCGAGCGTCGCCGCCCAGCAACACACTGCCAATTGCCTCACTGTAGCGACACGCAGCCCTTGCCCTGCTGCGCGGGCCGTTGTTCAACAACATCGATTATCCCGAACAATAGCCAGTTCATTTTTTATTACTTCTAAATTTATATCTCGATTCGCTTTAAGCAACTTTGAAATCTACGAACAAACCGTTAAATGCATCAAAATATAAAACTACAATACTTTCCAGTACGACTTAGGCTCTAATACCATCGTTAGGAAACATAGACATGCAAATAAAGATAAATACAGCGGAATAAATATTCAAAATTTATTCGAATCACATCTTAACATGCACATTTTCTATTTAGACCATCATACAATAGTTATATCACATATTATCTATTTTACAAAAAGTACAGTAAATCTCATCAAATTAAATTAACGTTTAGGGAAAATAAATACATCTCTTCTTAATTACAAAACTCTTCCTATTAAGATAGAGAGGCACCCATATGTTCACCCTCTAACTTTAGTCCACACGATTCATTTCGCATGGTTTAAATTTCTATTTAAGATCTCAAGACATGAGATGATAAGTTCGAGGAAAAAGAAATGGAAAAAACTCTTTTTTCTCTTTATGATTTTCGTCCAAGAGACTTATGGAGACATTTTTGATATCGGCCACTATATGGTGCCTTTTATAAGGCACCATTAGGTATAAATTTTTTTTATCACATACAGTTTTCTTTATATTTTAGGTTTTCTTATCACATTAGAAAATAACTGGGTCATACCCATCATTATATGACTGACACCACTATATGGGTCATACCCATGAATATTTTAATCAATATTTTGATTAATTTAGCCTATGAAATTCCAAGTAATAATTTGGCTCATTAATCATTTAATGTCTGATTATTAATTATGAATCATTAAAACCATTTTATAATTAAATAAAAGTTTCTATGTAACTTATTGATTTATAGTTAATTTAATATCACACTTAATTGTACTAGTAAAGCTACATGATATTAAATTAAAAAATTAATAATTACTATTTTTCTTTTATAGTCAAACAATAAGTTAAATTATCATTTTGCCCTTAAAATAGTTTTGGTCTGTTTTTCTTTTTTCTCCGACAAAATGTTAACTATGTCACTCCGAACGTTATGTGTGTTACTTACTAACTAGGTTTTACATCACGTCAACAAGATGATTTCATAAACACCTTTATGATTTTATTTAATTCCAAATTAAATTTTTTTATTTTAATTTTTTTTAAATTAAACAGTTAATTTAATCATCTCATAATTAATTAACTTTAAACCTCCAAGTTAAGATTGACTTCTAGCAAAATGTCAATACTATTCAGGAGATAAGAAATACCATCTTCTGAAAGAACCTATTGTGACTATCGTATACTTACAATAACAATCCTTACATCTCGTCAATATCTTGATTCGTCATAGGGCATGGTTTAATTGTACTTTTATTGAACATTGACAATGGATTTACATAAACTTCTTTCAAACCATACTACTTTACAAAAATTCATTGTTCAATAAATTATATAATTCATAGGGGCTTATTCCAAATACGGAAGCGATGAATTCCCTATTGACCACTCATAATTCTTCTCGTACAACACTTCATACCCAATAGTTCACCCTATGTTCACTCATGGCTAGAGCTAATTGGAATGATGTCAAAGTATAAAGTCTGGTACTCAAGGAAATCATGGTGTCTCAGGTCGGAGGATCACATATAAAATAGTCACTAGATAATTATCATTAATAGTTAGTATTAATTATCAGTGAGAATTATCTAAGTGTCACATTTAACACCCTTAGCCTTTATTAAGCGCTCACACAATCATTATGGTATTTCATTAACATCACTGACTGTAAGATTGGTTACCTTAGCAATTAGGCGATAAACTATATGATTGTCTATCCAAATCAATTTATGTCTATTCTCGAGATCCTATGATAATGAATCGTTTGTATCTTAAGAGCTTTTAGCGACTCGAGTTTTTACTAGTATGATCTCTATTATGGTCTCTAAATTATATAACTCAAGATACTAAACTTTATCATGATATGTATTTTATAAAATGTATAATATTAACTCTAACAAAACTAATAAACATGATAAATAATAATTGACTTTCATTAATAATAAAAAATAATGTATTACTAATATTCGTAAAAAGATAGTATCACATAAAGTTTTTGCCTCATCGGGTCAAAATCTAATTGGCTTGATATGCATACCCTTTCAAATGATGCAGATTCCTCTTATAGAAGGTGACTAGGGAGAAGGCTGACTGGGCATACTTCCGTCTCACATCGCTTGGGGAGAAGGCTGTAATGTGTCTTATAATGCTTGGTGGAAATTCTTCCTATCAGGCCGGTCTTTTGGACTAGAGCCCACTTTGCATACCTCCATTGGAGGCCTCATTCAAGCTCGAATAGACTTCCATTTGAGGCCTAGTTCCAGCTAGAATAAACCTTCAATCGAGGTTTGTTCAAGCTTGAACCAATCCTTCAAACTTGAACCAGACCTCCTATAAGCTGATTTTTTTGTTGTTGTTCATTTTCTTGTTCGTGAAGAAAAACATGTTCGATTCTTCGCGATGAAGAATCAGGTCGATCATATTTCATTTTTTGCAAGCGTTCTATCATTATGACTGGGTTCATCGCAAAGAACTTGATGGATTCAATTTGGATACCTCATAAAAAAATGAAATCATTTTGATTGATTTTCTGCAAAAAAAAATTTATTTATTCTGATTCAAAGAAATTACTGATTTCATTTTTAACCTTTTTTTTCCTCAACAGTCAAATTGGAGTTCAAAATAAAATAAAAAATGAACAGTAGAGAAAAGTGGGAATAACAGAATGAATAAGGATAAAGAGATAATAAATAATTTTTTTAATAATACGACACATAACATATCACATCAATCTATTTACCAAAAAATAATTAGAGTGACTAAAAAAATTAATTTAGATAACATAATAACTAAAATATTGACCAGACTACAAATAAATAAATTCGTAAAAATCTAACTATATATGAACTAAAGGTATAATTAACCTTTATAAATTAAAGATATACTTGTGTGATCCGGGACTAAACTTAGTTCACTAATGAAAATTTACATCATTTAAAATGTGGTCTCTTCATCATTTTAAATAATATGGTAGATTTTGGGACCATATTTTGAATGATGTTGTAAAGCGATTTTGGGACCATATATTATATGTTACTTAGTGTAAAGGAAGACTTATAGAGAGAGTGAGAGCTACACTCTCCATGTTCTTAGTTAGAATTCTTCTCCGAAATTTTAGCTGAAAAAGAAGTCGGCGGGAGAAATTGGGGGGTTATCCCTCTATATCTATGAATGATGATGGATGCAGGTAAGGTTTAGAAAAAGTGGCTCTCTATTTCCACCATTTGAATTTTGAAGAGGACAGAGAGTTGCAAAGCCTTGTGAATAAAGTAGCCGGCTAGTTCTTCGGCTACAGTTGTTATCTGACGGTGTCTAGTGCGAAAGGACTAAGGAGGATGAAGTTTAGAGTGTACATTCATAACACTTCTCTTGCATAATCAAGGTTTGATTATTTAAATTGACATGAATCTCATGTATATTCCTATCCTCTTAAGTTGGGAGGCTTGAATAAAAGCCTTGAATTTTTTATTTATTTTTCTTTCTCTTCCCATCAGTGGCTTAATAATGTATGGAAAACTTGTAAAAACATAATCTTCATATTATACTAATTGCATGATTTGCTTAAAAGTGTCAATCTCGTTTCTCTCTCTCCATATGATCCATATGCTTCTGAATTTTTAGGCAATCTAATGTGCCCCCTTAAAATAATGGTCTGAAAATTTCAAATCAATGTGTCTTAAATACAACTTATAAATCACTTATGAAATTTAATGCTATTACTTGTTGCTTTCCTGTCTTTTTTTACTTTATCAAATCTTCCCATTTGCAGTACTGCCCTCCTGCTAATGCACGGTAAAACCTATCTCTGCAGTAAACAGGTCTTCCATCAGCAGCCTCGGCAGCAGCTGCTGCTAACTCATCATCAGCCTTCACCTCTATTGGCAACTTTAACAACTCCTCTTTTCTACATTATTGACCAGAAACATTTACAGAACAGTTTAGAAATCATAAGATATTGTTTTATATATCATGACAATCAATTTCTATATGTACATGGTAAAATATACCTGATATTTCCTTTTCTGACAGTAATTGAATCTGCATCCCCCTTCATGGAAAAAGAGGTTCTAACGAAATCCTCCATCGGCGTGGCAAAGACGAATAGCATTGCTGCTGTAACGAGTAGTGCCCCTGTTCCAACTAGTGTCTGCTTGAGCCTTTTAATCACGGGTTTAACCTGGAACATATACATATATATATATATATATATATATTTCCAACCGTGAACTGCTTTATTGTAGCTTTGTTTGCTAATCAAACATATTGGATTTGCTTATAGAGTAAGTATGATAAGTGCTATTAGTGCGAGGCAGACACCATTATTCAATGCTCAGTACCTTGTAAGAGCCCAGTAGTCTATCACGAGCCAGTACCTACAAGTACAAAAGAAACGGATGCTATTATTGTGCCATGTCCTAAGTTTAATATAAATTATTGTGATATGTCTCATCTGTTTGAGCTTTTAAGACTAGTGGTAATTCAACACTATAGTTAAGTGTGATCTAGGCATCAAAACACCACTAACCTCAGGGGGCTTTACCCACATCTGTCCATCATACCATCCACTCTCTTCGTACGGAATCACGGCCGATAGAAGTCTATCCCCAACGTAACTCCACCCCTAAAGTTACATAAAAAATTAAACTGTAACTTGTTAACATACCATTGCAATATGGCTAGAACTGATATCTAAGATGAGAAGGATACCAGGTATATTCTTAAGACAAGTAGAGAGACAAGGAAAAGTGTTCCTGTTCCAGCAGCTAGCACGAATCTCAGAGGCTCCTGTAAGATTGGATCAGGTGGGCTTTTATCAATATTCGTATTGATCATCAAGTTTATATGTGGTTTTGCTAAGTTATTCCGAGTTAATGTTCAGATAAACAGCCATTCTTCTTTTGTTTTTGTGCAGATAATCTCAACATTGTCCATTAGCTCATTGAGCAATAACTCTTCTAATTTATCTTACCCTTGAAGGATTAAAGCTAGCTGCAGCAATTGGAATTCCTAAAACCGTGAAAGTGACTAACCAAAGACCTCCAAGACGAAGGAAAAACGGCAGGGGTCCCAGCTCGCCCCATGAATATAAGACTCCATCTTTCAAAGATGAGTACTCGTTCACCTAATGCACAGAGCCAACTTTCTGGTAAGTTTGAGTTTTGCATCTCATAAACAGTTCGAAAGCGTTAAGAATGCATGAATTGCTTTTATGAAAAAAGAAAATGAATTTGTTAAAATCTTTATCTTCCCACAAAGTTATAACAAAGGTTATGTTTCTTAAATCAATTGATTCACTGACATCATAACACATACCGGCCTTTGCTCAAATGGGACCTCTATTTCCAACTCGGGTTCCCAGCTCTGGCCCGGAAATCTGCTTCCTTCTCCATTCTCTTTCAAAGCCTTAACATAAATTTCTGGTCGTCGATTGCCGCTGATAATACATCTTTTACCTCCAATCAGCCAAGACCCATCTCCAGTACCAACCTTCACTACTTCCTGTCTAGTAGTAATAGGAGAGCAGTATATAATTAACCTTAGCATCTACTGACAAATTTACGTTCAGGTTCTTGGATGAAGTAAAAAGGAGAAAGAGGAGGAGGAGAAGAAGGGGGGGAATCTTTAGTCTTTACTTTAAACGGACTGCTGCGATGTTTTTCACTGGGACCATGCAATATTTAGTCGTAGGCCCACTATTCTGGACGAGCAACAAATAAGGAGCTGCCATGGCATTTCTGGGTCCCATTGGAGTTTGTCGTGTGTTTAAAGTTTCTCTCTTACGTGCATGTTTTCCAACCTTCTATATGGACTGTGATTATCTGAATCTTGAGGTCACTAGCACCCCTTTTTTTTTCCTATTTTTTGTGGTCGGGAAAGTAGTCCTACCGATCATTAGGTGTACCACGTGGCCTTTAGTACAATTGCACGCAATAGTGTGTGCGCGTCTCATGCATTCGTTAGACGGGAGTAAGCCTGAGCGGGTCAAATAAATGTTCAGTGCAATTTGCTGTTAAAATTTTGCTAACGTAATATGTTTAATGAAGTTGTGTAGTTGAGATCAATTATTTTCTCTCAAAATAAATTCGTTATTATAAATTGTAATAATTTAAATTATATCGAATATTTTTTCGAACGGATTTATAGTCTAAAGTCAAGACTCGAGTCTTATCCTGAAGATTAGAAATTTAGAATTGAAATGTTTAAATGACGAACAAACCCACTTGGATTTAAGCAGAGGAAAAGTGATGGGAAGAGGGGCAGCGTCCGCTGATCTACGAAGCATGAATGGTTGGGACCCGTAGTCAAAGCGACTTCATCACTTTTGTGTACCCAACGGACGAGCTTAAAAAACCTATTGGACCGGTGGCATCTCCGGTCTCCGGCATAAATGGAAGAGGGATGTATAGTTGAAATAAGAGCACGAAGATTAAGATTTGATACATCCACTTGATTATTCCTGTTAAAGTTGTTCACCTTCCTATGGGAGAGAATTTCAGGTGAAAATGAAAACAATTATTCAAAATAGTGTTCAAGATCAATTAAGATTTTCGCAAGCCAGAATTTATGCATCTTGTAGTTTATTCTATAAGTTAAATTATCATTTTTAAATTATCTTCTAGTCATTATTTTATTTTAAAATTTCACGATAGCCGGTTACAAGCCTAAATAAAGAAGAAGTGATGATATTATATCAATGACAGCCTATTACCATTAAAACATGTCGATGTTAGGCTTGTGATGGCCAACCAACTAATACGTCACAACCATTTACATAGATATGAGTTAAAAAAGATTAACGTAAAATGTTAGTGCATCCCTCACTATAGCGACATGCTCTATCCACACTCGGATGTAGTGAAAAATGAGTAAAGTGTGCTGTAGCGGCGTCTGATTGCAGTGATAAGTCAGTAATAGTTCTTGCACTATATTGGACGAGAGCGAGTAAAGAAGCTAGTTCATACTAGAATTAAAAATATTAGATTAGCTTTTTGAAACATAGGAATATTGACGAGTAAGTCAATAGAGTTAGTGGATACTATACGTAGAAAGAAGGTAAACATAGCTTGTTTTCAAGAGACAAAGTGGAAGGAAAGCAATGCTAAGAAACTAGGAGAAAGATTCAAACTTTTCAATTCATGAACATATACAATTAGGAATGGGGTGAGAATAGTGGTAGATAAAGTCTATAGGGATGCAGTACTTGTTATTAGGAGATTCAAGAATAGGATTATGAGCATCACTTTAGCCTTAGAACTGAAGATATTATATATTATTTATGTGTATGCACCGCACCCTAAACATGATTAGATAATGAGACTAAAAAAATTTTTTGGGACTCTTTGGGAGAGGTAGTTAATAGAATCTCCCTTTCAGAAAAGATATTCTTAAGTGGAGATTTAAATGACCATGTAGGTAAGGATAGAATCAGGTATGAGAGGGTTCATAAGAGTTAAGACTTTAAGTTCAAAATAATATGGATGTCTCTATTCTAGATTTTGCATTAACTAGTAATTTTGGGATAATAAACACTTTTTATGAGAAGATGGAGAATTATTTAGTAACCTTTGCTAGTGGGTAGAATAGAAGTTAAATTGATTACTTTCTCGTTAGAAGATAAAACCTAAGTAGCTATAAAAATTGTAAGGTCATCCTAGGATAATGCTTGACGACCCAACATAAGTTATTGATCTTGGATTTTTGTCTTGTGAGTATAGGTAGAGTAGATATAGGCCAGATTAAGCCGACAATTAAGTTGTGGACTATGAAGGGAGATTTATGTCAGACTTTTAGAAATAAAATATTAGATAGTCCATTAGTCCTAGAAGGATGTAAGAACATAAGGCGTGGAGATAAGATAGATACCTCTGAGTTTTTTGAATACATAATTAACCGTACAAGGAGTGAGGCGAGAGAAATATTTGGAGAGGCTAAAAGAATGAGAGGACATAACAAGGAGATATAGTGGTGGAACAATGAGGTACAACAAGTCATTAGGAAAAAAACACATGAAGCTAGCTTTAATCCTTCAAGGGTAAGATAAATTCCAATTACTGCACTTTGGTTAATCACAAGAGGTCTTTGGTTAGTCACTTTCACGGTTTTAGGAATTCCAATTGCTACAGCTAGCTTTAATCCTTTAATGATAAGATAAATTAGAAGAGTTAGTGCTTAATGCGCTAATGGACAATGTTGAGATTATTTGCACAAAAACAAAAGAAGAATGGTTGTTTATCTGAACATTAACTCGGAATAACTTAGCAAAACCATATATAAACTTGATGATCAATACGAATATTGATAAAAGCCCACCTGATCCAATCTTACAGGAGCCTCTGAGATTCGTGCTAGCTGCTGGAACAAGAACACCTTTCCTTATCTCTCTACTTGTCTTTAGAAAAAACCTATGATAGAGTACTTAGGGAATTAATATAGTGGATACTTGGAAGGAAAATGTGTCCCAATATTATATTGAGATCATGTAGGATATGTATGAAGGTGTTGTAATTAGTGTTATGTTAGTATGTGGGTTGCCTAGTGAATTTTCTATTACAGTAGGATTTCATCAAGAGTCAACTTTAAGTCCATACCTATTTATGCTAGTCATGGATGAGTTGACTAAACATATTTAAGATGAGATACCCTAGTGTATGTTGTTTACAAATGATATCTTCTTAATATATTAAACTAAATAATGTGTAAATAGCAAATTAGATAGGTGGCGTGAGGCTATAGAGAATAAGAGTTTTAAAAGTAGTGGCTCAAAAATAGAATATCTCATTTGTAATTTTGGTTCCGAATCTCGAAGTATGAGTAACCCAACCGAGATTGACAGTAGAGAGGTCCTAGACTATGAAGCTTTTCACTATTTAAGATATATTATCCAAAAGACTAGGACATTCAAGAGGATATAAACCATATGATTAAAGTAGGTTTGATGAAATGGATAATGACATCAGAAGTCTTATGCAATAGAAAAATATATGCGAGATTAAAAGAAAAGTGTTATAAGACAATTGTTCGACCAGTTATACTATAGTTCGAAATATTGGGCCACTACGAGATAACATATGCATAAGATGATTGTAGCAGATATGCGTATGTTAAGATGAATGTGTAATAAAACACAAAATGATAGAATTCTAAATGAAAAGATTAGGAGTTACCTAGTTATAACTTCTTATAGAGAATAAGATTATGGAAAGACATCTAATATGATTTGGTCATGTTTAGAGGTGACCAAACTTTGCCCCAGTTTGATAATAGTTGAATTGACAAGTAAGTGGAAGGTGTAGACGGATGAGCAGACTATTGAAAACGCGAATAATATGGTAAAGGAAGATATCATTGATTTTGGATTATATGATAATATGTGGAAAAATCGTATAACTTAGAGAACAAATATTTATATAGCCGACCCCAAAAATAACAGAAATGAGTTTTAATAATGATGATTTATTTTTTGTCTTAAATTTTTAAATAATTTAACAATTTCTTATGTATGATGAGATCCGGTATTTTTTTAATCTTTATGTAATAAATTACAAAAAAAAAATTATTTCAATAAAAATATGAATTAGGAAAGATTAGTTGACGAAATATAAATCGAAAACTTAATCTTGATATGCCTTGTAACAATATATTTTTCTTATCGTGAGATATATTAGCAATCGTTGATCATTTAATTGGAATGAAATTTAAAATGAGTACACTTAAAATCATAATTTCTCTTTCAAAAGTTCTAAAATGTTCCCTTTGATCCTCATAATTAAATTTATAAATATAAAATTAAAATAATAATTTAAATCTATAACTACTAAAAATAAAACATATCTAGTCATCAATATTATTAATATTCTTAAAAATATAATGATTTTATGAAATTGAATTCTTTTTATTTTTAATTATTTACACAATTTATTTTAATAACATCACTTCAACATATTATATTAAGTTTTGGCCAAAGAAAATATAATTTTATGTGACATATATTAATTTTAGTATTTATAAATTTTAGTTTTAAATATTGTTTTAGCTTAATATTTATAAATTTAATTTCTCTAAAAATAAAAATAAAATATTTTTAAAATATAAAAACCGAAATTAAGACATTCAAAATTTTAAGTACGAAAAATGAAGGAATATATATATATATATATAATTTCAAAATGAAAATGGTAATTTATTCTTTATTCCACCATTCTACCTTTTTCTTCTCAACGAGGATTCTATGGGCTAAAAAGGGTAAGCGATTACTACCTGAGTACCTGTTCAACCGTTACCGTATCTTCCCGTGTCTGGAGTCGTAGTTAATTAGCCAGATTACTTTCCTGCCATTTTCCCATTCCCCCACTGTGACACAAATACTTTCAGTAAGCAGACCGACGATACCAGAGAGAGAGAGAGCAGAGGCGGTGATTTTGAATTCCGAAGATCAACGGCAAATGAAAGGTAGAAGCGGTAAAGGAAATTCCAGCCTGACGACGAAGGTCGGATTACCTGCGCTGCTACTTCTCCTATGCCTTTGCTGTTTCCTCACTGGTTTCTTCGTCTCAGCGATCCTTTCTCAGGTTTGATTCCTATTCCTTCTGGCTTCTTCTTCTTCCCGATCAATACTATGATCGTGATTCTCTTGTTTTTTTTTTTTTCTTTCTTTTCTTAATTCGATCACATTTTTTGAGAATATAAAAGTTCCGCCGCGAAAATTGTAGGATGTGCAAGACACTAGACCGAGAGCGAGGTTGCTGAAATCGATCGGCGACAGGACCGATTTTGATTTATTTCCTTGTGGAGAGAGCGGAGATGGTTCCATCACTTCGATTCCCTTTCAGGTATCGATGGTTTACTTCTCAAAATCTGTAGTGCGGTCTGACTTTATAGTTTGTATGCAGCTTAAATCAAGCTTGATTTACTCGGCTTCTCTGTATTTCATATTTAATTAGAATTTTTTCAAGTGAATTTCCAGTTCAATTTTATGTTAGAGCTGAAGTTATTTCACTGAACATAAATTGTACTGTAATTAACCTACAAAACTTTTTTTTTTATGAATCTCTTAAGTAATTCATTCTCTCTACTATCTAGGTTTTGAGCTGGCAGCCACGTGCATTATATTTTCCCAATTTTGCTTCTGTTGAACAATGTCGGATTATAATCGACATGGCAAAGCCAAAACTTAGGCCATCTAGTTTAGCTTTACGCAAGGGGGAGACAGCAGAAAACACCAAGGGAATCAGGACAAGGTACTTGATTTGCCTGTTTTGCTAAATAGCGATGAAACTGAATATATAATGCTGAACGAGGTTATATCTAGTCATCTGCATAAAGGATCATATGATTCTGGTGTGTTAGTTCCCATCCATTTACTAAGAATGATATATTTCATATTTTGGTTTCTTCCTTCCTGTTGGACAGCATTATGATTGGTTCAACGTGAGTAGTTAATATCTATTATTGCTGTCTTCCTCTTCTTTCTATTTGGAAGCATTTTGACAGCATACATAAAAACGAAAAATATTTTGTTAGTCATTTTTAATCATATGTACTTTAGATTTGGTATGCAAATAAGAATTTAAAAGACAATCACGTGTCTATGGTATGGACAATTCATGGATTGACAGTGATTTAATTAAGTTACATGGTTCTGGAAATTTAAAACTTTGATTTAGATGAGTATTAGCTATTTCAGATTTCCTGAATCTGTTCTGAAAATGAAATTATTTTGGTTGGATGCACCTTTACTTTCTCCCCCATTCTCAACAGTTCTGGAGTGTTTATTGGATCTGTCGAGGACAATACAGGCACTCTCTTGGCCATTGAGGAAAAAATTGCAAAAGCAACGATGATTCCAAGGACACATGGAGAGGTAATAACAAGTAATGCCTTAAGTCTGCAGTGTTTCTGTGTTTGGGTAGTGGGATTATAATTCATATATATATATCGCCCTTTAACTGATTGAAACAGCCTCTTAATTCTAAAAACTTGCTCTTAATGTACATTTTGTTTAGCAAAAAGGAGTCTTATAAAGAGAGATCCACTCACTGATCCTATTCAGTTGGGAGGATATAACCATCTAGGAATTATCTAATTATCATCTCTAGTTCCCTTTCCAGCCGGTTGTGTAACGGATGATTGGATAATTTTACTATGATTTGGATGTGAGGAAGAGCTCTGAATGGTGAATTTTTCTGTTGAATGATATTGGCTTCTGTTTTGACTTTTAATCTTTTTACACATTATAAAACTTCTCTTCACTTGGATACAGAGATGACAATTAGATTATTAGTTCAACCCTCCAAGTTTTCCTGATTTTACAGAATTTCTGCTTTTCTGCACTGGTAAAAGAATGTATTTTGCACTGTGCTTTTCATTTTAGTTAAAATACTTTAACCTTTTATTTCAGGGAAATTCTTAAATTGTTTGGGGGTCTCACCATTTTTCAGGCATTCAACATCTTGCGCTATGAACTTGGGCAGAGGTATAATTCTCACTATGATGCATTCAATCCTTCTGAATATGGCCCACAAGCAAGCCAAAGGGTATGAACACAAAATTAAGTCTGTCTTCTTTTTTATTGGTTATAAATTCTTTTAATTTCCTTCTAATCATATGAGGATTTTACATATCACAAGCTTATTAATGACAATGTCTCCTGTATTGAGAATTTTGCCTCACAATTCTGGTGTATCCACATTCATAGTAGTTATTTTAAATGCGTGAATGATCATTTTTAGTTCATGAAGACCATTTTTTATCATAATCATTGTCGTTTATCGGTTAACAATGTTGGCAAACAGATTGCCTCATTCTTGTTGTACTTGACTGATGTTCAAGAAGGCGGGGAAACCATGTTTCCGTATGAGGTATGGAAAAACGTTATTGTTCCCATCTCAACCTATTTTCGACCTTTTTCTAAAAATCAAGGTAGTCGCTTAACCCATATCTTGTTGATGATATGCAGAATGGATTGCAAATGGATGGAACATATGATTATAGGGAGTGTTCTGGTTTGAAAGTAAAGCCACGACAAGGCGATGGACTTCTATTTTATTCGGTGTTCCCTAATGGAACAATCGATCAGGTTAGTGTTTGTATCCTTAACTTTTATGGTAACTAATTAACTCTTATTACTAAAATTATTTTTATTATTTTCATTTTCAAACATAATCAGCAAGCTATCCCACCACCTCTTTTAATAATATGGAAAACGTTAGGGGAACAAAACTTGAACAAACTTTAGACAAAGTGTGATGAGTTGGCAATCATCTATACCATTCAATTGACGAGTCAACAAGTGATATTGTGAATGATTCTCAACTCATCACAATTTGTCTAAATTTTGTTTTTCTACCATTACCCATCGAATATATCCGCATCATGTAACCAAGTAAAAGAAGCTAAGGCTTCTTCGATAGCGTTTGTTTGCTGTCTTCGTTTCCTAGTTTAAACTAAGTAGATGCTTTTTTACCTTTTTTATTTTTTTTAATGATGATTATTATTATTATAAATTGGTAGACATCGCTCCATGGAAGCTGTCCAGTAATCAGAGGGGAGAAATGGGTCGCAACAAAGTGGATCAGAGATGAAAGTGGAGAGGAATGATTTCTTGTATACGGACTGGGTAATTCTGAACTAAATCTCAATCCCAGTCTTCCTTCCTTTTCTTTCATGTATTTTTATTAGATATTTGATATATAGCCTTTATATGCCAGTAATAGGCTGACTAAAATTTTTGAACAATCCTGCTTTTTTCCCAAACTGCAAAACAATGATGAGCTAAACTACAACGGGAAAAAGAATTTTTAACGCACACAAAATAATTCAACACCTTATCTCACAATGAGCCCACAATTATCTCAGCTTGCACTTTCCAACCGTTTAAACTGCAATTCGAACCTCTAAACTTAGATTAAGATCTTGTAGTATATTCAAATGCATAAAATCATTCAGATTGTTCTCTTTTTTTTTTTAATTTGAGCGGGTTTCGAGAAACTGCAGTTTGATGTTTAATTCAAAATATTAAACACCTTAAATTTACCCAACTCCAACGTTTAGGTAAAAAAAAAAATGCAATTGAAATAATTTGCATGGGACTAACTGCAGCCTGTGCTTGCAGAGTTACCTGGTCGTAATCATTGGACTCTTTACAATCAGCACCAACAATTCAATATCTACAACATCCCGTGAGCGCTCATTACCATAACATACACTAGGGAAAGAAAAAAAAAGAATGCTTTGTACGTATCAGAGTTTGAGTGAATGTTGGTACGGTTGCTTTCCCGATCGCTTCAAGAGATGCATACAAGCAGCTGCTGTGAATAAACCGACCGCGGCAAATCCAATTATCACTGAATTCTCAATGCTTCGATAGTATCCTCCCTACAAGCAAGCAACAAGACAGCTTTGTATAAATTCATATATATTAACCACATATTTTAAAACAAATAAGTAAAGATATCGAAGGCTACACTTAGGTCGGCAGTCGAAATTCCTACAATTCATAGCAATATAAGTACAAAACTACCTAGGCTTTTAGTTTGTCCGAACTTCAGTTTCAGTAACTATGCAATGTGTTGATATGTCTACTTGTCCAGGTTTTTTTTTTTTTTTTTTTTTGGGAGTATTTTCAAGTCACATGAAACCCCTTTCTTTTTTTTTTTTCCTTTTTGTAGTGATAACCTAGAGTTCTTCTCTACTATAGTGACCAAGATCGATGAAAATGATAAAAGAGAGAGAGATACGCACTTGCAACAGAAAAAACAAAATAGCTGCATTAGCAGGTGCCAGAGAAAAGCTTATCATCCCTCCACGCAACTCATTAGGCACATACCTGAAAACAAACAACAACCATAAGAATCATAATATACATAATAAAAAATGACATTTTCGCTATTAGTTAGAAATGAAGGCACTTACAAGGTTCTCAATCTGGCAAGGGAAGGAAAGATCAGGCCACAACACGCATGATACAAGCAAAATAGTGCCAGTAAAAGACCTAGTTCCTGTAAATGGCAATTCATTTATTATCAACTTCAATAAACAAAGCCCTGTTTGGCCAAAGAAAACAACTGAAGCCGTGAAAAGAGAGAGCGAGACCTCTCTACCTGATAATCATAAGCCACTATGGTCAATGCTAGTCCTGATATGCCAAATCCATATGGTAGGCAATCTTCTGTTCGAAGTGATGTAGGCCCACCAGTTAGCCATGGAAATAATGAGCTCCCAAGCATTCTAGTCCCCAGAAAACATGGATATATCAATCCTAAATGCACTTCTCGCCCATCAGCCTAGACCGGAAATGTAAAGATAAAAAAGAAATATTTTCTATTCAACTTTCAGCAAAAACATATGGAATTTATGTTTAGAATACTTCTCCTTAACAAACTCATTTCTCATTTTATAAGCTCTTTTGATCAATAGCCAAAAAATCAACAAAATCCCCATGGAAGATATTGTGTATTTTCCTAAGAAAGGTTAAATAAGGATCCATACCACTAATGTGGGGGCCCATAGAACCCAAAAGACTGCAGTAGAGAAGTGAAGACAAGATTGTGCCCATGCCAATAACCATATCCTTCTATCTGGTAAAAGGCATACACAACATTTTTAAATGATGAGAACATGTTCTTAATCCTTTCCGAACACATGATAAGACTTTAATGACAAATATTTCTAACAAAAAGAGCTTCCCTGTAACTTGTTTCAAATGTGTATTACTAAGATTCTAATCACAGTCTGTCACACTTAATATTATCATTATTCAATAAGGGCATCTCAATATAAGAGAGCAAGAGCAAGAGCTGACAACTGGTCTGAAATTGTTATTATGAAAACTGTGTAGTCTAACATGTTTTAACATATCATTTAGCACTTAAACTCCAGCAATTTGGCAATTGATCGATTGGAATGTAACCAGTTCACCTAAGTTCCCACAACCACTTCTAGCTTAAGATTTCTAAATGGTAAGTAATAAGCATTATAAGAACTATAAACAATATGTAATAATAACTCATACCACCAAAAATAAATTCAGAAAAGGATGTTCTGTACTCCTTCAGTGTTGTTCTCTGTGATCCTTCCTTCCATCCTTTGGTGATCAAAGTGATGCATATCACTGCCAACAAGACAGCTATATTGGCATGAGATCCTAAATTTTTCTTCACATTATCACTTATCATCAGCCAATTCACAAGCATTTGGCTTCCAATTAACGACAACGACTCATTAAAAAATCATTAGCCAAAAAGTGTCCATAAGCATCTCTTTCCTGTGCCCTTCCTGCACACAATAAAAAAGTAAAAATAAAAATAAGATCATGTAAAGGCTGTGAAAAAATAAATATATATGTATAAAAGGCAAATCAAAACAAAACCATCTGTAACAAACAAACCTTTTCATGTTGAATGACCATCCTAGTCTCGAAACCAAACGAAAAGATCGAAGATGCTAGAGATAAACCGATACTGGCTGCAAAAACACTAGGATGCTTCGCAATCCTTTTCCATATGGAAACCAGAAGGTGCAGAATGCAAAACATCAAACAAATTTTCTTTTGACCTCTACACAGAAAGAATGGGAAAGGGCATATTTATTAAAAATATTTTTGCTTCTGCTGTGAGTGTATAATTGTTAAGCATTAAAAAGAAAAACTAGGTATAGGATGCACTTACATTAAATCAGAAAGAACTCCTAGAAATGTACCAACAAGAAAAGCAGCTCCAGATCCAACACAGAGAGATAACACCATTTCCTCTCTGCTAACTTCATAGGAAGCTAACTCAAATTCTCCAAACACTGGCCATAACCCTTCCATCACTGCAAGAAGCAATCATGCCCGATCTAATTCAGCTCAGTAGCATAGAAACTAAACGAGATTAAAAAGAAGAAGAGAAGGAAGTAAATCAAAGAAGTTCTAGCAAACGTAAAAAATGTGATCGACTCAACACGATCACATTGCAAAACAACTCAAACACACAAACGTATCGGTTTATTCACTTATTTATTTTTCGCTTCGAACTTATTCTCGGAAGCCAAACGGTAAGTAAGCATTGAAGTGAAATTTAACAAACCGGATGCAAGAGAATAGAGAAGAAGGAAGTTTCGCTGGAAGCGAAGAAAAGAAGATGAGAATCCATGATTGAAAAGAGTAGTAGGAGTTCTGGTGGACTTGCTGTTCTTGGAGGCGTAAGGCAAGAGAAAGATGGAGAGGAGTCCGGCGAGGAAGATGAAGATGAACAGCAAGGGATTCGGTTCCCAAACCGAGCTCTCAATGACAACGGCCATTGATGAGGATAATGAATAAGGCGGAGTAGGATATCTAGTTCTCTCGAAAACGCCATAGATCTCCAGCCATTTCTGAATCTGTGTAGATCGGCACGTAAGAGAGCCGCGACGCGGGAGGGAAGGAGGGGGGAGTGCGGCAGTTGTGCGGTTAAGCCAAATCGGCAAATTCCGCGGGAATGACTGGGCCGTTATATGATGCAAGGCCCATTACGCTAGCCCAATTTATGGGCTCGCGCTGCAATAGTGGCCCAAAAGTTGTGATTTGAATGATTTGTAATCAGGCGAAGATCAAATCAGTTTTTATCTTAGCAATTGGTTCAAACGAGAAATAAATTTTGATCTTATCTTATTGACGTAGAATCGATATTACGACTTTTTTGAACTTGAATTGTAAGTCGCAAGAACCATATAAAAAGCACATTTACTGATCAATTTATTTTCTCATCTCACTTCTTTGGCTGCCATAATTAATCGGAAGCATACATCGGATCAAACTAAACCCCATCGTAATTTTCTTAATCGGAAGGTCTTAAATGCCTACAAATAAATAACTGGAGTCATTCTTCCGGAAGGAAAAAACAAAAACAAACAAACAAACAAACAAACAAACAAAACCCAAGTAAAGAATGAAAGAATTAAAGAACACCCAACACTTCAAAGTTCAAATCCCAATTAAACAACAACAATGGCTTGGTTAGAATAATGCTCGGCTTGTTTGTTTCCCTGGAAAGCAATTCTGACCAAATTTCCTCGTTTCTTTCTCTCTCTCCTCTAATCATAAGAAACAAAACCTACTTTTGATACTGTCCTAAACCTACAAACTATCATATACTTTTCTTACCCACTATGAAAAACAGGGACAAGTGGTACACCTACACTATTATAGTCTATAGACATTTGGGAATTTTTATTTTTATTTTTTTGATTTACCGACTAAGAACACTGCATACTTGATTTTCCTGCATTTGAATTCAGCATATTCTTCTGATCTTTGCACTTGCTTGCCTATATTATTTACTTCAATGCAAATCCCATGAAGAAGCTTTGTGTTTTCTCCTTCTCCCTGAATTTGAGAAACAAAAAAACTTGATCAATACTGAGGAAAAAAATAATGTATTACATCAACTGATCTCTTATCAAGCTATTATATATAGGAAGTTTGATCATAGATTATACAGCCTACATCCTAAATTGTAAATTTCAATGTCCGCTATACCCTAACCTTTTTACTATAGAAGAACTGGGCAATTCCAGCCTGAATCAAGATGGAAAATGTTATTGTTTTCATTATTACAGGACCTAGAGACTAGAGTACTGCATCTATTTTGACTGCAATTGGAGAGAGAAACAGATTATGAGACTACACCAGAAGCATACCTTCTTCATCAACTTTGGACACCAAAATCAGTCGCATCAGACCAGCCTTCCAAACAAGGCACCGTTTCCATTGATGATATAGACGATATTGATGATATTTTGAAGCTTCTGCAGTAGGAAGAGTGCAGGAATTGATAAATGAGAAAAATAAGCAAACTCGGATCATGATCATACTGGAAATTTGTAAGACTATTTACCTTCCATCAGGATAACATGTTTGCTTTTCAACCCCCGTGTTTAAATCAGATTGGCTACTTGAAAAGACTTTTCCACTATCCATCTGTGACAATGGAATATGAATCCTTAATGTGAGTAAATCACTTGAGGGAGAGCAGTAGGTAGATGTGTACTAAACACAAATAATTCTTACATTGAGATTTTTATGCATCCAGTCCGGAATATTTTCAGAAAGAAGGTTGATATAGCGTTCCATTGCTTCCTCTGGGCTAATATTTCCAAGCTGTTGCCAAGCATTCCTTTAACAGTTTATAGAGCTTCATATATGAGTTTCATCATGTAGCCAAAAAAAAAAACACATATTTAAGCTCGCAATGAGCTACTTTCATCAAAGGGCAGGCCTCAATTTGACAAGAAAGCATGTTACGAAGCGGGTATATACTAGGATTTCTATTTGACAAAGCACACAACCATCAGTGATAAGGATTCATACACATGAAATGAATAAACATAGCAAACAGAAGTGATCTGAAATTGGCAAAAGAGTAAAGCAATAGAAGGGGGTAAGGAGTTCATCCATACAAGGTAAAGGAAGAAGAAAATTTTCCTTTATTCTTATCACACTTCCTCAAACAAACCAAAAGTAATCTCAAGGTGTAAGGATTAAGATTTTCCCAAGAACAAATAATAAAAAAGAAAAGTAGAAGACTACCATTTTGCTCGTGCCGAGAGCTTCAATGCCATGGGTTGGGGCTCGCTGCAAGGACCTTGAATGGCAATCTTGTGAAGGCCATACAGCTCCCTCTTCAAATCACTTCCGAGATTTGAAATCTTTCCAGCATTGCTCTTAGATCCAGTATACACTACAGCATCACTGAAAACCCTATCCAACTCTGTTCTCTCTATTCCCTCCCAATCATCATCATCTTCCTCCTGCTCCTCCTCCTTCTCCTCCTCCTTTTCATTTTCGTTAACTTCGTCGCTTACACTGCTTCCCTCTCGCTCAGGAACTTCATTCTCCTCTTCATGCTTAATCATAGAAATTTCAAAACCACAAAACTTAGCAGCCTTCGTAAGACTTTCGTCGAACAGTTTATCTCCGCCTTCTTCCGCTTCTCCGACGCCGCCACCGCTGCATCCACTGCACCGATCATCGGAGTTAACTCTCGAGACCTCCTCGCTCTCATGATCGTTAAGTTCCGTGTCACGCACTTCTCTCACCGACTCAAACTTTTCATTTCTAACCTTCGATTCTATTTCAAAACCTACCTTTTCGGCTGCTTCTCCGGAAATACGAATCATCCTCTCACTCTTCAGTCTGGTAATCTCCGATCCTACTCCATGTTTAAACGTAACAGGTTGCGCGCTCAAGGACAAAATCTTGGCGACGGCAAAAGACAGCAGAAGAGAACTAGCAATGGTCATTAGAAGTTCGAAGAAAAGCTCCATGGCTTTTTCTCTGCAGAAAGAAACGGAGAGGATGGAGAGAGAGAGAGAGAGAATAATGGTCGTGACGGTGGAAGAGAGGGAGAGAAATGATGATGAAGAAGAGGAGAAGACGACGAAGAAAAGAAGAAGAAAGTGATTTCGGGGGAAGAGAGGAAGGTATATCCGATTTTTTATTTTTATTTTTATTTTAAATGAAAATTTAGGGTGTCTGTCCCAGGACCTTTTTTTGGAGCGAAAATAGAGCAAGGTGTTGAAACCCAACCGGTCCATTTTTTGTACAGCAAATCCGTTTCACCGACCGGTCAAGGGATATTCGTTACCACTTTCTTATTTTCTATTTTTCTTTTTCTATTTTCTTTTTCTATTTTTTTTTATTTTCTTTTTTAAATCAAGGCATTATTTATTCATTGATTACATTTTCTGTTTGGACTTTAATTTTACGAATTTTATTGAATTTTATTAAATTAATTTATGGCCGTGCGAATCATTTGAAATTAATAATGTTTTATAATGAACTAGCCGGTAATATATGAGAGTATAAATATAATATTTTTATAAAATAATATATAAAAGAAATTAAAAAATATTAATTAGATAAATTTATTGAATAATTATATTAAATAATATAGTTATATTTTTATTTAAAATTATATCAAAATTAGTAAATTTAATATTTATTTTTAAGTTAAAAATCTCTTAAATTTTTATAATTCTCACTTTTATTTATTAATCTTTATTTTGATTATAAATATTTCTGACATAATTATAATTATAATTTTTTATCATATTAGAAAGTAATAATATTAAAAATACGAAGATCATATAAAAAGATACAAAATCGAAATGTGAAAGAGATACAAAATTAAATATATATTAAAGATGTAAAAAACTAAGAGTGAGATGATAAATATTATGTATTATAATTTTTTTTTCTTTTTTAATAGTTAAAAAAAAAAGAAAAAAAATAATATAATAAGATTATAGTGAATGTATTATATAATTTAATTAAACAAATATTAAATTGAAATATTAAATTTATTATATAATTGAGATATTTTAGAAAATTATTGTACGATATGAAATGAATGTATTTTAAAAAATTTGGCGGCAATTTTAGTGGCAAAATTGCCACATAACATACTTATTAAGTTGAAAATACACGTGTGGCATAATATATATAGCTAAGCTCAACTTTTATTATATACTATTAGTTATCTAACCCGTGCGATATACAAGAGCATATATATAATGTCCCTATAAATAACATTAAAAAAAATTAGACATAACATTAATCAAATAAGCTAATTTAATAGTTAGATTAAATATCAATAATTATCATTAAATAAATAATATTTATAATTATAATAAAATTTAATTTTATATGTGATCATAAAATATGCCAATATAAAAATTTATCATGATTTTATTTTTATATATTTATTTAATAAAAGGAAAAAAAAAGAAAAAAAAAAAAAGAAGGGGTAGTGGAGATTTTCTAATGTAAGTATGATTCATACGCTCAATTTTATATGAAATTATATTATTTAACATAATTAAATATATATAATAATAATACATAAACCATATTCATTCATACAAATTTCGTAGCATAAGAACCTAAACTCTTAATTAACTACGAGCTGGTTGGATCTATATATGGGGCCCAAGTAAGTAGTGTACAATCGCACTCAAATTAGGACCACCTCTATGTAATTAATGTCAATAGATGTCTTCTTCAAGGGTTGATCTATTTTAGTATTTTATGATATTGTCCATAAAATTGGGAAACATAAAATTTTTTTTTTTTTTTTTTAAATGATAAACACATGCAAATTTAGTACAAAGCATTATCGCCATTGCGTAGGCTTATTCATATCTTATCACTCACACACTTGAGAGTAGTCTTTAGGTAGGGCTGGGCAAAGGAGAGATCAGATGCAAGTTTGATTCAAACCGACACGTCGTTGAAAACTCTTTTATTGTTAAAAATTAATGAAGTAATTGATCTGATCCAGACCAAACTAAACTAATGAGGTGTTATTCAAACATGTCGGCTGATAATTAACACTATTTTTGTCTTAACATAAATCTCAATGCACTACAAAACTCATTTCTTAAGAAACTAACAAAGTATACATCCTGATATTTCACCTTAATTTTTATAAATGGAAGGTGAATATATTTTAAATTTATATATAATAAAATTTTGATAAATATAATTTAATACATTTTTTTAAATATTATTTAATTAAAATTATTAATTTATCAAACCTTACGCCAAACCTATCATTATAAATCCCCTTTCCCTGCCCAAATTCACGATCGTTTCGCCCAATTAGGGTTTCTTTAGGTTTTTTGAGGTTCTCGATCTTCTAGATCCTTAGCCGATATGGGAGGAGGCAATGGCCAAAAGGCAAAGATGGCTCGCGAGAAGAACTTGGAGAAGCAAAAAGGCTCGAAAGGTAAGAGTTCCTCGAAATTCCCTCTGTTAGGTTATAGTTCTGTTTGGTTTCTGAGAAAGCAACGAAGAAAATTGAGTTTCCGTTAGGATCTATCACTAATTTAGTCGATTTACGCGAGAAAACAAGAGCGCATATTGTGTTTGTTGCGCCAGAATTTCTTGCTATTTCAACTCGGGAGCCAAAATGATGAATATATATATATATTATAATAAATTAAATATTATTTCTTTCAGGAAGTCAGCTCGAGGCAAACAAGAAAGCAATGAACATCCAGGTAATCGCTTCATCATTCTTACCTTAGATTAAGAAACTGGTTTGAATTTTACTTGTGGTTGAACCTTAATTTTAATGAATTCCATAATTCTTTTTCTCCTGAATATTCTGCCTTAGGATACATGAACTGTAGGTCTAGATTTATACTTACATGCTTACATATGGATTATCGAATTGTCTTTCCGGAATCATTAATCAAATTTGTCTGAAAACTGTCTTAGCTGGAATTTCAAAACATCTTACATTTGAGCTTCTTTTAATGTATGCAAATGATGCACTGAAGCTTAGCATAGAAATTAACTCCTATATCGGGTGCCACTCATTTGAAAGGAGATGGTGGGTGCCATATGGTATAGGCCCCACCCGAAATCTCTCACATGGAAAATATAGACTATACATCCAATGTAGGAGATCACTTCTCAACCTTCTCTTATTACATGTTTTAATTGTTCATGTATTATAATATGTTTGTTTGGGGTAAAATTTCCACTTGATATAATTTTGTTAATGTTGAAATGCAGTGCAAGGTTTGTATGCAAACATTCATATGCACCACTTCAGAGGTGAAGTGCAGGGAACATGCCGAGGCAAAACACCCGAAATCTGATGTCTATGCTTGTTTCCCTCATCTTCAGAAATGAGAGAAACTAAAAAGATGGTTGTGAGTTTATATAAGAAAAGGAAAATGGATAATTGTACTATCCTATTTGTGTAAATCTTTCTACAACAGTCTAGACTGATTACTTCTCTACCTAAAGGATACATTCAACTCAAGTGTTGCTTGAAATAACGTTATGATGTGTCTCTCAGTTTCATTCTCTGTCTCTCTATGTAAGAGAAGAAAATGGGAACCTTTATGTCTCTTTGTTGAAGTGAAACTATGGTAATGGTAATGTGTGATGGAATGAATATATTAGTGAGAACTGTTTTCAATATTCTGATTGAGATTTTTTGCAGATCAAGATAGGAATTGATTCTAAATGGACAGCGGAATCACCATCTCAGGTTTTCCAATATTGGGCTTCTGGGTAAATTTTTTGGAAGCTTAATCTCCCTACAGGTTAATCTTAATCCGACTTACGAATCCTGGACCCAAAAGCTGTAATTAGTTATAGAGATTAAACTTTAGTTTGAAGTTAGAAAATAGTTTATTGGCGCAAAATCTTGTTAAAATTTTCATTTAGGCCACGTTAGGTTCGAAGGATTTGGTGGAAATTAAATGAAAATAAATTCTATTAATCCATGTGATTTGATCTATATTTGTGACGAGAATTAAAATTCTTCCTCCTCTGAAAACTCTCATTTCTTATAAAATGTATTTTTAGTGAGAATGGAATTTATTTTATACGGATTGTTTTTGTATTTTTTAAATCTTATTGGGGTATTTAAGTAATATGTGAAAAATTAAAGTATTAGTGTGGTTTTTTCTATTTAGTCCGGAATCAAAATCGTCTTTACTAGTATATGCAACTAAATAAATGATTTCTTAGTGAATTGTCTATTCTTATTTATTTTCATTCACATTCCCAAAAAAAAATTAAAGCATAATTCTAAGCATCAGGATATAACTGTTGAGCCACAAAATCCAGACTACAAGACATCAGATTATAACCAAAGAAGCCCACTAAGAAACCCAACCATTTCCATTTTCGCCACACAAATGACAACCCCTCCTAGCTTTTGATCGAGTGGTACCTGGCTTAAATTAATTTTACCAAAGAAAAATGCCTTAAATTAATATGTGATAATGAACGAATGATGATAATTGATGAAGGAAAATAAGAACACTAGAACAGTGATATAAAGCTCACCAATCAGGATCTAATAAAACGATTGGAAAGCTTACTCAAACTTGACCTCTAACGAAATTATAAGTCCATAATAATTTGGATATATCTAAAGTCATGGCTGTATAGAAAAGTACACGATCCATGCTAATAATAATTTTTTTTTTTTTTTTTAAAAAGGGTTACTTGAGAATCCACATAAACGACAATTCACGAGTTGTTAGAATAAACTCTGTTATACATTCCATTAAAAATGACACATGGACTCCGGTTTATGTACAGATTCCATATGATAATAGGAAAGCTGCTGTGTATGATTACGACTGTGTTCGAATCCTGCTACTTTCCGCTGCCCTCACCTGTGAGAAATATGGGTGGGCCTGGAACAGAGAACGGAGCCATTCATGATGGAGAAAGGGAAGAAAAAATTGATGTCTCTTAACTTTTGCAGACTAAAAAGAGAGTTACAAAAGGGAGAAAAGAAAAGAGGCATATTGTATAGCTTCAACTTTTGTTGAGAAAATTACCATGGCTTCTCTTGCAGTTACCCTGTCCTGATGGTCGTACCGTAGAAGTTTATCAAGAAAATCAATGGCCTGGATTTCAAGTATGATTTAATAAAATAGAAAACCAGTGGATATGAAATATGGTTTGTTATGCTTTAAGCCCGTAAAGACCAATCCAAGAACTTGAAAGCAAAAGAGAAAAAAAAAAAAAGAAAGAGGAAGGTGGATGACCTCTGGGGAAACTAGAAGCTGATTATCTGCATTGATAAATTTAGACCAGGGCTTCCGGCTGTGCCTGCAGGAAATATATTAAAGAATTGAATCAATTCTGTAAAGGCAACCCTTATAAGGAAAAATCAAAGCACAAAAATACATACCTTCCAACAAGAGCCTCCAGTTGTGGGTCAAGCTCCAAGTGATATTTGTTCAGATATGCATTTAACTCATCAGTTCCAAGAACCTGGACATAGTAGATAGAGGCACTAAAGTTACTGCCGGTCCTTTGCCACTAATAATCGATATATATTGAGCTTTCAGAAGTCAGAAGTACCTTGGCAATTTTGACAAGCTGATCATGGTTATCATGGCCATAGAAAAATGGTTCCTTGCGGAAAATCTACATAGAAAAATGAAGTCTCATCTACCCACACAAAGTTTCCAAGTAGATAATATACAGCATAAAAATACTCACCATTCCAGCAAACATGCAACCAAGGCTCCACATGTCTAGGGAATAATCGTAATCTTGCAAGTCAACTAAAAGTTCAGGTCCCTTAAAGTATCTGAGAAAGAAGAGTGGGTTTCATTAATAAACAGGTTTTACGGATGTCTATGTTAAAAGCATCCAAACTGGCAAGTATACATACAGAAATTCTACAAATTAGCCTGCTTCCAAAAGCCAAAACGAGAATTAGGCAATACATGTATTAATTATTTGGCATTTCCCACGCTTTTCCATTGAAATTTCAAGAAACCCAATACTGGTTGTATATTACAGCATGTTTTGGTTATAAAATATTCAATCCAACTTGATGGAATATTAAAAATTTAAGAGCAGAAACTTTTAAAGTTTTCTGGTGAGTATTAATACATTCAAAGATGATCCATGAAAATATTCATCTATCCATTTATGTACTTAGACTCTTTGAGGATGAATGATTCACAACTGAGCCTATATATATATATATATATATAATACACTTAAGACAATACCTCGAAGCTACACGGACATTATATTCCTTGCCAGGGTGGTAAAATTCAGCAAGACCCCAATCTATCAAGCGAAGTTTTCTCAATTCATGATCTATCATAACATTATGAGGTTTGACGTCCCTGTGCATTATTCCTTGCGAATGACAATAATCCAGAGCCTGTAATCAGATAGCTATTTATTTCAGCATAAACAATGTTGCACAAGCATAGTTCCATATAGTTGTAGGTGGAGCTTGCCGTACTTGAGGTACATATACATTGTTGCTAAAACTGAAGGAACTTCTTTATGATACAATTATGTAAATGACGGGTTCCACCAACTAAGACACATAGATATTGAATGATTGAACACACCAAAGGGAAACTTAACACTACCTTTGATTCCTGAAAACTGTTTAGAAGTTTTTTTTTTTTTCCCCTTTTCTGGTGCAATCGTATGGAAATTTGTCCTCTCACTGTTTTTTAACACACCAAAGGGAAACTTAACAATAAGTTTGATTCCTGAAAACTGTTTAGAAGTTTTATTTATTTATTATTATTATCTTTCCTTTTCTGATGCAATCATATGGAAATTTGTCCTCTCGCTGTTTTCTACTATTGGTTATTGAGAAATGACACCTATTTCTATAAGGTATTTCAATGCTCAAGCAATCTACAATCGTAAATTGTATCATAAGTAACCTAATGGATTGACCAGCTATTCTTCATTTCTATGTTGCTTCAAGTTTAGACATAAAAGAAGGAAAAGCTGCAATAACATCAGAATTTTGATTTATCCAATGCATAAGTTACCTTGAGCAGCTCATAGATATAGTACCGAATATCATAATCAGTCAACGTTGGATACAACACTTTGAAATCTGTGCTATTCACAAACTCAAAAATCAAGCTAGGAGTTTTGGAATGCTGGTCTCTGACAATATCAAGAAGCTTGACAATATTTGGACCTCCACAGAGGTTCTGTAGAATTTTAATCTCCCTCTTTATCTGCAAAAAGACCATAAGACTCATATTTATTCCCAAAACATTATCTACAAACTCTTCTTATACCTTTCAAAATTATTAGACAGCTGAATTTCACCTTCTTTTTCTTAACAGGCTTGAGGATCTTGATTATGCATCTCTCTTTGCTATTGACATTTATGCCTTCAAAAACCTCACTGTACTTTCCCCTTCCAACCTTCCTAACAACCTCATAATCATCTTGATCACTGAAATCAAAAAAACATGAAAATGAAATTGGGAACAGAAACAATTACACATACAACAAATAACAGATACAATCACCACGACTACTGCAATAGTAAAGTACTGAACATCTGCTCGGCGATTACAAACATTTTCTAAGCAAACAAACAAAATTTTAGAAAGTACGTACGATCTCAAATCGAACAAACAAAAATCAAGTATCAACAGAGATTATCCAAATCAACGACGAAAATCAACTCGAGTTAGGGTTTAAGCTATTACTTACCCCCATTGGACGGCAAGAGACTCGTAATCCCAATACTCCTTTGGACGAAGAACGTTAACATCGGCATAAACACGAGCTTTGGACATAGCTAGACGATTCGAGCCGTGGATCTCGATCGGCTCCTCCGCCTCTGTATCGACCTAGTTGTGATTCGAGTTGGTGAAGATAGGAGAGGCGATATGGTGGTGAAGAAGCGGGTTTGGGGAAGAGGGGGTGCGCCGGATTAGGAGAGTGCGTAATGGGCCAACGCAAGACGACAAGGGTGCACAATAGCAGTAAGCGAAGGTTTAGTGCTGATTCGTGGCACTTTCCATGTGCCCGTTATATTTTTCTCTCATACGCAAAATAGCAATTGCGCGGAAAGGATGAAAGTGTGAGCTCCGGGCGGACCGGGCGGTTAGTAAAACCTAAAATAACGTATCGTGGGCCCAATGTGCTGATACCTGATGGGCCCCTAGTGGGTTTTGGGCAATTTTTTTATTTTTTCACAAAACTTAGTACGACACGTCGTATATTCCACAAACAGTAGTTCTTTCTGGAAACCAAGTAATTTTCTTAGCACAAATGGAATACAGACAGAGCAACCAAAAAAAGGTCAAGAAAATATATTAAAAGCAATAAGATTCTAAATTGCTCTTGTACAATTTTCTGTACCACATCAAACACAGTGCTTAAGTTGAATAAATAAATATGGAACCCCCAAAAAGAAAATCTATTTTTCTAGATTATTACACAGCTTGAGGTTGGATTTGCTCGAAATCGAAAACCTCGAACATGATCCGTCTCACATCGGGCTTACCGTAGACAGTGTAAGAGAGGCCATGAATGGCTTGTTGAACGGCCGTGGTTGAGGGATTTCTTAGTCTTCTGTTGTGCTCGTATGCATCCTGAACTTGTTCGGAGTAAATTATAAATTTATGAAGATACTTGTCCCGTAAATATCTCCCACAGAATTTGTTCATCAGAAGTCGCCTGTGCTTCTCTTGAAGCCATTTTCCTGGAGCATCTAGATGCTTCATCAATAACCTCTCCGCCATGACAATATCCTTTAAGATTAACAAATCGAACATTAAAAAAATATAATTCAAAAATGAAATTTAGACGGACTAATAAATGGAGGGAAAATATATATATATAAAAGTAGAATACCTGGATCTTCTGCCCGATGTATTCAAGTCGTTCGTAACAGAATCGAGGATGCTCAAACTTGTGCTTTGATGGGTGTAAAAAGCAAAGCTGTGTTTGTTTACGAAGAAGTTAAATGAGACAAAACTAGGGAAATGAAAAGGCCTACACTTACTATTGAATGTGGTTGGTATCTATAAGTGATAAACACCATAAAAGTGATACGCAACTCATCTAAGATTCCATTTGGGTAGACTTGTTAAAACAGTATAGCATAAATAAGTTTTAAATTATATTTTTTTTGGACTTAATTGGATATGGGGGAAACTGAACTTCGGACCTAAACCAGAGAAAAGTAAGTCTTTCCAAATAAACCCCTAGTTTTAGCGTTTGAAACTCCAGTTTGCCCCAAAAAAACTCCCAATTAATCGCAAACGCTAATCAAGATTCCAAGTCCAACATATCCTACAGTTAGAAACTCCAAAAAGGATGGGCTAAGAGGGGAAATACCTGAAGGCCAAGGCCGAGTTCAATATTCCTAGCTTCGGTGATGTCTAGAATTCTATCAGTGACTTGTAGAGGGTACCCAAGTGTTCTCATAACATGAGGCCTACTATCAAAATCCCATATATTTCCTCTAAACCGATGCATTCCGGGTGGGACACATGCCCTAAAGAGTCTCGGGTGAGCAAAAAGAGCATCTTCTGGAGGCTGAGGAAAGGAAGTAGTGAGACGGGACTTGATCAAAAAACCCAATTTTGTTTAATCGAAAACGGAAAGATGATTCTAGAAGCAAGGCTTATTACCTTATAGGAAGCAATATCTTGCCAGCTGATCTTATTGTCTTCGAATTCAATGGAGACATAATCTACATCTTCAAGCTGTCTCCTTAATCTCGGTTGACAGTCTTCTGAATCCGGGTCCATTCCAAATACCTCGAAAAGGACCCGATATACTTCCGGCAAACCGAAACATAGATATATTGCCCCAAACAAGGCCCAGAACACAGATCTGCCCACATCACAAATAGATTTTTAAAATGGACTCAGATATGTGGTGTAAGAAAAAAACATGTAAACATGAACATGATGTCTAGTAAGCAAATCTTCAATAGCTCATTTGCTTCCTCTCCAACTACTCCAAAATCCTCAATGAAAAGTTCGACAAGTATTTAGCTTTTTCGATTTTGTGGGGCCCACTTATACTGAATTTCTCTCATAATCTGCTATGCATTATTGTTGAAAACTGAATTTTCAACTTCAAACCAACATATCTCTTTTTCAACCAAAATTTAGGCATATTCAAACAAAATCAATTTTTTTTGGGCCAAAAAAAAAATAAAAAATCAAATTAAAACTCTGCTAAAAATAAACTGTCAATATGACCACGGTGTCTAATTAACAAATCTTCCTTAGCTCATTAATCTTTTCAATAGTGGGAAGCACCTATATTGAATAAATTCTTCATTTCTTTCAAAATTTTGACGTACATTGTTGTTGCAACCTGAATTTTCAAACTTCAAACCAAGCATCTCTTTTTGAAACCAAAATTAGCATACTCAAACAAACCCAATTAAAACTCGTCACAGAAAAAATGAAAAGAACTTACTTCACAGGGCCCTCTCGATCCTTCCTTATCATCCTATCCATATCATCAAACGGGAAAATCAGATTCTGCAAGCTAGCAGCTTTGATCCACTTTGGAAGATTCCTCTTCCCAATCAACCCAAACACTCTCTCCCTCATCGGACCAGGCGATTCTCTAGGATATCTCTGCAAAAAATACTCAGCCAAAGCCAATTCAAGCACATACTGACCCAAAAAGCATAGCCTAGAATGACCCGATCTGACATGCCTAGCATTCGTTCTTTCACAAGAAGGATGCTGAAACGCCAGGTACAGCAAAGAATCAAACTGCTTGGCCGGATTATCATCTCCGAATCGATCAGAAGGCTCTAAAGAGTACCCTAGGGCTTGCTTGGCTTCGAGCAAGTACTCATCGATCCACGTTTTATCGGCGTTGTTCAGACGAGAAGAAGGTAAGCAGGAGCTTAGTAAAGGGAATGATTTGAGTGATAATTGAGGGCTGTTTAGGAATCGTTCGGCTAGTTTCTTGTCGTCTAGAGGTGGTCTTAGGATGAATTTCTTAGGCGGGATTTTCTTCTTAGGTGAAGTAGCTCGTTTGCGTTCGGAAAGCTCTTTGAGAAGTCGTTGAGGGCTATTCTGAGGGAGCTCTTTTTGCGGCGGATCGATGGCGACGGAGAGGATCTGGGAATTTCGGGATTTAGGGTTTAGGAATTTGGAGGGATGGAATTGGAGGAGGGGGGGTGAAGTGAAGGAGGAAGAGAAGGAGAAATTGTTAGAGGTGGAGTGTAGGTGAGTGAAAGGAGAAGAGAGGTCCATGAGAGTAAATTAGGGTTTGGGAATTTATTAATCCGCCATGGAAGGGGGGGCTGTGAGAGTTTGATTGTTTGCAGGGGTTTTGGAAGGGAAGGGGTTGAGAGCGGGAAGAGGATAAGGTGAGCTCCCGAGTCCGAGAGCTGTGTGACTGTGTAAATGGATATTATGAAACGGCACCGTATAAAGAGGGAGGGAGATATAAACTGTTTTGCGGCGAAACGAAGATGGTGTCGTAATCATTTTGAACGACAGGTCGTTGGATTGACTGTATTTTATATACTTTATTCTATTTCCTACATGAGGGTCCTGCTAATGGGCTTTCCATTTTCTATCTTTGAACTTTCAAGCCCACTAAGGTCCTCTGCATAAAAACCATATCCTTTGATTGGATCAACATCAACCATTCAATGGCTAATTATACGTACTCAATTAACAGTCAGTGTGCGTGTTTGTAATATCTCGTCTCATGTTTCAAAGGGTGGAGATATAATTTTTGGGGTGGAGATATAATTTTTGGGGTGGATAAAAATTCCCTGGCCCAGTATCGGAATCGCAGTTCCGGAACTATCCTGTACTAATCATAATACCGACTTTTGTCCACCCCTGTACAATCTATACAGTGCCCCTAAATCGAATAAGTAAAATACCAAGAATTTAATGCATATTTTTTTGTTAGGGTATAAACAAGAGACTAAATCTTTTGAGATGGAAGACTTTTAAAAGATTATATAGTTAATATTAGAGATATTATATAGTTAAGCTCGTATAATTATATTAGTTAGAACTGTTTGTATATAAATTATTTATCTAGTTAATAAAATTAATATAGATTCATTAATAATTTTAATTTTTATATAGTATTAGAATTACTGATTAAATTTATAATTTTTTTTTAATCTCGTTATTCTCTTGATAAACTTACAAAAGGGAAATTGAAATTCTTTCTTGATTCTTAATCTTCGTTCCTCTAATTTTCATAGACTAGTTCAAAATTAGTCCAATTTCACCCTACCTAAATCAATTTCATGCCCATGAGACTTGAGTAAAAAATCGCACATTGAGCTCTTCATCAATGGCTGCGAACACAGCAGACACCACCTCTGCCACCACACAAAACATCATTCCGCCGAATCCGCACCTAAACATCCTTCCTCCCATTGATTCCACCAGTCCCACATCCATCCATCCATCCATCCATCCGATATCCACAAGTATTACTTTAGTCTCACAAAATGTCTTAGCCAATAAAAAATACGGCATGTGAAGTCGTGCCATGAAACTGGCATTACTATCCAAGAACAAGTTGGGGTTCATATCAGGACAATTCAGTGGCAAAGATGTAATGCATTTTTCAATTAATCTACTCATGGATCTTCAATTCAGTCTCCGCAGAATTGTTCAATTCTGCTGCTTTTGCCTCGAATGCAAGACTCATCGGGGAAGATCTGCTAGAAAGGTATGATAAAAGAAACATATCAAGAATATATGCAATCCAAAAGGAGATGGTTTCCCTCACTCAAGGTTAATACATCAGTAGCTACTTATTACTCCAAACTGAAAATTTTATGGCAAGAATAGTATACTCTTGTCACTCTGCCAGATTGGCATTATACTTCATCTACAAACAAATTGAACAACGGTATAAATTAATCCAATTTCTCATGGGTATGAACGAGAGTTATGGAGGAGTAAGGGGCCAAATTTTGATGATTATCTCTCTGCCAACAGTGAATAAAGCATTCTCAATGGCGAATGACAATAAATGTAACCATGAAGATGCTTCTCAAAATTCAAGCATTAATGCCACTATTGATACCACTGCACTTTATAGCAATAATTACAACAATTGACCCAATTCCGTTCTAAATATTGGCAGAACAAACCAGAACACAAAAGGAGGTAAAAGACCATAATGTGATCATTGTCATTTTTTGGGTCACAAAAAGAAGAATTGTTACAAGTTGGTAGGCTACCCTTAGGTTATAGAAATTAGAGGCCAAAATTCTAGAAATCCATGAACCAATTGTTACAAGTTGGTAGGCTTCCAACAATTTATCAACCAATTTAGATTCTCTTCCAGTGCCACAGTTAACCCATGAGCAACATGAACAGATTTTGAAATTGCTGAGCCAAGAAAACATTCTAAGAACTTTTGGAACAAACACACAAATGGCTAATCTGATCACCAGAGGGCAAGACACAATCATGAGCAATGGCAGGTATGACAACTAGCCTCATCTGTTACAATTCTATTGATTGGATCATAGATATAGGGGTTACAAGCCATATAACACATGATTTTATTGCATTAAATTCACACATTTCATGCATTGATCCAAATAAAACTGTCAAATTGCCAAATGGTCTTGAATCCTTCATAACACATATACCAGTTCTGTTTGTATATCGCTAAATATCAAATTGTCTGATATTTTATGTGTTCCTAGCTTTAAGTATAACATTCTCTCTGTTTCAAAAATCACACGTGATCTTAAACTTTATGTAACCTTATATCCACTATTTTGTATTTTTTTTTTAGGACCATATGAATGGAATAATAATGGGGATCGGTAGGTTGCATAACATCATGAACTGCCCAATTTGCCCTCTTGCAAAACAGATATGATCCTCATTCTCAAACAGTACCACCCACTCCACAAAACCTTTTGATCTCATCCCTGTTGATGTGTGCCCTACAAAATTCTAACCCACGCTGGAGCACGTATCTTTCTTACCCTTGTAGATGACTACACCAAAGTTACTTAGACATTTCTTATGCAAATAAAGTCTGACACATTCCATACGCTAAAATCTTTCTTCACCATGATCCACAACTAGGTTGATTGTCATATTAAAGTGTTTCGTAGCACTTTAACTTTGAATTCAATACCTTTTTATCATCATTAAGAGTAATCCACCAAAGTTCCTGCACATATACTCCTCAACATAATGGAATAATAGAAAGTAACATAGATATCTACTTGATATAGTTAGAGGATTAAAGATACCGTCTAGTCTTCCTTTTCAATTTTTGGGAGAATGCATATAGACAACAACTTACTTGATAAATACACAGCTTTCCCTCCATTTTGACAGAAAATCCTCTTTTGAACTTATATTTCATAAACCACCCATAATCTCCCACCTTAGAACCTTTAGATGTTTATGTTATACTACATGTTTAAATAATTCAGACAAATTCAATCCAAGAGCTAATGTATGTATTTTCATGGGTTACTCTCTCACCTAAAAAGGGTACGAAGTTTTCAATGTATATTTCATGTGAACAGAGGCATAACATTCCATGAAACAAATTTTCCTTTCAGTCAAAATATTCCTACTCTACCTCTTCTTCCATTATTTGAGATTTCCTTCACTGATGAAGATTTCACACAAAAAGTTTCTTCATCATCTTAGTATCACATTTCATCTCACTACATTCCAATTGAAACAGAAAACAACCAGAGTACTTCTTTTGAATTAGAAAACACCCAAAATGCTCTTGGTCAGACAGTCAACCATTCCTTTTGTCCATCCCACAAGTCCACCATCTACTTCCACAAACCAGCTCAGAAAATCTTCCAGAATCACAAAACCTACAATATGGTCTAAGGACTACATTTTCCCCAAAAATCATTCATCCAACCAAGTTTCATACCCACTATCCAATTTCATATCTTACAACCATCTTCTTCTTCCTATCAATGTCTTTTATCTACACTTTCTTCATTCTCTTAACCTAACTCATATTCAGCGGCAATTAAAGATAAAAGATGGATTAATGTTATAAAAACTGAACTTAATGCTTTAAAATCCAATGGAACATGGTCCCTAGACCCTTTACCTTATGATAAAAAAACCAATAGGTTGTAAATGGGTGTATAAAGTGGAACTTAAATCTTGTGGTACAGTAGAGAGTTTGGTAGCTAAAGGCTACAATTAAAAAAAATGGGTGGATTACAATGAGACCTTCTCTTCGGTTGCAAAAAATGGTCATTGTTATGACCATAATAGCTCTTGCTTCTATGAATAACTAGCCTTTATATAAAATGGACGTATATAATGCTTTCTTACAAGGTGATTTATATGAAGAAGTTTACATGACACTACCATAGGGCTATACACCTAAGGGGGAGACACGGGTTTGTAAACTCATCAAGCTTTTATATGGCTTGAAGCAAGCCTCAAGACAATTGAATCATAAGTTCAACACTGCTCTGTTACAAGGGGGTTTCTAGCAATCTAAAAGTGATCATTCCCTATTCACCAAAAGAAAAGGTAATTCAATTACTATCCTATTGGTTTACGTAGATGATATTATGATATCTGGGAATAATTCCACTGAAATTGCTGCTACAAAAGCTTACCTAAACTCTCAGTTCCACATCAAACATTTGTGTATCACCGAGAAAATATGCCCTTGAACTACTATCTGAGATAGGATAGACTGCCTCTCAGCCTTGCACCATTCCTATGGAGTAGAATTTAAAACTAACATCTTTATATATGATTTGGCCACTAGTAATAACTTTTTAGATGCATGTTAGAGAATCATTATGTGTATCAATGCCTTGTAAGTAGATTAGTCTATCTCAACTATGACAAGGCAAAACCTCAACTTTGTTATCCAAACCCTTAGCACAATCCTAAACAATCCCACTTACAAGCAGATATGTCAAGTCAAATCTTAGACTTAAACTTTTCTTCAGTGCTTCATGTCCCCTTCAATTGGAAGCCTTCGGTGACTCAGATTGAGGATCCTGTTTGATGATCAGAAGATCCCTAACTGGCTAATTTGTGAAGTTAGACAACTCTCTCATTTCATGGAAGACCAAAAAATAGCCTATTGTTTCGAGATCTTTCGAAGAGGGTGAATACATATCAATGGCAGTTGCTACTTATGAAATTACATGGATTGTCAGCCTTTTGAATGATCTCAATATTTAGGTTTCACTACCAATTCAACTTCATTGTGAAAACACTCCTCAGCAAGACAAATAGTTTCCAACCCCATATTCCACGATTGCACGAAACATATTGATATTGATTATCATTTGCTGAGTGAAAAAGTCATACAAGACCCATTCAAATCGTTTCAATTCCAACTCTTGAGCAACCTCCAGATCTTCTTACAAAGGCTTTCAAGTCTCATTAGCATAATCATCTCCTCTCCAAGTTAAGGGTATTGGACATTTTTCACCTTCCGACTTAAGGGGGAGTATTAAAGATATTATAAAGTTAAGTTAGTATAACCGATCAATTTACTTTATTGATATTGTTAGTTAGTTAGAACTGTTTGTATATAAACTATTCATCTCAATTAATGAAGTTAATGCAGATTTATTAATCATTTCACGTTTTTTTTCTTGTGACAGTTAATCTTAAACGGCGATTCATGCCTCTTATTATAAAATCCTATTTTTGGGAAGAAAAAAAAGTGATTAATAAGAAATGACTTTCAAGTTATAGCAGATTTTAGGACTCAAATACATCATTCTTAAGATTATATTCTTAATAAGCATTCAAATTATGTTTAACTAAATATTCATATTAATTATATTTTAAAAAAAGATTAATAAAATGTATACATCATATAGTCAAATTTAACTTTATCCACTAACACAGTAGAGCCCACAACTCCTCCAAAATGCACATCTCATACCCAAAAACATGTGAACAAATTTCCTGATTATTAAAAAAAAAAAAAAAAAAAAAAAAAAAAAAAAAGAAAGAAATGGTGAAGATGCATGTATAGGAGTGGAATATATATATATATATTGGTGGGTCGTGAAGCAAATCGACATGCAACCTAAAAGACTTTTTATATGCTTTTTGTGGCAGTAGTACGACTAGACTTCCAGCCCTAAGATTCTACTTCAAAATAATGCAATTTTAGACTTTGGCATCGTCCTACGCAACAAGCCAACCTAGCTAATTCCCCTTCCTACAAAGCTTCTTTACATTATCTACTCTTCCTTCACCCTTTTACTAAAAGACATATATTGTTTATAATATCTACCTGCAGCATGGCCCCTTTACTTATTCACATGGGAATCTAGTGTTCATATTGTGGCAGACAGCCTAAACTGAAATTATTACAGCTTCTTCTTCTTCCACAAGTTTTATGGTGCCTTTTTTCTTTTTTCTTTTTTTTTTTTTTTTCTTTTTTTGTTTTTGTTTGTTTGTGGGTCAATTTAGGAAAAATAAACAAATAAGAAAATAGAGTCTATCACTTTCTGCGGAAGATCCCATTACATAATTAGTTAAGGAGATCTAGAGATGAGTTCACTTACATTAATTAATATAATTAGTGAAATTTACAGGGTTACAACTTGGAAATTAATCCAAGGAGGAGGCTGATTATCAGGTAATCTGATCTGATCATGGCTATTATGATCATAACTAACGAACTCTAATTTGTTCTGATCAAAACTTATACTGCTACGTACCGCACTGTCGTCTATACGACTTGATCTTGCCGAACCCGTCGTAGAATTGGAAGAAGAAGAGAAACAGCAGCTTCTTGCTGGCTCTGATGAATAATCTGAAGTGGCACCATTAACCATGAACAATTGCTGCTTCTCATTCTGATCATCATCATCACGATCAGCTAAAAGTCTCTTTGATGATTTTAATGGTGATCTTCTTCCGCCGTTTTTATAGCATGAAGCTGGGCCTAGAGTTAGCTCGATCTCACTTTCTTTTAACACCGTATTGTTGTTGTTGTTGGTATCTTCCCTGAAGCTTTCTTCCTTACTTTTCATCATCAGAATCTTCTGCATTTTATATATACGATGAAGTTCAGATACCTGCAAATTTTTGTAACTGATTAGTTCAATGATTAACGTGTGATGAAATGAAAGTAATTAAGGTTTAATTGTGTATTATCATTACCTGTTGTCTGAAAGTTTCTTCATGCTTTAACATGGCCATTCTCATGAACTCCTTATCGTACGGATTAAGAAGCAACTTCTCCATCTCGATCTGGTTATAGTGATGAGAAGATTTCCAGCTTTAGTGCTTTATATTTGAAGGAGAGAGACTAGAAGTAGAGCTGTAGAGGCAAGAACGAAAAAAAAAGAATTCTTCTTTTTATTATAACTACGCAAGCTCTTGAGGTTGTAATAATAATATTTAGTTTAAATAGATAATTAAGAAATAATTTTAATTACAGATTAAAATAATGTGATTAGTCGTTGATTAGTTAATTAATTCTCTAACCAAAGAATCTGAATAGTTGCCGTTGCATTAATCTGGGTGTTAAGTGACGCATGCCAAACAAATCTGAAAATCTAAGTGCTATTAGCCAATCACAGTCAAGTTTTGTGAAAGAGACTCAGGCCCCACTTAAAGCCAACCATTTATAATATTATATCACTTTAATATTAATAATATATAATATGATAATCTTAGTTAATGTCACAAGATTCTTTAAGAATAATAATAATAACATTAATGATATTTTAAGACTTTACATTTGTTACTTAAGATAATTGAGAAATTATTGTATAAATATGATAACATTGACGAGCAATAGTAGTTAGAGTTGTCAAGTATCTCAATAATGCATACATATATATACATACACATATAATAATGAAATCTTATCTTATGTTGTACTATACTATATACCTACCGTTAAATACATTAATGGCTGATCATGGAATCATGGAATTACAGTGTACCGCGACAAATGGATCATAACCGTAAGTAACGAAGGTGGGTCCCACTTACAAATGGTCCAAAATCTAATTACTCTGCGCGCTGTCTCATAGGATTTATTACGTCCAGAAAAACAACGTTAAAAATCACATGTTTACATATCTATAGGTCTGTCTACATGGATATGGGTTGTTTATATATAAGATATGATGATTATATCTTTATATTCAAGTAATGTAAGATAATGTATAGTTCTGTCTACTTAATTTTTTATAATATGCTTCAATAAATAAATAAATAAATAAATAAAAATAGCCAGCACAATGATTATAGGGCTTGATTTCCCATGTGGGTGCATACGATTCATTAAAATTGCTGCTCAATATTAGATCAATAGATCCAGGTCATGTATGCAAGTGGACCCAAATTTGAAAAGTAAATTCAAAATACACACACATTGTGATAAACATAAAAAGTCAAGGATTTTTTGCCCACATACTCGAAGTTTTGTTCAATAATTTAAGCATGAATTTAATATATATAATTAAAATAAATTGATTTAATTTTTAAAAAATTATTCTAAAATTTTAAAAAATAAATAAATAAATAAATTTTGATGAGTTTATAAGTATACTCAACCTCACAAGTTTGCTTGAGCCCATTCTTTCTCTTCCATGGAGACGTGCTCCAGTTTTGTTGGATTACATTTTCATCATTAGAGACCATTTGCTGTAACAGCTAATGAAACTTGTAGACTAGATTGACTTGATTTACAAGTACAAGGACTCTATATATATATATATATATATTCGTCCCACCACAAAGCCAACCCTCCCCCAATCCCAATATGATCCACATGGCAACTGTTCTGGAAGTTCACACCTCTTCTTAACTTTTCAATCTTCTCTCTCTTATTCTATTAACTTGCTCAACTGAAGAAAAGAAAAAGAGAGATGTAGACATGGAAGCACGCTTTGCCGGGAGCCAATATGGACCGGTGGGACCCATTGGGCTTGCTGATAAAACAGCCCGAGTCTTGATCCATGGCCTATGGGTTTGCACACTGGTTTTGGTCCCTCCTCCTTGGAACCTACAAAATTGAGAATTTTTTTTTTTTTTATTAACTAAAAGAAGGTGGAATAGTCAAAGTGTGCAATTAGTGGAGAGTAAGAGGAAGGGTCCAAAATAAGCATGTTTCCCTCCCCACCTTTTTTGGTTTGGTTGAGAGTTTCTTCTAAAACATGAACTCAGTTATTGGAATCTGATTGTTTTCTTGTCGGTATCCAGTAGATCTTTTCATTCAGCTCTTCCTCATCTGTGGGCCCCCCCCCCTCCCCTCCCCACAATTAAATTTGATAATTATGATTTGGCCCCCTATCCAAAATAATATGTATATTTATTTTGAGACATTATAAGATCGTGTACAGCTTGGTAGAACAGAACAGATGGATCGAGGAGCCTGCCTGTATGTAATTTTTAGGCCCAAAAATACCCATGACAATTTGTGGACCCAAAGCATTTATGTTGTTATATTGGGCTTTTATACCTTTCAAATAATATCATCTTTGAATGAGTAGAAAGAAAGACCATTGTTAAAAGACAAAATGATAAAAAGGGAAATTATTAATTTTGACGGTTTAATATTATTAAATATAGTATTTTAAGTTGATTAATGTTATATTTATTTAATGATATAAAATAATTAATCTTAATTATTTTATATTATAATAAGATGTTTGATCTCTAAATTATAGAGATGTACCGAGACTACTTACTGAATGAAAATAGATGTCAAATATTCGACCCGTAAGATAAGAAATAATATTTTAAATTTAATCTAAACAAAAGATTGGAGAAGGATGAAGAAAATAGGTGGTGTGGAAAGATACAAGCTCCGCCAAATAAAATCACATACCAGAACTAATATTTTAATATATACATATTAATTTATTATTATCATTATCATCGAGAGATTTCGGTCCGGTTCAAGCCAGGCGAAGGATGAGGCGTGCCACCTGGTTGTAACTTGTAAGAGTCATTTCTCATTCGTGCATGTATATGAAATCTTCTGAGCAATTCTAACCATGAAAGTAAGTAGGGTAGTAGCTGGTTTGTAAGAGGTTTATAGTCTCCATATTATATAGTCCACATGACTTTAGTTATATATAAATTTCAAGATGGAAAAATCTACACCCTTAATGGCTTTTTTGACTGACTATGCTTCAATCATGTATTTTTCTTGATGGTAACGTGTCCAACTTTTATTTCATACGGTCTACCTTGCGACTTGTGGGGGCCACAAATGACTTTGATTTCTCTTTTTTGGATAAAAAATTATTTGATCGAAAAAGAAATTTGTATCGGCTATTTTAATTATATATATATATATATATATATATATATTATTCATAAAATTCGATTTAAATTTGGTATGAATTTCGATTTTTCTTCCTCTTAATTATTATTTTAATTAATATATTAAAATAATAAGTAAATAATTTAATAACGAGTCTAGATCCATTTTTGCCGAATCCAAATCCCATAAAACTAACTAAACAACTTTTTTTCACCATGTGACTAGAATAGAAGGGAGGCAATGTCTTTATTTAATTTAGTTATATCATAGGTTAAATTATCCGTTAACTCAATGACTCATCATATTTAAAAAATATTATTAATGTTAAAATGGCATGAGATACTTTATGTTAATGAATTATTAAAATATAAAATTAAAAAAACTTGAAAAGTAAGAAACATATGTTAAAATCCTAAATTTCATAGAGAGTTAAATATCTAAGACGAATACATCGTAGATTGCAGACCTAAAAATCACTCCTCTTCTTTTCTCACTCTCTGCTATCACCTTCCCTTTGGTATATCTAAACCACCTGTGCACTGTCACATAGTTTTCTGGCTAACTCTCCATCACAAAAAAAAAGTTCTTTTCGTTCATGGCTTCATCTTCGAATCCCGAAAAACAAGCTAGCACTTCGATAATAAATTATGATTTATCATGATATTATTTTTCCTATTTGCCCATCTTCTTAATACTTATTATCTCTCTATATCTCTCTACATATTCTCCACTACACCTTTTTTATTCTTCAATATGTATTGACCGATCCCGATACCATGAATCTTTTAGTTTATATTGTCAGTCTGTTAGATCCCGTAACAAGACCATAGTGATTTTAGAAATGCTCGAATACCTTTATGAGAACGTTAATTCTCAAGGACAAGCTAAACGAATCATTTTTTAATCGCAATTGTATCTGCAGTCGTTGTATGATTTGTACAAAGAGAGGGATTATGCTTTGCCGTCTACGGGGCTCATACTATCTAATGTCACATCTGCATCATAGCCAGAGTTAAAGGCATGACCTTTTTAGGGACTTAAAAATAATTTCTTGAAAGATTTCTATGTAAGTCGTAATTCGATGTCACTCACTCGACAAACTACGGAGATGGAGTAGTACATGGATATTGATTGTTTTGTTGAATGCCAAGATGGCTTCAATATTCTACGGTGGTGGAGGGCGAATGGGCATAAGTACCCGATACTACAACCAATAGCTAGAGATCCTTTTGTCATACCAGTATCTACGGTTGCTTCGAAGTCCATACTTAGCATACACGGACGTACAATCACGAACTTTCATAATAAGCTTGCACCTTTATGGTTGCGGCCCTTATATGTGTGAACAGCTGCCTTTCAGGCATGTCATTCACTTTAGTAGGAGTTATGGATACATTTGAGGACTTTGATGAAGACGACTTATTCATTTTTTTATTCAATTTTTTTTACATAATTATTGAATTTTATAATTTTTAAGAGTACCATCAGGTGAGGACGAGGACCCCAAGAAATGAAATAGAAGTTGATTTTGGTGGTGTTTAAATTTTTTTAGTTATTTTGAAATCATTAGTGAATTATCATTGTAGATTATATAATTTAATTTAATTTTGTTTGATATTTATTGAACTTCTTTTGATTATATTATTATGAACTTATAATTGTGATTTATATTCACTTTGCAGATTAGTTTTAAATGGAAATTAAATGTAGTCTAAATTTCTTTATAAAATGTAACTTAACGTACATCATCATTATATAACTTTAACAATTGCTAGAGAAAGAAAAAATAGAACAAATAACCTAAAATAATATAATGTGTTTCTATAATAATTTCGAAACTCAAATTTCGATTTGTCAAAAAATTAATATCTAAAATTTAAATAAAATTTCACAATCTTCATATTTAAAATCATAAGATGGATCGGATATCCGTAGAATCCGATTTGATCCTACACAGATTGAATAAGATATAATTCTTTTTAATTTTTATTTATCGAACCGAATACCCAATCTAATAGATAAAAAATAGATATTCGTTTATAAGATACAATAATATTCAATCTGAAGCTCATGCCTAATAGCAGTACTTCTTTAAACTTTAAGAATTACTATTTATTATGTATAACTAAAGTGAGAAAAATTATCGGATACAACCTTTTTTTTTTTTTTTTAAATTGTTAATATATAATTTTAAAGAACTAAATATGAATACTCTACTCTAATAGCCAAACAGCATAGTAAAATCTACTTCTATTAGGATTCATTTATCTTGTTCACAAAATCTCATGTAAATTTAATTTATTAAATTTCTAAATTTTCAATAAATACATCATATCATATGAATTAAGTATATATAATATAATTTTATATTAAAAACCTAATTATAGAACTGCTTTTTATGAAAAGGATAAATCGTATATCCTTGAAAAACTTATATATATATATATATATATATATATATATATAAGTAATCATAACTAAAAGGTATAGCAAAAGGCCAAGAAAGTTGAGGGAAATTAGATTCTTCATCCAAACAGACAATGTTAATTTTATCTGTGCTAAAACGGAACATGAACGTGTAAGAAAGAACATGACAGCTAACGAGGGGGACAAGTCAAGTTGTAAGCATCTTTAATTTCCACGTAATAACTTTTAATTATTAGTTTTGAAGACTTAAAGTCAGATTAAGTTATCTACTTTGTTACGTAATCATATCAATGGACCGACGAGGCTACAAATAAATAAACTAAAGTTTCATATGTAAATTATTGGCTATGAGTCATAACAACATGCACAAACGTTTAACAAGATCAATTATTAGCTAATTCATTATCAACTTAAATCTGGTTTCATGCAACGTACGTATAACAAGCATGAGAAAGACGGCCGAGTGGCTCGCTGCATAATGTATAATATATTAGTCAATCTTACTGATTTGTTTTCACTTCAATTATTAAATGATCAATTGATAGGAATGGGATCCCGCATAATTAATATAATAATAATTTATAATCTATATAATAATCATAATTTTAAAATATCATTAACAAATTAATAATAAAAGTTTATATAAATTTTATTAATTAAATATTATAATTATTTATAATTATAAAATAAATTTATTAATTTTTATTTTCAATTTTTTTTAGAACATAGGACTATTTTTTATCCCGTTTCCATTCTCAATCCTGATACGGTATTGGGACGGGACTTTTATTTTTATTCTCGTTAAATATCAAAATAAAAATTGAGATAAAATCATATTCCCACCAAAGTCGAGAAAAATACCCACCCAATCAATTGATCAAATATATTGAAAGGAGATGACAAAAAGTTACTATAGTTAATAAACTATAGTTTTGTGACTTTTGTCCAAATAATAATAATAATAATAATAATAATAATAATAAACTATATATATATATATATAGTTAGCGAACAAGGTAGCTTCAATGGACTTTTGCCCGAGATGCATTTTTTCTCTCAATAATATTTTGGAGGTTCTCCTTAAAATAAAAATAAATAAATAACTAGACCCATTGTTTGGATGTACACAACAATTCACGGGTTGTCAAATACAGAAGACAACAAATAATGATCAATAATTAATGGATTAACTACACTCACTACAAACAAGCTTAATTATTACGTACGGTTCTAATTTCACAACTTTCTCCACAAAAAAAAAAAAAAAACATAATTTTCTTAATGAAGTCGATGACACGCCAAGATTGATGATGCTTTTATTTCTTGATGGTTATAGGATTGGGACCGGGTTGAAAAAAAATTGTTGAATAATAGAGAATGGAGATAATTTCTTTATCGATCGAAATAGCTCGGATCGACACCGATCCAAATATCGATCGACATCGACAATAATCATAGCTCGGATCCATGCATTTTAATGTGTCGTACCACATTTTTATTTCTCTTAATCTCGTAAATTATCAATATTTATTCTCAATGATTAATGTGTATTTTTTAACAGCTTAACTTTTTTATATGATTATTAACTTAACTCAGTTTATGTGTATTTTTAACTTCTCAAATCATATCATTCATATATATTTGTTATTTAATAAGTATATATTTAAGTTTTTAACTCAAAATTAATTTAATAATTATTCATCTTTTCTTATGGCTAGAGAGGATGGTTCATATGCAAAACACAATTGCATTTTTATGTCCATCTCATCTCTACCAATTGACTATTAAAAGCACGTGAGTCACTCTAAACTTCTTTCTACTATAATATTATTAGGTTTATTTAGATTTTTCTTTCAAATATTTATTATATTCTCAATATTTCGTTTTATATGTGATGTTAATTTAAATTTATACGTGAACTTTTTTATATAAATGATATATGATACGTATATCAACTAGTTCAATAATGTGTTGCGTCCGCCTCTAATACCATGTTGATTCATTGAGCTACTTGTGTGTGCAAAGACCTAAATATTTATGATTTTCACTTTTCAAATCCTTGCATCTAAATATCATTCACATCCAAATAACTAACTTAGATGTGGGTCATATTTTGGTCATATTCTTTAAAATATAGTAATATAATAAATATATAGACATACAAAAGCTGGATGAAAATGCACAAAGGCTGTTTCTTAAGAAGCAATACCAACTACATATCATAGAAAATTAGTATTACCGCTGATTTTGATGGTGAATATAATTGAACGGAAAAGTAAAATCATAACAAAAAGAAAATAAAAATTGAAGAAATCACCATCACCAATGACTAAAAGTAAGCTTTTCATCCCACCAATCCAGCTGGATCGCTGTTGAGCAATCACAATCCAGGTTTGGTCCATGCTCTGCACTTAGGCTGCGAACCTAGTTGGGTCCAATTTAAGCTGACCTAAATACTAAACTTTAGTAGCATGTTTCTTTGTCTAACCGAGCATATATACATACATTATTTCCTTGATCCACGATTCGCTCCCTTTTGCCCCAAACCAGATGGAAAAACAACAGGTTTTATCCTTTTTTCCCCCTTCAAAACAATGAACAAGTGGTACTGAATGTACAGTAGTAGCCCAAGTGGCAGGATTCACGATCAAAACATCATTTTCTTTTACTTATATAGTATATGATATTCCTTTGTCCTTTACAAGTTCGAACTATTGATTACAGTTAAAATTTTGATTTTTCCACTGATCAAAAGTAGTCGCGCCCCGTCTTTCCATCACCAGATAGTAACAGAATAATTCAGAAGAGGCGGCATTTTGAGCCACATAGTCAACATCAGAACAAAACACGAGGTCATTCTGTTCCGCCGTTCTCCTCCCTCACCGCTTCTATATATACACCTCCCTTTTCTCCTCCGCCTGATTCAAACTCAATCAAGATCGAAATGGCTTTCAACTTTTCAACTCTTCTCTACCTCTTTAGTTTAATAACTCTTGTTTCCTCCCCACTAGTTTTTGCTCAACTTAGACCCAATTTCTACGCAAATATTTGTCCAAACGTGGAAAACATTGTCCAAAATGCCGTTGCTAATAAAGTTCGACAGACTTTTGTGACGGTTCCAGCCACTCTCCGCCTCTTCTTCCACGATTGCTTTGTCCAAGTAATTTAGTTAATGATTAATTAATTTAGTTGTTAAGATTTGTTATGTGTTTGATTTAACTAATGGAGTTTGATTTTAATCGGTTTAGGGATGTGATGCGTCAGTGATAGTTGCTTCATCCGGAGGCAATCAGGCGGAGAAGGATCATCCGGATAACTTGTCGCTTGCCGGAGACGGATTCGATACTGTCATCAAAGCCAAGGCGGCAGTTGATGCAGTCCCCCAGTGCAAGAACAGAGTCTCTTGTGCTGACATTCTTGCTCTGGCTACTCGTGATGTTATTGCATTGGTAATTCCTGTTTCTGCTTTCTGCTTTTTGATGTGGTTTATGATTGAGTGTGTAATAATGGCGGGGTTTTGTTGATTATTTGCAGTCAGGAGGACCGTCATACACGGTGGAGCTTGGGCGGTTGGACGGCCTTGTTTCCAGGACCTCTGATGTGAATGGAAAGCTTCCACAGCCTACGTTTAGTTTGAATCAGCTTAATTCCTTGTTTGCTTCTCACGGTCTAACTCAACAAGACATGATTGCTCTCTCAGGTAACCCTTTTTAATTAAACTTAACCATACTTTAGAAACACAAGTTATTTTGGGTAACTGACTCAATGACTTGGTCGGCTCACCATAATTCGATCAATCACACAATTGTAAATATGAATTTTACATATTATATTATCAATCACATCATATCATATCATATATTTGTGTGATCACTTATGATGTAATGTATCCAAGGATTTCTCTATTCATTATTGTATGAAAGTTTTTGATTTTTGAACATAGGTGGATAAAGAATAAAATATATATTGTTAAAAGTATGGTTGCATTAATCTTTTTTTTTTTTTTGGGTTGCAGCTGCACACACCGTTGGATTCTCCCATTGTAACAGGTTTGCGAACAGGATCAATTCAATTCCAGTGGACCCTACACTAAACAAGACTTATGCGAGCCAGCTACAGCAGATGTGTCCGAAGAATGTGGACCCAAGAGTAGCCATCAACATGGACCCAATCACGCCCAGAGTTTTCGACAACACCTACTTTAAGAATCTTCAGCAGGGAATGGGCCTCTTCACCTCGGACCAAGTTTTATTCACAGATCCAAGATCTAGGCCCACTGTAAATACTTGGGCCTCTAACTCTCCCGCCTTTTCAAGAGCCTTCGCTAATGCCATGATCAAGCTGGGCCGGGTTGGAGTTAAGTCTGGTAGCAATGGGAATATTCGTCGCGATTGTGGAGCTTTCAATTAGTTACAAGATTAAGCTTTTTTTTTTTTTTTTTTTAAAAAAATTTAAAAGGGAGGAAAAGAAAAAGACAACAAAAACAACAGAAAAGAGGGTGAGTGAAGGGATTTTGATTTTATTTTTGTTGGTCCAGAAGTTAATAAACAAAGGGAAAGAGAGGTCAAACGTTGACTTGAAATGGAATATGGATTGGTTAATTTATCCATTAATGTAATTCGCCCTTTGTTTTTCTTCCTATTTTTTGTTTTTTTTTGTTTTTTTTTTATTGGACTCATGATTGTCACCAACACACAAAAGAGACACTAACATGAACATAATTGAGAAAAATAATAATAAATGAAATGAAATTATATCAAAGACAATTCTACAAACCAAATTAGCCTCTTATAAACTCCATCATTAAAATGATAGTTAAAATCAGAGACAGACTAATTCTCAAGTCACCCTCTGAAACCAATATCTTGAAATTTCCATTAGACACCAAAATCGGATTACAAGGACGAATTATCCGAAAAAAATCAAAATCTACTTGTGAAAAGAAGAAATAATAAACGATCTCTATAACATTTCAATCCAGCCACGCGAATCGCTCCTAAATATGTATTTATAACAAATCTATAAGCCTTTCCATCAATTTCGCTACTTATTTACAGTTCGGGCCACATTATCAATCAGTATCAGTCAACCTCCATATGTAAAATTATTCCCAAGAAGGATAAAAAAAAAAGAAAAAATACAATCTTCACTCTTCGTATGCTCGTAAACAAACTTTCTCAAAAAGAATGGGCCAATCTTCTCCAAGAATCATCGGGTTCAACTCCATAGCAGCCCGGAAATCTTGAATAGAAGAAACTGATCCACACCTTGAACCGGAAAGTTCTAAACATGGCTTTATCAATCTCTTCAGAAAAACATCAAGACTGTTATTCAACAAGTTAGCACAATCTACTGATACTTTCACCCCTTCTCTTTCCAACTTCTGTTCTACAATCTTTTGTAACCGACTCGTATCAGGTAATTCACTAAGGTTATGACAGGTCTCATTATTACAACCTGCTTTGGAAAAATACAACCCCTTTGAGTTTGATCTGATTATTCCAAGAGGTGCTTTGACCGGACGTCTTTGATTCACTTCTTCTCCGTCTTCTTCTTCTGAAGGAGGTGAAGGTCTTCCCCCTAAAGAAAGTAACTCACTAGCACTCTGCTCTTTTTGAAATATGCGGACCCTACCTTCAAAACTCACACTATGATGGTTCTTCCCTTTCCAAGGAGGAGGAGGAGCATTGACTATGCATTGTTTTTGTGGGACCACATTGGATAGGTAAGCATTCCGTAAAATTGATCTTAGAAGATGATTATGGAGATGGGTATTTTCTTTTCCTATTGTTTCGATGCATAGACGATGGAATTTGGGTTTGGGAAGTTTGAGACTAAGAAATCTTGTGAATAGAGCAAAGTACATTTCGGTTCTTCTTCGTCCGATTTTCTCTTCGATTTGAGACTTGATTTGTAATGTATTGACCCGAGAAAATTGCTGAATACTTGACATTTCCTCTCTTTTCAAGCTTGCAGATTTTTCACTATCAACAAATCAAATTTGACCCAGTTAAGAACACAACCCATAAAATAAATCCAAGCAAAGTTGTTGATGTTGTTGTTTTTTTTTTTCCCTCGATTTGAAATGTCAAAAACCCTAAATTGTTTCCCCCCTATGTGTTTGTTTCTAATGCTGAAAATAAAATGGAACTGCATTTTACTGTGAATCGCATTATACAAAAAACTTATAAGAAAGAAGACATACCATATAATGATTTGAATGTATATTCAATATCCCATAGCTTACTTTACCACGTACACATTGCATACACGCATTTTCTCACTCTATCAATATCAATTTTCACTATCAAACCTTATTTTCAGAAATAGTAAAGAAAACTCCATAATTTTCAATCAGTTCAAAGTGGAAATTTCCAGTTCTATTTACTAAATTAGTAATCATCCTTCAAAATTCGAATCCAGATAAAGAAAACGGAGCAAAAATTACGTAATTCAATAGCGCGAAGAAAGATCAGGAAGCATCGATAGAAGAAAATCTAACCTGAAAGTAGAAATAGAGAAAAATCTACTTCAGCCTCAACATGTGGCGATCCAAATTCGTCAATCTCTGCCTCGTAAGTTTTCTTTCGATCCCGAGAGAGAGATAGAGAAGAGGAGGATTAGGGTTAGGGCTAGTTTTTGCCGATGAATTGTTTTATTGATGACCGTTTCCTGAAGTCAAGGAGGTCAAAGCTACATGTCGTAAAAAAAAAAAAGGAAGAAGGGGGGAGCTTATTCGGTGCGTACCCAAAAAGTTTGGAACCATCGTCATGACACCTTTTACCCCAAAAAGAAGTTACTTTTCATGATGGAACCAAAGATTATAGGAGGCTTTTGGACCTATTACCCAAAAAGTTAGACCTCTTTTTTAAATACCGAAATGGGCTGGTTTGTAACACAAAAAGTTCTGGTTCGTAACATGCTGTTTAGTTTTAGACCTGAAAAAAAAAAATATATATATATATATATGCCGGTTAGCTACTTTCTCTTACTTGCACACAATTAGGTATCGGTACTTTCGGCCCATGTGATGCCTTTTTCACTCTCATGGCCCAGCCCAACTTTTCAGTAAACTGCATGAGCTATTGTGCCTTACATAAAACAAATGTATGTTAGTTTGATCCTACGGTTGACATTAATCCTAGTAGACTCTTAACGTATTTTACATCCCTACCCTCTTGAGTCTCAACTTTTTCACTTTTCACCCAACCGCAAAAACATTGAACGTCTCGTAAAATATGTATATTGGGTGTAAATTTCTCTTCCTGGGATTAAATGCAAGAATTTAAAATTCACAAAAATAATGTTTTGTACGGATTTTATGAGAACTAACATATAATGCATTGTGAAGTTGATAAATATGGCACATTATTGAGTTACGTATTAAACGTATTGCAATATAAAGGGAAAGATAATTTGAAGATAAGTGAGACATACTTGAGTGGTTAGAGAGAAAGTAATTAAAAGCCAAATTGTGAGGAAAAGTTAATAATAAATAATAAATAATAATAAATTATTTGGGTGGGTTTTTGTACCTTTCGAAGGGCCGTGTGTTTGTATTGAGGAATCAAATACCTCCAACGAAGGGCAAGTGTTATGATGGCCTTTCATGTCTAGGAAAAAGCAAAATGATTTACTAAATTTTAATAAACAAATAATGTTTTGGCTTATGAATGTGTATCTCTTACTTCATTGCTACAATTATAATAATTTCTTACCTAAACTACGGATTTCAGTTTTAGATTCAATGAGCTTACGTCACCTCCAAATAAATGTTAAATATATCAGCATAAATAATATAATAATATATATATATATATATTTAAATTTGTAATAAATAATATAAAATATAAATTAGACCAAAAATCAAACACTAAATAAATTAAAATTAAAATTAAAATTAAAATTAAAATTAAAATTAAAATCTAACCATGAATAATAATAAAGTACACGGATTAAAAAGGCTTGTAATTTATCTACGACAACGTGGTCCGGAATGGGCAATCAGTCACACTGTCTTATTTGTACCGAATTTTTTTAAATTTTGTTTTTTACTGCATTACTTTTGCGGTCCGAAAAGATTGATGTAGATCATTTTTTGTCGAATCAGGTGGCGTGGACAGTTGGTGCTACCTTGATAGATAACGTCGTCATCTGTCAATTATCTAGACAGCAAGCAAGTGGTTAAAACGTGGAATATGAGGTGGCGTGGAGCCCACTTTGTGGAGAGCACAGAAGGTTCCGTAGGGCCCCCACTGCAAATGCGGCGATACGCAGCTTTGCACAAATCCTGGTCCCACAACAAGCCTTCCTCAAGTTCTCTTATTTCATTTCAAACTTCATAAACTTTTATTCTCAATAATAAATAAGTATTATGGAAAAAGATCCTACTAATTTTTTTAAAAAATATATTATTTAAACATTATATATAATATATAGTTTATATTTAGAAAGCAAATTTCATTATAATTACAGATTTTATGAATTTAAATTTAATAAAAATGATATTATATATATATATATATATCATTGGCGGGTAAATATTATCATAGAAATAAATTAACAAAATCATATTTAAAATATTTTAAAGACATATTGTAGTATTATTCTATTTACATAAAATTTCGTATGTAATCTATATGATAAGTTTTTGCGCCATAAATTTTGCTTAAGGTTAGAACCGAATTCTTAAAGTACTCCCATAATATCTATGATGATTGATGATATGATGTGGGACCTGGACATATCTAAGTAGCTCCAACAAATAGGAACGGGATATTAATACCCTCTGGATTCTAGTGGATGACGAAGAAACAACTAAGAAACCAGATAGAGAGAGAGAGAGAGAGAGAGAGACAATGACAAACGAAAAACGAAAAACACCCCCAATTTTCTGGGTAAACAAACAGAGACTTGGGCAAAAAGAAAAGAAAAGAAACGACGTCGCGGCGTCGAGTTCATGATTCGGCATTAAAGTTCGAAGGGAACCCACCACCGCCTTCTCCAATTACGTTACGTCTCTTTGCAATATCCAAAAGCCGCTTCTATTGACCTCTGATTTATCATTCAATTAATTTTTCGTTTTTTATTTATATATATATATATATATTTTTATTAAATAAATAAAATTTTCCGTAAACATTCGCTGAATTTTTATTTGGCTTCTTGACCACGCATTCCAAATAATTTTGAGATACGAGGCTGTCGGTTTTCCCATTTCTCCGGTCTCCCCATCTAAATATCTTTTTCTTTATTGGTGCCCGAATTTTTCAAAAAAGTATATATATAAATAATATTAAATAACAAAATAATTAATTAAATGACAATAATATTAAATCATAAATGCAATATTAGAAAGCGTGTGAGGAATTAATTGTTGTAAAAAAAAAAAAAAAAGCTTTTAAATTTATTTTTTTGGCTGAAACAAGTTAAAGTAACAATTTGTTATATAATTTTTGTATTCTTCTATATAAAAGATGTTGAGAAAATTACAGTCCTTAGGCTTAGCCCCATCATCAAAGTTGAAGTGGAACCGCAAGTCGTCCTTCTTACATGAACCCGACTTACTATGCATGAAAACGAATTGTCACTCCAGCATCGACTTATGTCTTTCTGTTGAACTATATAATTTTTCGTACATGTGGGAATGTAATTTGATTAGAAATTTAAATTTAAATTAAGTTAATTAATAATAATTAAATTAATTAATTAAATCAAATAATAACTAATTTCAATTTAATGATATTTAACTATGTTAAATTTAAGTTAAGAGTTATTTTCTTAAATATGTGAAAATAATATTAAAATTGGTGAAAATTAATCATAAATTATTTATATATAAATCGCTCAAGTTTAATTATAATTGCTTTTATAATAATAAAATAAAATTAATTTTAATTTAATTATTTTACTTTAAAATATTTTTACTTATTTATTTATTTTCATTCTTCAATATATAATTATATATTTTTTAATTATTATTTTACTTTCTTAATATTAATTCAATTAGTCAATTATTAAATACTATGAAAAAAAATATTATATTTTAATTATTTTATCCCGTTAGAATTTATATAAGTTTCCTTAATATATATATATATATTATTTTATTTTATTTTAAAATAAAAAAATCACTTTTAACTTCTCTAAAACTACGCACATATTTTTTGTATTTTTAATTGCCTATATTTTGGAAGGTTAGATCCAAATAACACTCGATCCCTATATTTAAATTCTATAAGATCTTAAAAATGAAATAAAAATGAATAATTTATCCTAAATAGATCCACTTAAAAATTATTTCATATTATCAGTTCCTTATTCTATTATCCAGATGATAATAATAATAAATAAATAAATAATAATAAATAAATAAATAATAATAATAAAAAATAATTAGATTCTTATTATTATTATTTTGGCCAAAAATTATATTCTTATTGAGTGACACAGTAATAGGAGCACTAGCTGACCCTCATTTCTCGCTCCTTCCCCTTCAAACAAGGAAGAGCAAAATCCTGTGCCGGTTAATATTACAAAATCTCGCCGGAATTTCCAAATTCCCGGAAAAAAAAAAAGGAAAAAAAAAATCTGAAAAGCTAGAAGAAAACAAGAATTTTACAGCGATAGTACTAGCTTAGCGACTAGCCTGAGAGCGAACGTTAAGATTCACAGACGCAAGCGCAAAAAGCGAGCTTAGCACGAGCTCAAGAATTCTTCCTCAAGTGAACAAGTTCAAAAGCTTTTGATCACCTAGGTGAGCGTACTGATCGGCGAAACCGCTTTCAAAGCACGTGGTGGTGCCGGATTCCTCTGAATTCATAGTCGACGGGGTCCCCGGCCGGCGGATATCCGGCACGTGAGACAAAAACTTCACCGGAAAAGTCGGCGTGAGGCGTAGATCCAGATCAATCAGCTGCGGTTTCGAAAGTTCTTGATCAGATCCCTTGCGCTTGGGAGAGATCCTGGATCGAGAATTAGAGAATCGGGAATTCGGATGGTTCCGATCTCGATAGTTCCACATATGATCTGTACAGGCTACTTCCGCTTCTGAAACTTCGTCAGATACTAGAGTCGGAGATCCAACGGTGGGGAAGATCTCCGGCATCGGACGCAAAGCTCCGCCCTGAAGCACCGTATCCACCGCCGCCTGACACACGTGCCAGTTGCCTGTCCATAGAAGACCTACCGCTCCATTGACCGGATTGACCGTCCGTCCACACGCTTCAAATAACAAAGACTGGAACAACGCTGAATTTTTTTTTTTTTTCACAACAAAGAAATCAGAAATCTGTTCACAGCAAAAAGAAAAAAAAAAGGAAAACTCAAAAATCGAGAGGCGGAGTTTGAAATCTACCAGGTCGTTGAGATTCAGGGACGGCTGAGATGAAGGACATGAGTCCGGCGCGGCCGAAGAACTTAGCGACGAAGACTGTGGCATGACCTTGCGATTCAGGGCTCTCGATCCACTGCAAACAAGAACGAAGAATACAAGATTCGCTGCATCCTTTTCGAAGAACTCTACAGCCGTTGCAGCTCATATCTTCTTTTTTTTCCTGATCAGAATTTCAGATTTACTGATGGAAAGAAAAATTCGTGTGGATCAGCCCCCACTCTCTTCCTGCTGACATGAAAATCAAGATCTTAACGACCTGAGAAGCAGCAGAAAAATAGAGCGATAGTGGAGAAGAGGGGGAGTAGATAAAGATAGAGACCAAAGCTTTTGAGTAGTAGGAAGAAGGGTAAATGGTAATATATAAGTGAGCCTAGAAAATGGGGTGTCGTGTTTGGAGGGTTTTAACTTTAGTTAAAAGTTAACCCAAGCTGGTTGGAAAATATTTTTAATTTATTGAATTGGTCATTATTTAATAAAGAACCTAAATTTTAAATTCATTATTTAATATAAAGTAAAATTTAATTTAAGCTTCTAAGAATGTATTTAACCCTCGGTTTAATAAATTTAACTAACCAACCCCGTTTTGTTAGTTAATTTGGGTGGGAGATTATGACGGTGAAAGTGGGACATAGTGCGAATAGTTGGGAGGGGTATTTTCGGTAATGTCGCGATGGAGAGGCTGGGGATTCCAAAGACTTGGGCGCGAGCGGCTCCTTGTTTCCGCGGGTGGGTGTGTTTTGACCGTTGGATTATCTTCTTTAATTTTGGGCTGTGGAGTGTGGAGTGTGGAGTGTGGAGTGTGGAGTGTGGGAATTGATGTTTTTTTTCAAAAGCCGAAGCGTGCTTACAGTTTGTCAAAATTTCGTCATACAAGTTTCTTACGACTGTTATGAGTTTATTTATAATTAATTAACAATAAATTTAAAAAACAATGATAAAAATTATGTTTAAAAAGTTTTTACTTGAAAGAAAAAATCATTCTTTTAATCTCATCTAAATATATTTTGAGTGAGAATCAAAATAAATATCTATTTATACATATTTTTTTTATATTTTATTATAATATTTGAATAATTGTTATATATACATTATTAATTAAAATATTATGATTTAAGAAGATTTATAAGAACATTAAAATAACCCAACTTTACAGTTAATTTTTCAGTTGCTTTATGTACTCTCTGGAAGAACCGCTCTTTACTTATATTTTTGTAAGAACCCTCTTGAATCAAATCAAATGAATAGCCAAATAAAAACTAATTGAAGCACTGAAAAAAGGGGGGGAAAAAAAAAAAAAAGACAGTGAGACGAGATATGCGCCGACGAATTGAGACGTCGTAGTCGTAGCCGACGTGCCCATCTTATCCTTCTGCTGTCCCCTACGTCACTTTCCAACTTGCAAGGTTGTATAGACACACGCATTAACAAAAAAAACAAAGGAGAGAGAAAGAAACTAAGATATATAGGCCGAACCCATGGGCCGTTGGCTCTAGAAAAGTGAGGCCCACTCTATTTTCACATATGGTTTTTTGGTTTTCTCTCTCCCTCTTATATTTTCTAGATCTTTAACTTTCCTATCACTATGTTCAGAGATGTAAACTATGGCTCACTTACGTGTATAGGATGCATCTTAGGATTTAAATGGATAAGATCTAAAATGAATGTAAACAGAAGATGACAATAAGTGAGATTTTTTTCGCAGCCCAGCCCACTAGATTTGTGATCAAGTACAAGCCATGGGGACCATTTCTACCCTAAACAACAGTCATGAAGAAAAAAGAGCTCAAAAATCATCAAGAACAGTAGTAAAGATTCTGATTTGTATGGTCCTCCATGGCCCATGCTAGCGATTTAGATTGTCATGAAAACTTTGTAGCAAAAGAAAATTCAAAAGTTTTCGTAACCACATTTCTTTAAAATAATTTTGATATAATAGAGAATGAATCAGAATTGAGAAAAAAGATTCATTGGGAAAACATATGTAAAACACTTTAAAGAGGTGCTTGTTTTGATTCTCTTAAGAGTTATTAAAATTAAAATAAATAATATATTCTTCTATTTTATTTAATTTTATAAAAAAATTATAGAATTATTTTTATTTTTAAAATATAAAAAATTAATAAAAAATTAATAATTTTAAATTACATATCTTTCAATGAGAATGTTTAACAGGATACGAGATATTTGAACATATTCGCTCATGATTAATAAAAAAGGAATAAAAATTGTCACTTCAGGTTTACACTTGGTCATATGAATGAATGAATGAATAGTTGTAGAATGGTAGAATGAAGACAAGGAGCAATCAATGAAGGAAAACTGAATTTTACGTCAAATGAAGAAAGTGGATGCATGCATGGAGGGTCACATCATGAAACAATCCAATAGTCAGTTCAAAATAATGAAGAGAAGATCGATCCTGATCATATTTGGATACGTAGGCTGTAATTATGGGCAATGAGGATAGGTGGCTGCAGAGACGACGAGACATGGCTGCATAAAATTGGCAGATTAACCCGACCCAGTGGCCGAACCCTACAGTCGGTCCCTCCCCATACAAAAACAAATTTCACGCTCTATCACAAACCTCTCTCTCTCTTTTATCTCTGATTTTGTCCCCTTCTCCAGCCATGTAACAGCACTGCATCCATCCGTATGTACTGCTTAGCCCAGAGATCTTACGTAGATAAGAACAACTCATTCTGTATTATTACACAGTTTTGTATAAGTATAAATATGCAGAATTATGTCGTATGAAAAGTGTATTTCGGACGTAACTTTTTATTTTTATTTTTATTTTTTATTACACGAATCTAACTCATCATCCATGATATTTTTTAGTCTTGTCTTAAAAAGTTGTTTCGAAACACTATTACGTAAACTGCTCATCTATAATCAACAAGCAAATCTTTAAACCTAGTCCCAAATTAAACTAATTTGCAGTCAAATAGTTCAATAATCATAACCTCGTACATTCAATCACAATCATATTATAAATTGCAATATTTAATGTCTTTAACTTTTAAATGAAATTGCTCACCGAAAGCATAAACATGCTTAAAATACTCTTAAAGCGATTCTTCCAAATTGTTCTGATAGCAATTAAGTTATACGCTGAAACCGAAAACAAGGAAATGGAGTGAGCCAGTGAGGTAACTGGAAAAATGCCTTCTGTAATTATTTTTTATTAATTATTTAACTAGTGAAAGAAAGCTACTTACAGGTCGAATCATCCTGAAGTAGCTTTCTTTTAACGAGAGAGAGAGAGAGAGAGAGAGAAAGAGAGAGAATGAAACTCAGGACTTAAATTTTTCCAGTTACCGGTAAAGATTAGTTCCTTGAGCAGAGACTAAAACCAGTAGAGATTCTCAGATTGAAAAACCGGGGATTAGTTCATTGCCATTTTCGTGGGAGAGGGAAGAACAGGGGATTTTACAAATAAAGAGGAGAGGATTTAGGTTTAAATTTTAATCGTGAATCGCGAAATTGAACATCACGTAAAACTTACGTGAGGAGAGAAAGCTCAGAATTGTAAATTACAGATTGCGGGGCAAGAATTCCGAAAATATAAATTTTCCCCTACAAATTTTAAAATTTTTCTTGGGCAGTAGGGGCAGCCTGCCCCCACTGATCCCACGGTGAATCCGCCCCTGATCACAAATCTCAAGAAGGTGCTCCCACTGAACCCATGTGAATCGGCCTTGATCATAAATCTCAAGAAGCAGACATCTATACACACCACTGATGACCTTGTTCTTCAGGCAAGCTAATGATCTCTTACAAACTTATAAATACCATGCATTTTCTTACCGTTTTCTAATTATCCGCGATCAACGGAAGTAAATTATCATATGAATTGCCACCTTAATTCAAAACTTTTTAATCCCACATTTTAATGAAACATAATTTGATTTAAAAAGTGTTTAGATGTCTAAAAGAAAGGCATAATCTTTGATTAAGTGTTAGTTTGTTGAGGTAATAATTAGAATCTGATCTACATTATCAGTCATCTTCTAACTAGCTAGTTGGTTGGTCAGCATCATATCGTGCCTAATCCTCTACTTTAATTGATTTAAACTCTCTTACTTAAAATATTTCAATTTACGTATCACGAACTCGTCCCTTTGACTAGAGAAAAGGAAGTCATTTCGGAGTGGAAGATCATATGTTAGTACTATATAAGCATGCATGTTATATATATACGGACGTTAGTATTTAAACAATTTTATAGCTTAAGATCTACATCTTTTTTTTTTTTTTTTTTTAAAGAATATAGTCGAATATATTGATCAGATCATGTTAAAGTCTCTCCCCAACTTACTATTGTTACTTATTAGACTGATGTCGACAATAAGTTGGTACCTCAGTAGTAGAGCTCCAACCTGGGATCTAAGAAATCTTGGGTTCCGGCGATAGCGTACCATTGTTCGAAGCAAACGTTAGATGGCGAACCAGAGGGATTTCGAATGGCTACCTTTAACAGCACATGTTCTAAGTTCAAACCAGTCTCTAATTGTTGATCGCCTCGTTCTCATAATTGGGTCATTAGTTAGACAAGTTTGTAAGATTATAGTAAACATGTTTGCCTAGTTGATACATGTCATGTTGATGTTGATTAGCTGGTCATCATCTACACACATCTTATTATGTGGTATTCCAAACAACTGACCCTGTCCTAACATTATTCCATTAGTTTTATTTTCCACTTGGTTCGCAATTTCCTTGCGAAATTGGCTGTGCATCGCAGTTCGCAACCATGCATGATTTCTTTATATCACGTAAAAATTTAACCTTACAATCACGATCTAATTACATTGCTAGCAAGTCAGATAATTCCAGTATGATCCAAAACCCTCATTGAATCATGTTATTGATTTTCATGGTTTAAAGTGTATTTGTAAACCCCACATTTTGAATAATTTGTTTTCTTCATGAAATATATATATCTGTGTACAGTAAAATCAATAAAGATAAATTTGTTTCACTCTACTTAGAAACAAAATTTATCTTTATAAATATAAAAGGAAAATCCCATATATCTTAGTCATAGCAACGCAAGTCTCAAATTTAAGCAAATTATCTCAACAGATTAGTTTTCTTATATTTATTACAAAAAATATTTCATAATAAATTAAACATAACTTTTACTAAAAATATTTAAATGCGTGAATTTTTGTGACTATAGAAAGATAATAGAAAAATCTACAATTTTTATATTGATAACTTTGCCCTAAAATATCACTTTAATAGAAGAAATTACATCACAAATAATAAGTGGAAAATTTTGTTAGAAAACAAGATTCAATCTCTATAGATTATGTTTAAAAAAGAAGGTCCTAAAATAGTGATAATATTGATTAATTTTTTATTATAATATGAAAAATTGTGTCAAAACTTCATACTACGTTAAGAAAAGTTCAGATGAGATTTAAGTTTATGTCAATTTTAAGGATAAATAATTAATAATTAGATCTTTTTTTTAAAGAATATTTCATAATTAAATGATAAATATTCTATTTTAGAAAATTATTGATTTATATATATTATATTAGACTTATATATATATTTCAAAATATATTATTATAAATTTAATAAATTATTCTCACCTGATTAAAAATATAATTTTTTTAAAAAAATTATCAATTTATTAAAATTCTACGCATGCTAATTAGATCTTCGAGAATTAACTTGCTTATATATATAGGTTTCTTTCATTAGTATTCAAGTCAAGGTCAATCTATCTATATGGGGTCCAAAATCTAAATTTCCAATTTCAAAGGGGTCAAAAGAGATGTCGTTTGTCTACGAAATAGTTAAAACTACTTGCATTTTGATCACATCATCCAATTTATTTTTCTCTCTCTACATAAATAATAATATTTATTTATTTTTATATAATTTCTTCCTACTTCATTTTTATTTTTAATATAAAAGACAAGCACATTTGATGGATAGAAGCATAACGCGTTTGAAAACGTATTTGTTAGGTCCATTTAGTTTTGAAAACTATCTGATGTATGAGCAAGCATATACTTGTCACGTGTCAGAAGTAATTAGGGCCCCGTATTAAATTGGTCTAGGGCCTAAAAAGATAAGATATTTTGATTACCTAAATTAAAAAAAGCCTAATGGTAACTGATATGTCGCATTAACAAAAGATGGACCGGTCCAATCGTTCATGTGAATCAAGCCCATCTCGTTAATAACAATTTATGAATGATGGGCCGGCCCAATGCCTCATGTACATTAACCATCTTATTTTATAGCAACTCGTGGAAAATGAGACCTTTCTCAAAACCATATAATAATAGATATGTCTTGGTTTGATTATAAGAATGAAATGATAATGGAAATTATAATTTTTTGTGTCAATCTGATTATATTGAATGAGAATGTCAAAAGAGAGGGAATGAAGAAGAGAAACTAAGAATCGATTAAATTATAATATTTTAATATTATAATAAAAACTAAAAATATATCAAATAATATATTATAAATAAATGATTAAATTGATTTTTATTAAAAAAAATTTTGATAAAAATTAAGAAATGATTTTTTTTTATTCTACTTTAATAATTTTATTCAAATTTTATTATTCTTTAAATTAAATAGTAAAATAAATTTTATTCCCATCAAAATTTGAAACAAGAGCCCGACGAGAAGAATATTACAGAAAAGAAAGAGAGTGAAACAAAGCAGCCTGAGAAAGTACTGGAACCTTCCATTCCATATTAATCCAAATACTCAAAGATACACTATATTTTGGCCCCAAAAACCATATTTGGATCATAATCAACAGGAAGATGAAGATATTGCAAAGATTCTATAAACCCTAACATGTCAGTGGAAGCAAGTGGAAGAAAACTCTACATTTTTGGTCAAAAAAAATTCAAACGCCATTAATAAAAAAGCTAAGATAAAGACTGCCTCCTACTCCTCGAAGGGGTCGATTTTGTTTCCTCTGCATTAGAAGAACCGGGACTCTCGGATGTTTCCGAGCTACTAATCTCTCCAATTTTCTCCTTGTTCGACCACAGCTTAGAGAACATTCTCTTTGATCCAAACAACCCTTGTACCTTCTTTTCCGAATTCATTTTCGGTGTTTCATTTTTACCCCGGATTTTCAAAGAAGTGAGATCACCCTTCAAGGCATTGATGTCATCGGCAGTAGGCTCCGTATCCCAGTCATCTTCCATGTTGGTTGTGTTAGACCTTGTCGAGCTTCCATGTGATGCAATCGCGAGTAATGCAGGAGCTCGAGTGGTGCCCGGTAGATCGGGTGTGGTGCTCCCCGCAGATGTTGATGTGGATCTCACTTGCTCGAAGAAGAGGACTTGCACAACAACGCGTAATGGGAGCCGCTCGTTTTGAACGGCATGGATGCATGCATCGGATGATAGCTTTCGGCAATCCATTAGTCTACATATTCTCTTCTTCTCACTCTTTGTTATCCCAGGGTGTTCCTGTGGTGAAACTCCAGTTTTAGTCTAAAATCTAGTTTGCATTGCAGAATATTATTGTCTCAACTAATCTAAATATAAAAAAAATTGAAAAGTCGCTACGCTCGGAAACCGTTACCTTCAAAAACATGTCGATAGCACGGTAAAGGCCGTCATGGGAAGGTCTTGAGAAACCTGACACCATTTCAGCAAGAGCGACGAATTTTGAAATCGGTAAATTAGAATCCCGAGCAACTTCAGCAAGATACCCGTCCACTAACTTTGCCACCAATCCTTTGGAAGCATCCGAAACAAATTTTGGGCTTCTTATTTCAAGGAAATCATTTTCTACAAGAGGGTCATTATGAGCATCCCGTTCTTGCAAAACAAACTCCTCCACTAGGCTATGAACAAGGTCGATATCGTAAATAGTCGTATTTTCCCCAGCCGGAGCTTTAATCAATAAATCCTCCACCCTGGCTTCTTCAAGCTGTTGACTGATTCTGTTCCTCAACTCGATCCTCTCCGCTTCACCGCACTCTAGTACAATTGCCGCTTTTAGCAACTGAAGCAAGAACCCAGATTTTACGTCGCCTTTTCTGGAGGGTAATAACCGTATGATCATCTCAATCAATGATCGATTTTTAATGACATCACCACCTTGAGTCAAACCTTTTGAAAAACCCGGCAATTTTCTCAGAGCATATGCATTCAAGGCTTCTCCAATCACTTCACCCGAAATCGAACCTCGTGTCTTGATTGTCGAAATTACCCTTTTGTACGCATCAATAGAAAGATCGCATAAATCTTCGACCCACCAATCCTTGGGAACGGCTTGGTGCTTCCTTACAACTCCATTCCATTGTGGGTCATCCCGGTTTTCGGACGGAAGCTTCTTACGGTTGTAAGAATAGGACCAATCCACCTTAGAAGTGTCCATGGAAGCCTTGGAAGCTATGGATTCGAGGCAATGGCTTACGATCTTGAGCTCTTCGGCCAATGGAAGGAAAGATTTTGTTGTTTGGAGGACAATTATGGAGTCTTTCCAGCTACGGAAAATGCTTGAGTTCAGAAAGACCTCTATCTTGTAGATGAGGTTTCCTTTGTCAATTGATTCGTACATCTCGAGATACTCTGCAGCAGATCGTGCGGCAACGATGTTGTACGCGTTGAGGGTCACGATCATCCCGTAACAGAACTTCACACAGATCTCAAAAGCAGCTGGCCCACCAGGTATTTCGGTGATGGTGATTTCATCCCTGTTTTCCTCGTTTGCTCGGCTGACTAGATTTTGCAAACGGGCACTCTTCGACAAAAGTGGAAACTGAACCAAAAGGATAGAAATAAGATTTGTTTACGGTTTAAGTTCTAAAATCCAGTTTGGGCCCATAAAATCCAATTGAAACATAGATGATAGTTGATTGAACAGACTCTAGATCAGAAAAATTTAATGCTGGTCCATTTTGTTTTAAATGAAACCTATAAATTAAATCAAACTCCTACAAAAATGGCATAATATGTTCAATACCTTGTGTAGATAGAACTTGACATCTCCAATGTTAACAACTACGTCAGTTGCCAACTCAGTTGCTACATATCTGCAAGCAAACATGTTCGATGGGTCATTTTGAATGTTCATAAAACATCAAAAAAAGAACAGAGAAAAGATCTTTTGCTCCAGGAAAATGGTGAAAAATATAGACAGTTTACTTGGGCCTTTTAGGGAAAAAATAAAATCTAGAAGCTGAGATCTGAAATGAATAGTTTGAATCTCAATACTCACCTGATGTTATCTCCATCAGTCTGAAAAGAATCAGGCTTAGATCCGAGTTTCATAAACTTCATTTTTTCTTACAGTAGCACAAAATAAGCAAGGATCTGTTTTTCTCTGTTTTGCTCTGTTCCTCTCCTTCTAAGCTCCAAAATTTAGTCAAGATTTATCCACCGCCTTAAAAAATCTAAACCACATAATCTTCCCAGAAATGGGGAATCTCCTTGAAGAAGATTTAACCTGAAGAAGAAAAAATTTAGGGTATTTTAGAAAATGACCAGAAAATTATTTTTTTCAGGAAAACAGGTGAAGAAGATAACCTAAAAAGATGACGATAGAATAGATTGCTTACTGAATTGATCACAGACTTGGCCAAGAACTCCTTCAAACGAGGATGATCTAAGGAGACAATAGATAAAAACAAATATAAATATAATCTTTCCTAATAGTATTAATATATATTTCTCAAAGCCAGAGACACACCCACTTGCTTGAAACTGACACTACTTCCCTCTTCTTTTTTTTTTTTAAATTAGTTTATCTTCCCCACAGACCAAAACCCAAAAACAGATTGTTTTTGGTCCACAAATTTTCGAAACCCTAAATCCCAAATAACAATGTCCTAATTCCTACACAAAAAGCCACAACACCTGCAAAATAAATAACCATTTTTGAGAGAATAACTTCAACTAACCAGTAAACAGAGCAAAAATGAGAAAAGAAAAAAAAAGAAGAAGGGAAGGAAAGAGGAGGTGTGGAAAGCAGGGGAAGGTGGTGTCCTTTTCCTTGCTCTTATCAAGTTTAATGGGTAAAAAAGAGAGAATCAAATAATGTTTAGGGCAAAGACAGTGAGAAACAAATGCTCACTGAAAGAGTCCACTATATCTGCAAAAAAGTTAAAAAAATAAAAAATAAAGGGAAAAAGGGGGAAAGTGAGGGAAGAGCAAACAAAAGAAAATATAAAGGCAGGGGCAGTTTTTGTTGCCCACCCATTACAAAAGATGAGCTGTTAGCCTAATCTTTGACAGCCATTAGAGCTACACAAACACTAAAAGCCAAGCTCAGAATGTTCCCCCTCATCCCCTCTCTCCTCTCTTCTCTCTCCTCTCGGGTGTGGACGCAGGGAGGGAAAGGAACGACCTTCGTTAAAAGAAACGAAGGAAATGAAATAGATTATTATTTTTATTTTTATTTTTATTATTATTATTTTGGATTGTTTTAAATAATAAAATAAAAATATTTGTCTATTATTTTTTAATAAATTAATATAATTAAATATGAAAAAAATACATTTTATAAAAAAAATACTTCATTCCTTTTAATTTTTTAATTTTAAAGTGATCATCAAAATTTCTCACCCTTCCTTTCCACCTCTCACGCTCCTTTTCTTAAGATCATAAATAAGTGAATGAATCTTTCTTTTGAAAATTTCACTTCCATCCTTCCCCTCCAACCAAACATAGCCTAACTCTCTCTGCTCCTCACCCCTTTGAATCAGCACCACCGTCCCCACCACCAACAACTAAAAAAAAAAAAAAAAAACCCATTTTCCTTTATAAAATAAAAAAATAATAATAATAAATAAAAATTTTACTTGAAAATTATTTACTTTTACTTAAAAATGGATTATTTTTCTTTTAATTCATTTTCAATTAAATTTGTAGAAACTTCTATAAGAGAAGGTCAATTTGAAAAATAATTGTGAAGAGGAATAATTTCTAAAATTATAAATTTGAATTACGGGATTATATTTATATTCTACTTATTAATTATTTTTTATATTTTAATTTTATAATAAAAAAAAGGTGAAATTAAATTTATTAAAAATAATTTTAGATTTCTTTTTTCTTTTTAATTTGGGATTGAAAATAAAATTCTGTATATATCTTATTCTGTTACCGTGCCATTAGGGTAAAATAAGTAATTTTATACTTTCATCGTAGCATGGGGATTTTGTTATGGCACGCTAAGTCTGACAGATTGACAGAGAGTAAGGCAGTGTTGTTCCCTCTGTGCGTGAATTTGTAACAGAAAACGACCCTTCCATCCCTCCCTTTTTTTAATTAATTAATTTATTTATTTATTTTCTTATTTATCGTTTACAATGACAGGAACAGTACATCTTTCTTTCATCATTGTTCAGAGATGAACAGTTCAAATGGGATAATTTTATTGTAAGTTGATGTTAAGTGAAAGTTAGAATCTTATCATTGTCGGATAATTTCCATCGGAGATCCTAGATAAGTGTGTTTCATGGAGAATGTAGAGTGTGGTTAGATATTAGTTGAGGATGGTTATTAGATATTCTCTATGTTTGTTTCGTTTAGAAGTAACCTCATAGTTACTATGGAGTAGGGAGTGTGGAATTGACATCATCAGCATAACAATTTTAGTTTTAGTTGCATATCCTTGATCGGATGTTTGGTCGGAGAAGAAAAATGTGTTATGATTTTAAGATGATATGATTAAACTGTTTCATCGGAATATATAATATATATTAATATTATTTTAAATAATTAAATATTAAATAATATGATTATTTTGATTTTCAAAATTACTCAAATAATTAAATAAGAATAATTATCTTTTTGAATATAAATTTTATATATAATATTATAAATTAATCTAATAATATTATAAATTTAATTACTATTTCAAAATTTACAATTTATGAACAAAGCATAAAACAAATACACCGAATTACCAAAAAAAAAAGTTGACTAGTTCAATCGTTTGCTTAACTTCTTCAATGAGACTAATGATGAAAATAAGTACTCCTTCCTAGTAGACAAATTATGACCGACTACCACCCCTTTTCTTCTCCACCATCATCATCATCATCACATGAATATGCTCCACTAAATGCATAGCTAAAAGTTAAAAATATTAAATAAATATAAATAAATAAATAAATATATATATATATATATATATATATATTATAGTGCTTTAATCATATTCTCATTCGCCATAGCACATCCCTATAATAATGGCCTGTAATGAAATATTTATAAATGCATGTCTGCATCAAGAATCTAATCGATTGCACGTTAAATCTCTCTTGATTATAGAGTTTCTTCAATATGCAAATATTTTTTAATAAACAATAACTACTAACAATTTCTTCTTAATATATATATATATATATATAGATATTAAATATTATTTTTATATAAAAAATAATATTTATAATTATAATAAAATTTAATATATTTTTAAGAATAAACTACTTATTATTATACATCCATGCATGGGTATATTACGTATGAAGTCAAATGACAAAATATTCAACGTTAATTTAGGCCCTCTTAGAACTTCCAATGAATTAATACCACACAAAAAGAAGCTACAACAAGTTACGTCAAGATAAGGAATATTACGTGTGGATCTCGAATGTACTACTTGGTCTTACCTCAATCTTTGACCCAAACCACGAGGCGTTGTTGGTAGGTCTTTTTTTTTTAGACTGCTCTGTAGATCAATTTTGAGTTTTAAGACGTTGATATGTTAACAATAAATTCTAGAATGCTATGAAAGAACAAAAATAACACATTAATGATATTTTTATTTGTAATATTATTAGAATTTTTTGTTTTTGGTATTTAGATTTAATAGAATTTGTAAGAATTTATTATTCAATATTAGAGTATTTAATGTTATATTATTAAATAAATCTTAAAATTTAAGTGATAGCTCCACTTAGCTATAAGATTTATATTATGATTATTATGTACATGATGATGATGTGGAAAAATGAGTGTTTTAAAAATAGCGAATAAAAAAAGAAATAGTTAATTGCTTTGAAATGGTAGGCAGCTTTAAACATAGTTGTGAAGGAACTTCTTATAGCTCTTTACCCTATACTATATAGGGGTGGACCAAGTTCTGAAAAATTATGCCTTACAGCTCTTAATATTTTTTTAATCTAAAGAGTTTCCAAAATATGATAAAAGTTCAAATCATGAATCTTTTTTCACCATCCTTCTTCCCAGACAACATATAATATGGTATGTACAATACTATTTAAAGTTTTATTTAGATCATTTTATAGTATGTATAATTTTTATTCGATCAATCGTATAATAATTATATTATATATAATTTATTTTATAAAAAATATAATAAATTTTATTAAAATAAAATTAAAATTTAAGAAAATTGAATATATATGAGGCACCCAGATGTACGTCTAGTTGTGATAAAATTTGCTGAGGTACGTCTAGTGGTGGATTGGGGATCCGGAGTTTACATGATATGAAGCAAGCTTTTATTTTGAAGAAGATTTGTTAGCTTTGCAATTCTTCTTCGTTGTAGAGTTCATTCATACATGCAAACTTTTTGTATACAGAGTGTCGCCTGCTTTAATAATTGAGGGGCCGGAGTTTTCTATCAATTTTTACATGAAGGAAGGTACGTTACAGCATGCGGTTAATGATGATGTTTGGCGTCTGATAGTTACGGATCAATTATTGACTGATTTTAATTATAAGATCTCAATTCTCACATCCCAAATAGATTGCATGATTTGGTATCTTTGCAAAATGGGTAAGTTCACGATTAAATCGGCTTGGAGCTCTATTACTGGAACGAATGTTGTTATTTCTCACTTTAATTTTGTTTGGGATGCTAAGCACCCGATTAAAATCAAGCTCTTTAGTTGGCGTCTTTTCCATAACTCGATTAGCTTTAGTGGACGTTTGCTGCGTTAATCATTAAGAGGGAACTGTTCAGCGTCTTTTTTTTTTTTTTACAGTGATACCGCTCGTCAGGTTTGGGCGTGTCGCCTTTTATTTGTTAATAAACCGTGGGTTGATGATAGGTTTCGTCTTTGGTAAGGAATGTTTCCCTATTCGTCTCAGTTGCATCAAATTTGTCAGGTATTACAAGCACTAGTTATTTATTCTATGAGGTGGAGCTCTCTTCAATTGTCAGGTCTTGCATGCAGACTGATAAGAGTAGTATTCATCATCTTCTCTAAATATAACCATTTTCATTTTTAATTTACATCGAAATCGAAATCAAAATCAAATTAATATATATAAAATTAAATAAATATACATTAGTTTGAAACATATAATATACATAAATAAATATAAAATTAAAAATTTAGTACACTTCACGCTCATCAAAAGATGCTAACGTAATTATTGTTACAAGAACTCAAATTATTAAGAACACTAACACATAAAAAATAAAATACACAAAAACATGAAAACATTAGCTACAAAACCTACCGAAAATCATGTAAGAAAAAAAAGAAAAAAAAAGGCAAATCCGTAAATAGGCCCCACAACTGCTTTTCATCCTGCGACCCAACCTACATAATCATTCTAGAAATTAGAATCATGCGCGCTCATCATCCTCATCTCCATATCATTATGAGTTAGAAATATTAGTAATATATATATATATATATTATAATTTAATATTAACTTTATATTATTAATTTGAAGTGTGTCACATTTTTCTAATGTTAGTGACATGTCACTCTCGAGTTGTAATTATCATTGCAAGAATTATGGAAAGTTGGTTACGCAAACATTGAGTTTATATGGCAAGTACAATCTAATGAGTAGTAACAATGTATGACGAATTTATTATATTACTATATATATATATCTTCAATTATTACTTTTTAACTTTAATGTGTATAAAATATAACAACTCACAATATATGTGATTATGATTGAATACTCTAATATTTATTTTTTTTATAAATATGAGATTAATAATAAACTATTTAACTATAAAAATTATTATTTTTATTTAATACTTAAAATATTAGAAATTTTTTTAATTAAAATAATAGTCTTATGATATATCTAAATTATATCAGGACGTTTTATTTTTAAATTTCTTTAAATTTAATTTAATATTTGTTTAATTTATATAAATAAATTAATGATTTATATATATATATTAAATATTATTTTTTACATTAATTAATTAATTATTTCTGTTTAGTTAAAAAAAAATATTTAACTTGTTATATCCATTTTTTAGATTTAAAAAATTATTATTACTTTATTTAATTAAAGTATGAAATAGATAATGTGGGCAGTGGCCTGGTGAGTCCAATAGTTTTCTAACTATTTCTTCCAATAATTTTTCGTATCTTGTCTACCGTTTGGAAATTTGGGATGAGCTGCCCAGTCGAATGGCGTCAGCTCATTTCGGGCTCCTTTCATTTCAGCCCAAATTTCTGAAGCCTTGGCCCACATGATCCGTAACAATCACCATGTAAGAAAGATCATTGGTAATAGGCCCTTTTAACTCGACAGAAAATAAGTAAATCATAAGCCCAAATTCAAAGTTACCCAACTGAAATGTGCCTCATCCTCAAACCACATGTCGTTGAAAACTCTCTCATTCCAAAGACGTGTCGTACAAACTCTCATAACAGCGTCTAAGCGATTTCGCCGTCCACGTGCAGGCATGTGTTCACGTTAGTTAATTAATTAATTAATTAATTAATATGTTTGGGAAATAAAATATGTTGAACATGCAAACTTGTACGGATTAAACTATATATATATATCAAAATTCAAATAATTTTATTTTTTCAATTCTTAAAAAAAAAAAAAAGTTTGTTATTTACAAATAAATATATTCTATAAATAAGTTGACTATGAAGATTAATTGCAATTTTCCCTTAAATAAATAAATAAATAAATAAATAATACATATATTCAATTTTGTTAGTATATAATTTGTGAACAGTAACATTTATTATAGTTTATACGGATTAGACTCCTCTGTCTAACTTGGTAATGGTAGAATAGTATTTTTGCTAAAAGAAAAATTTTATACGCCTTTAATTGAGAAACAAGAAGGAAAAAAACAAAAAAGAAAAGGAACCGACAAATCAAATTTACAGTTTAGTTCGTGAGATTCCTATATGAAGCTAAATAAATATAAAGAGAAGTGGAAAAGGAGAATCGTGTTATTTCCAATCGATCAAGGAGAGAGAGACGAAGTAAGCATATAAAAAGTTAAAGGATGTGAAGAAGAGTAAAGCCTGTGTGTTTGGGTGGAGTAAAATTTTCAAGATCGAGCCCAAAAAAAAAAAAGGGAGTATTTTTTTCTTGAATTTACTCTTATAACCTTACACCAAATGGAGATTTACTTCTAATTATTGAAGAGAATTGTGCGTAATTATTGATAAATCCACAATCATCGCGATCGGACCATTATAAAATAATGGAGTAAGATCTAAGAAAGGGATGATTATTCTCTGACACGTGGAGTGATGTATATGGAGGACTTCGAAACAGATTGGTGGTTTTGTTTCCAGGTGATTTCTTATTAGAAAGCCCAGCCCAAAATAATATATATATTTAAAAAAAAAAAAAAAAAGGGGGGGTCTGCTGGGGTTAACGGCTCCAAGAAGGGTAAAAAGGGGGGTCAAGAAATAGATCAATGGAATTTGTGCTTCGCCCTCCATCGCAATGAGAAGAGGAAACAACAAGATTTGGTCTAAAATACCAAAAAAAAAACATAAATATTTAAATATTTTTTATTTAAATTGCGTAAGATAAAAGAAGCAATTTGGATGGTACTAGATCCACGAAGGGTTGTCTTTTTTTTTTTTTTAGTTTTTAGTTTTTATAATTAAATGTTTGTAATTAAATATGTAAATAAACTATTTTCTTAAGATATTGTTATTTATTAAAATATTATATTCTGGAAAAAAAAAAAGAAAAAGGAAAAAGGAATGAATGGGCTCTTGCTAACAGCATCCAGATCTTGCAGCCAAAAAGAAGCTTCCCCATTTTCTCTCTGCTCTCCTTCTCTCTCTAACTCCGGGAAAAAGAAAATCAGGAGAGAGAAGAGAAAAATTAAAAAAAAAACCCAGAGAATGAAGAAAGAAAATCAAATGATAGAAGAAATTCATATTAATAATTCATGATGTTGAGGAGGAAATCACTTGGATTCATCTTGTTTTTCATTCTCTTAATATCGGCCCCATTCTCGATCAAATCAATCCCAATTACATTCGAATCCGTCATTGATGACACTGCTTCTACTACCACAATTTCGAGTAGACCTAGAAGAATTCTTCACCAGCCACTTTTTCCGGTAAGCTCCACTCCACCGCCGTACTCCGACCCCGAGCCACTGCCGCCACCACCACCACCACCACCACCACCAGACTCTTCTTCTTCTTCTCCGCCTTTTTTCAACGAGCAACCGACAGGTTCGACTCCAGATCAGAGTCAACCGACTCCTCTTAATTCCAATGGAACTATGCCGATTCCAGCTGCGACGCCACCGTCGAAGCCGACGAAAACCGTAGCCGTTGCAATCTCAGTCGGAATCGTCACTCTAGGAATGCTCTCTGCTCTTGCATTCTTTCTCTATCGTCACCGCTCGAAGCATCCAGGTGAGACGGAGAAGCTAGTCGGAGGTAGTAATAGCATCAACAATTCGCAGAGGTTTCCAGAAGATTCTAGAGTTCCGCCTTCGAGCTTCCTCTACATTGGAACTGTTGAACCGAGTCAGAGCTCAGTCGTCGAGCAGAACGGTGTGAACGCAAATGCTAACAGTTCGCCTTATAGCAAACTGAAATCGGTTAAAAGATCTTCGGATCGGTACCGTCCTAGTCCTGAACTGCAGCCATTGCCGCCGTTACCTAACCCGCCAGTGATAGATTCTCCGTCTGAGATTTCTTCGTCGGAAGAAGAGTACGAGGAAAGTCACGATAATACGGCATTTCATACTCCTCTGGCTTCGTCTGTGGTTAGTTATGACGACGGTTTTTACTCGCCGCCTTCGCGCCTGAGAAATCCAGTTCACAGTAGTTACAGTGTACCTGCACGAATCGATTCTCAATTTAACAACAACAATAATAACAGTAACTATAATAATATTACTTCTGTTCCTCATTCCAAAAGAACTTCACCAAAATCTCGGCTCTATGTTTCAACGACAAAGCAGACTCAGCCTACACCGCCGCCTCCACCACCTCCACCTCCTCCTCAGGCAACGAGACAACAGCCACCTCAATCAACGATATCTTTTTCTTCTTCCTCTCCTCCAAGAAGGCCGAAATTTTCATCTCCACCTCCACCACCTAATTTGGCACTTCTTCAATCAATAAGCAATCGATCGGGGGCTCCACCTCCACCACCACCGCCTCCACCATCACTATCAATACCTGGGAAAGTAAAACCTTCAGATTCAAATGTTTCTAGATTGCCTCGACAATTCTTGTCAGAGCCAAAATTTCCAGTTCCTACAAGGCCTAAAGCTCATTCTATTTCTCGTTCTGGTACTTCAACTTCAGTTGAAGAACCTGTGGAAAACCCAAATTCTTCAGAGAAGCATGATGGTGAAGGAGCGAGACCCAGATTGAAGCCTTTGCACTGGGACAAAGTGCGAGCAACTTCTGACCGAGCCACTGTTTGGGACCAACTTAAGTCGAGCTCATTTCAGTGAGTAGTTTTATCATTTATGTACATTCCCGATTCTGATTTTCTGTATTTGGGTCAAAAATTTTTTTTCCTGGAATAATTTGATTTTTTCTGCAGATTGAATGAGGACATGATGGAGACTCTGTTCTGCTTCAACTCTGCAAATGCTGCCACGAAAGAGGTAACTAGAAAATCGGTTCTGCCTCCGGTTGAAAAAGAAAACAGAGTGTTAGATCCTAAGAAGTCGCAAAACATTGCGATTCTGTTAAGAGCATTGAATGTGACTCGTGAAGAGGTGACTGAATCTCTTTTAGATGGTGAGTTTGTTTAATCTTTCTGATATGAGATCCTTGATTCTGTACTGTTTCCTACCGTAGCGAGTAGGCTGGTCATTCTGATTAATTTATTCATCATTTACTCACAGATGTCTGGAAATTTTGTCAAAATTATTATATCAAAGCTGATGCATTGTATATTAATATTTTATCGTTTCCAATTAGAAAATCAGGTTAGTTGGTCAAAGCCAGAATTGAGAGTTAGAAGCGTGTAGCAATAATGTTTGAAAATTTTATATATATTAGTTGTACAGTACTATACCACTTATGGCCGTCATAGTATGTTTCCATGATGGCTAGTCAAGAATAATTTCTAAAGCAAGAAGCAAGATTCATGAGGAAGTCAGTATTTGAATTTCTATTTTCCTTTTTTTAGTCATCATATGATTGATTTATGACCATAAGGAAGAAGACAATTGATTTAGATAATCAATCATGTTAATCTGCATCAAATTCACTGCTTCTTTGAGAATTATTATGGGTTTCACTGCATCTTTTAGATAATCAATCATGATTGATATGTGTTTACTTGCAATAGGAAACCCAGAAGGCTTGGGTCCCGAACTACTGGAAACTCTTGTAAAGATGGCTCCAACCAAAGAGGAAGAGATTAAACTCCGAGACTACCATGGTGACGTCTCAAAACTAGGATCCGCGGAACGATTTCTCAAGGCAATTCTTGATATTCCATTTGCCTTTAAAAGAGTTGAAGCCATGCTATACCGTGCCAACTTTGATACAGAAGTGAAATACCTCAGGAATTGTTTTCAAACCCTAGAGGTACTTATTCTCTTAATCTCTTAAATTTCATGAATACTGGTGAATTTTTCAGACTTAAATAAAAGGGCCATATTGTATTCAGGCTGCAAGTGGAGAATTGAAGAACAGCCGACTATTCCTTGCACTCCTTGAGGCTGTTCTTAGAACAGGAAACAGAATGAATGTTGGAACCAATAGAGGAGATGCCAAAGCATTCAAACTAGATACTCTTTTAAAACTAGTTGATATAAAGGGAACAGATGGAAAGACCACACTCCTCCATTTTGTTGTCCAGGAAATTATTCGGTCTGAAGGTGTTGGTACAAATGAAAACAATCAAATCAAAACCCAAGCAAAAATGAAAGATGATGACTTCAACAAGCAAGGATTGCAGGTTGTGTCTGGATTAAGCAGAGACCTAGTCCATGTGAAAAAAGCAGCTGGAATGGATTCTGATGTCTTAAGCAGTTATGTCTCTAAGCTTGAAATCGGGCTTGAGAAAGTCAGATTGGTCTTGCAGTATGCGAAAAATCCGGACATGGAGGGTAAGTTCTTTCACTCAATGAAACTGTTTTTGAAAGAGGCTGAAGAAGAGATGACAAGGATCAAGGCCGATGAGAAAAAGGCTTTATCACTTGTCAAAGGGGTTACGGAATATTTTCATGGCGATGCAGCAAAGGAAGAAGCACATCCATTTCGGATTTTTATGATCGTAAGAGATTTTCTTTCCATTTTGGACCAAGTTTGTAACGAAGTTAAGGGAATGCAAGATAGGACAGTAGTGGGTTCTGCTCGGTCTTTTCGGATTTCTTCAACAGCTTCACTTCCGGTCCTTAATAGGTATAACGTGAGACACGCCGGAAGTTCAGACGAGGAAAGCTCATCATCTCCATGAAAGAGTGTCCTACAAAAGATGGGCCAGGTTAAGCTGAAAATTTCCACTATGGGGATGGGACATAGTCAGTGTCATGAGTACAACAACTAGCATTCGAAGTGTTGCTGATGAGAATCTCTCGTCATAAAGAAATTATAAGTCGGTAGAGGCAAAAGGTACACAAGTTAAGGTAAAAAGCTTTGCAAAGGAGAATAGTGTTATTTTTTTAGGATAGAAAGAAAATAATTAGAGGTATACAAGGAAGGAGGTAAGATGAAGTAAGAAATCTTCAGATCAGGCGAATGCTAAAAAATGAATGGAAGAAAGAAAGGAATCAGAATTTCTCAGATAGAAAAGAAAAAACGGGAGACACATAAGAAACATCAGAAAAGTATCAAGTCTGACCACCCCCTTGAGGGTAGATCAGATTCCCACGCTTTATTTAGGGAAGCAATGTTTTGATTTCACAATTAATGAATTTATGGTCCACATTCTTAACTAATCACTTATAATGCTCACATTGCTTTTATTTCTTTTTTGGGTACTGTTTGGGTCAAAAAAGTAATTAAGAAAAAAAAAAGCGATGGATTTGCTCATTAAGACATTTTATTTGGGATCGAAAATCCATTTTTTCGACCTTTTGATCAATATGTAATAATTAAGCTCTTTGTATTATTGTTGCAACAATGATTAGGGCCTGACATAGACACGCACCTTTGTCCAGTGTGGCTAATTTTTCTGTCCATATGGCTGATTTTCAATTTTGAATCATGTCACGCGTCATGTCATATACTGGAATATTATGGGACAATTATTGGCCTTCATGACTGAAAGAGAGTGAGAGAAAGATTAAATGATCCTAATTAACTCACTCACATAGAATGATCTAGAATGCCAAAGACGGGTCCATGTTGGAGATTACAAGATTTGGTTATGCTACCATTACAAGAATCGAACAAGAAATGTACCTACCATTCAACCGACGAAACAAAAATCGTGAACCATCTTTTTGTTATACGTTTTTACGTTAGATTACGTGAGATCTAATCTAATAGATTGATTAGATTACAAGATGGTCTCTCTAACCGGGAGTAAGGTGGTAAATTTTGGCTCTTGTGGAGGAATGTTTATCAAGTAGAAGTGGTGAAAATTCATAGATAATTTATAGCTTGCTTTTTTTCGTGTGGAGGTTATTGTGGTGGTGGTATATGCAAGTCGTTTCATAGTTGAACGGAAAGATCTATGGGAGGGTTTGGTGAATCTCATGGCCGGTAAATCACTCCCAATGATAGGGGTGGAGATTTTAATATCATGAGAAATCAAGAGGAAAAATTAGGGAGGATTCTTTCTTTTTTCTCGTCATGGTATGCTTGAGTTTGAAGACCGTATTCAAAGAGCTAGAATGGTTGAATCTCCTTTTTATGGGTTTATTATTTACTTTTTGCAATAATAGAGGAGGAACGACTCGTCAATACTCGAGGCTTGATAGGATTTTGGTGTCCCAAGAAATGTGCTCTGTGTATAATGGTCATGCTTTTCATCTAGTGAGGGAATCATCAGATCATTGTCCTCTCCTTTTTACAAGCACAACGCTGACTTACAATTGCCTTAGATTGCACTGATTTCAACATCCGTGGTTAAACCATTCATCTTTTACTGAAGTCGTGAAGAGTGCATGGAGTTCTAATATTCCAATCTCCTTGATAGGCTTCAGATTAGTTTGCAAAATACGCGACAAACTTTGAACCATTGGAACAAATTGTTTTTGGGAATTGTTGAGCCAAAATACATACATAGATCTTTTGAGATCGACGCACGCCAAACTTACAGGTAAGAAGGCTTTGTTCCGAAACTTAGAAAATGATTTATGAGATAAATGGTATGACTTTAGTCAAGCACATTGACCTAATCAAGGTTAGAATTTGAGACCGCTTTAAGGGACCAGATCTATAATTAGCCGTTTGAACATTATTCAATTAACGGTAAGAATAAATGACGATTAATTACAAGATAACGCTCTTAAAAAACTTTAATGATCATAAATAGGCTTAAATACTAAGAGATTCAGTTATCAGTATAAATAGATGGTGTGAAAAATAGAGAACATATGAAGACACTTGACAATTTCTAATTTTCGTAAAAGTTTTACTCTCCTAAGTCTAAATTGAGCGTTGAAGTGTTATCGTCATGAATAACTCCTGGAGGTATTATTTGTTTTTTAGGTTATAGTTGGATCAACATATTATTGAAGCTCGGAATACCAACTTTTGACTTCAACAGTTTGGTGCCGTCTATGGGAATGTCATGACAAAATCCATATTCTAACTAACCCCTAAAAATCCAACCCATATGGATCACAGTGAAAGCACAACCACCAGATAACTCTAGCCAATCGTTAGTGGCTAGCTTCGAAATAACCCCTCAACATCGGCAAATAAACAATGGGAGGAAGGTGACGTCCAAGAGGTGACCTGTATATTTGGCATCATCGAAAATGTCATTCAAAGCCATATTGCGGAATTCATGAACTAGCTACGAGCGAAGTTAGGGTGGCTCCAACCCCAACCTCTAAGGCACTGAAGATGAACGACAAAAGAGAATAGGGGGTCAGTTCTGTGGAAACCTCCGACCTCACCCCCAAAGAAAAGCTTAAGGAGGAACTGAAAAAATCAAGGGCTAAAGAAGCGGAACTCGAAAAAAGAATCCTAGAACTCACTTCAGTGAGAAACGAGAAAGATGTTCCGTTCTTCGTAGATACAACTAGCCTTTTTACCAAAAGAATCTTAGAAACATAGATCCTAAAGAAGTTCGGTGCTTCTTAAGGAAGAAAGGGGGGGTATAAATCCCTATGTACTTCACCAATAAGATGCTAAATAAACCAGAAGTCCATTATCCTGAGCTAACCGAATCGCCTATGCACTGGTAGTTGCACTAAAAAACTTAGGCCCTATTTTCAAACTCATCGGATCGAAGTACATACATACATATCGCTTAAAAAGATCCTCCAAAATCCAGATACTATAGGAAGGTTGTTAAAATGGTTAGTAGAGTTGGAAAATTTCAACATTAGCTTCAAATCATGAATTACCATTAAAACTCAAGCCTTAGCCAACTTCATCAATGAATTCACACCTACCGAGCCGCCAAGAAGGGATGAAGGTAGTACCATAGCTTCTCTCTCTTCATCAAGAAACTGACCTTGAGGAAGGATGTTGACACTTTCTGCAAAAGTGTCATAAATGTCAGTTGTACGCTAGCACCCTAAGGAAACCTTTGACCCTAGCCATTCAAAAAATAGAGGATTGACATCATTAGAGAATTACCATAAGCCACATCCTAACGTTGATACGCGGTAGTGGCCATTGATTACTTTATCAAATGAGTTTAGGCTAAAGCCCTGGCACTGGGCAAAGATGAAAAAGTTTGCTTGGAAGAACATTGTACGTCGGTTCGGCGTACCAGATGTCATAATTCCAAACAATGTAAAACAGTTTGATTGTGGAGAATTCAAAGAATTTTGCACCAAACTAAAGATTAAGTTATTCACTTCATCCTCATCTCACTCTCAGGCCAACGGGCAAGTTGAAGTGGTTAATAAGGTCATCAAATTTGTGCTGAAAAATAAGTTAGACGAGCGTAAGGGAAATTGGGCAAATGACCTTTCGGAAGTCCTTTGGGCTATCAAAACTTCCCCACAAACTACCACCGGAGAAACGCCCTTTAGCACGGTCTATAAAGCCAAGGCTATGATCCCAGTTGTGATCAGAGGATAACTTTCAATGAACTAGATAATAATCAAGAAATGTCTGAGGCATCATTAGATTTAATCGAAGAAACCAAAGATGCTGCTCACTCCGTGAGGTAGCACTAAAACAAAGGATGCAGAGATACAACAATTCACGGGCGAAGGAAATGGCAATAAAAGTAAGAGATCTGGTATTAAGAAAAGTTCAGAAGATAAATAAGAGGGCATTCGATGAAAACTGTGAAAGACCTTACAAAGTCATTGTTGAAGTCCAACTAGGGACATACAAACTCGAATATATGAATGGAAAGTCTCCCCTTTTTCTTGGTCTAATTCATTCGCTCACCATTCTGTGAGTATTATTGGTTGTAATTTGATTACTCATCGCTCCAAGGATCATATTCTTTATAAATGGGCTGCTCCAGCTAAAGGTGGCTTCAAGCTTAATGTGGACATAACTTTCAAATGATCCTCTGGTTGTGGCGATATTATCATAAATTTTCAGGGTTCTACTTGCATGACTTTCCATAAAAAGATATTACGATTCCATGTGAAAAAAAAAAGAAAGATATATATATATATATATTTATTTACGATACTAAAATAAAAGATATAATTTTATTATTTATTATTTTTTAATAAAAAATAAAATAAAATACTATTAAAATATATCTATCTTTATTAAAAAAAATTATTCATATTAAAAAATATATATAAATAATATGAGTATTTGAATGCTCCAATTTTTCTTTGTGACTTTTTATAATATTTGGTGGGCCATTATTTTGTCTAGACCCCCATTGGTTGGGCAGGAACAAAAATGGAGAAAGCCCAGATTATGAGAGAAGGCCCAAGGGTTTTCCAAAATGACCCTGATATTGTAGTCAGCTTTCTTTTCTTAATCCCCACCAGCTACGGTCCGGCCCATTCACCTCCATATTGAAATGGATGGGCTTAATGTTATGGACCCAAACACCATCAAAATGAGATTTATTATTTATTATTTTTAAATTTTTTAAAAAAGAAAATAATAATAATAATAAAAACTCTTTATGTATTCAGAAGCCCAAAGCCCAACATCTCGTCTCTTATGACACCAATGTGAAAAAGACACAATATAGTCCAAACTCATGTGAAGGTACATTTTTTTGGTCAAAGATAAAAGCTTCGTCATTGCAGAATGGAGAGAACGATGTCTGAATGGATGCTTCATTTATGGATTGCATGTGTTTAGTTGTTTTGGTTTTGGTCATTTTATTAAGCAAATGTTAATGCTTTGGAAGTTTATTTGGTACATATAAACTTTTGGCCTTTCATTATAAATTTTGTCCTACTCTTTTGGATGGATGTCTCGTATGAAATTGAGGATGGGTGGTGAATAACACAACTTAACTTCTTATATAATAATCTTTAAATAATTAAATAATTAAAAAATAAGTAAGTATTGGGCAAGTGTAAGCAACTGGGGAGAACATGGAGCACAGTCAAAGCATGTATAGTTGACCATCTTGGAATTCCAAATGTCTTCAGTCAAAGGTTCTTCTAACCACTAGTCCTGTCACCAAAATCCAAGCTGCAAATCCTATATAATAAATAAATAAATATATTATTATTACTTTAATTATTATATTTATGTATAGTAGAATTGGTAAGTGTTAATTAGAGTGAGCTTCTTTTTCTTGCTCTCAATTTCATGCAAATATTGGTACTTTATAATTTTCTTAAATTATTCTATGAAATAATAAATTAAAAAAAAAAAAAAAATCAAACCCATTCCTACGATTTTATTTCCATTAAGAGGAAAGTTGCAACATTACGTTATTATGATTGTAAAGCCAGGTATGCCTAACCCCAAAGCTTAGGACACTAGTTAGTAGCTACTCCACGTAGTCCATAGGGGACCGTATCATCCGACACTTCGTTCCCTCTTACCTTAGTTAGGACCAGTACTGCTCCTTTCAATCAGTATATGTTGGAGCTTACCTCGTAGGGTCTAACGCCGGATAGGTGAGAGGTCGCTCTTTAAGTTTATTAAAATTAATAATTAATTTTATAATTAATAATTAATAATAAATTATTAAATATTAATCCTAAATATTATAAATATTAAAATTTTTAATAATTATTAAAAGTTTTTAAATCAAATTTTAAATTTTGTATTAAAAATATATTTTTAATGTGGTTATTCAAAAAACATCATTCTGACCAGCATTTATTTTAACCAATACTTTACAGATAGGAATAAAATGTTGTTATGGCACTGACCAATCACATGTTGACAAGCGCAGATTTTGGATCTTGCGTCCACTTCTAGATTTTACTTTATTTTTTGTTTGTAACTTTTCTAAATTGGGCTTGAAATTTAAAAAAAAAAAAAAAAAAAAACTAATATAATTTAACACAGAGAATTTTACTTTATTCTCTTGGTAAAAATTAAAATTTAAAAAAAAAGCTTTATACAATTTTTTTTTCTGGTTTAAAAGTCTTGAAAATTATTTTTTATACATATTTTCACATAAAATTTTCATAAAATTATAATAAGAAAATAAGATAAAATATATTAATTAATTATTTTATATATTTTAATAATATAAAAATTATTCTTAAAATAATTACTAAATATAATAATAAAAATTTGAAGATACAAAGAAATTAAATGAACAAGATAATATATGCAAATAAAGCATTGTTTGGCGAGTAATTCTTTTGACTACTACATCTCAATTAGGTCGAGTAAGGATCTTGTGATTTTTGATTATTACCCAAAAAAAGTTAAACCATTGCTGGGACATATTCTAATAGCTGTCCCTTAAGTTTAAAAGGTCCCTGACAATTGAAGATAGCATAGCGGACAATAAGTACTATTATTACCTCCTAAGACCTAACCTATAAAACATACATAAAGTCATAAACTTTGGTAATCATTTCGTTTTCATCATTGCTTCGCAGCTGTGTTCTTAGTTCTTGCTTTAATCTGAACTGTGCAAATTATATTTGGTACCTTTTTTCTACTCTTCGTTAATAAGAATGATGTAATATATTTGGTACAAATTATGTAATTATATATATTATTATTATTTTTAAACATTTAAATCTTAATATATTTTTATTTAATGATAAGATAAATAATTTATTTTAATATATTTAAATTATAAAAAAGATCGAAGTCAAAATCTATGGTAATTTTATATTTTTGTAAAAATAAGTGACTAATGATTAAAAAAAAATATAGTAGAGCAAATAACTCCATGCCATAAACATAGGTTTTCATCTGAAAAATTTCACCTCTGTAAGTAAGCCCTGGCTTCTGTGTAATGTATCAATCAAGCTCTATCTGAAAGATAGTAGTAGAGCAAGCCCTTCTTTCATTCAGAGCCGTCAAAAGGAAGAAGTGTGATAGAGGTTCTGGATTGCAGTAGTGCAAATAGAGGCTGATTGCTGCCGCTCAAGAGTCCAAAGAAATCTATCTTCAGATGTGTATTTTGTCTTGACCTGCAATGGGCTTTTTTCCAATTCGGTCCAACTGACCAGTCGAACTCGCAGCTCAATAATAGTAAAGTGAAATTAAACTAAGATCTTAATACACTATATAAATTATACGGCAAACGTTATTTACGTAATCATATATATATATTATAAAAATTGAATTTAAATACAAGATTACGTTATGTATCTTTAACTTTCTACAATATGCTTTATAGTATTTTGCTGTTAAAGTTCTTAAAATATACATGTTCCATATTTATAATAATTTCTTACAATATCCTTATTTTATAATAAATTTAATATTTTATTTAAATTTATCATAATCTTTATTATGATAATTCATTATAATCATTATAATTATAATTTTATTCAAATAAATTTGAAAATCCATTATAAACACAAACTATTACATTACTATAAAAAAAATAATTATCATTTACATTAATTTTTTTTTCTTTTTTTTATTAGTTAAAAAAAATAGGAAAAGAAAATTATCTATTAATAAGTAATCTCTCATTTCTCATCTCACTCTTAACTTTCGCTTTTTTTCATATATATTTTAATTTTATATCTCTCTCACTTTTCGACTTTCTATATTTTCATACAATCTTAATATTTATAATATTATTACTTTATAATATAGTGAAGTAAGAGTTATAATTATATCGGCGATCTTTATGATCAAAATAAAAATTAATATATAAAATTGAGAATTATAAAAATTTAAAATATTTTTAATCTAAGAATAAATACTATATTTATTAATATTAATACAACTCTACTTAATAATAATATAACTCTATTATATAATTAAATTATTAAATAAATTTAATTAATTATTATTTTATTTATTTTATATTATTTATAAGCACATCATATTTAAATTCTCATGATTAGACAACTAATTTATAGGTAATAAGAGTTAATTTACATGAAATAAATAAAATTTATAACAATAAAAAAAAGAGAGATATAGATGCGATGGACCTGCGTAACAGGTGATTAAAGCCCAAAATCCGTTGTTTTTGGCGGCAGAACGGGCTACTTCCCCACCCTCTTAACATCTCAACTGCACAAAAATAGCCAAAATTTTCTACCTCTCTTACTCCATTCACTCCTAGATTTCCTCAAATCTCTTCGTCGTGGATTTAGCGGTTACATGATTTTCTTCCTTGTGTGCAGAGAGATTTTTTTGAGGACGAAGAAGAAGAAGAATGGCAGACAATATCGACGCTACTTCTGCTTCTTCGTTCTCCGATCACTTCAGCCTCCTGTGTCAAGAAGACGAAGAAGCTAGTTTGAACGAAGAAGGAGAAAAGGAAAAGCAAAATGGAGTCGAAAACCTCGTTGAATTCGGTGCGTATTTTGGTTCGGAGAAGGAATTAGATGAGTATTTTGAGAACTTAGTTCGAAGTGAGCGAGCTTCTTCTAGATGCGGAAATTGCTTTGTAACTACTACGAACTGGTTAAGATCCGCTCGCTTGTATTCTATCGAATGGATTCTCAATGTGAGTTTTCTCTACATAAACTCTTCGATTGTTTCTGCGTTTCTCTTCATTTCGAGACTTTTGCATTTTGTTTTTTAATTAGTGAAAATTTTGTGTTTCTGCTTCAGACTCGAGCGATATTCGGTTTCAAATTTCAAACCGCTTACTCCTCCATCAGCTACTTGGATCAGTTTCTTTCTTTGCGATCTATCGATGTAAGAAATTTCTCTAAAATGTCAACGAGTTGAGAGTTTTCTTCTCAGATTTCGCTCTAGTTATGATTATGAACTGTTTGTGATTTGCACGCAATTAGGAAGGAAAAATTTGGGCTGTTCGATTGTTATCTGTGGCGTGCTTATCAGTAGCCGCTAAAATGGAGGAAACTAGAGTACCAGCATTATCAGAATTTCGAGTGCAGGATTTTGATTTTGAAAGTAAGGTGATTCAGAGAATGGAGCTGTTAGTTTTGAGCACATTGGAATGGAAACTGAGTTCTATTACTCCGCTCGATTATCTACCATACTTCATAAACAAATTCCACTTTGACGAATTTAGACCGAAAGGTCTAGTCTCTAAAGCTTTGGAAATTACAATGTCCGCCATTAAAGGTAAATTCTGAAGTTCTTATCCACATTCAGGCAAGGAAAATAAGTTCACATGTGCTCTAACTGCAAAAAGGAATGTGTAAATTAGTCGTCCGTTTTTTTCATTTAGATGGATTTTTTTTTTTTGTAGAGATTCAATTGATGGAGCATAGACCATCTATAATTGCAGCAGCTGCAGTATTGGTTGCTTCTGATAATGGTCCATTAGAGAGAGAAAAAGTAGAGATGAACTTGAACATGATATCTTCATTTGGATCCCTTGAATATGTGAGTTAACCTACATTTACTTATATAGACTGATAATCAAATTTTACTTGTGCACTTAGTGCCAACAATTGCTAACAATCAACTTGTTCTCAATTTTGCAATGCCACAGGAAAATGTGGTGTTTTGCTATAAAGCAATGCAGAAAACAGAGATGGATAAGTTAAAGACACCCAAGTCGGTAATTTCTCCAAACCCATCATGGGGCTCTATTGATAATCCTGACATTCATGGTTCATTCATTTCTGGTTCTGGCACTAAGAGAAGACTTGCATATAGCGAGAATGATCGAAATTCGCCGGTAAAGAAAACCACTAGGCCTAATTGATTAGATTCTAGGTTCAGTGTTTATGATTATTTTTTATTATTTTATTATTTTTTAATTGTGTGATTTGGATTTAATTTACCAAAGTATAAGTTTAAGCAGTGCAAACCAGGAAGATAGAGATAAGGAAAAACAAATAAATAAGAAAGGGCTTACCTTTAGCCTACAGTAAGAAGTAAGAAGTAAGAAGCCGATTCACTCAAGTCCAACAAAAAAGGGCTGAGTTAAAGGAGGAAGTGAAGGCCGAAAAAGTGCCTGAAGGAAATTTGAAGACTGTTTGTCTTTACTAGGTTGTGGTCAGTATATGAGATTATGACTGTTATTCTTACTTTGTTATGGAGATGGCTATGCTGATTCGTGACTGGGCTCCTTAGAAAAATTGGGGATTAGGGATTTAAAGAAAAGGTAGAAAGAGAGAAACTAAAGAGAAAATTAATTAATATTTCATTGCTTACCAACATCCTCTATTACAAAACAACTTATAGCAAAAGAACTAAGCACTGAGCATTCATTTGGGCCGGGTCTTAGTGGGCTGGTTCGTAACATTAGGCACATCTTCATAACATTACTCTCCTCATCAAGGGCAGCCTTATCCTCAAGGTTGAAAGCTGGGTACAAGTTCCGAAATTGTGCGAGGTCTTTGCAAGTAGTACCCTCTAATGATAGTCCGGACCATTGCATAAGGATTTGAGACACCCCACGTTGTCCTAGCTATTTATGAGCCTTCACCATATGGGCCCTTAGATATTCCAATAACTTCCCTCGCAGTTGTAATTCCGTATCAACCGCTTCAACATATGAATAGTCAATGTACTCAAATTCCACAATAGAGTAGACAAGGCCGGATGCATTGCTAGTTTGGCCTCATCCGATACAACATCGGCACCCTATTTGATGTGATAGAGAATAATAAGCATACCCAATATAGTTTGAAACACCAACTCAGTGTATGGACCAATAAGGATTGGTAAATTTGAGAAAACTATTCTCACAGGAGTTGTATTGAACAGTTGGCGGGCTCCGTTAATCTTCATGCTAGTGAAAAAGATTTGTTCCACAATCTCAACCAAATGTTGTAATAAACTAACATCATCATAGTAATCACATTTCTCAGCCAATAAAGCTTTCAATTTCAATACTTCAAATAAATGAGCAGAATTTGTATACCTCTGTTGAATCAAGACACCAGGTTGGTTGTCTGAGTAGGTGGAGAAGACTTGCTCCTTGGTGGGAATGGTGGTGTTTCTTGGAATCAAAACAGTCATTACACCTACACCATCTGGTTTCACTCCTTGCAGGGTCATTTCTTTAAAAAGAGCTATAGCCTGTTTGCCATTTCCCTCGATAGCCATTGCTCAAATGGTTGCAGTCCAAGCAGAAGCGTCTATTCTTTCCATACTGTTAAACACTTCCAATGCAGATTGAGGATCACCACACCCAGTAGACATATCAACTACAGAAGTCCCAAGAAGCATATCAATCTCAATTGTGTTCTTTCTAATGTAAGCATAAATCCACTTCGAAAGATCCAAAGCTCCAAGATATCCACAAGCAGATGCAATTTCCACCATTGTTACCCTATCTGCTTTTATTCCCTTACTCTGCATCACTCGAAAAAGCTCGATCGCTTCTTTAAACATGCTCTCTTGCACCAATGCATTAATCATAGTGTTCCAAGACACTAGGTCACTTAATGGCATCTCATTGAATATTTCCCAAGCATAGTCTAAATCACCACTTCTAATAAATCCTGCAATTAATGAATTCCATGAAATTATGGTCTTATCAGACATGCCATTGAAAATCCTTCAGGCAATATCTTGGTTTCCACACTTCATGTACATGTCTATCATGGCATTACAAATGTTATCCCAAATTTTCAATCAATTTCTTAAAGCATAAGCATGGCAGCTCTTCCCGAAATTAATTTCACTCATTGATGCACAAGCTGATATTGCAGAGAGCAATGAAACTCTGTCTGGTTTTGGATCAAGTTGCAGCATTTCTATAAAGCGAATAAGTGCTTCTTTTGGCATCCCATGGCGTACATAATTTGACATAATAGTGTTGCAAAGAATAAGATTTCGATCTATATATTCATTGAAAAGTTGCCTTGCAGAAGCAACAGCTCCGCATTTCAATATACATATCGACAAGCGCATTCACCATATGGGTGTTAAGGCCTCAATATTTAATGTGTATTCCTTATTGATAGCTATCGTAACGGGAGAGTACAGTTTCTTGCAAGCTTAAAACTATAGTATCTTCTGGTTCTTTGGGTAGATCTGATGGGCCTGCTTCTGTATTAACCCATTTAAGTAATTCTTCTTTGGGAGAAATCGTCATGCTATCAAAATTCCTTCAGTTAATTATTTCTAATTCCGAAACTCTAGCTTTTAAGCTCTGAATTTCTTTCTTGAGCATATTAACTTCATACTTAAGATCTCGCATGGACGACTCTCTTTTCCCCTTTCCTTGTTCAGCTTGTCTTCGCTGAATCTCAATGATATAATATCTAGATGTTCCTTGCTCGATCTTTTCTTCTATATCACTCTTATTGTGAGCTTTGTTTTCAACTTGCATCAAGGCCTTTATTAACTTGATTTTCATTTCTCGATCAGAAATATTATTGAAAATTTGTAATATGTCTCATTCCTTTTATCTCATAATATTTATATTGAGCCCATTTATTCCCATTTGAGCATTAATGGAGCAATCTTGATAGAATTCATCATAATAGCATTCTTGATCACTATTTGACTAAGTGGAAGTTGAGAGGAAGATTCTTCATCTATTTGAAGAATTATCATTTCTTCTTCATTTTCTGGTTCATTTAGAAGGATTTGAAATACTGATTTTTTAATCCTTCGTCTAAAGCTAACTCAGTCCTACACTTATTTTAGTAGTGACCCAATTTTCCACATTTATAATATATATAGACTTTATTTTTCTTAAAAGATTTGGCTTCATAAATTTTAGGTATGAATTTCCTAAATTTCTTCTTCTTCTTATGAGTGTACATCTCTCTTTCTTTAGGATGAAAAGATCTTCTTTTAAGGAGTGTTTTCTCTTTTTAATCTCTTTCCATAATGAGTCTAATCGCATTTGTTCAGAAAAATCATCAAGAGCCTTTTTCCCTTCTTGACTTTGCCTAGCTAATTTTAATCGCAATGTCATGTCATTGTAAAGTTGAATAACTTCTTTTTCAATAGCATAAGAGAGTTCTCCATAAGGATAATTAGCCTAAGGAACAATGCCATTGACTCTTAGTGTATTTAGAACTCTCATTGCAAATAGTTGGGGTAATCTAGATACAAACATGCTGTTTATAGTATGATCTCTTCCAAACTTTGGTAAGGAAAATATCCTTATACAAGTAAATCATGGTCTAGATATCTAAGCCTTATTTATTTAGTTAGCAGTATTGCCATGGAAAAATAAGATAATGAGTAAATCATGGTGTCGACCACATCTGAAACCTAATGTTGGGTTTGCATACTACCTTCCACCTTTATCTATCTTAGAGGAAGTCATGATTTTGTATCTATCTGCCTATGAAAGGGTTGAATCCCACCAACCTTTAAATTGTCCAACAAAACCACACAGAATAGTCTATGCTATAACAACATCTAAGACTCCCTTTTGATAGAGGCGGTAGGCCTCTGTGTACATCATCATATGGGTAGCTTATTGTCATATATGTTATTCTAACATTTCATTTATATTCCACTCATAGACTTTCTATCGAAAGCTACCGGGTTAAATTGCCATTATTCTTTATAGGTAGTATCTACCAGTGAGAGGCGATGATAATAGGTTTTGGCTGCCCCTTGCTTCTTCCTTCCCACCTTAGCTATCTGAGGTAGAATCTCAAGGGGTTTTCCTAGAACAGATTCTTCCTCGGAGTTAACTGATTTTTCTTATATAGCTTAGAACTGAGATTCTTCAATTCCCAATACTTTTAACCTAGTCGATAATTTCTCAATCATTTCAATAGTTACTTTCTTAGATGACTAATTCATCTCTACTCTTAGTGGGGGTTTGGCAAAGGGTAAATCTTTTACCCTTTTCTTCTGCTTTTGAGAAATGGCTTTTGTTGATGTTATTGTATTAACATCAATGTCTACTATAGTGAGTTGATCTCCTAGAGTTTAAATAGACAAAGTAGTGTAGTTATTTTGGGTTATTATCCAATTTAAACCTTTCAATAGGTCTGCCTTTTCTCTCTCGAATGGTGTCGTTGCAACCGATGCCTTTTCATCAATCAATACCTCTAAATTTAGTGAAGGTGGATAAATCGCCTTAATTTCTCTCTTAAAGCTTTTCATTTTCAAAGTTCTAAAAATATCACTGATTACTAAACATTAATCCTTTGAGTTGTCAGGAACTTGAAAATTTAACATAAAATTCTGCTTTTCTAGATGTCAGATTATTTCCATAATCGCTTCTTTAGTTCTTTTGTAAATTAGGATAGGCTAAATTCCTGAAAGCAAAACCTTTTGGTAACTAAATAAAAAAAGTCAAACTTATATGTGCGATTAAGCACTTTAAGTTTATCTTCATAGGTTTTTCCAAATAACTCTACATATTGGTTGAACATATTTTTCTAGTATGCCTTATCTTATTGTGAAAGAATATTCTCGAACCATAATAAGTTATCTCTATTATGTTATGCTTCATAAAGTGCTTGAATTTTTTTTTGAGAGATATGATCTTTTGTCTTGCTTTTCCAAGACCAAGATATCTCTCTGAGAGACATATCCCATATCTAAAAGTGTTAAGGATACAAGTCTTTCTGAGGTGGGTGGAGTATCCACATGATATTAGGGCCTATATAAGTCTCATGCTCTTCTTAGACTTTCAATTCTATCCAGGATGGAGGAAGTAGAGTGTTTCGCACTCTCTACTCTAAATCCAGAAATACTAAAGTTTATATCTTTTACCAAGATTTTTCTTTCAGTAGAGAATTGAATCTATACATTTCCATCTTCCTATTCAGATATTTGACTAAGTTCTCTGGTAGACGGTATGGGTAAGAGCACCTCTTGTTTGGAGATTAATTTCTCTAAGAATCTAATCTGATGATTTGGGGCACCATTATACTAGTTTTTTTTTCAGATTTGTGAGAAATATAGTAGTTTCTCCCTTCTTCTCACTTATAGGTGGGGCTGTCTTTCTGGAACTAGAGTGCTTATGGTTTTATAATAAATTATGTATATAAGCGTTATATGTTCAGACATGTGTTTTATATTAAACCTATCATATGAAGGTTGAGAGAGGACCTTCATTATATGAGGGTCCGTAAAAGAAAGAAACAGGCTCGAAAAACACTCGAAATAGATGGTTCCATCATAAATTGATGCTTTTACCACCCATAGGAGAGATCGAGCATATTTCATGTGTCTTTTATCCCTAAGGGCGGTCAAGATAGCAACTTCTAATCCTAGCTAAGTCATGAGTTTTAACGCAATTTGCACCATCCTTATATGAATGAACTTATATCCATCTTTTATATGATCCTTAATTAAATATTGAGATATGAGCTGAAAAGATTTATGTGCAAACTTGATCGAAATGATATATTCAATCATTTTTATGATAAAACTCGTCTTTCTTATAATTCCGCCTATCTTATAAACTGAAGCTTTTGAGATGTCCAAAATATACCATTTGGCTAAATCCAACTTATTTTCCTATATTCTCCTTTAATCATTTCATAATTCTAATATTTAGAAGTAGAAGTTGAGGAATAGATATATTCAGATCTTTTGGATGAGAGTCTTCGGAACACATTTGTCATTTTTTAGATTGATGAGCCATTAGGGTCACGGTTTCTCTCTCAAGAATATAAATGCCGAGTGTTGGCATCCTTGAAGAGTGAAGTAGAAGTAGGACCTCATGATTCTTCACTTTCTCATTAACATGGCCGTGGTTCGGCTCGGCTCAATACAAAACGTTGTCAGAAGAGGCTCCTCCCACATGCTTTCTCAGACTCACCTTTTCTCTCGAAGGTTGGTTTTTTGTTTTTAATACATGGGTTATCAGCAATTACTGGGCCTTGTTTGCTAGCTATGTGTGTTGGGCTTTGAGTCACTGGTCCGTTATGTCTAGAAAGATTGGATTAAGAAAGAAAACGTGTCATCTAATCTTGGCCCATGTGTCATCATGTGAAGCTAGTAAATACTGATGCTAGTAAATACTAAAACCTAAGTACCAAGTAAATGATGAGTCTCTTAAGTAAACTGGCACTAGATCAACTAATCCTCAAATTAGTGATTTCGGTCCCCCTACCACAAAAAACGCCTAATTTTATTTAAAATGTTGGTTAAATTATTTATAATTTTAAGGCTAACCACTCATTGAAAGGAGCCAAACATTCCTAATATTCCTTCACAGACTGTGATAGAAAAGGCATAATCATATATTGGGTATTGATTGAAACCGAAAATTTCATTATTAACACAGTTATTAAGTTACCTGTTATGTAAAATCCTGTAGGGAAACTCTATAAATCCAATGCGAACAAAAATCAAAAACCGGTTTTAATTTTTAACTTAATAAGCAGACATTTCTAAACAGTTCCAAGAGAGTAATCTCTCCTCTCTGTCTCTGTCTCTGTCTCTCTGTCTACAGTCTGAAACTAAAAAACGCAAGTAAATGGTAGAAAACCAGTGATTTTTTTTACTCACCATTAGAAAAAGCTTCTAGATAAAGAAAACAGGGTCTTTGGTCACAAGTCGTCTTCATCATCAATCAACCTTCGATCCAATTTGAACCCAGAATTCAACAGCTCAACTTATTTCTTCTTCTCCCTCCCTCTCTCTCTCTATTCTACTTTTTGAACCGAAGTGAAGACTGACGGGGTTTCGTGTCTTTACTCACCAACTGGGTTAAATTCCTATTTAGATTGAGTTGGAAGTTTGAACTCTTATCGGCGATATTTCGTTGGATTTGGTTTGAAGAGATTGAAGCGGGGGGAAAGAATTCGATGTCTGGGAATTTTGCTTCACTGATGGTTCGTGGGATTGCAGGTAAGATGTTTGATTTTTGTCTCTGTTCTGTTTTTATTCTATGTTTCTTACTGGAAAGCTCTAGTATATGTTTCTTTTTCTTTTCTTCTATTTATTATTTCTTTTAAATTGTGAAATGAAATTATCTATGTATGATTAATCTACCGTATTGGATGGAGCTCTTAGGGATTAGGGTGATACCTGTTCTTATGGGTTTGTGCTTCTTCTTGAATTTCTCGCTGCTGATTGCTTGTTTTCATCTTTGATTTTTGAACTATGGGGCAGTTGGGTTTGAACTTTTAATATTCATAACTGCTTAATTGGGCTGTTTGGTTACTCTGATTAATACACTGATTTATGTGCAGAGAGGATTTTCTGGTTACAAGTAGATTAATCTAATGATTAATGTCTTTAATTTTAACTCGGTGATATTTCCTTCCTGATAAAAGAAAAAGTTTGTTTTCATACAGAACAGTTATGATATATTTTTTTAATTTTATACTGAATCTCCATAGGTTGCATATTCTTAAATGCTGCATTATCTTGGAGATAAAAACACCAGAAAGAGAGAGGGAAAGAATTATGAGGATGAGAAACAAATATCGGAAACCAACCATTTTACCTTGCAATAATGTAGGGGGGAAATGTCCAACCTCTACTGTAATATGGAGCTTGTTAGGATGTCTTCTTATGATCAATTTATACTACTTTCTCACAACTCACAAAGATGGCATAAATGGTGGGACCCACTTGCAATCAAGTAACCATCACCATCGTTTGCAATTCCGTGAATTAGAATTGGTAGAGGAAGAAATCATTCAAATACCTCCACCAAGGGGTAAGAGATCCCCACGTGCATTAAAGAGAAGGCCGAAAAGACCCACTACTTTGATTGACGAATTCCTCGACGAAAATTCTCAGATTAGGCATGTGTTCTTTCCTGATAAGAAAACGGCCATTGATCCTATGAAGGAGAATGGAAATGATAGCTTTTACTATTATCCAGGGAGAATATGGTTGGACACTGATGGTAGCCCTATTCAAGCCCATGGAGGAGGTATTCTTTATGATGAGCAATCAAAGACTTACTATTGGTATGGAGAGTACAAGGATGGGCCCACTTACCACACTCACAAAAAAGGAGCCGCACGGGTAAATATACCTTTCTGTGATTTCTCTTGATCTCAAAGTTTATTTTAAGGCATAATTTTGGAATTCATTGTTCATACTAGATATTCATTTCCATAAGAATACCAAACTGAATTTGACAAGGTCCGTTGGAAACCATGAATTTTTCACCTAACAAAAAACTGTGTGGAAATCTAGATGTTTTCAAGAGGATGAGTTTAGTAAGGATAAGAACCATAAGAGTTAGTATAAGAGTTAGTACTCAAGAAGCATTCATCTGTTAACAGAGTAACAAAATGTTTATTGGTTTCCTTACAAGTTTCATTTTCGGGGAGAAAGTAGCATAGATTCTTGATGTTAAAAGGACCCTTAATAAGTTTTTAAGTGATTGTATTTGGAATTTGGGTCATCTAGATCAGATTTTGCATATCCAAAGTAACTGTATTTTAGTTAGATAATGTGGTTCAAAACTGAAATTTGTGGGCTCAATCTGGATTTTAGTTTCTAACTGGCATTTGTATTATTGGAGTTATGATGCAATCTTTCTATGATTTCAGGTCGACATTATAGGAGTAGGTTGCTATTCTTCCAAGGACTTATGGACATGGAAAAACGAAGGCATTGTTCTACCTGGGGAAGAAACGAACGAGACCCACGATCTCCACAAATCCAATGTCTTAGAACGTCCGAAAGTGATCTACAATTCAAAAACCGGAAAGTACGTGATGTGGATGCACATAGACGATTCCAACTATACTAAAGCTTCCACAGGTGTAGCTATAAGTGATTTCCCAACAGGTCCCTTCAACTACCTCTATAGCAAGCGGCCCCACGGATTCGACAGTCGGGACATGACAATCTTCAAAGACAATGACAACACTGCTTACCTAATCTACTCATCCGAAGACAATAGTGAGCTTCATATTGGACCTTTAACTGAAGACTATCTAGATGTGACAAATGTTATGAGAAGGATTCTTATAGGACAGCATAGGGAAGCTCCAGCCATGTTCAAGCACCAAGGGACTTATTACATGATCACATCGGGCTGTACGGGTTGGGCCCCAAACGAGGCCTTGGCCCATGCTTCAGAGTCCATATTGGGTCCGTGGGAGACGGTTGCGAACCCATGTATTGGAGGGAACAAGATGTTTCGGCTTACGACGTTTTTTGCACAGAGTACTTTTGTTCTTCCTATTCCGGGCTTTCCGGACTCCTTTATATTCATGGCAGATCGATGGAATCCATCTGATTTGCGGGATTCGAGGTATGTTTGGTTGCCGTTGATTGTAGGGGGACTGGTTGATCAGCCCTTGGATTATAATTTTGGGTTTCCTTTGTGGTCTAGAGTGTCTATTTATTGGCATAGGAGATGGAAACTTCCTCAAGGGTGGAATCTGAAAATTTAACGACACTATAGTTCTTTTTGTTCTTCATTTTTTCTTTTTCGAGTTCTCATGCGCATCATATGCGACTCTCATACATCTTTCTCTCTTTTCTTTTAGATCCGTTGATATATATTACTATTTGATTTTGGAGTTGATGACAATAATTTTCAATTCGGTGTTTGATCAAGTTGGTTTCTTTTTATCTGCACAATTGTGCTCTCTTTTCTTCAATTCGTTTGTCTTCCTCACTTCTGAAGGTGGAGGACTGTTTGAGATGAAGATGGGCAGATAAGTGCATATACTGATGTAAGTGATGCTGACCCACATGGAGGTGTCTAAAGTGATTCAAGTTTATAAAAGTAGAGGACACAGTTTTAAGGCTGTTAAAGATCAAACATGCACTGTCCTCTCTGCGATCACCTCTTGTTGGAAAAATAGATTCTAGATCAGGCAGATTGACAAACACCCCCCCCCCCCCCCCAATTCATGTTACTACGGTCAAAAGTCTTAAATGTTAGTTTAGGACTAAACTGCAGTTTGAGTTCATAAATTTCAGTTTCTTCTTTCCCATACAAAGAAAAAAAGAATGGGTCACACCCGAAGGCACAACTTTGGAGAATGCCTTGGATGATTGTGTAGTAGATAAATTACGTTACATACTACATGATTAAATCACACAAGACCTTGATACAGTTTGTGAAGTACATCGAATCAAAGAAAACAGAAAGTGAGGTTCAATATACCATCTTTTTCAATCAAAGAATCTTGTTCTTGTCGTAGCGTGATTCCTTACGGCTTTACCCAAATTGAGTAATCCACAAAATCTATGATCATTTAGAGGAAAAGAGAAAGAAACAAGGAAGGAAGTAGAAGAAGGAATGTTTTATTTTCTTTTCATTTTCATCAATTGATTGAAAAACTCGAACTTGATCCGAAAAAAATTAATCAAGATTTTAAGTATTTTTTATTTTTTTTTATTTTTATAGATTTTTATAGATTTTAATAAATTAAAATAAATTATTTCTTTTTTTAAATTAAAAGATACTCAATTAAAAAATATATAAATATAAATATAAATTTTAAATTAAATCTTTAAATTATCGAACATCACATCTAACTTATATGTAATTAATTTCGGGGGTTTAGAATCGATCCCTGCGAAATTCATTCACCTTAACACAAAACATTTTTACATTTTCTAATTTGTTGTTTTCTAAGAGAACGAGAGCGATCGCAACATGCATGCATGCATAACGAATATATATATATTCTGTATAAAACAGTTAGCAATAATTAACTAAAAGATATTAATCACAAAAATCAAACGATATTGATTCGATGGAAAATGCGTTTACGTACTTGATTTTTCGCTGTTAAAAAAAAAATAATAATAATATTCAAGATAATTAAAAATTCCACAACCCTCCAACTTTTTTTTTTTTTTTTTTCAATTTTCCCTTCTCCTCTATTTCCGTTCCAGAATCGAAAATCGAAATCACGGCCGCCATGCACTCGCCCAAACCACCGGCTGATCCTTCCAAGCCAAGAATATTCCGACGCCGTCAGATCCCCGTACCATCGACCATCCCTCCTTATACCTCCTTAACAGAGCGCGCACGTCGTCACATATTTCATCGCTAAAAGCCGCTGTAGTGAATCCAGTCCCAGTCAACCGTCCTATCCACCGCTTCGCCGATTCCCGACGCTCAACAGATTCCGATGCCGGACACGCCACCAGATCGACGATCGCTCTTCCCGCCGCTCGCTCTAGCATCAACCGCTCATTGCTCACCCTCGGAAAGCTCTCCTCTAACGTCTCGAAGTAAATCCTGAACCAGCTCAAACATTCTTGAAATCCTTTCGCGAAATCGATCCCGTCGATTCCGACATCCAAATCGGCTTCTTCTTCAACCACGGTAATCACTCTAGGCCTTAAGCTTCTAAACAACGAAATTAAATAATCTCTTCGGTTGCTGATAGGAGCGACTGAGTGTAACGCGCCGATGCAGTTAATCGCTAACGCTTCGTCTTCTTTAATATCTAACTCCGCTAAGTTCAGGTCTGAAAGATCGCCGGAATGATATATAGCGTTTAGCTTGAACGGAACTCCCATAAGCCTCGCGAACTTCTCCATCCTCGCACCTATTTCTTTCATGACCTTCTGCGCCGCGGCCAGCGACTCTCCCCATTCTCCTCCACTATGCCTGGTGGCGATCACGGTTGTTAGCTTCAGATGCGGTGTTTCATCCGTACGAGTCGCGATCGCTTCGAGTAAAGTAGGCCATTGAGTACAAAACGTGTTGCTGAAATCGATGATATGAAGCTTCGATTCGTTCTCGAAGACTTCCATGATCGCACCGTTAGCTGACACGTGCCCGAACGTAGTCCAAGGGCTGACCTCTTGAAACTTCAAGACGGTTTTCCTCGTCGATTCGAAGGAAGAGGATTTCTCCGACGCGGCTGTTAGAGTCCGGTAACTTCGTTCTCCGGAGTCAGTTACGCGAGTGAACAGGCCCTTGAGGAAGTAGGCTGTGAGCTTCTGGTCTATGTCACCGTACGGTGAGCTTAGCTCATTGAGGGCCCACAAAAGTTGCTGGACACGTGTACTGTTCTTTTCTGTTATTGCTTGAGCCGCCTGGAGTAGCATGTTGTGGGACCACTTGCCGGAAAATTCAAAGTTGATCAAGTCATGATGAGAAGGTGAGTAGGAAAAATACTGATCGGCTTGAGTCGGAGTAGTGGTAGTGGTGGCGGTGGTGATGGTGGTGGCGGCGGTGGTTGAAGAGTAGGGGTAGTTATAATGAGTAGAATTGGAGGAGGAGAAATCTTCTTCTTCCATGAAATCATTGAAATGGTTCAAGGATTCTTCGTTTTGATGATGATGATCTTGTTGCAGGTAGTGATGATCAGATTGAAGTTCTGATCTGGAGCTGCTTGAAGTTCTGCTAGAGTTGTTAGATTGATGATGATGGTGGTGATGATCAAGATGAAGATGATCGGATTGAAGAGTACTACTACTGCTACTGAACAGTCTAAATAAGGTATCCATTTAAAAAAATTCCAACACCCAAGCACTAGCTAGCTACTAGATATATCAAACATGAGTTCTAACTTTGAATTTTTCCTTGATGAAGTGATGAATCTGTTTGGTATCCTGGAAAGCAAGTAAGGGAAGGAAAAAAAAAAAAGCAAAAAAGATATGGGGCTCTTAAGTTGCATGGGGTTGTTTTGTGTTTTTCAGTTTTTATCAATGAAATTGCAACAAGTTTAAAATTATTCTAACTAGGTGGGTCAATTTTCAAAATATAGGTCTCAGGCCACAAAGAAGCAATAAAGCTCAAATTAACATGGGTAGGGAGACAATAAAAGTTATCTACTGGATTTTATATATATTTTTTTTTATCTTAGAAAAGTTTAGTTTAATTTCGAATTTAGTGGAGTCGATGAGAAAGAGAAGTGGGAATTTTTTTGTTTTAGAAGAGGAATTGACTGATGTATGGGTTTTCTAGCTACTTCTGACAAAAAGGTCATAAAGTTAGATCACTAATGGGTTAGTGGATTAGCTTTTTCATTCTTTTATAAACATGAAAAAGAATGTTTTTGCTTTGCATACTTTATTATTATTTTTTTTTTAAAAAATTTTGAGTGGAAGCAAGCGTGCCATAGCGTTTGAAGAGAGAGAGAGGGTAGTAAAGCTGCCGGCGTGCATAATTATGAAACCCACCATATAGAGTCATTCGAGTCACACAGCACAGCACAGCACAGCACAAGCCACTCACATTCCTTGCCTCCTAAACGCTCACCAAACTCTGTCGAAAATTCCTTCCCCCCCACCCTTTTCACTTTTTTCCTTTTCTATACTATTTTCATAAACCCATTACCCATGCATCAAAAAATGGTCAATAATAACTATAATGTTTTGCATTTTCTATTACCAATATGTACCCCCTTCTCTAATACCTAGAAAGAAAGGAAGAGAGGGGTGGGGGTGCATTCTCTTTCGCCTTTATTCCCTCACTCCCTCTCCTTTTTAACTTAGTTTATGATTTGTTTAAAAAAACATGAGTACTAGTAGTGTAGAGGTAGTAGTGGTCTACCTATAGTATTTATTTTTTGCTTCCTCTCAAATCTCACTCCCTTTAGGCCATTTGCTGGTTAGCTCTCTTCTTCATGTCATAGTCCCAAGGGGTCTTCCTCCATACATTTGCCTTGTTTGGCCAATAGACCTTTTGCTTTCAAGTCTTCTTCCGATGATATGGTTGTAACTTGTATACATTCAATTCCTCATTATCCATCCATTTTTCATTCTCATGGGTCATATTTTAATTCGTTAAGATGATAGTTTGATATCTATTTGGGCCGAAATTGGGTTTTTGGGTTCATGTCTAGTGTGTCCAATTACTTAAGTTGAAGTTATTAGTGTGATATAAATTGTATAATCTCTCTTCATGGGTATTTTTGGTATTGCAAAGGAAACAACTCTGTGCAAGAAACATGTTGTTAATGTTAACTTGCTATAGTCAAAGTTTAGACTAGCTACATACGTATGTATTGTACATAAAAGAGAGTCGTTTTAAGGTTTATTTGAATTTCTTAGAATCAGATCATCATGTAGTCTATTAAATACTCATTTTCCAACGCTTAAATTTTGTGTATTTACTAATTTAACATATGTCACGAATCCAGACGAAAAATACCCATGAAAACAGACAAAAGTGGTGAAGAAGTGAAGAAGAGGCATTCGAAGTAAGAGAGAATGTTTATTTTTGTTAACTATAAAAAATAAAAAATCTTGTTGGGAATTCAACATTTCAACTCATTGTACCTACAACTTGAAGATCTAACCTGAACAAGTATTTTGGGGAAAAAAAAAATCCCTTTTTTTCTTTCTAAAATTATGGTACAAGACATAATTTGGTTATTACCATGAAGAGAAGTCTTTAAATTCTGCTAATGAGAGTCCTAGTTTTCTCTTCTTTGTTACAGACATTGCTGTCGAAGTAGTATTATCGACCTGAGCAGTACTAGATTCAAGTATTTTCCAACACCACCACCTCCTAATTCAGCTGCTCCGGTACCTGGATTACTGTACCATGATCCAACCTTCTCCTGACATACATAGCACAAGACAAAATCAATAATCCAAAACCATATATATGTAAATTAGAATAAATGAAACTTCTAATAGGACGCAGGTTTTTTATAGAAACGAACATTTTCTTCATCCGCTACATTCTTCTCATCTTTTTCTTTATATTTCTCTTCCTCTTCATCAGGCTCGGTGTAAGGATTGATGAAAACTGTCACACTTGTTATCTTAATCTCATCCTGAACAAGAAAAGAAAAGAAAAAAAAAACATAAATGGATAAATAAGAAACTAAATAAATTTCGGATTTTGTGAACATTATGATTAGCCTCCATTACTTGCTAGAGGTCGATCATCATCATTAACAGGAACTTTTTCCATTGTAGCTAGAGTGGTCATACCACCCACAACACCACCAAAGACCGTATGCTTAAAGTTCAAGTGATTTGCTGACTTAAAGAGGATAAAGAACTGGGACCCATTTGTGTGGGACCCACTATTTGCCATGCTGACAACTCCTCTTCCAGAGTGAAGCAACTTAGAGTTGACTTCATCTTTGAAAGGCTTTCCCCATATGGATTCTCCACCTCTACCCGTTCCAGTCGGGTCACCACCTTGAATCATAAAATTCCGAATGCTTCTATAAAAAGCTACTCCATTGTAGTATCCACGTTCACAAAGGGTTATGAAATTCTCACATGCTCTAGGAGTTATATCACAATGCAGCTCTATATTCAAATCTCCATGTGTTGTATGAAGTTGAACATATCCTTTCTTCTTTGGATTTTTCTCAACTTTTATGTATTCAAAGTCGTTTTTAGTAACGGGGTCGTATGATGTGGAAGTAAAGGACCTGGAAGTAGCACCTGTAGTAATCGACTCTTTACCTGAAATAAAAAATAAAAATAAAACCCATGTTTTAATTAATTGATAAAACTTTATTAACTCGAAAAACAAATTTTCTGATTTGGAGGACTAACCATCTTTGCATTAATGGGTGCTCTTTCACCAGTCATGTCATTGGCTATACGAGCAGCGGTTTTATCACTCGAGCCTGATTTTGTAGCAGCTGCATTTCTTCCATGAACTGAAGCAGATGCAGCATCTACAATACTGTAAGCCTGAGTAGCTTTGACCTCTCCATTTGACTTGGGGTCCTATTCAATGCGTGACCTTGCAGCTAATATGGTGTCAAGTGCAGCTGCTCTTTCTTTCCTTGCTTTACTACCACCTCCTCCAAGAACTGCAGTTTCCCTCCCTTTTTCTGTTCCTAGCTCCTCTAGCGTCTGCTTGATATCTCCCGATACATTAATGTTATGAGTAGGATCTGAGCTCGATTTATTTAGTTCTGGGGAAAAAATGACATAATATAAGATATAAGTAACAGTTGGAAAGAGAGAAAAGGGGGGAGAAGGAGGGGAGGGGGGGTTATACAATTATCTAAGTCACCTTCATTGTCTAGTTTCAGACTATGTTTTACATTATCAAATTCTAGGAGAGCCTTACTATCGAGAGCATTAGGATTCTGCAAAAAACAAATTCATAAACCTATAAGCGAAATTTAGACGAGCAAAATATAGGGGAAAATATCTCTCTGGAGTTAGTTACCTGAATTGTTATAAGGTCTTCACGAGTAAATGGTTCGTCCGTGAGGAGCTCTTTCCAGTTTGTTTTGATATTCAACTCTTTAGTTGCCTTAGATAAAAGAAGACAGCAAATTGAAAATGATAAGACATAAATGCATACAAATCTCAATTGCATAAAAAGAATATTACGTATAATAAATCTAAAATGTTGTTAGGTTAATGGTGGAGATTACATGTTGAGTTTTATGATAAAATTAGTATAAGGGAAAAAAAATAAAGAAAAGAATATTTGATATATGAATTATGGTAAAAATTGAGTTTAATCGGAATTAGGGTATACTAATTAAAGGAACTAAGTTGAAGGTGGGAATAGTGAAAGAGATTAAATAAATGAATTTGGTATCTTAGGATTTATGATTCATTATTTTTGAATTTATGTGCATCGACGACTATTCCACCCGAATCTTCGTGAGTCGATTTTGTTCGTAATCTTTTGGCATATCCCGTAGTGAGTAAATATATGATTACGAAAAAGTATTTGAAATACTTCATGCATGATAAAATTACTCATTGGATATAAGTGATTGAAATCTATTATTCATCATATTAATGATTTTATAAAAAGACTTGGTTTTAAAATGATTATTTGAAAATGCACGCACTAAGCAGGACAAGCATATAGGAAACTAAGTTTCATATTGATTTTAAAGTATATTCATATTTCGTGATATGTACATAAATTCTTGGTAAATGCATGATTGTCGTCTTACGTATAGTGATCATGAATGAATCATATGACTAATGGGTGTAAATATACATATGGATTGATTGCGATATGAATGTGTATTGTCTTATTGATTGGCAAGTCGTCGGAATAACTGTAGCTATCAGCAATATTGATAACCTTGGTGGACCTTGATCTGTTATGTATATGACGTGTGAGAATTTACACGAGTATATTATTATTATAGCCGTATATGACATGATAATATATAATTCTGATGACTTGTGTTTGATGATATGAATTGCTTGTGTGGTTACATTGTGATATTTTATTTGCATTGAGTTGTTGATTTATTCTGGCATGTTCTTTGCTGCAATTGGTATATGAAATTGTATGTATTATTTGTATGAATTCGTTATGGCTTATCATGTAGTTGATATAGGTGATGAGATTTGATATGAGTATAATTGTTGATGACATTATATTGTTGTCTTAGTTGTGGATTTCCTTAATGTGAAGTTGGTATATTATATTGGAACTTTGATAATTATTAATTTAATGGTTTTATATGTTTAACGGAAACTTTTGTAATCCACTTTTGAAATATAAATAGGGTTCATGTGGACTAATAGATCGCTTCATCGAACATAGCTAGCTTGTACATGTGTTTGGTAACCCAAAATAATACTTAGTATTTTTCTGCATTGCAATAGTGGATGATAAACGTGAAAGAAGAGTTTACGATCGTTAGACATCTTTGTCTATTGCTTTTGCAGTATAGACATGGCTCGTCTAAAGGTGAAAAGAAGAAGACAAACAAGAGTCATCCTTATTACTAAACTATATGTGGATCTTGTTGTTGGATTTTTGTTATGGTTAAAAGTAGAAAGAACAAATAGAGCTGCTAGGTATAGCTCACTCCCTAGGAACTAGGTATATCTTAGATATAAATCATAGTAGGTCAATCATGGAAAGGATGATATATGCTGGAGATGAAGTATGTCAGGACCACACTAAGAATGGATAGGCATACATTTTCAAAATTATGCGAGATACTTAGTACAAGGGGCATATTGAGACATATACAAAAAATGCGGGTTGACGAACAAGTAGTAATAATCTTTTTTGCCATTGCATAGGATACTAAGACTAGGATAATCAGGCACAAGTTTAACTGTTCTGGAGCAACAATTAGTCGTTACATCAAAATAGTCCTTCGACCAACTAATATTCTACACGAGAAGTTTTTGAAAAGACTAGGACCAATGTGAATTCCTAAGATGATAGGTGGAAGTGGTTTACGGTAATATACATGCCAATTTTTTTTTTTTAAATTTACATTGTAGTATTAGACTTGTATTTATACACTCAAACTTTATCCCTATAAAATTGTCTCGGTGCATTAGACGGGACTCACATTCCCATCATAGTATATATGAAAGACAAACCATGTTACAGGACATGAATGACATATTGCAACTAATGTCCTTTGTGTAAGCACTTTGGAACTGCAATTTTTTTACATATTGACTGATTGGGAGGCTTCAGCCACTAACAGTAGAGTCCTCAAGAGTGTAATCCATCATACACCTGATTTCAAGGTTTCATGTGGAATGTACTACTTATGTGATGCAGGGTATACCAATGGAGAGGGGTTTCTAGCACCATACATAGGATAATGCTATCACATGCGGGAGTGGACTAACATACCCAACCTTGCACTCTGAAGGAGCTTTTCAACCTTTGGCATTCATGTGCTAGGAATGTCATTGAACGTTGTTTTGGAATTCTTAACATGCGATGGGCCATATTAAGAGTTCAATCTTTTTATACAGTAAAGACTCATAACCGCATTATCATGTTGTCTTTTTTACATAACATCATCAGCCAAGAGATGGCTAAGGACCCTGTTGAAGAGGAATTTGATCGGGAAGAACAAAACTGAGAGAGAACTCGTAATCATAATGGAGTTGATCCTAATGAAGATGATTATAGTGAAGATGTCATTACAGATTTTGAGTCGTCTAATGCTTGGAGTGCAAAAAGAGATGCAATGGCAGAAGAAATGTTTCGTACTAGGTTCCGATAGATTAAGATATTTATAAGAAAATGAAGTTCTTTAATATTTGGGTTTAAACTTTAGAAGAAGTAGATTTTTAGTATAAGATTAGATTTAAAATAATATCAAAGAGCTTGATTGGGATTAGGAAACCATGATGTTTATACTGCAATTAAAAAGATAATGAAAATAGAAGATATTCATGAACTGAATTTCATCAATAAATGGTTCCTCACCTAGCTTAAAGAACTGGTAGATATGGAACAGTACCTCTTGAAACATCTAACTCCATTTTTAGACCTCTCTGAAAATCATGAGAGATGAGCTTGAAGAAGCCCAATTTGAAACGTCTTCACATAAACATGGTTCTTTAATGTGTATCACAAACACATTCAAAAGAGTGATATCATTATATTGGTCTAGGTTATCAATCCTAACATCAAAAACATGCTAATCCTAAACATCTTATATATCTATAAATCATTTAAAACATCAGAATGAACAAGTGCATAAAATTAACTTCCAAATAATCAGAACAACCCCTCCAAAATATCCACGACAAACTGTAGTTTCTCATCATCTGGAGTAATTGACAAAAATGTCTATCTTTCTATCATATGCCGTCAACAATACAACTACCCTTCTTGCATCCCTTGGCAATAATGACATATTTCAAATCTCCTCCGTCACTTCGGCCCTTTGTTGACGATTACTTGCAACCTCTCTTGTCATTACTTGTAATGTTTCAGTAATTTTCACGCTAGTCTCGGTTAAAGAATGAGCCAAGTTTTTTATAAATATCATCGGATGTACTCTTCTTCCTCTTCGTCCTGCTAGAAGTGGGTTTGCCTTGACAATTCACATTTATCTCGTCATTCCATCCGAACCCCAGATTGATTGATAAGATCACTATATATAACTTGCCGACTTTTGAAGGACTTGATTGGTGATTCAATATGTGGATTTTCTTTTATCCCGAATCCTTTCAAAGTATTGCTTAGTATTACTTCAATCTCAATTATATCCACTTTTGAAACCATTATCCAATATAAACTTCCCGAGATGTTTAGCCTCCAAAAGCGCATCGATTAGTTTCTCGTCCTCTATTTCAGTCCATGGTCTCTTGTTCTTTCCACGTCCTCTTTTATGTTCCTCCATTGATTTATTTTCCATCTATGTGTTCCATATCTTACAACTATTAACGATAAATTAGCATAACATAGAAGTTTTATAATTAGCATGATATATATAAGTTCTTCAATAGAGCAATTCAAATTTCATTCTACAAATCAATATAAATTTAGGTCAATGTCAAGAATGATTTAAGACAAACATAATATATATAACCTTATGTGTTCTGATTTTGATTTTTTGAAAGTGGGAAAAAAAAAAAAACAATCTAAATTGTTTTATTAGATTGTTCTAATATATATCTATACTGCTTCTTTTTTTTCTCAAGAAATTGTCACTATCTAATCATACCAAAATAGTAAAATTAACATGGTATAAGAGATACAACATTTTACTATAAAGCCATAACATGCACAGACTGCAAGATCCAATAAAGAAAAATGAAAAAGAAAAAAGTGAAATCTTCTTGTTATTAGATAATACTACATATGAATCGGAGAGTACCCACCACAGTAGAGAAATTGTAGAAAAAATTTGCAAAAAGTATCGAGAAATTGTTACTCGATTAAGAGCTTAGAAGAGTGAAAAGAATGAGAGGTTTAGATCGTTAGATGAAGATGATGATAATTATGGACATAAAAAATGGAAGTTTTAAAATAAGAAGGAAAATTTATAAATTAATTAAATTTAGATATTATATCTTTTAAAATTTATTTAACTAACTAAATTAAAATCATTCATTAATATTTACTTTTTATATAACTAATTAAATAATAATAATAATAATAATAAAATTATCATTTTAATCTCATTCTCGTTAATTAATTAGGTAATCAGACCAATCCCATCTAAGTTTTCATCCTCCTCATTCTTTCTTCCATACGCTTTTCTCAACTCTATTTTCTCTCTCTTCACTGCATATGAGCCACGGCTCCATTCTCCACTCTCGGAAGCCTTGTCCGCGACTCCATTATTCAATCTCTTTCTCTGAAGCACGTGCCCACTCCATTCTTCTCTCTGCTGAAGACGGTCGCTCTGCTTTCGCACTCAAGGCGCGGTTCTGAGCCTCAGTAGATGGATGGAAGCTCTGATTTCTCTGTAGGAAATTAGGGTTCCTACTCTCTATCAAACCAGGTAAAATTTTTATTTTTGGTTGGGATCAATTCTCAACTGGAATTGGAGCTACTGAACTAGGATGTTTATTTTGGAATAAGAGCATGAATGTGTCGTCGAAACCACATTTTTTATTTTATCCATCAGATCATACGTTCTCAGTGATTCTGGACTTCATTGTTATGATGCCTGAACTTGATTCTTTTTTTCTTTTTCTTTTTTTGGTTCCTGGTAATTGTTTAGGAATGTTTGAATGTGCATTATTTACCTATATTTTTCTATTGTTTTGATTTGGCTATGAGTTGACATCTCCTTTTTTTGGGGGGGGGGGGGGGCAGATTCATATGATTTGGATGTAATAAGCTTAGATTGAAAGATATTCCTTAAGGCTTTTTTCGAGCAATGAATTCTCCTGAATCTAGCAAGAATTATAGCAAAAGGGCTACAGAAGATGGATCAGATGTGAAAAGTGATAGGGCAGGAGATGATGAAGAGTGGGAGAGCGGTGATAAGAGGAAGCATAGGTCAAGTAGGTCGAGAAAGTCGAGCAATGAAGAAGATTCTGAAGGATTAGAAAGCAGTGGAAGAAGAAGAAGTCATGGAGACAGAAGTGATAGCAGAAAACGGTCTGGCGGCTCGAGCAGGGCTGATAGTGACGAAGATGATTATGATTCGAGGAAGGAGTCTCGTTTAAAGCAGATGAAGAAGAAGCAAGAACAGAGCACCTTGGAAAAGTTGAGTAGTTGGTACCAGGATGGTGAATTAGATAATAGGCAAGATGGTGGAGATAATAAGTTGGGAAGTAGAGGGTTTAGTCGAGCAGATGAAAATGAGAGAAGAAAAACTAGCTCAAAGTCTTCTGAGCATGAGAGTTCTCAGAGTAGGAGCAAAAATAAAGAGGACAGTTCCCATTCGGGAGAGCTAGAGAAGACTCTGGATAAGGATTCTAGATATTCAGAAAAGTGGGAAAGCAGCAGAGAGAAGGGTCATGGATCTTCTGAGCAGTCGAGAAGTTCTAGGAGAAGATGGGATGAACCAGATGCTGGAAGGAAATCTGACGAAAGCTTCCATGAAAGAGCTGATGGGAGAAGTGCCAAGAGCTCTGATCCCAAACAGGAAAGTTCAAGAGAGAAACGTATATCTGGTAGAAATGAATCCATTGAGACTAGGAGCTGTGGTTTAGATTCAAACAGTGAGAAGGGTACCAAATCTAGCGGCAGAGAGGAAAGAAAGATTGATGCAGAGTGGGGAAAGAGCAAAGTTGAAGCGCAGGAAGAGGATAACATTGCCAGTCCGGTTACTCATGAAGACAGATCGGGGAGGGAGATAACTGAGCAGAATAGGCAGCCAAAGAATTCTAGTAGTAGGGATGCTGCTGATAGTAGAGAGAAGTCAATCAATGCCGATGAAGATGGAAGGACATGGACCAGAGATAAGGGCACAAGGGAAGCAAAAAACAGATCGCAGAGCCCTGAGAGGAGTGTGAGGCGACAAGATTCAGAATTCTCAGACGTGGATTATGAGACAAGTCTTAGTCTCAAGTGGAAGGAACTGGACAAGGATGGTAACAGGGATGACAGGTCAAAAGGCAGAGATGATGGGTGGAGTGATAGAAAGAGGGATTGGGATGGTTCTAAAGACCATTGGAAAAGAAGACAACCCGTAAGTAATGAGAAGGATTCAAAAAGTGGGGACAGTGCATATGATCATGGAAGAGAGTGGGACCTCCCAAGACATTCTCGTGAGAGGATTGATAATGAAAGGCCTCATGGGAGGTCTGGTAATAGGAAGGAGGGTAATAGGGGTGAAGCTGTAAAAGCCTTATCGTCCAACTTTGGAGTTTCAAATGAGAATTATGATGTGATAGAGATCCAAACCAAGCCGCTTGATTATGGAAGAGCAGAGTCTGGAACTAGCTTTTCCAGGAGATCAACTCCAAATGATGGAGAATGGACATTTCAGCAAGAAGCGCGGACCGTAAATAATGATGCATATGGTGGCACTACCCCATCTAGTGAAGATTCAAAGGAGAGATATACAGATGAAGGCAGAGATCAGAGTTCCTGGAAGGATGACTATGATTATCAAGGAGGGAGGGGAAGAGGCCAGAAAAGTGTTATTCCAGGCCGCAATGGAAGTGGCCCAAGCTCTACTAGTAACTCACAGCCTCAATATGGAAGCCAGGAGCCTGGATCTTTCAATAGAACTCCTCAGCAAGGAGTGAAAGGGAGTAGAGTAGGGAGAGGAGGACGGGTTAGGCCCATTGGGAGAGACAGTCAACAGATTGGGATCCCGCTTCCAATGATAGGCTCTCCTTTTGGCCCTCTTGGAATACCTCCACCTGGAGCAATGCAGCCACTGACTCCTGGTATGTCACCTGGTCCAGGCCCACCTGTATCACCAGGTGTCTTCCTTCCACCATTTTCTCCACCTGTATGGGCTGGAGGCCGTGGCGTAGACATGAATATGTTGGCTATGCCCCCTGGGCTCTCTCCTGTTCCTCCTGGTCCATCAGGCCCACGATTTCCTCCAAGCATTGCTACCCCTCCTAACCCTTCCATGTATTATAATCAGTCAGGCTCTGGACGAGGAGTTCCTTCAAGTATATCTAATCCTGGTTTTGTTGCATCTGGACCAATGGGACGTGGGACCCAGGCGGATAAAACTTCTGGTGGTTGGGTTCCTCCGAAAAATAGTGGGCCCCCTGGTAAAGCTCCTTCAAGAGGAGAGCAAAATGATTACTCCCAGAATTTTGTTGACACAGGCATGAGACCGCAGAATTTTATCAGGGAACTTGAGCTTACAAATGTAGTAGAGGATTATCCCAAGCTTAGGGAGCTTATACAGAAAAAAGATGAGATTGTGGCTAATTCAGCTTCTCCTCCGATGTATTACAAATCTGATTTGAAAGAGTTCGAACTTTCACCTGAGTTCTTTGGGACCAAGTTTGATGTCATTCTTGTGGACCCTCCATGGGAGGAATATGTTCATCGCGCTCCTGGTGTTGCTGATCATATAGAGTATTGGACATTCGAAGAAATTATGAATCTCAAGATTGAGGTGAGTATTACTTTCTTACAAAAATTACTCTTTTACTTTTGTGATTGGATAACCTTCTAGCAATTCTACTCCCATCATTCATAATGGTAACAAAAGAGCAAAATGGTATTACATTATTAGTTAACAGTTTTAGTTATGGAATTTCATTCTTGCTGTCCCTAAAGACACTCGATATGCTTTTCCACTCGATGATTTATCGCTAACGACTACCTCCTTGGGCTTAGCTGTTTTAATTCACTTGCTTGGTCTTGTGACTTTGGTTTCTAATCCTTTCGGTTTACATTTTTTGCAGGCAATAGCTGACACGCCTTCTTTTATATTCCTTTGGGTTGGAGATGGCATGGGGCTTGAGCAGGGCCGTCAATGTCTAAAGAAGGTGTGTTGTCAAACCTTATATACATAATAACATGAGCAGTATATCTCCTTTCCTTTAGGCCCTAATCTATAAGATATGTTTTGTAAAATACTTTCCTATTTTCTGAGATATGCTACATATTGGATTCTTATAGTGGGGATTCCGTCGCTGTGAGGATATATGTTGGGTGAAGACAAACAAAACTAATGCAACACCAGGTTTAAGGCACGACTCTCATACTCTCTTTCAGCATTCAAAGGTCAGTGTTCGGTTTCTGCCTTGATTTCATTTTGTATTTTCAGCAAATGCCCTTTTCATTGTTATCTTTTTGTCCGAAGTAATTTGTTTTGTTATAATAAAGGAACACTGCCTGATGGGCATTAAAGGAACTGTACGTCGAAGTACAGATGGTCATATAATCCACGCCAATATTGACACTGATGTGATTATTGCCGAGGAACCTCCTTATGGTTAGTAGGAAGGTTCTTATAGCTGCCTTCCGTGACCTTATTGTCCTCAAGTTTGCAACTGCCTATATGGTTCTTTAAATGCTTTTCTCTTCATTCTTATAAGCATTTCATTCAATAATAACTGAAAAAAAAATAATAATAATAATTGCAGGTTCGACTCAGAAGCCAGAAGATATGTATAGGATAGTTGAGCATTTTGCTCTCGGCCGTAGGAGGCTAGAGTTATTTGGTGAAGACCACAATATTCGAGCCGGTTGGTTGACTGTTGGTAAAGGACTATCCTCCTCAAATTTCAATGCTGAGGTACAAATTCCAAATTGTCAATTATACTTAAATCTTCTCCTCATCAAAATTAGGTGTCGAGCCAATAAGAACATGCTACTTCAAGTTGGTCCCAGCAAAAAGCTGGAAAGAGAAGGTACCACAGTCTGAAGTGGTGACTTCCTATTGGTTTACAAGTAGTCCCCCCCTAAATAACATTGAGAAAGTATCTCCGACATTGGTGCATACAACCGATGAGGGAGAGCTATGCACTGATGAGAGAGAACTTTGATGGGACCCACCACCTGCTCTCATATTTCAAGCATATACCCATTGTTGGAGATGGTTTCTCTAAATACCTGTGTTAGGCAAAATAGTTCCTCTTAGATAATACATTGGTGACCTTTTCAGGCATATATCAAGAACTTTTCAGACAAAGATGGGAAGGTATGGCAAGGAGGAGGAGGAAGAAACCCACCTCCCGAAGCACCTCATCTTGTCGTTACAACTCCAGACATAGAGTCGCTTCGTCCGAAATCCCCAATGAAGAATCAACAGCAAATGCAACAGCAATCAACTTCCATTTCCATAACAACTGTGAATTCCATTTCAATCAACTTGCAAAATCGGAAACCTGCCCCAGAATCCAAGTGGCCAAAGTATGAACAAAGAGGCCTCGAATTCTAACCCGTCTACCCTGGCCACCGGTGGTTTTAAACGTGAAGAGAGGAATGTAGGTTTAGATAATAAAGAGTCATATGTGCCCCGGTTTAGCGGGCAGGCAAAGAGAGAGTTCGTTGATTTTGAATCTCATAGACAAATGAATTTATTGTAATATATATGGCCGGACCAAATTTTGTGCTCTTTGCATTTTTATTTTTTACTATTTAAAAAAGAAAATAAGAAAGAAAAAAGTGTCATCTTAATATTAGTTTTCCCTATAATTTTAGGCTCTTCATTATTTAGGCTTTCATATTATGGAAGAAAATTTTAAATTTTGAGGATGAACTGCAGCTTGTCATGAATATTATTCCAAGCATTTTTCATTTCAGTTCCAACCACTCTGATCATTCAAACACGTCTTTTATTCTGACTAAATGGTTATGTGGTTTTCAATTTGATAGCGAGGATTCGTACAGAGAATCTGCACATGAAGAGGATGCAGGATACTCTTATCACATCTGTAACCAAACAACATTATACAAATAACTCCCCAGCTATAATCTCCTAATTCCATGGTTCTTCCTTTATTTTTACCCAGTGAAGACGTAAATCAATTGACCGATTAATTTGACAAAACCCGGAACGAAAAGCTTGAAATCACAGGAAACGAGCTGTTTCCTAACTGCTTGCAGAAGTAGAACCGTAGAATGGCAATCAAAACCACCGATGAAGTACACTCCCAAGCTTCAAGCTTGTAGGTAACCATTATCCTCTAAGTAAGATATAACTGTTTCTGCCATGTCACTTGGGGACAGACACTTACCTCCCTTCTGTTGTAATACAATCTGCAAAATATTTACACCAAAATTTGTAATTATCTTCACTTTCAAATGCTTGAGCATGCACAGTCAAAATGAATTACCCTTTTCTTTTATATCATAAGCCAATTCCTATACGTGGGTGCAATTTCTTTGACATATGCACGAGTAATTATTTTATGTACCTCACAATTTAATGGTGCTTCATATGGATCGTCAACTCCTGTGAAGCCTGTGGAATGCAAAGTCTAAGTGTTAATTTAGAGCTGAGCACTGATGTGAAATCCAATAGAACGAATATATAGAAGAAATGAAAGATGAATATTAAATCAATTTACTAAAGAAAAAACTACATCTCAGTCAGTCATGATTTTGGATAGATTGTGGTTTTCATAATATCGGAACATGGAAAGGGACTAGGGTGGGGGACAAATCAACAAAATTATAGAAATATGATTTTCTCTTTTCTTTTTACCAAGTGTGAGAAAGTTATTATAAGTGTATGGAGGCATAATTGTATGGATATGATCCAAGGCCACGTGAACAAACTCCATCAAAATCACAAACATCACTTTCATACATCATATTATTATGACGTGAGAGTGATGTTTATGGTTGTGATGAGGTTTGATTTGCCACGTGGCCATAGACCATACCCATACAAGACTTTCTCAGTGTATGAAACATTTGCTCTCACGCTAGTTATTGGACAGAGGCAAGGGACTGACATATAACAAGTAGCTGAGCCAATGCAAAGTGATTCTAGTGTTTCTAGAGACCTACCTTAGTTTGATGTTATCTCATCAATATTATATTTTTTACTAACACAGAACTTGAAGACAGGGAGATGGAAATTAGCAAAATGCACAGTAAGTCTTAGGACAAAATGTCATAGAAGATACCCTCCAGAAAAAAAGAATTATAGTAGATACCTTGGATCTTTCCATTTCGGGCAAGTTTATACAAGCCTTTTGGGTCCCTTGCCTCGCATACGTTAAGAGGCACATCCAGGAACACCTGCAACATGATTGCAGTCCAGAGTGATAATACATCATCCAGTAAGGCTAAAATATTATGCGGCTTGTCCTGATGGTAATCATAAAATAAAACATGTGCCCACAAAATTTATAAATCGAGAATGAGAAAGGCATACCTCAATGAAATTCCCTTCAGGAAATAGAACACGACATGCATCTCTGTCATTTCTGAAGGGCGATATTAAACTTGCAATGCAAATAACGCCTGCATCTGCAAAGAGCCTTGTCACCTCACCTGAAAATCAAGAAGTTTTAATTTTCAGAATCACTAGAAAAGAGACCATCCTTTTTGCAGAAAATTATAAAATAAATGAAAAGACACTCACCGATCCGTCGTATGTTCTCAACACGATCCTCTGTTCCAAAACCAAGATCACTGTTTAGACCATGCCTAAGATTGTCCCCATCAAGAACATAGGTCAGCTTTCCTCTTGAGTGTAAGCCACGACTCAATGCACATGCCAAAGTGCTTTTTCCTATAAATAGAATACAAACTGAGATAGAGAAACAGAGGAGAGAAACAAACAAGAAGATATGGTACCCCTAACAGAGGTATCATAACTGCTAGCAGGTCAAAAGAGCTTTCTATCCATTATGAGGAAAAGCTGCTTCAATTTAGACTAACTGAAGTCACAAAACATTAGCAGAGGTCCTAATTTAAGATAGTAGAACTGGAGCAAATGATAATGCTAAATATTCTCATGCAGTAAATCTCCAGCTGATATGAGGTAAGAGGATATTAATGTGGGATGGATTTTCCAGAAATAGCACCAAATACCAATTCATGAAGCATTAAGTTGATAAGATAACAAACCTGAACCACTGAGACCGGTTATCCAAACAACACAGCCTTTCTGCTGAAGTAAATCTTGCCTTTGATGTTTCTCAACTGAGCAGTCATGCCATAAAATATTTGTTGATTTCCCAGTAGACAGATTCTGGGTTTTTTCACCTAGTTAGATTGTTGGCTGAAATTAGAACCCCTAGATCTGGATCCAAGATTGGATCAAACCGCATTCCTGACCTATCATGACCTTAGAGTTCAATTCTAGGAGCATCAGTAACAAGCAAAAACTAGAAATCCAAGATGAAATTAATTTCATCGTATATCAAATTCCAGTGACACATAAGAACATTAATCCAACCGACTGATCCTTGATACCAATTACAGTGGGAGGAGAGGAAGAGCCTCTTCGATTAGCTAGCCTAATTATGTACCAAATTTACCATGTGAAAAAGACAAATAATATAGTTAACTACACTGCTTCAAGACGGTGGAGGACTCATATGATGACCATTTATCATGTACATATGGTTAAATCAACACAAACAAGTTCATGGCTGTGAAGATGGCCAACACCTGTTACATAACTAGTTTTGGGAGAATCTCTTATGTAATAACTTGACCAGTACACATGACGGGACCACTCCAATAAGTAGTACGTCTTCAAGTTGAAGGGACGTCATTTTTCCGTAATATATTTTTTTTTAAAAATTCTTTTGCAAAGTGCTAAAATGCTGGAAACTGATCAATGAAATGTCAATTATTGTGAATAGTCCGAATATTTCTAAGAATGTTAGCAGAGAAGACAAAGGAAATACAAAACAGAGCAGAAAAGGTAGAAGAAAGCAGAATCCTATGCACCATTCTAATTAGCCAGAGCTGATTCAGAACCAAGTATAGTATTCAAAGACCCCACGGATGAATTTATTGCATATAAAAACTATTAACATAATTTGCATTATAAGAACTAATACAGTAATACAGAAATAAGGATAACCAAAAACAATAATTCAGCTCCCTTAATGCGCCTTTTCATTTCAATTGTCATTCGGTGTCAAGAAAATGCGCAGAGCAAATTAAAAACTAAGAAATATAAAAGATCAAGAAAATGTGCAGAGTAAGGGATTAAACACATAAATTAAAAAAAGACAGAGAAACTGTTCAAATTCTTGCAACTCCTTTTAACTTCCTTCACTAATTTTTCCGTTCAGAAACTACAATGTGATAGTAAAGAGAGTACCAGAAAACTCAGAGTAAGCATGGACCAACGCCTTAACAGGCCTGGAAATTCTCCGTCTGGCATAGTCACAATAGCGGACCAAACCTTTACCGCTCCAATCCTGTCCAATCGCATTAGTCTCTGCGAGATTAAAAAACCCTAGCTTCGTCGAGGATACCGATATGAATGGTCTAAACTCAAATTCCGGCGAGTAGCCGTGACATAGCGTCTCCGGTCTGGCTGCAGATCCAATCGAAGTCATCTCCTTCCAAAAAAAAAAAAGAAACCAGTTGCTGAGTTGAATTGGTAGATAAGAAGTGATTTAGATGCGAGACTTCCGTCCGCATGTTACTGGATCAGATAGGACGGTTGACGACGGAGAATATATTTCGATGTTGAGTATAGCCTTTGATTACTGAAACGAAAAGAGAGGACAAAAAAAAATACTTAAATATACTTACCGCCATGGAAGGTAGCGGCATTACTCTTCTAAGTACCTGTAAGAAGAAGAAGGTCAGGGGAGAGAGAGAGAGCGGAGGGGAGCTTTGCTGTCATTTGGAGGTGGTGGTTGTTACGTGACGGGGTTTTATAATTAGCTGATAACGGTGCGGTGCGGTGCGGTGTGATTTCGTTTAGAGCACTAATTATTTTTTCTTTTCTTTTTTGCCCTTTTGTGTTTTTAATTATTTTTAAGGCGTCGCGTTTATCTTTAGTTTGTGGGGATTAAATTATTAACAAAGGTGATAAAATATTCAAAAGCCTCTAATTTTATTTAATTTAATTAAATATTATTTGAAATTAATATTATAATAATTAATTTAAGATATTTTATTTCTATTAAATTTTGATTTTTTTTAATTATAGAAAAAATAATTAAGATATTTTTTGGCCAAAACATAAGATAAGTAGGTTGTGCTAGAAAATCTCCCCTAACTTTTCACTTTATGAGTGGAGGTGGCAATATGGATAAGAAGGAAATATACTTTTAGTATAAAACTTGATCTCAAACTCTTGCAATAAGTTCACAAAGGTGGGCCTAGATAGGCCCACAGGTAACATGTTGAACCCAGTGGGCTACCCATATTGACAATCACAATGGCTGGGCCCACTGAACAGTTGTAATTAGCAAAAGGGCTGGCTCCTTGTTGCTGTGAGAGTGATGCATTTAAGAGAAATTCTCGCATGCATTTTAAATGTGCTACAAAATGGTGAAGATGTAGGCATGATCCCTAGATTCTATATTCAATTAGGGTGGTTTGATTAGTCTTCTCCTAATAATTATTTCTCATCTAATTGGTTATTAAAAGTAGAGTAATGATATTTATATAGATCAAATAATTTTAATTTCACGCTATCATATTATATATCAGTTATTATTTCAACGTAATATCGCTTGTCATTATTAGTGAAAATCTCGTTTAATATCCAGTATGAGAGAGGTACTTTAAAGTATCATAGATTCATAATTGACTTCTCCCTGGTTTCCTTCCCTCTGAAATATATGATCAATTCATGAATTATATACTAGGACCTTTTCCGATCGCATTCTTTATCCTGTTCATCAATTTCTGCCTAATACTACTATTACCACTACTACTCTTCGCCGTTGATTTAGGAATCTTACTATGAACCAGATGATCAGACGAATTATCTACTATATCGCTGCTCAGTGATTTTGCGACACCAAAGCGTATACTAGTTGAAGAAATCGATCCTCTTTCTCCTCTGATTATCTTCTTGATATCCACTCCATAATGAAAACTAGCAGATCGACCATTTTCCAGAACTATGCTTCTCTGCTTTAACTCAGATTCATGCAACACCTTCTTCATTTCTGTTAACTCCTTCTCCAAGTTACGGATCCGAGAAGTCGTTGCATCCATGGTTTCCTTCAGCTTAACCGCCTCTCGAATTGCTGCATCTCGTTGGAGGATCGCGCCTAGAGTGATTGGATCTGGATCCGTGTTTTTGTTTGTAGCTGGTACTTTCTGGCGGAAGATGGATCTGCGAGTGTTCAGTTGCTCGATTAGCATTGCTCGGACGATGAATCTCATAGGCATTGCAGGATTTTGAACTGCGGATACGAGATTTTGTGGTGAGATCTTTTCGCAGTCGATGAAATTGCAGATCTGAGTTTTCTCTTCCTCCGTAAGATTGCCTTCATTTCTCTACACGTAAGAAAAAGTTTAGCTCAGAAATTTAAAGGTTTAGCTCATATTTTAAGAGATTAGAGTACCTTGAGATAGCGATCAATGATCTCGTAGAGGAGATCGTGACGTCGAAAACGACGGTTCATCGAGTCCAAGACTAGTTGAAAATTTTCAACTCCAATCAATTTAATGTCGTCAAAGCAAGTAAGCGAATCGCAGCCGAAAGCGCCGTCTTCGTCTACCTCCAAACTCCACGCTTCGATACATCTGCTCACAAGAAGCGCTGTCGTTTCAGCATCGGGAAGAAGGTCCAGGCAAGAACGGAATACCACTAACGCGTATTCTCTGTTAGTGGCGATAGCTCGCCGGAAGTAGTTGTCCGTAATTGATACCAAGCTTTCGACGTCGTCGTCTTCAGCGGCGGCGTAAGTGTCCGTCATCTCTAGCAACTCGGCTGCCGTTCTGAGAGCGGCAACGTTGAAGGGAGTTACGACGATGCGGGACCCGTAACAGAAATCGGCCACCAGAGTGAACGTTGCGGCCGTTATGTGTAACGGTGGAGAGAGTGTTAAATTGGACACAGCTGTTAGTTCCCGCCTTAAATATGTACTTCTCGACGTCAGAGGATCCTAAGTAAGAGAAATAAATACAATAAGCCAATAAGAGATAAAAAAAAGTATGACTTATTGAGTTTTGAGACCACCATAGTTATATTAATTTGTAAAAAGTGCCCAACATTTTTTATGTTTCCAACTTTTAAGTTTTTTTTTTTTTTTTTAAAGTAATCACATTTCAGTTAAGTCCAAAATGTCGGTATACAAAAAAATAAACGGAAAGCATCGTATAGTAACTGAAACTCGGAAATTTTAAGATATAGTAACAACTTGTAGGTTTTGTCTTATGGGAGAATATAAATTTCCTTAAAAATAAAATAATCCAGCTAATACTACGAAATTTGATATACGTATAAAATGTTACCATATAAATACATACTTTGTGCAGATAAAAACATTTTCCTTCAACACGTATTAGTACGTCTGTTCTACGCCCCTTTGTAAGCGACCTTAAAAAAAATATAAAATAAAATAAAAATTCACATCAAAGAGAAATTAATGAAGAATAAGGAAAAAAAAAATACAAGAAATAAGATATAAAAGAAAACTAACCATTTCTCTACTGTAGAATGGAGAGGAGAAGGAGGGGAAGAAGGAGATGATGATGAAATGTCATAGCCGCCTTCTTCTTGTTCTTCATAGATTGTGTTAACGACGACTCCTAGATTTTGCCAACCCATGATCAAATCTTCACTCTCTCTCTAGCCAGCTAAATTAGAAGATACTCTCTCTCTTCGCCTGCTGCAGTGCTGGGCTGCTCTAGACAAAACAGGAGGGAAGGGGTTAGGGTTATGACTTATGACTTATGGGAAGGTGGGATATTCCATGAATACGTTATAAATTGGTGGGAGAGCATTAATGGCGGCATGTGATCTCTCAATGACTCAATCTCATTCATGCTACCCTTTTTAAACTCTCGTACGAGCCTAACATAAGGGTCCCACCTCTATCATGGGAGAGAGACTCGTATTACCAACTCCATGGATCAATCTCCTACGATAATGGAATCTAGCCCAACCAGCTTACATATATGGGCCATTGGCCCATTGGTCTCGGCCCAGATCTCCTTTCCCCTCTCTCTCTCTCTCTCTCTCTCTACAACTCGATATAAAATTGTAGTTAGAAACCCTATCTCTTCAGTGAGCGCCAAATTGCGGTAAGCCAGAAACCCTAGCAAGACCCCCCCCCCCTCCCCCGGCTCACCGGTCACCGCCGAAATGAAGTTCAATCCCAGAGTCTCAAGCTCCCGCCGCAAGAGCCGTAAGGCTCATTTCACCGCTCCGTCCAGCGTCCGCCGTGTTCTGATGAGCGCGCCTCTGTCCACCGACCTCCGATCCAAATACAACGTCCGTTCCATGCCGGTTCGCAAGGACGATGAGGTCCAAATCGTCCGCGGTACCTACAAGGGCCGTGAGGGAAAGGTCGTTCAAGTGTACCGTCGCAAATGGGTGATCCACATCGAGCGCATTACTCGTGAGAAGGTAAACGGATCGACGGTCAACGTCGGAATCAATCCGTCGAAGGTGCTGATAACGAAGCTCCGGCTGGACAAGGATCGTAAGTCACTTCTGGATCGCAAGGCGAAAGGTCGCGCTGCGGCTGATAAGGACAAGGGAAATAAATTCACCGCGGAAGATATCATGCAGAGCGTTGATTAGATTTCTGAATGAAAATATTTCTAAGAAAAGGTGATAGCTTTTTCCTTCTCTCTGTTATAGTAATTTAGGGTTTTCTTCGTCGTACCGAGAAACAGTACAAGTTCTTATGTTGCTCAAGTATTGTACCGGGGATTCTTACGCTTATAAATTCAGACCTTGAATTTGTGTTATTTTTGAAACTCATCTACTAGTTTATACTATCTTCATTTTACTAACTTGCTGATTAGTTGTATGCTTGTTTGATTATTCTTTTTGTGGGCATAATTCTTTAGCTAGAATTGGCTATTTATTGAGAAGATATGACTACCATGTCGTGAAGCAGTGATACTTTCCTATTGATTCTAAGTTTATACACTTCCTCTGATTTTTCTGATGGGTTGCTCTAATGTGTTTTGCTTAACGTTTATTGCTAAAACTTGATGTTGAAGAAAATTATCATACATCAAAACTCGTAAGATAATGAAATAAGCTATTTGGTTATTTTCACTTGATAAGGGGACTAAATCAAATATATATATATATATATATAAATATAAATCGGAAGATATCGAAATGTATCGAATATTATTTATGGAATATATTAAAGGAATATAAATTATTTTATTATTTTATACATTTGACATATCGAATTATATATTGAATAAATATGGATATTAAGTATGAATATGGAAGTAGTCATTTCTACCTCTCTTTCGCAGATAAATTGGTGTAAATAATGTACAATTTGTCATTACTAATTAGTTTAATTAACACTAATAGTCCGACTTCATCTTAATTAATTTACGAATTAATTAATTTTAATTTAATCCATTAAACTGTGCATTGGGCCCCATCTGTTTCACTAAAAAATAGGGAGCAAAAACGATGACTGGGACTCACTCTAAAAAAACCGTTATTATTCCTCCTCTCCTCCCTCTTCATAAACTGGTGCAACGAATTTCGGATCAAGGCTTCTTCTGCTTCCTCCTCTCCATTTCCGTCACGTTATGGATTTTCCTTCCTGATTTCGATCTCTGTAGCTGAAATTTCGAAAAAGGTGAACTCGCACTTTCCACGAAGTTTCCTTCTGGATGGTATGGCTTTTACGAAGAAATTCACGCTGTAAAGCTTTCTGAATTGTGAGAGTATACATATATCGGCTCGGTAAAGCAAGTTAGGGATTTAGATATATAACCGAGTGAGTGAGTGAGTGAGTGAGGGAGGGAGAATAACATTTGTGAAAAGGAAATGGAGAGGTTTCTGGATGAGGATTTTACAGCGGTGAAGCCGAAGCATTCATCAGAGGAAGGGTTGCAGAATTGGAGGAAGCTATGTGGAATCGTCAAGAACAAAAAACGCAGGTTCCGTTTCACTGCTAATCTTTCCAAACGTATGGAAGCTGCTACCATGCGCCAGAACAACCAGGTTTCATTTTCGTTTCTTTTTTCCTTCTGTTTATATTTCTATCATCTGAAATTGACCCCGCTAATTTCTTCTGAATACTGTCATCCATTCCCAGTTTTATCTGGAATTTATTTTACAGATCTTTTATTCTTATTACTTTGACGATGAAGTCCAGATCAACTTTTTATTTTTATTTCTGTTATTCAAATTCTTTGGCGCCAAATCACTTGGTTTCATGTATAAGATAGTTGTATATTAGTAACATGCAAATGCTGTGTTAAATTTCGAGGTGAAGTGCCTAATCTTCAAATTCTGCATATCTTAATTCTTATTGCTATTTTTGGCCTTCTTTTCTTTTCTTTTATTTTTGAAAACAATGGCGACCAAGCTGTTTTTTGGCACGTTAATTAACAATTAAGTCTCATTTTTTAGACAAAAGTCGTTTACATTAGCCATTCATGCAGATCATTCAAATCATATACATTTTCCAACTTTTCTGTTTCCCTTTCTTGCTTGATAATCTCCTCTCGAAACTTTACTTTCATAATTCTCCAATTTATTACTAAATCTGATGCAAAATTCCAAACCTTCTGGGCTCCAAAGAAAGCCAGGTAATTTGTAACTAGGACATCACAGCTCATAAGTTTTCAAGTGCAGATTCACAAGTATCCATTTGTTTGTTAAAAAAAACTGTAGGAGAAGTTGAGGGTTGCTGTCCTGGTCTCAAAAGCTGCAATCCAATTTATCCAAGGTCGGAATCATCATCACCACACTAAACCAAAACTTACTATTTCTTTTCATCTAACTATCTCTCACCATGGACTCATTACTGTGTTCTCCAGGTGTCCGAATAAGCGACTATGTTGTCCCAGAGCCAGTTAAAGGTGCAGGTTTTCAAATCTGTGCTGATGAACTTGGCTCAATTGTAGAAAGCCACGATCAAAAGAAGCTCAAATTCCATGGTGGGGTCCATGGCATAGCAGAAAAGCTCTCCACATCTACAACAAAAGGGCTTGGTACTGATGATATCTATGCACTGAATCGTAGGGAAGAAATCTACGGAGCCAATAAATTCACTGAAAGTGAAACTGAGAGTTTCTTGGTATTTGTTTGGGAAGCCCTTCAAGACATGACTCTAATGATTCTAGGATTCTGTGCCTTTGTTTCTCTGATTGTCGGAATCATAACAGAAGGCTGGCCCCAGGGGTCCCACGATGGGCTCGGGATTGTTGCCAGCATCTTGCTGGTTGTGTTTGTAACGGCAACTAGTGATTATAGGCAGTCCTTACAGTTCAAGGATTTGGACAAGGAGAAGAAGAAGATCTCTGTTCAGGTCACAAGAAATGGATATAGGCAGAAATTATCTGTTTATGATTTACTCCCAGGAGATATTGTTCATCTCTTTATAGGAGACCAAGTGCCTGCAGATGGGCTATTTGTTTCGGGATTTTCGGTGTTAATAGATGAGTCAAGTTTAACGGGAGAAAGCGAGCCGGTAATGGCAACTGCTGAAAACCCTTTTCTTCTTTCGGGAACTAAAGTTCAAGATGGGTCATGTTTGATGTTAGTCACTACAGTTGGGATGAGAACCCAATGGGGTAAATTAATGGCTACTCTAAGTGAAGGCGGGGTGGATGAAACTCCATTACAAGTGAAACTAAACGGAGTAGCAACTATTATAGGAAAAATAGGTCTTTTCTTCGCAGTAGTCACTTTTGCCGTTTTGGTTCAAGGGCTACTTTGGCGGAAAATCAATGACAGGACCCACTGGAGTTGGTCTGGAGATGATGCAATGGCGATGTTGGAGTACTTTGCCATTGCTGTTACAATTGTTGTGGTTGCTGTTCCAGAAGGTCTTCCATTAGCTGTTACATTAAGTCTTGCCTTTGCCATGAAGAAGATGATGAATGATAAAGCTCTTGTTCGCCATCTTGCAGCTTGTGAAACTATGGGGTCCGCCACAAGTATTTGCAGTGATAAAACGGGAACGCTCACTACAAATCACATGACAGTAGTTAAATCATGCATTGGCATGATTGTCAAGGAAGTGGATAATAAACCCAATAATAACTCTTGTTCTGATTTATTCTCTGACTTACCTGATTCTACTCGGCAGCTTTTTCTCCAGTCAATTTTTAACAACACGGGAGGAGAAGTAGTTGTAAACAAAGATGGTAAGCTCGAGATATTAGGTACACCTACTGAAACTGCTTTGCTAGAGTTTGGGCTTGCAGTTGGAGGAGACTTTCAGGCCGAGAGAAAAGTGGTTCAGATGGTTAGAGTAGAGCCATTTAACTCTTCAAAAAAACGTATGGGGGTAGTGATAAAATTATCCGGAGGTAATAGTCGGGCTCACACTAAAGGTGCTTCTGAAATTATACTGGCCGATTGTGAGAAGGTAGTTAATTCAAAGGGTGAGATTGTTCCCTTAGATGACTTGTCCATGAGCCATTTAACTGAGACGATTAATCAATTTGCTAGTGAAGCTCTGCGGACTCTATGCCTTGCTTATATGGAGCTTGAAGGTGGATTCTCTGCTGATAAACCGATTCCGGTTTCTGGGTATACCTGTATAGGGATTGTTGGTATTAAAGATCCTGTTCGCCCAGGTGTCAAGGAATCTGTTGCAATTTGTCGTTCAGCTGGTATCACGGTCCGAATGGTTACGGGTGATAATATCATTACAGCTAAGGCCATTGCTAGAGAATGTGGGATTCTTACCGATGACGGTATAGCCATTGAGGGGCCTGATTTCAGGGAGAAAAATCAGGAACAGATGCTTGAACTTATTCCGAAAATTCAGGTGCCTGTTTGTCTCTTAAAACTAGTGTTATTTGATTCACTGAGATTAAATAAAAGGAAAAAAAAAAATTGTTTTATAGGTGATGGCTCGATCTTCACCACTTGATAAGCATGTAATGGTGAAGCAATTAAGGACCACATTTGATGAGGTGGTTGCTGTGACTGGAGATGGAACAAACGATGCTCCGGCTCTTCACGAAGCTGATATTGGACTGGCAATGGGAATTGCCGGAACAGAGGTGAGTTTCTACAAGGCTTAGTTCTTTCCATAACATATACATTGAGAAAAATATACCACCTTGATCTACTTAAATCTCAGGTTGCTAAAGAGAGTGCTGATGTCATCATTTTGGATGATAATTTCTCTACTATAGTAACAGTAGGGAGATGGGGCCGGTCGGTCTACGTGAACATTCAAAAATTCGTACAGTTCCAGCTCACTGTTAACATCGTTGCTCTCATTATCAACTTCTCTTCAGCTTGTTTCACAGGTTAGAGAGAGAAACAAAAAGTGGTCTTCCTTTTTCAGGTCAAATAAACATACGTTGACTTTTTGTTCTGTGCTTTTTCTTTTATAGGGAAGGCTCCTCTTACAGCAGTCCAGCTTTTGTGGGTCAACATGATAATGGACACTCTAGGTGCATTAGCTCTTGCTACCGAGCCTCCAAATGACAGCTTAATGAAACGTCCCCCTGTTGGAAGAAGAGGAAACTTTATCAGTAAAGTCATGTGGAGGAACATCTTAGGCCAATCCTTGTACCAGTTACTGGTTCTATGGCTTCTTCAAGTGAAAGGAAAAAGGATTTTTGGTCTCGAGGGCCCAGATTCCGATCTTGTCCTCAATACACTTGTTTTCAACTCATTCGTGTTTTGTCAGGTAAAACTTGTATAACTGTAGCTTAAATCTTGTTAACCTGATCATGTTATCATGTTAAGCTCTTGATTGTCTGTTCTGAATGTAGCTTTTCAATGAGATAAACTCCCGGGAAATGGAGAAAATCAATGTCTTCGCAGGTATTCTTGGCAATTATGTGTTTGCGAGCGTAGTCGGTGCAACTCTGTTCTTTCAGATCATAATTGTTGAGTGTTTGGGAACTTTTGCTAACACTACGCCGTTGACTCTTACTCAATGGTATGTTAGTGTGTTCATTGGGTTTATAGGGATGCCTATTGCTGCTTGGTTAAAGACAGTCCAGGTATAACTTATGACTACTCCATATGAAGTACACACATTAAAGGGGTTGGGGAAAGAACAGCTCTATGATCTGGTGCTGTTATATTATTTTGATGAGAAGTCCAAAGATTTGGGGAGAAATGGGGCTGTCCTTTTTTTTTTTTTTTTTTCCATTTATTTTCTTAGAATTTTTACAATGAAGTTTGGAAAGTCTCACTATCTGTCAATCTGTAAGTGAACTTTTCCTTGATTGCTTTGTATCAGGTCATTTTGTTTATTCTTATAAACATTATGAATAATTTTAAATCAAAGTTATGAGATGGTCTTATCAAAATTAGAGTTTTTTTTTTATTATTCTTTTTTTTTCCCTTAGCCATTCTAGGAAAATATTCTAATTAATCTAAAATATACTAATTATTAATATCTAATTAGTTTTTGTCTAATTTTTAGGCCACTTAGCCGGAGGTTTAACATGATCATAATTAGAGTTAAGTTTCTATTCCAAACCAACCACTTAGCCGGAGGTTTAACATGGTCATAATTAGAGTTAGGGTTCTATTACAAACCGTATAGCAATTGTAAGAAAAACTAGTAAAACATGTTAAACCTTGGGCCAAGTGGTCTGAAAATTGGACAAAAATTAATTAGATATTAATAATTAGTATATTTCGGATTAATTTGAATATCTTCTTAAATCAAGAGAAAGAAAAAAAACTCTAATTTTGACAAGACCATCTCATAACTTTGAATTAAATTTTTTCATAATGTTTATAAGAAGAATAAGGAAAAAAACCAATGGGAGCCGATCTGCCGAAATTAAGGAAAATGAGGCCATATTTAGTTATTTTTAAAGGCTTGGGGTCCAATTCATAATTTAACCTGAATATAATTTTAAAGGATAAATTAGGATTTAGCCTCTAAAATAGTATAAAATTATGATAAAATCGCATAATGCATCCTCCAAATTTTGAAAAAACAAGAATAAAACCTTTATTTATAAAATCTTCAAGCCCCATCATCGTAAATGATGCAGCACATCCAACCATCAAGTCACGTTTTATTGAAACCTTAATAATTTTATTTTACTTTGTTTTCACACCCTCATATTTATTTTATCTTTTATTTATTCAATTTTAATCCCCAACATTACATCAATTTTCTTCCTTTCATCTCCTAACTCTCCATCTTCTTCCTCGCTTTTACCTCCCCTTAATTCCCGACCAATATCAACAATTATTTCAGTCCACTCTCTTTCCTTTTTCTTCTCATTCTACCTTCAATCGGTGACTCTTGATCATCAGCTAGCTACTGGTCGCCGGAATTAATTCTCACCAGGATGAAATGTAAGACGTGCGAGCTTTGCGATGAAGGAAGCTGCCCTGTACTGTGCCTCCAACTCTGCTTTTCTTTGCCAGTACTGTAATGCCATTGTTCACCAGGCCAACTTCCTCGTCTCTGGCCATGTTTGTCACTTTCTCTGTTTCAAATGCAAAGGCTTCGCATATAATTATATTTCCGGCGCCAAAATGAGAAATTTCCGACCTACCTGTCAGTGTTGCTCGCCAGAAGTAGTTTTTGATGAGGTTGTGTCAATTTCTCTGTCGCCCTACTCCTCTTCCGATTGTGTTTCTAGGGCGGAGTCTTTCTCAACTGCTCCGGAGGGATACACAAAAACTTTCGTAATTACTGAAATGAAAAGGTAGTAACTTTCATAATTTAATTTGTTTTAATAAATTAATAAATTATTTCATATTTCATTAAATTAGTAAAAAATTTTAATTAATAATTTATTAATTGATCAATGTCTAATTTAATATGTACTTCGGTGGGCCAAAACGACGTCGGCTGAGTTATCTCCTTGCCTTGGCAGAAACCCTAAACCCAAAACAATTCCAAAATTAGTCTGCAACTCGTCAATGACAAAAATTTAGAGGGAAAGGATCTCTGTAGAACCCTAAAATCCTTTACAATGCGCTCCATTTCTTCAAAATCCAAGTCCCTAATGGGGCTCCTCACCTTCGATTCAAGGCCACATATTCGCCATCTCTCTACACCCTCCGCCAGCTCCGAAACGCAGACACAGAAGCTCGAGCGGATCGCTGATGAGCTCCTCCACCTTACAAAGATTGAACGCCATGATTACGGGATCCTTTTCCGGCTCAAAATGGGATTCAATAAGTACGGACCCGCAATTTCCGGGCTCGGCGCGCCCGGATCAGAATCTTCCGTGTCAGGATCCACCTCATCTGAAGTGAAAGCGGAGAAGATTGCTTTTGATATAAAGCTTGAGAAATTCGACGCGGCGGCGAAGATAAAAATCATAAAGGAGGTGAGAACCTTTACTGATCTGGGATTGAAGGAGGCTAAGGATTTGGTGGAGAAGGCTCCCGTTGTGTTGAAGAAAGGATTGACGAAAGAGGAGGCGAATCCGATTGTTGAGAAGCTCAAGGAATTGGGTGCTACTGTCGTTTTGGAATGACCTTCTTTTTCTGGGTAATTTCCTTCTTCCTTCATTTCTTTTTTTTGTTTTTTTTTTGGATGTAGAATAATAACTACTTTTAGTTACAATGATGAATGAAAGAATACTCTATGGAGGAGAAAACCTTTTTCATGTTCAATTGTTGTTCATAGTCACTGTTTTGTTGTTGCCATTTCTTCTTAAATTGCGCTTCTTATTTCGTTTTCTTTCAAAGTTACTATATTGAGACTTATTTGTCATGCTTTTCTTCTGGTGAAGATCCTGTAAGAAGAGAGTGCTAGGAAGAACCTTGTTTTCACTATTTTCTGTAGGCAACAGAGCCTAGTTTTTTCTGGGTTTTATTCATATCCGACTCTATAGTCTATTAAGGGGCATTTGAAGCTTACTTTGATTAACTTAAAATGAAACTCGTAGCTGGTGATTGGTTCACACAAATTCAGAATTCCTTTGTCCTGTTAGCTCTGTTTCTTTAGTTTCTGTCCAACCTCATCAATTTTTTCTCAGTTTTCGATTTCTCGCGTACTTCTCATATGTTACTATATAATCCAGAAGTGAGTAAATTGTTTGCAAGTGGATGATAGAATAAAGAGTATATGTTACTGCAAGTTTTTATAATGCAAGTTTAAGGCAAAAGTCCAGTTTGAACTCGTAAAATCCGACCTAGATTCTAGTTCACTCCGGTTTCAACCGCACACCGAAATGGAGATGACATCTATCTGTCAATTAATCCAATATCAATGCACGTGTGGGAAAATGCATGGTGTTGATATTTTGTATTATGGAGTTCTGTTCTATGACTATAAGAGGTTCCGAAATTCATGCTCTTTACAGTAAGTTTAGCCTTAAGAATGCTAGAAGACAAGAGTCACTTTCATGTGTGTATATGTGATGCATATAGAAACCATTGCATATGAACTTTGCCCTAAGTTAAAGCCTTGTGATGGTTTTGCCTGAATGCCACAAAACCATTGCATATGTGATGCAAATGAATTTTTATGGCAGTTAAGTAGCTGTATTGCATGTGTTGGTTTCTATTTTACGGGTTCTCTCTTGAGAAAGTTGTCTGAATTGTTGTTGCCTAAAAACACAGATTCTGTTGTGATCAAATGCTTTCTACATATCGTGCTTTATATATGTGGAAGAAATATTTGTATATTCTAAGGTCGATAAAGAGTCTACTTTTGGACCAATTTGAGACTTTCTGCCATCTGAATTAGTATGTTTTAAAATTTTGAAAAAGGGGGTTCCTTATTACACTTTATTATAGTATAACAGGCTATCGTCCATTGATCATCAATAATAACAAGCACACACTTTGCATACAAATACTCACATTTCCGAAGAGCACGGACTGAATTGCCGTCTTTTTCCCGGAACAGAATAATTGGTGAACAGAAAAAAATGGTGAATTTCATGCCCGGAGTTTGTGAGAAATAAGATTATTAACTGAAATGGAGGCCTGGCTTACACATTAACTGAGATAATGGAGAACATAGCGATCAAATGGAGAAGTGTGAGAAAAAAAGCTCAGTTTATTCTTAAAAAATTGCCGAGTAGAAAACGCTCAAGCAAATGCTGTTGGAATTTGCAAAAAAGAAAAAGATTAGGGGTCTATTTTTGATATATAAAGAAATAGAAAGGGGGTCCTAAGCAAATAAACAAAAATAGTCTACGAACAGAAAATTTCGGTTCTTCTCCTCCCTCCTGTAAAAGACGGTGCTTTTGTTTTAGGAGAGGAGAGGAGTAGAGATCGATAGAATCTTTGATTGGCGGATGGCTAGCTCTCTGCAACGGATCCAGAGTCATGGCCACGCCCTCCGGTCTGCTTTGGTCCCTCTTTCCCGATCATTCTCCAGCGCCGACGCGTTGGTCGAAGTGAAGCCCGGTGAAATTGGCATAGTCTCCGGTATTCCAGACGAACACCTTCGCCGTCGGGTATACTATCAATCTTTTCTTACCTGCCCTATTATTCTTCGTCAATTTTATTTGAATCAATTTTGACTTTAAAATTCTCGCTTCGTTAGTCTACTACCATTTCATGAACTTCACGGTTTAGGGATTAGGGCAATGTATTTCCCTTTTCAATTCTAATTTGTTAATCAGAAGAATTTCACGAAAATAGAGAGCCTGGTCGATGATTGATGTTATTGCATTTTCCAGCTGATTCTTTGTATTAGCATTATTTTGCAGCTGAATTTTTTTTTTTTTTTAATGAATCTAGAATTCATTGACGTTGGAGTTGGTTGTTGCTCTTATGACTATTATCATTATTATTTATTTTTTTCATGCTTCCATCGATGAGCTTCTTCTGAATAAGATTTGCAGTAAGTTCATACTTCTCATGACTAATCATGCAGGTTGTGATTTACACACCAGCTAGAACTGCAACTCAGCAAGGGTCAGGAAAGCTCGGAAAATGGAAGATCAATTTCGTTTCAACGCAAAAGTATTTTGTTTTCCCTGTCAAAATCTTTTCTAAGAGCCCCCCCCCCCCCCTTCTTTTTTTTGGTTACTCTTATATGGATTACTTATTGATTTGATGGAGATTTTGTGACACAGTCCCTAGCTCTAAATTCCAATACATCAAAAGCTAGATCCTAATTTTGAGGGAGAAATTTCTCTTAACTGATAAGTAATGTTCTTAGGTGGGAAAATCCATTGATGGGCTGGACCTCAACTGGGGACCCATATGCAAATGTTGGAGATGCTGGACTCGGTTTTGATAGTGAAGAAGCGGCAAAGTCATTTGCAGAAAGACATGGATGGGATTATGTGGTACTTGTTCTTTCTTTTACTCTACTTCGATTGCAAAACTTATATACAAAAATGTATAATACTATTATTACTAGACACAACAAATTTAAGAGCAGGAGTAAAATGTCTCACCTATTTGACTGCATCTCTTACCTGCATTTGTAGGTTAAGAAGCGACATACCCCCGTATTGAAGGTTTGGGATTCTCTCCTTGTATATGTTTACTATTTTTCCAGTTGGGATTAATGATGCATGAAATCTTATGTGATGGTTGTAGGTGAAGGCATATGCTGATAACTTCAAGTGGAAGGGCCTTCCCAAAACCCAATAAGGTTGATTCTGTATCTTTCACTCAGTCTTGTTTCTTGATTCCATCTTAAATCTAGAAAAAGGGGTTAGTAAACAAGACTCTGGTTATTTGTATTTCACCTTCTTGTTTTTTTTCCTTGTTTACACCTCTTTGAGAAACTCGGATTTGATCCTGCTGAATTCATTGATTTATAATAATTAGTGGGAGTTGCAGCATTTGCTTCTCGTTACAACTTTCTCTTGCTGCACGTAAAATCTGTGTTGGTTCAATGAGTTTTCAGATCATTGAACATATAGTCTGTTTATTGTTTGTAACTTCCATTCCTGCTATTACAAGTGAATTGCTGCTTGATTGAAATTTGTTTTTGCGGCGCCATTATGTTCCGAATCACTACTCATTGACATGCCCGCATTTTCACCTTGGACTGAGTTCAGATTAGCGGTTCGCAAGTTATAAATCAGATAGAATTATTTTTGACCCAGTTGGAATCGACAAAAAAAGGCAAGTCTTTATGATACACCGGATTCAACTCAGCTATAGATAGAGTGAAATGGGGCTTTGTTTCGGTCATAGAATAGACTAAATAAATTTTAAAAAATGGCTTTTTGTTCAAGAATGAAATCTCACAGTTCTTCATTCGAAGCCATATGAGGTCCTAGATCTGATGAAATAGGAAAAACAAATATTTTGAAATATGAGATTCAAAGAATTATGAATAAAGAAGAAATAGGTTTTTTCCTTATTCATATATAGTACATGAAAATGATACACTTACGTACTCTAATCCTACAATACAAATATAACAAGTATACTTAATCTCTAGCATACAATATTCTATCAACACTAATCCCACTACCATCTGGCAACAGTTTCTTCATATAATACTTTGAATTCCTCGAAAGATCGATCTTTCTCCTCCTTCTCTCTGGAATCCACTCTATAGAACATTCCGAAAAGCCACGCCTCACAAACCTGTAATCCCATTCACATTCATAAACCTAGTATTATCAATGTTTAGTTGGTACAACACAATTTCAGATTTGGAAAAGGGCAAAAACAAACCAATCGGCAGTTCTTGTTGTGAGAAGAAAAAGCATCTCCAATCCAAGTGAGGATGCTTTCTTCTCTATATAGTCTGCGGTAAAAGTAGTAATCAATAGCCATATGAAAGTAAAACATGGTAAGAGAGTGCGAGACACAGAGAGATTGGTTAAATACCAAGCAATCTATCGCCCTGTCCTTGTCCTCGGCATTCCGGAGAAACAGCAATGGCAGCAACTTCTCCGCATTTATCTTCAAAGAAAGGAAAAAGAGCAGCACATGCTATTATCTGACCTTCTCTTTCCACAACTACAAACGAATCCAGCGTTTTAACTAGCTGCCAAACACAACAACAACCAAAAAAAACAAAAACAAAAAAAGATTTAAAAACCAGAAAAGAAAAAAAAAAATACCCCATACAAGTAAATGAAAAAGGGCTAGGATTATGATAAACCTCTTCATCGGTCCTTTGAATCAATATGCCGGAAATTTCCAACGGTTGTATTAGTTGCCTTATTCCTCGGAGATCTGTTACACTAGCCATCCGGGTTCCTTCATAGAGATCACTAAACACATATACACAGAAAAAAAAAAATTAAATAATAATAATAATAAATAAATCAAACTAGATTAAAACAAACCCCAAAACTAAATTAATTAATTAATCAATAAAAACAATGCATGTTAATTAATTAATCAATATATATACCTAGCCACCATTGTCCCCATTCCGTCTCTCTTAAACAATTCCAACAGTAAAACTCCACCAATTGTTCCATCCAAAAGATGAACCCTTTGCACACCTCCCTTGATTAAAGAGGAAAAACTATATTAAAACTAGTTTGAAACTTCATAAAATATAGATATATGTTTATTACTTACCCGGCAAACAAAAGCAGCAGCAGCTAATTCCGAGATGTAACCATTCATTCGACTTTTCTGTTCCTGACCTCCAACGGGAAAACCCTGTCCAAAGCCAATCCCGTTATGAAATGTTAAATCTTTGCTTTCAATAAGACCATTCCCATTCTGATAGTGAATATTCCTGTTTCGAGTGAGACTGTCTTCTTCACCCACGACTTTCACATAATGAGCAGCTATTTCACTTTGCTTGGCCCTTTCTCGGATCAACAAGTCTGCTTCTTGAAGAGTCATGAACCGAATAAGGCGCCCACTTTCATCAAGAATGGGTCCATCTATAATGCATATAAGCTTGTCAGCTCCTATGGCTAGAGCACAAGCAGTTGCAACTTCATACGTGCTGCAAAAGTTTTCAAAAAGCCAAAAGTTAATGGTGAGAAGATACATGGAAAGGTATATGTTATGATTTGGGTAATTAAATGAGATTTTCTCATACTTGCAATTTAAAACTTCGCCCGAGCTAGAGTAGCCCAAGTTGCTTAATATTACTATACAGCCACTGTCAAGCCTCTCACGCATACGAGATACATCTACTTTCTTGACATCACCTGTTGCTCCATAATCAACCCTGTCAACAACTCCTCTTCTCTACAAAAAGAGAGAGAGAGAGAGATCAATCAAGAACTCATTCCACATAAAGCAAAAAAATAACTAAGCCTTTCATTTGGTTCACAATTTCAAACTCCAGTCCGGAACTAAGAGGAATTTGATCAAGCCATATCAGCAACTTTCAACAGTTTATAGATCTCTTATGCTGTTGTGGCATGATCTTAGCCGCAAGAGTATATACTCCATGTATAGTCTAGGATCTTCCTAAACTAATACAACAATACAGACTGAAAACCACAATTTTTTTCCAATATACCCCACAATCTTGACCAAAACATCAATTTTGTATGAACTCTAGTTACCCTATGTTAGCTTCAAACGACGAACTAATAGCAGAAAAGCCACTCTTGTTTATTCCCTCACGAACTTAACCAAAATACAGTTTGTCTAAACTCCAGTTCATCCACAACTAATACATATCAATACAAAAAAAGATTCTAGAACCTTCTTCTACCTTGGCTGCAAGGAAATTACCACTAGCAACACTGACACCAACTTCATGCAGACGACTATTATCACCATGTCTACGCACATTGCAAATGGAAGGTCCAGGCGAAAGCATTGCCTCCATCTTTACACGAATCCCTCCTGCTGCTTCCATGGCTGCTCCTAGTGATTCCGAATTGGTTATTCTGTACTGGCCTACATACTTAGGCTTCCTCCCTGAAAAACCAGTTCATAACTGGGTATCTTATAACCATTTTTAAAAGTTAACAACATAAGAATGCATTTAAATTTTTTTTTTTTTCTTTTTTCAATTTTGTATCGAATGTTACCTACCTCTTTCGGCTAAAAGCTTGTCGATCAGTACATGTGTTCCTGGGACCAGGATTAATCTGATTCCCATGTGATGGAGAAAAGCAATATCCTGCAAAATTCAGAACTTCAACTTTGTAATTCACTAATTCAAGTGAATAGATATAAAGAAAAAAAAAAGATTTTTGTTCTCTCGCATTTTCTCACTAACCAAACAGACTAAAATAACAGACATGCCTTGAGAATGGGTTTCAAGAAAGGGCTAGAGACGATATCACCGGAAATAATTACAACGAAAGTGCAACCTCTGTGGGCCCACAAATAAGGCCAAGCTTCTCTAAACCATTTCACAAACTGCTTATCCTCCATCGAATTGAAGCTCTCTTCCACACGACCGCCCCCACCACCATTCTCTGCTGCTTCACTGAACACATTGCATTTCTTCATCGAAATTCCCTTTCTACCCTTCATTACCTCCTTTCCCAGACCCAGACACGCTAAACGTAAGGGCTCTATGGACAATAACCTCGCCGCCGCGTTTCGCAAACATTTTCCCGGCGGTGAAAGAGTGGAAGAGAAGTTAAAGCCGGAGATTGATAACGAGGCGGCGGCCATGGTGGAAAATTAAATTGCCCTAATTGGAGGAAGGTGAGAAATAAGACATCCAAGGGGTTCGAACTTCTAAGTGAAGAGGAAAAGACACTAAAGAAGAAGAACAAACCGCCATGGGAAGTGCGAAAGGAGCTCGAGCTGGACGAGTGCCGAGTGGGACATGGTGGGACCCGAATGGCATAGAAAGGAAAGATTCGTTTCCGATTTACCAGCCAAGGAGTACAAGTTGCTCATCGTCTCTTCAATCTTTTCACCTCCATTTTTTGGCCCTCTTTTTGTCGTTTTGTGTCAAAGAAAAAACAAAAAATATCGGTTACGTCGCGTCCCGTAAAATGTTTTTCGTACGTTGCAAAACGTGTTCTTCGTCGGATCCTCAAAAATACCAGAATAATTTCTTGTCGTGCTGGGCTTTCATTTTTGTAGAATATCATTTTGTGCCTGTTATCCAGAATGTCGTTGACCCCACCTTTTTTAATTGGGGAAATGTATGGATGGTCACACGTAATAATGCCATAATTATGGACATTATTTTTATAATTCTAATTTATCATCGAAAATTTTAAAAAATTAGAGGGATTTATGTGTTGGGATTAAATTTTGATGGATTTAACTTTTTATAAAATATAATAAAAAATAAGATAAATCTGAGCGTATTAAAAATTAAAATAGCTTGTATATTATAAAATAAGATAAAATAAAAAATATATATGTTAAAAAATTTGATCTGAATTTTAACTGGAAACAAAAATTATAATTAATTTAGATTTAATTTTCTTTTCGACAAATTTATTAACGAATATACTGAATTAATATTAATAAAATAAAATGATAATAAATGAAAGAGAAATTAAGTGTTGAAAGAGGAAAATAAATAAACAAGTAAATAATATTTTAATAAAATGACGGAATTTAAAGTAACAAATCTAATCTATAATAATAAATTAATTTTAAATTAACTCTATTATTATGAAAGCGATAAATGAAAAAAGAAAAAGACGAATGTGTCTAATCCATGATTGATAAATTAGATTATCACTCAGATAAAAATCTTATACTCTAATTACTAATTCTGAAAAATGGATCTACATAAAGATATAATCCCTGGAGGAATCAGAAAAAGATTAGTGTGGTGTAGAATTTTGAGAGAATTATGAAAAATGAATTCTGAAAAATGGATCTAAATTAAACCATAACAGTAATTTGTCGAGGATCTTCACCCAAGGTCATGGTTAGCATAATGGCTCATTTGAGTATGACTTCAACCCTAAAAAATCTCATAAGAGGATTATGAACATGCGTTAATGAAGCGTACTTTATCCCTATTTTACAGAATGTTGTGTTCGTAATGACATCCACCAAACTTCTCATGTCCACCAATATCCTATGGACCTTCAGCGTTGCAATGTTTGTTGTTATTACTAAGGCAACATTTTGGGGGAATATGATCCCCTTCTCGTCTTCTTTTCCAAATGAAATGTTCAGGACGCTCTGGACTGCTGAGGTCGACCCAATGGTAAGCACTTCTAAGCTGGAAGTTCGAACCAAACCTCTTCTTTGGTTTTTTGAGTCCCCCCCCTTCCGAACCTCTGATGATGAAGTGGATTTCATTGGTGTGACCTAGACCTGCTTCATCAGTCAGACGACCTCAATCAATTATACTCTTCTTCAAGTGATATGCCTCCATATCCACAAATTATTATAGTTTTTCATTCTGTATACGCTCTTCAATCACATTCTTTAGGGGATAACAGTCAGCGGTTCAGTGCCCCACATCTCCATGGAGTCGATAGTACATCAATTTTGAAAGTATATGTTCATTAAGCCAATCAGATTATGATCTGATGGGGCAAATATTTTATGTAATGTTATCTTTATACGGATATTAACATGACATTTTTTATCGTCATTAATGAAAGTCGTATTATTTATCATGTTTGTTAATTTTATTGGAATTAATATTATATGTTCTATAATGCATACCATTATAAAATATAGTATCTTGAGTTATGCACACTGGAGACCATGATAGAAATCATGTTAGTAGAGACTGAAGTTGCTAAAAACTCTAAAAATACAAACAATTTGTTATCATAGGATCTCGAGAATTGACATCGATTGATCCGAATAAACAATCATATAGCTCATTACCTAATTGTTAGAGTGGTTGATCTCACAGCCAGTGATATTAGTGGAACACTATGATGATTGTGTGGGCGCTTAGTAAAGACTAAGGGTGTTGAATATGATATTTAGATAATTCTAAATGGTAATTAACGCTGACTATTAATGAAAATTATTTAGTGACTATTTTACATGTGATCCTTAGAATTGAGACACCATAGTTTCTTGAGTACATGGCTTCATATTTTGACATCATTCTAATTAGTCCTAGCCATAGGTGAACACAGGGTAACCGTTGGGCATGAAGAGTTGTGCGAGAAGGTTGTGAGTGGTCAAGAGGAAATCCATTATTTCTATGTTTGGAAATAGGTCTTATAGATCATATACTTTATTGAATAAGGAATCTCTACAAAGTAGTATGATAAGAAAGAAGTTTATGTAAATCCTTGTCAATGTTCAAAAAAGATATAATAGTTCATATGATTTGTCTATTATGGTTTAATAGTTAAACCATATCCTAGGACTTAACGAGATATTGATGAGATGAAAAGATTGTTATTCTAAGCATATTATAGTCACAACATGTTTTTTTTTGAAATATGGTACTTCTCATCTCCCGGGTAGTCTTGATATTTTGCTAGAAGTTAATCTTGATTTTGAGGTTTAAAATTATTTAATCATGAGATGATTAAGTTAATTATTTAATTAAAAATATTTGAAATTAAATGAATTTAATTTTAAATTAAATAAAATCATAAATGTGTTTATAAAATCCTCCAACCGGCCGATATAGAACTTAATTTGTCACACACTTATAGGTTTAAAGTAACTCAGTAAAAATTCCTTCAGAGAAAAAGAAAAAACAGACTAAAACCATTTTAGAGGTAAGATGATAATTTGACTTATAGTTTAACTATAATGACAAAAAAATAATTATAAATTTTTTAATTAAATGTCCTGCAGCTCTGCTAGCACAACTAAATGTGATACTAATTTAATTATATATTAATAAGTTATATATGAACTTTTATTTAATTATAAAAATATTCTTAAGTTCGTATTAAGAATCGACCGTTAAAAGGTTAATGTGCCAAATTATTAATTGGAGTTTCATAAACCAAATTAATCAAATGGTTTATTAAAATCCATGGGTATGATCATGGTAATGGCCGACTATATAGAGTGGGTTTGACCCATTTATTTTATTAATATAATAAGGAAACTTGAGATTAGGAAATATTATACCTAATGGTACCTCTTATAAAAAGGACACTACATGGCTGAAAATTAAAAAGGCATCACTAGCTCCTCTTGGGTGAAATTTGTTTGGGAAAAATAAAGAGTTTTCTCTGATCTATTTCCCTGAACTTATTGTTTCATGTGTTGAAATTTTAAGTAGAAAATTAACTATGAGAAACGAATCGTGTAAATAATGATTAGAGGGCAAACACGTGAGCGTCTCCCTATCTTATTAAGAGAGGTATTTAGTTTACCTAAATCTTGATTTAATTTGATAGGATTTATTGTACTTTCTGAAAAATATTATATGTGATATAATATTGTATGATCGATCTTGATAAAAATTATGCATGCTATAATTTGATCTGAATAAAATTTTCAATATTTTTCCCGTTGTCTTTATTTTTTATTTACATGCCTACGTTTTCTAACATATTTGTTTTTGTGATTTCTATTTCCTCGAAAATGAGGTGGCTTCTTGAATATATTCTGCCATTCATACTTCAAGTAGATTACTTTAGCATCTGTGGTTAGGGGCATCAATCTTTCCAAATGGTGATTCGGTTCATTTTTTGGGCTATTTTTCTTCTTTTCATCATTCCGCTCCTCCCTTAGTTTTTCCTCTTTCTTCAAATTATGAAGGTTGGAGTCTGAAGTCTGTGCGATTCCCCTTATAACATTCAGTTGTCTTTCACAAACTTTATTTGCTACTTTGATCTTCTGAGCAATTTTCATAGCTTCGACATAAGAGTTTGGGTGTTTTTTGCTAGTGGTTATGATGAGTTTCTCGTTGATGGTACGCCCAAGGAAAACCTGCATAACGCCTTGATCCGTTAGCCTATTCACCTTTTATGCTGCTCGATTGAACCTTTCAATGAAGTTCAATAGGTTCTCACCCGGCGTCTGTTTGATGGCATTCAGGCTTATGAGCGACATCTTTACTTTGATTTCCCTTGAAAAGTTAGCTATAAGTAGATATTTTAATTTAGTAAAGGAATCTACTGATCCTAGGGTCATTCACTTATACCAATCCATGGCTAACCCTACGAAGCTAATTTGGAAAGCTTGAAAACCCATTACCTTAAATATCCCGCTCAAGCGCATTGAAGATATATACACTTCAATATGGTCCCTAGGGTTTTTTAACCCATCATACTGCATGATCTGGGGCGCCCTGAAATTCCTGGGAATCTGAGCTTCTAAAATCCTTTCACTAGGGTTGTTTGTGTCTACGAAGAAGGGGATGACTTCTCAATCTATTCATAAGATCAACTCTTTTATCTTCTTCTCCATCTCCGCTTCTTTGGCCTTAGCCTTTTCTAGCTCTTCTTTAAGCCTTTCTTAAGGAATGAGATATGTCGGCTTATTCTCAGCAAAGCTGACTCCCTCCTCTCTTCGCTCGTTTATTCCTGAAACCCTGAAATTTAGAGTAAGGGATGTTTTGAACTCTACCTGTATTTGACTCAAAAAATCTCCGAGCCACTTTTTGACTTTCATTTTCCTCCCTCTAGTTTTTGGCCGTCATCGGGAGGACATGCTGAAATTGATTGCCAACATTTTCTCCATCAACCTGCTGAGTTTGATTGTCAGCATTGTCTCTCCATCAATCTGTTGAGGTTAATTGCTAACATTGTCTTCATCAATCTACTAAGGTTGATTGCTAGTATTTTCTCCATTGTTATCCATTAGTTCTTTCTCTCAAGGTCGATCGAATAAGGATTTTGTCTCCATACAGACAATATCAAACTGTTAAATGTAAAAATCTGCATCCGAAAACCTTAACAGTATGCCAATCCGATCAACACCTACAAAACAAAAAATAATGTCGAGGCTATTTCCGACGATAACACTCCGACAATCAAGTTAGAAAAGGAGAGAGTAAATTTATATTTTAGGAAATTTGGAATAGATTGTGAGAATATACATTTTCTCATTCTTCTCATAACTATCATACTGTTTGTATTTATTAAATCATTAAAACATATTAATTGTCTTTATTATTAGTTATTTAATACTAACATTTGATTACGTTATGATTAATATCATTAATTCAACAATTAACTTTTATAACATTTAAATAACTATTTATTTATCTGATCTTTTAAGGTATCTCAATATCCAACCTTATAAGATCGACTTACTCTGCATTACCTAACTTTATATCTCAAATAATTGTTATCTCAAATTCAAGACTTTAACCCTTTCAATCAAACTTTATATATGATTTTTGAGAATCAACATGCAAATTATTATCCAATAATTATAAATACAATTTATCTAAGAAAATCTCTAATTTATAATATGCGTTCAGAACATAAATAGGAAATTCTTAGATATTTTCAGACATCCGGCCACGTTAATCATATTGATGGATCAATTTCTAGTCTTTTCAATTTTTTTTCCTTTCCCGTATTTTAAGGATGATGATGGACATGATTGTTGGAGGCAAATTATTACACGATTTGTGTCTTTCTTCGAGGTGAATGAATAGAGAAGCGAATATCGTGCTCTTGACGAGATGGAAGTGGCCCATGGGCCTTCGATTCCCTTATGACTACAGAACAAACAGTGCTCGATTGACGGAAAAAAATATTCACTGTATTTGTTGCGGCACGACACGTCGTACGTGTTTGAATTATGTCCGAAGCCTAAAATCAAAGGTATTATTGCAAGTTTGAATCATGTAGTTCCGATCATTACTTAAACAGAAAACCCACTAACAATGACTGAATCATAGATATATTTAAACAAAGCAACTAATTACAATTAATTAAGCAGACGGCAGTTTATATATCGATCTCTGCTAACGCTAATTAAACTTCATGCAAACGCTACGAGAATCTTTAAACTTGCGTTTGCGTATGTATCGGAACCGGGGAAGGGGTGACGCGTGTACCCACTTCAGATTCCAAATTCTTCAATGCTCTGTAAGGCTGGCCTCCACTGCCTTCCCATTGTAACTCTCTGTTGACTAAGGCTGCTGCTGCTGCTGCTTCCGCCGCCGCTGCCAATCTCCACACGGTGAACATGATCATGATCATCCTGCTCTGTCTGGAAAACAACAAGGATTTTATATTTATTACTTTTTCTTTTTAATTAAACAAAAAAGAAATTAATACATTCAAAGTAATTAAGGGAATTAGAAACACATGTGGGGCTATGTTCAGACAACGACAAGTCTCGTATATTTTTCTTGAACTTGTAATAAGAAGATGAGAACTTTGTGTGTTTTATCTTAAATGATAAAGCAACTAATGAAAGTCCAATATCTTGGGCGGAGGATAATCATCAGGACTTTATTAGTATTGTTATTATTATTAAACGGATCATTTCACCGCCGGCCGCAGCTACCGGCATTCGAGCTATTCCTTAGAGGCAATTAGGACCTGTTTCCTAATCTAATAAACTATACTAATGAACATATTAAAAGAAAAAAGTACTAAATGTTTAAGAGTTTTAAGTGCCCTCTTTCCAAACAATGGCCCCCACTACTTAAAATCAAGATATATATATATATATATATATACCACTTGGAATCACTTATTATCTCTTTCTCTCTTTGATTATGATGGTCGGTTGAGAAATATGATTTGGGTTTGTTTTCTTACTTTGAGTAAAGTAAAACTTAAGTAACGAGTTTGTGAGGTTTAAGTAGTAACTGTACTTTAATTAGAACATGTGGGGCCTTCAACTAATTACAATTAATTTACCTAAGACATTGTGATCATTTTCTGAGCTTAAACTGACCTTTAGACCAGTCACCAACTAATTGTGTCTGCATGCAATAATCATACTCATACTGACTTCAGTTGTACAAACTTGTTATTCGGACATGTTCTGATCTTTACATGGATTCATGGTCAAACATTAAAAAAGTACATACCTTTTCTATGGAATTCCCAGATTTGGATTTACTAGTCGGATCCGATTTTGAAGCTAAATCTTTCATTCTAATCTCAACCTCGAACCTTTCTCTCCCTCTTAAAAGCTTGCCAAGCTTTACACACTTCTTTGTTGCAAACTCCTTCAATACATCTGCTCATAATCAACGTTTAATATTTTGTTATAGAACATCAAATCTGCTAAACAAGTTATTAAAAAGATTAATTAAGATTATTAATAAACTAATTACCTTCGAAACAGATAAGCCGATATACCTGACCGATAAGCAAAGTATCGTCTGGACGCAAGAGCTTGAGCTGCTTTAACGGCAACCCGTTATCGGACTTCAACGTCGGCGATGTCACCACCTGTGCCACGTAATGGCCGGGATTTGACGTCATCACCTGGCTTGCACTTACCGACCAGTAAATCCGCTCGATCTTGTTCGCACCACCTGGATGAAGAATCACCACCGTCGCTTCTTCCGCCGCTTGACAATTCCCCATCGTACGTCCGATCCTTCCCTACAAATTTCTTACGAAAAACCTTTTTTTTTTTTGTTCTTTTTGAGGAGCAAACTGCAGACGGAAGAGTTTTAAGTCACTGGGTGTGATGCATTAAATGAATCCTGACGCTACTTCTGATTTATACTGTTTATCCACCGACGCACGTTAAGAATCGACAGAAGAAGATGATGATTGATTGAAATTATGGGAAGCTTGGGGAACACCGAGAGATAATTTATATATAAAAGTGGCGTTGTGGGTTGGTTGCTTTTTCATTTATTAGGTCAGCAATACTTGCATGAATATGAAATTTCACGTAAAAATAAATATATTATTATTATTATTTATATTTGGAAATAATTTATTTCTGGCTGGAGACGTGTGAAACCTGCAAAGAAACCCTCCTGGGTTTTGCGTATAAGACCCCAATTCAATGGAAATACAGTTTTTTTTTCTTCTTTTTTTATATATATATATTATTTGGTCAGTATTTGAATAGTGGGTTGGTTGTTTGTTATGTACTATTATTGTGTAATAATTTCTTGAAGCTGTAGTTACAGGGTCAAAGGGCCCACTTCCGGGGTCACAGTTGCTGAGGTGGAGACAGAAAAGTGTTGTTTTTTTTTTTTTTTTTTTGGGGGACCTGCGATTTGAAAGCTGACTGAAGATTCCACCTATTTTCATGGGTTTTGAGAAATTTTTGGTGGTCATATAACATATTTACGAATTATCTAAATCGTTAACTTTATATTATAATAATATATATTATTCAATTACACGTAGATAAGATAGAGCAATGACAAAATTCCCCATAAATAAGGGTGACAAGTAAATTTGTATGAATAACAAATAGTAGGCAAATAATTTTCTCCATTATATATATAATTAGGCATGTGTTCGTGTTCGTGTTCGTGTTCGTGTTCGTGTTCGTGTTCATGTTCGTGTTCGTGTTCGTGTTCGTGTTTGTGTTCGCGGGTGGAGATTCAGCGCCATTTCCACCATGTCTCCAATTAGGAATGGTAACTGTGGGTGATCTTTTACCAAACAAAATATCTCAAATCCTACGCATCGTTTTCTTTCCCGGCCAAACTTCTTTCCTCCAGTAATTGATTGTCGGTCGAACAAATTTTTTGTTTTTTTTTAATTTAAGTTTTAATTTTAAAATTAATAAATTATAAAAAATATATATTCATCTTCTTTATTTATTAATTTTTTAATTATGAATTTTTTAATTATGAATTTTTTTAAATATAAAATATAATATTATTTTAAATATATATATATATAAGTATTTTTAAATATATAATACTGGCACATGTCATAATTTTTTATAAAAGAATTACCTTTTTTTTTTTATATATATTATTTTTTAAAATATTTTCTTTAAATATAAAATATAATATTTTCAACATTTGTTAATATAATATTACAAAACATTTGTTAATGCAATTTTCACGACCATATCTACCTAACATTATTGAAATGATGTTATTAATATCGTACCAATTACTCGTTGTGAGTTGGTCCTTCCTTAATTAGGATTACTTGAGAAATACGGCTTGTTATTTTGTTAAGGTAATGATTAGTGATGATGGCTCTCAAATGCTCACCCACTAGAGAACCTTCACTCTTCTCTCGTTCAGTTTTTTGATACACTGTACAAGCTCTTAATATAATAATTAGTATGAGGTAAATAATTTGTATATGATATTAATAATTAGGAAGATAATATATTTTTTAATTTGAAATTATTATTTTAATATTATATTCAATTTTCAAAAATTTGAACAGTTAGAAAATAAACTAATAATTTATATAAGACTTTAGCAATACTAACGAAGAATCGGAAATGCCAAACTTTGACATAAAAAGATAATAATTTATTACAGAAAATTTTCCTGAGTTACTTGCACATATTAAATATAGGCATCAAAATTAAAAATGAAAAATGTGACATGCTAAATCATATTATTATAATATAATATATGATGTAATTAATATTTATAATTATAATATAATTTAAGTATAAATTTGTTTAAGAAGAGAAAGTGAATGATAGTGCCATAGTGGCATGTCTAAATTCCAATTTAGGCAGGATCCATAGTAATACAGTTCTCCGAACTCGTAACCATTCCAGGATCCATAATCTGTATGCCCTTAACGATCAAGCCCATTAAAGACAAGCCCATGTTCGTGGACTAGTAGTAGTAGACCTTAAAGGCCTACCCACCCTATGGGGTGGGCATATAGCACCTGACTTTGGACTTAGTGAAGCCCATTTGCTTCGGTGCGGACCCAGGCCTTAATAGCTAGTATTCTTATATATTACGCAATCTCGCAAAATATCTTCCTATTTCCTGAAACAAAACAAATTTCCCGGCAAATAAAAATATATATATATATATTCGGCATAAACCTCTCTGATTCTGATTTTGTCTGTTCATCTTCTATAAATATCTAGGATTCGATAACGGCGGAATACCTTGTTGGCATCTTCATCAGTTTTTATAGCGATTACATTTTGTTAGATTTTCCTGCACTTCCTTTCACTTTCTTTGTCAGTAATTAATCACAAACAGGAATAATCTGAAGGAGGAGGAGGAGGCGTTGATTTCTTAGGCGGCGATTCTTCCAATTCAGGTAATATGATCGAATCTCCTTGTTCCAGCCTCTTTGTTTCTAATTTTTGCTAAGAAACAAGGATCGAAGAAAATTAGATATGATTTCTCTGTTTCTAAGAGATCTAATTAATGAAATGTTAAGTTGGATTAGACGAAGTTGAATGGATCCGTTCGTTCCCAATTTTGATGCTTTGTCATTAGGTTTTCCGTTTTGCCCTTTTTTTTTTGTTACTATTTTTTTCCTGGCATTTTGTTGGCAATCAATCAGACGTGGTTTTGTTGATTAATATAATAATTAACATGAAATTAGGGCTGAACAGAGGATGGCTAAGGCTGAGAGAAGTAGGGAGAGAGAAGAAGTGTCTTCTGAAACAACGGAGAAGGAGAATCACCAAACAAATTCTTCAAAGGGAGAAGGAAAGGGGACGAGGTTATGGAAGAAGGTTAAGTACCAGCTTGTTGAGTACCATATGTTACCTGCGTACTTGAGGGATAATGAGTTCATTGTGAGCTATTATCGGGCTGGTTGGCCACTGAAGCAAACCTTGCTTAGCATATTCACCATTCACAACGAAACACTGAATGTTTGGACGTATAGATTCTTTAACCTGCTACTTTGTTTTGCTTTTCAGAAATAATTATCTTAGCTGTTTATATGTGATTTTAATATGATATCTTCAATTTTGACGTGATAATTGATTTGAGAATGGCTTTCTTTTGTTGATTTCCTTATAATCGTTTGCTCTTCAATTTTTTATGATAGTTGATTTCAACTCATAATGTACACGTTTTTTCTTTTTAATGTTTCAGGCATTTGATTGGATTCTTCCTTTTTCTTGCCCTGACCATATACACTGCAGTAAAGGTGCCTAAGGTCATTGACCGTCATTGTCTACAACACTTTCCTGACGTGCTAAAGAAAGCTGATTTTCTCAAATTACAAACTGAGTTCTTAACTTGCCTCCCTTCTTTGCCCAAACTCAGAGACGAATTGAAGACCACTCTGCCTTCGATGGATATTCTTCCATCATTTTCAAATTGGCATGTTATAGAACATGTATATAACTGCTTGCCTGAACGATTCTCCCATGCAAACCACTCTGATGTTTGTGTTCTGGTAATAACTCCCCCCCTCCCTATTCTTCCTAACTAAAATGGTAATTTCATGATTGTGTTATGATGTTGTGACTATAAGTGCAGAGTAGTGTGAAGGAGGATCTGGCCAACATAATAGCTCCCTTAATTATGAGACCAATAACTAGATGGCCTTTTTTCACCTTCTTAGGTGGGGCCATGTTCTGTTTACTAGCAAGCAGCATTTGCCACCTTCTCTCCTGTCATTCTGAACGGATCTCTTACATAATGCTCCGCCTAGATTATGCAGGAATAGCTGCCCTCATATCCACCTCATTCTACCCTCCAGTCTACTACTCCTTCATGTGCTATCCCTTCTTCTGCAATCTCTACATGGGATTCATAACCCTTTTAGGAATAGCTACCATATTGGTTTCTCTGCTTCCTGTGTTTCAAAGCCCGGAATTTCGCACTATCAGGGCCTCCCTCTTTTTAGGCATGGGCTTGTCTGGTGCAGTCCCAATTTTGCATAAGCTTGTGTTGTTTTGGGGCCGGCCCGAGGCGCTCCATACTACAGGATATGAAGTCTTAATGGGGACCTTTTATGGGCTTGGAGCTTTGGTTTATGCTACGAGGATACCCGAACGGTGGATGCCTGGTAAGTTCGATCTAGTGGGACATAGTCACCAACTGTTTCATGTTTTGGTTGTTGCTGGCGCCTACACTCACTATCGGGCCGGACTGGTTTACCTCAAATGGCGAGATTTAGAAGGATGTTAGAAGAATAATCAAGCAAAAAAGGGATACAATTTATGTAATCCGAGCTCAATCGTACTGGCTTGTTACATATGGTCAGTGACATTCATATATCTCTATATGATAAGTGCTTTTGATGATATGCAGTAGCCCCTAAAGGCATCATGGGTTAGTTGTAGTTCTCATAGGTTGGTTGTAGCAAGAAGGGAACTGTTCATATGCCTTCCTCTACTCGATCGTTGATGCAAATTGCCCCAAACTTGTTCGAACAAGAAACTCCCAAAAAAAATGGTGTCAAATGTGGTGTCATACTTCTGTTCAAAAAACAAAAACAAAAAAATTGAGCCAAACATGTGCCATGGTCCCTTCTTAGGCTGAGGTCCAGATGTAATAGGTTGTCAAACTTTTTGGATTATATATAGCTTGTAATTGTATCATCTGATGAAAGTTGGTAACTTAGAAGTGTATTTTATTAATATCAATAACGAAATTAATAATTTATTATTACAGATGAAGTGTGTAGTACGTACTGGTGGTTTTCAATGGAAATATAAAAGATCTATAACTTGCTGAACTGTTGATAAGGTTTTTATTATTATAATAATTATTATTATTTAAATGAGGGAATGATTGGATTAAGACAGGAATATAATATTATTTTAATTATTATAAAGAATTATTAAATGGGTTAATTTAGAAGGTATGATTAGTCGTACCAAGATACGAAAATGAAAAAGTGATTATGGCATTAACTTTTGTCGATTACATTAATTGAGATTCGTGATTCACTTGGTTTTTAAGGGCTGCTTTTGCCTTGTGTGAGGGACCCAGTGTTTCCATCTTAGGGGGCTCTAACTTGTCCGAATCCCCACGACCTTTTTGTAATTACAAGGTCGTTTACGCGTTTCAAGAGATAATCTGTAATTTCTTTTTTAACATTTAATCGGTTCATGACACTGCCATGGTGCTGTCCAAAAGCTCTTATAAGAAAAAAATAAATAAATAAATAAATAAATAAATAAAAAATAAAAAAAGAGAGAGAGAAACTAAAAAACGCTTGTCGCTTGAGAAATAAAAGGTCAAACCCACTTGACGGAAAGGGACTAATATCAAAACACTGTAGAATGTAGTGTCGGTCGTGCCTTGTTGTTTCAATTTAAAGTTTTCCAATTACAGTTAAAACGTTTATTTTGGTTCAGCATATGAACACATTAAAGACGGCCCCATCCCGCTACTTCTCGTCCCTATCCCTTTCCGCCTCTCCCTATTAACATCTCTCCACCTCCGTTAAAAAGTTCAGCTCCATCAGTTAAATTTGTTCTATCTGGGTTTCTCCTGCTCCTCCTCCTTCGAAAATGGCTTCTTTCCCTGACCTCACACAGCACAAGTCGTCTGCCAAACACACCACTCTCTGCCACAAAGCCTCTGCCTTTCTCGCCGAAAGCTTCCTCTACTGCGGCGGCGCGATGGTCGCTCTTCTTCTCGTCTTTACTATCTGGTCTTTTATCACACCCGAACCCTCTGTTAACCCCACCTCTACTTTTCACCCATTATTGCCCACCACTGGTCAATCAAAGGAGAAGAATGACGATTCTTCTGTTCCGCTAAATTGCGCCGCGGCAGCGCAGGTTAGTGGCGTTAACCTGCGTTACGACCCGCCCGACGGAACCTTCTATGACGACCCGGAATTCAGCTACTCGATAGAGACCCCCGTGAAGAACTGGGACGAGAAACGGCGCGCTTGGATGGAGCTTCACCCTTCATTCGCGGCCGGTGCGCGTGAGCGCGTGCTCATCCTGACGGGATCGCAGCCGTCCGCGTGTCGTAATCCCATTGGCGATCATCTCCTCTTGAGGTTTTTCAAAAACAAGGTCGACTACGCTCGTATCCACGGCTACGATATCTTCTACAACAACGCGCTTCTGCACCCGAAGATGTTCTCTTATTGGGCCAAGCTGCCTGTGGTCCGGGCCGCTATGTTGGCCCACCCGGAAGCCGAGTGGATCTGGTGGGTCGACTCGGACGCGTTGTTCACCGACATGGAGTTCAAACTCCCTCTAGACAGGTACAAGAACCACAACCTCATCGTTCACGGGTGGGCCCACTTAGTCTACGATGCGAAAAGCTGGACCGGGCTCAACGCTGGCGTCTTCTTGATCCGTAACTGCGGGTGGTCCATGGACCTGATCGACGTGTGGGCCAGAATGGGCCCACAGACACCTGACTACGACGAATGGGGCAAGATCCTACGGTCAATATTCAAAGACAAGATCTTCCCCGAGTCAGACGATCAGACGGGCCTGATTTATTTGCTCGTGAAAGAGAAGGAGAAATGGGCGGACAAGATTTATTTAGAGGGGGAGTATTACTTTGAAGGGTACTGGGAGGAGATAGTGGGAACGCTTGATAACATCACCCAAGGGTATGCCGAGACGGAGAGGAGAGCGGGTGAGCTGAGGAGGCGACACGCGGAGATGGTCAGCGAGCAATACGGTGCGTTTAGGGAGGAGTATCTGAGGGGGATGGGTACAGGGAAAGGGAGTATGAGGAGACCGTTCATCACACACTTTACTGGGTGTCAACCGTGTAGTGGGAACCACAATCAGATGTATTCAGGGGAGTCGTGTTGGGATGGGATGAGGAGAGCGTTGAATTTTGCCGATAATCAGGTGCTAAGAAAGTACGGTTTCGTGCACCCGGATCTACTGGATCAATTTGTCTCGCCCTTTGGAGTATGATTACCCATCATAATAGGCTTTTCGAGGAAATTTGAATGATCTTTTGCTTTTAAGGGCGTAAAAAAATGATTATCAAATTAATTGCATGATTAAAGGATTAAAAGGAACAATTTGCGGGTTTCCTTTCTTATCGTGTGGCGAACTTCTTGCGACAGAAAGCATGGATATTGTCCGATTAGTGCAAAAATCGGTAAAATATATTTAATGTAAAGTTTGATTAGATTAGTTAGTAAATATGTACTTTCGGGGCTATTAATGAATGTCAATTTAGAAGTATCATTTTACATTCATTATTATTAATTTATTACACACATAATACGTTAAGAGGCTGCTTATCTATCTAAGACCTTTGGTTTACTCTTTTAATTAACAACTCTGTGACTTGCTTGCAATCATTCCATGTACATTATTTGGGTGGAAGATTAGCCACAGATTAGGAGTATCACGAATGGTATTATATACTCCTTTGTAAAGATTATTTATTCAATAAATTATATAATTCATAAGACTTTATTATAAATACGAAGTAATGGATTCTCTCTTAACCACTCATAATCTTTCACGCACAACACTTCATACACCCTTATGTTCACCTCATATTTCACCCATGGCTAGGGTTAATTAAAATGATTTCAAAGTATGAAATCCGGTATTCAAAGAAACCATTGTGTTTTAGGTCGGATCACATGTAAAATAATTACTAAATAATTATCATTAACAATCATTATTAATTATCATTTAAAATTATCTAAGTATCACGTCCAACACTCTTAGTCTCTACTAAGCATCCATGCAATCATCATAATATTCTATTAACACTACTAGCTATGAGATCGACTACCCTAATAATTAAGTGATTAACCACATATTTGTCTATCCGAATCAATCGATATACATGCTTGAGATCCTATGACAATTCGAGTCTTTACTAGTAGGATCTCTTCAGAGTGCATAACTCAATATACTGAACTTTATCATAATATGTACTCATAGAATATATAATATCAATTATAATAAAATTAATAAACATGATAAATAATAACTGATTTTTAATAATGATAATAAACAATATCTTATTAATATTTGTACAAAGATAATATCATACAAAGTATTTATTACAATATGCCAAAATTTAATTAACTTAACAGACATATACTTTCGATCTTTCAGATGATGAAATCTATGCAGATCTTCAATTATCCAACGGTATCATGAAATCAAATTATGTGTCTTGTGAATATGGTGTTGGGAGAGTTTAATGTTCCCTCTAGTCTGTCACATACTATCCTTACCATCAGACACCTTTGCAAGTCCTTGAACACACTAGTGCTTATAGAGAAACAAACAAGTAGTAGATGCTCTAAGCCAATTTAGGGTGTTATGCTTTCTATCTTGTAATGCCATCCCTTGAATTATTCACTTAAAGGTTTTCTATGATAAACTAAATGTAGGTTAATTTAGACTTTAGAGTTTCTTCTGTTTAATTTTTGCTGTTTCTAATTTTTTTTTTTTTTTTCTTTCTATTTTTTTTCTTTCTTTTGGAGGTTTGGGTTTTTGTCCCCTCCTACTTTTCATAACGTGAATAGTTTTGAGTCTTACCATATTTTGCAGGGTCCTTTGCTCTATTTTCGAGTTCAGTATAGTAATTAAAAATGGAGTATTTGAATCCGAGTAATTGGGATTCCAACTTCTTAATAGAGCTGCATTATGTAGAGAAGCCAACTTTAAAGACTCATAATTTATCGAAATTTTATTATACACATAGGTGCATTTAATTTAGTGACCGTGTATAATGACTTTTTTTAACCAAAGTTTAAATGTCTAATGCATCATAGGTGGAAAATTATCGTTAAAGGTTGGTTATTATAAATTGTCTAATTTGATTGTTTATCATTAAAGGTTGTTAAGTATGGGCATACACACTTAAAAGGTTGTATATATTATATATACAATTATCGTTAATAGTTTAATTTTATTAAATTAATTTTTAAAAAATATTTTATTATTTAGTGACGTGGAAGACTTTTAAGGATAGATTCTCCAAGTTAATGGGTCCAAAAACAACAAAATCTCTGTTTGGTATAACCATAAGCTGTGAGATTGTAGACTCCAGTAATCATCGAATATAATAATATTAATAATAGAAATTCTAACATTCTAATATTTAATTAAATTTAATCTCCGACCACTCAAATCATTCTTCTGTGAGTAGATATGATATTGATGCTTTGTCCTGACACGTATACGTATACTGAATTTATCTATGTAGGACCCAAATGAGATGAGAGACAGCCCTGACTCTCGTGAATGAGTTATGAGATGCTTACACAACGGTCCCTACTGCACATTATCTAGTGCCGCCTGCCCGTGAAAAAGAAACAAAGTGAAGTCTTACAAGTATTTTTGGCCCCAAAAAAACGGGTCTTACCAGTAGGCCACGTCTGGTCTGAAAGCATTGAAATTAGAAGATGCCGACCGACAAAAAAGATACGGGGAAGACGAGCAAAAGAGAAGCTTTTATCTGGTTGAAGGCGTAAAGAGATAAAACAGTAGCCAAGCTATTTAAGAGATAACCCAGTTGATTTAAATGTTTCTCTTCCTAAACTGCCATTTGCCACATCAAATGGCAAATTAGCTCTTAAAGCATCTTACTACCCACAAATATCGAACTAGCGCTGCTACACAAAAAGATAACCCCAATTCAAAATACTAAACTACTGAAAACAGCTGTTAAGTAGATCCATTAATATAAGGGATAAAAGCTACACATCCGGAACATAAAAAGGCATGAAAAATTGTTATCTATAATTTTAGGACACTTACAATTCTGGAGGTGTGACAGAGGGGTGGTGGTCCGGTCAAGAATGCATGACATTAGAATCATCTTCGTCACCATCTCCAGCTTCACTAAACATGTACTGATTCTGAAACTCCATCAAGTACTGAGTGGACCTTTTAACATCCAAAAACAGATGATAAACCCGATTTATATCCTCCATCTCTACAATCTTCCCTTTCCTCCTCTGACAAGCCAAAGCAGAAGCCGTAATTAAATGAATAGCATATCTCAAAGTAGCTTCAACCCCTATAGTAGTCAACAACCGCTTCGCCTCTTCCGACATTTCCACCTCTTCCTCTTGACATCTAATGTCTAGAATCTTCCGGATTTCTTCTTCTGTATATGGTGTGGTGGATATTATAAGTAGACGGTCTAGGAGGTCGATGGGAATTCCATGTGGGGACTTGTAGTTCGTTCCTCGAATTGTAGTGATTCCTCGGTTTGTAGCAATGACTAGTATTGGGGCCATTTCGTTTTCAAGTGCACGGTTTAGGAAAGAGAAGCATTCAATGTCTAGCATGTGGACCTCATCTATGAAGAGGACACCTGGCACAATCTCAGCCTTTCCTTCTTCTCTCCACTCTGCTACTTTCGTGTCGATTTGTTCCCTCACTTCTGCTCGGATTTCTCCGGTGTCACCAGTGAAGAGAGCTAGGAATCCTTGTGTTCTGAAATTTAGAGACAAGAATTATGATCAGAGGGTAATGCTGAAAGACCCAGTCCTGAAGCAAAGAACTTAACGTTTTGATACATCAACTTATAGTGAACTCCCTTTTCAGAGACCAAGCTATGTGGTTTAGCAGAGTATAGAATCCTTAAAAGTAACAAACAAAGCACAATACTAAAACTAATGCATATACCTTGCAAAAAGGTCATAAATCCAAACCTCAAATATATAGAAACCAACTTTAGGCATCACTTTTGACACTTTCTAAGACATATTAGATTTTATATAGTGCAGTGATTTAAAATCAAGCAGGAATTAAGAAAACATAATCTACGTATACAAGAGTATGAATATCAATTCATCGAAACTGAAATCATAATGGTTTCAAGTATCTTGTTATTAAATCTTCCTGAAGACATATCTACTATAAGTTTTGTTTCGTGACTACTCTATCTATTCTGTTACTATCTGCAAAGCTAGAAGATAATGACTGATTTACATACTTACTACACATCTTCGTACATATGCATTCATACTAGGCTGTGCAAGACATTCTTAGCCACTACAATTCGGAAGGGAAACAGAGTACTAAGTATAATTTGGAGAGCGTAGAAACAAGTACTGTAGGTGTCATATAAGGATGGAGCTATAATCTGATTACCAATTTGAAGCAAAAAGCTGCCATCCCAACAAGCAAGGCCCTTCAGTGAATGAAACCAACCATAGTCTTACAGTACAAACAACTTCCGAACACAAACTCTAAATTTACAGCTACACTCCTTCCTTCCTCTAAATATACAGTTATTGTTCAGAAGAAAAATAGAGTCAGAGAAAGAGAAGAGATACCTGCTGTTGATAACATCAATCTCATGGAGAGTGACGCAATGAACAACCTCCTTCCTCTTCTGCAACTCCCCGTCGGGGCACTGAACAAACTTCGTTTGTGGGCCCATCGCATCATAATCCCTAGATCTTGAAAACGACCTCCCAAGCTTAGTAATCTTTCCCGACGCTTTATCAATCGCAATCACATCTCCACTCTGGACCTTCTCCTTTCCCAACGCTTCAATCATCTTCGCCCCCAAATCATACACAGTCTCCATCTCCGTAGTTTTCAAAGTAAGCTTCCCCGTCTTTGAAGCCGCTCCAGAAACCGCTGGCCTATCGATCTGAACCTCAACGACCTCTCCTTCAATGACTTCCGTCTCTTCCTTGATTCTGACTCCAATTGACTTGCGAAACGCTTGCATTAGCGCTTCTGTCTTGGACATTTCCAGAGAGAACAGCTCACTGCCTGCAATCATGGCAAAGGGAGTTTCTAAACCTAGGGATTTAGCCATCCCCATAGCAATGGCGGTTTTTCCAGTTCCTGGCTGGCCAGCGAGAAGGACAGCTCGGCCAGCGATTTTTCCCTCCCTGATCATCTGAAGGATCACTCCGGCGGCTTTGCGAGCGGCAGTCTGGCCTACCATTCCTTCCGAGACCACACGTGGTTCGAGGGAGGAGTCAAGGCCGAGGCCCCGGATGTGAGAGTGCGCGCCTATGCGCTCTATTCGGGTTGTGTCCCGGCTCTCTGAAAGTTTCACCTCCGCCATGACTATAGCTCAGACTAATGGTTGGATAAAATGATAGCGGAAGAAGGCGATAGAGAGAGAGCTAGGGTTAGGGTTCAGGGTTTTGGAGATTTCTGAAAATTGAAGAAATTTCAATGCGCGACAGAAATTCTGGAAACAGAAAAGAACCTCGCTTTTGATATCATTACGGCGTCGTTTAACAAACAATCTCTTAGTATATTATGTGGGCCTAAAATTGAATTTTACAGACTCAAAATCAAATGACTAAAAAAAAAAAAAAATTGTACATGACGTAATAAAGAGTAAACACATCCATATAACAACTTCTTCCTCAATCTTGAATTCAATCACCAGTTCAAACGATTTTTCTTTTTCAATCATGTTTGCTAATCTCTACGGTAGAGGATTTCAAGTTTTGCGAGGCACAATTTCTTAGCCATCCTTCTCTGTTTCGATTTGCTCTGCGCTGTGCCTCCACAAGCTGGTTGCTCTCCTGAAAAATCACGGCAAATGCAATTCCAGTAAGAAAGAAAGAAATGTGCATAAAAACTTGGTAAAGAGCCTATCGTGATTGTTTCTCACATACCGGTCATGTGATCAGATTCCTCACTGGCATTACGTCGAACACCTTGGGCTCCACTTTTCTTTTCATCGAAGCCGTCCTCTTCTTCTTCTTCTTCTCCTCCATTTCTTGTATCGCTTGTTGAAGGTAACAACGGTCCAATGATTTGTCTGCGGCGAGAGGCATCTTCTTTCACCTTCTTCTTGCGAATTTTCTTTCTCTGAGCTCTGCTCAGGTTCCGAGGTTCGTCAGCTTCACGCTCATTGTCACCATCACCATCATCGCTTGCAGACGAAGAACCAGTACGGTACGCCAACTGATCTGGAAATTTAAACAATAGAAACTTCAACAGTTGCTTTAATCGATGAGTGCTTGATCCAAAATCAAACAGTAAATTACGATTCAAAACCTCCAGAAAGATTCTCTGTAACGAAGCCTTGGTGTAAAACGTTCGCCGACTCGTCCCGATCCACTCGCTGTAGTTTACCAAAGATATTTACAACACAAAAACAAGCGCTTAGAGAGAAAGAGAGAGAGAGAGAGACCTGAGGAGGAGTAGGAAAAAGCGTATTGAGGACGGCCTCATAGAATTTCCTTCGTTTCTCTTCTCGCCGCATTGTACTCAGCTTCTGTATGCGAATTCGTTTGCTTTCTGTTCTATTTAAATTTTTGTTTAATTCCACTTAAGTCCCTCAACTTTTTGTTTTTTACAAATCATTACGTAAACTGTTGGTGCTAATTCAATTAACCCCATTAATTTACAAAACTTGTTTCGTAGAAAACAATCCAACTTTTGAGTAGGCAAAAAGCAAAGTCTTATAAATCATCCTTTTTGGTTCATGCCAAATTCATATTGAAAATTTCAGAGGAGGAAAATGATTAGAAATTACAAATTACAGGATTTATAAACTTTTTTTCCCGCCAAAATGCAGAGCAGCTGACATCATATGGAAACTACAGGCTTTCCAAAGAGATCCATTTTCTAAACATGGCAAGGCATTCCCTGGGCTTATTATATTCAGGAGCAGTATGAACCCCTCCCTACAAATTTCAAACACAAATCAGAAAACCCAAAGAATAAAAAAAACAAGAAGAAATTGTAGAATTACAGTCTTACCTTAATAGTGGCAAACGTCTTCTCATTCGAATATGCGACCGTGAATCTGCATAAACAAAAGAACAGTAAACAAAGTAAAAAAGATCGATAAGAAGTTATGAACTCGAAGCATGTTTCATTTTCAATGTTATTGTAGACTTGCCCAGCAACTTGATCCTTAACCAGCCATGGCCTCCAGTCATGAATCCCAAACCATTCCCTCATTCTGTCACAAAATGGAAAGAAGAAAAGAATAATCGTTTCATTCATATATGTATCTAAAGATAATAAGAAAACATATAATGATTTTAATTTTTTTTAAATTTTTTTTTTGGGTACCTTTCGAATGTGAAGCGCCTTTTGAGAGAGCTCTAGAGATTACATGCCCTACACTCGAATTTCGGAAATTCATAGGGCAGCCGCCCTCCAAAATCTTCAGGGAGAACTCTCTGATTTGATCTGAGTCTGATATGTTACAGTCAAATTTTAATGGCAGCAAGGCTCCAAGATATGCGGGGCAGTTATCTTCTCAATACACTACAGAAATGTAACAGTAAATTTCAGTTCTACCTTAGATATGGCTTCGAGATCTTCTACACATTGTGGTTCACTTTGTTCTGTGCTATAATACTTCCCTTCGCAAGACCTTTTTGCTGAGTAGCAAAAATACAAAAACCAGAGTTTCAAAATTTAGTCTATGTAAACCAAAGTGAAAGACATGAGATAGTTTGAAAGAATAACATCCATTTAAACTGACCTGATAGAGCTCATCAGAAATAAGGCCCATATGAAGACCATATTTTACCCTCGAGTTGAAGTCGAACTTTGAAACTGTAAGTCCGTTGCCAACCAAGTAGCCCTAAAGAGAGATTTGGAAGAGGTCATAACTAAGTCTTTCTCACATTCTAACACCTTAACTTGAATAATTAACAATTCATTCTAGATCATACATTGAGATTAATTCCTGGTGCATCCCCTGCTTCACCATCTTAAACTTTATAGCTAATGAAGAAAAAGATTGAATTTTTATGGTTTATTATTTTATTTTCTCAAAATTCCATCACATATAGTAAACTTACAGTGAATGAAAAGTCAGTGGTTTGTGTTTTCGCCTTCTTTAGAAACACGTAATTCTGAACAGCAGAAGTCTTATCTCCTGTCATGTACCCTTGAGAGGTCGTAGAGTATGAGAATCCAGTTCCAACAGGTGCATCCAGAAAGATTATACTCGAAAAACCTCCAAAATGCATGTTGTCTTTTCCATTGAAATAAGATAGATAAGAAGAAGAAGAAGAAGAAGAAGATAGTAAGGATGCAAGTAATAGTCCGATCCAAATGTGAGGAAGAGAAAAGAAAATGAAAAAAAAAAAAAAAATACCATGACTTAATTACTTTATCTACATTGAATCCCAATGTATGTATTCAAACAACCCATATGGAATCATCACACATTGCATTTACAACCTAAACCCCAAATCAGAAAAGGAAAGGAATCAAAACATTGTAAAATCCCACAAAACATATACAAAAACAGTTGAACTAGTAAACCCCTCTTCTCCTTGAAACACCATGATTTCTGCTTCTTGGATGAACATGATGATCCCTTCTGATTCCAATCTCCTCTCCAAAGTGACAAGCCTTGTCTTCATCAATCTTCCCAATCGCAACGCTCTGACTCCTTGGCACAACGCTAGGTAATCTTATGATTCTTTCATTTTGCTGACTATTATTGTTATATGGACTTCTTTGAAAAGCACCCACATCAATTCTACTCCATACAGTCTTAGTAGAGGCAGTTCTCATAAGCTCATTATAATCATCACTTTCAACGCTTGATTTAGAGCTCCTAACACTGAAACTCCTTGGCAAACTGGTGATTGTGATTTGACCAGCCAGGCCACCAAATGCTGATCCCATTCCGCCGTGTTCGAGCTGCCCCGAACACTCCGTGATGCTCCGAATGTAGAAGTCTCGGAACCTGGCCATCATCTTCAATGGTGCCTTGAAGAATTTGCTCAATTTGGTTGCTTCAATACCTTTTGCATCTTTGGTTTTCATATTCGGAGTAAAAAAAAAAAAAAAAAAAAAATTGTTTTGATGGAAGGGAGGAGGGTATTATCGTGTTTATAATAAGTTCGACATAATATGATCACAAAATATTAGCAATTTTTAATAATATAATATTGTTTTGCTGTGGCTTATGACCCACGCGTGCACCAACAGAAATAATGGATTTTTGTATATTTATAAACTGTAAAGGATATATGATTGCGGGAGGTTAATTGCACGGATGGGGTTTAATATTATATTGACTAGAAGGGGGAAATATAAAAGGTGATAGCCAAAAGGGGGAATAATGTAAATTAGGTTACAGAACTCACCATTGGATCCCGATTTATTTAAACAAATAGCCGGAACCGGTTCGTGATTAGTCGGGATCTTAGTTAAATTAAAGTTTAAGGTTGTTTTTAATATAAAATATATATATATATATATATATATATATAATCCTTACTTAAGTAGTCCAACTATCTCTCTTTTTACGGATATGAATCGTCATAAATTTAAATCTATATGATTTATCCACGACCTTAGAAAATTCTAATATATTTATATTATTGTATTTAATTCCTCGCAACTTGTAACTAATCAGTTGCGTGACAGACTGTAGCTGGGAATTTTTAATAAGCCATACGACCGACAAAGACTACATGTCGTCTTGACTGTATAGGTGGTGCCGTATAGGATTTTTATAACTGTCTATTATACATTTTCAGCACCTGATTATATCTCGTTCGTCAAAGGGCATAAACTCCACTTTGGATTTAAATTTATGAAAATTCTTAATTAATTTTGTCTCATTTCATAAACTCTAGATCATCCTTACAACTAAAACATATCTTAATCTTCGTTTCTGGTTTTATTTTAAAAAACATAATATAATCAAAATGAATAATATTCCTTAGTTGATTTGTTTGAAATTTGAAAATTATTTTTATTCTTTTAATATTCAATATGAAAATTAATTCATTCTTTTTAAAATATATATTTTTAAAATAAAATAAAATCTCTCATTTATTTAAGATATTTTATATAATATTTCAATTTTATTAAATTTATATAAAACTGTTCAAACTTTTTTTCCTTATCCAATAATTAAACTTTTTAAGTGATGAATTAAAATAATTATTTATTATTTATTTATCGTATAACTAAATAGATACATATAAAATAATTAATGTTATTCTCTTTCTTTTATCTCATTCTATTTCCTTTTGGAAAATTGAACCAAGTGCCCCTAATCTCGGTCGTTAAACTGCAGTTTCAACTTACAACTGCAGTCCAACTCATTTTACCCAAAAAGGAAAAAAAAAAACATCTAAAATGGCACGTTTATAGGTAGCAAGGAATTAAAAAAGAACAAAACAAGAGGCGGCTGGTCAAAGCCATCCCACAACGACCTCCAAGCAGCAATAATAGAATTTAAGGGCCAATTTGTAATATTTTAATACTTTATATTTTTATCCAATTTCGTTTCTCTCACCCATTTGAACACGATTTTCATAACAGACAGTTCATATATATATACTGCCGACGTCTACTCAACATTCATATATATACATATACATTATAATACTATCTTAACATTTTCCCGTACAAGCAGATTATCAGTTCTCACAACAATCGTTTACCTCATGGAAACTTATACCAATTCTTCTTCATCTTCGTCGCGAAAACATTATCAGTACAAGAACGATATGAATTATGATTATAATTATTCGGTTCTTCATTCCGTTAGAAAGACGATAGCAAAGCCGGGTAAGAAGCTGGCCGTAGCCCCACAGCCTCCAATCAGGCCGAGAGTGTACAAGGTTGATCCGATAGATTTCCGGGACCTGGTCCAGAAGCTAACCGGCGCTGCAATATCCAAGGCCCGTGTAGAGGATCAGTCGGGGTCGAACCGGCTACAGCTCATGGCCCCACCTCCGCTAAATGTGGTGGAGAAAGGAGCTGCAGTACTAGGCCAAGCCTTGCAGACTCCGAAAAGCAAGGAAGGATCAAGTGTTCATGGTGGGTTGATGGATCAGTCGAGCTTTCTAGCGTTGAACATGTCACCTAACACTTATAACTGGGCTTCTACCTTCCCTCTTCTGAGCCCCGGAACTTTTTCTCTCTTATGATAAACCATGTCAAACTACACGGTGTGTTGCTTTCGTTAATTGACTAATTTATGTGAAAAGTGGTATTTGTGTTTCTTATCTTATCACGATTATTCAGACTCTTATGTGTATACTGAAAGTTCAAGAACAACTAATAAAATGATCCATGAGATTACATTATTTCAGGAACACTCGGTGTTCGACACTCGGATCGGCTTTCTTGTGTGAATCGATCGAGTTTCGATAAGAGCAAATAGCACGACACATCTTACTACTTTCCTAAAAAGGGTGGGGATATGAAGGAGGAACTCAGAAACAAACTAACTATTTAGCTAGAAAGTGAACTATATTACCTAAACAACTAATTTTTCCCTATCAGCCTTATTATTTACAAAGCGTCTACCTCATTTTTCATGGCCTTATATGCATACCCACTAGAATACAGACTTTCAAACTGTGCCCAAAGCAAACTTCCGAGTGAGAATGTTAATCTTATGATCGTCATTAGAACTACCATTCCTCATACTCTGACTACTTGCCTTATTAGGTGACGAAGAACAAGTTCGACGAGCCCATGAGTTTGATGACTTATTATGAACAGCAATCACTGAAGCACCAATCTCTTTCATAATTATTTCCACCGTGTTTGAATTCACGTCCTGTCCCATAGCATCCGTCACATAGAGCGACCCCACGATCTCTCCCCGTTTGTTCCTAGTTCGACCCGTGATATTGATAGCCCGTTTTCACGGAAGACCCTTGTAATGTCCGATAGTAGACCTAGTCAGTTTTTGGCGCAAAGGTCCAATCTCAACCCCTACAAAGAGTGATGTAAATTTCAATTGAAACGGCTACATAAGATAATAATAAACCAAGTATAAACGGTAATCTTGCACTGTAGCAATTATAGAGGAAATTATGAATTGGGTATTCTGATTGACGACAATGAACAATTTAGTTTCTAAAAGTTTCTCGTAAGATAGAGCCTTACGTCCATACGTGCGAAGCTCGTCTCTCTACTGCTGCAACCAAGCTGAGCGAAAGCTTCACCCTTTCTCTTTCCGCGTCCAATATGATGTTATTTTCGTGCTTTATAAAATACTCATGTCCATCTCAAACATGTCAAATACTAAGATTTAAACAATGTGATAAAACTTAGGTAGAACATTAGCTTAGACCATGTGGGCTTACCTGATCGGCCAAGTTGCCTTTGGAGTTGATCGATGCATGAAACACGACATAATGCATATCGAGCAACGCGCAAACCATATCCAACAAGAGCTTGGGACGGTCCCTACACCTAATACTGAGTATAGAGTAGCCCTTCTCCTTACAACTCTCTATATCCACACAAGTTTGATGATATTCACGACCTCCGCCACAACACCATTCATAGTCTCCGTCGGCATACATGAGCTGGTGGAGCTGCCGCTCCGTGTGGGTCCGCCCTGCGGCCGGGCCGTCAACCTCACGCTCCTCCTCTCTCCTTGCCCATGATGGGCCTCAACTACATTCTCAAGTTGCTTTGGCACGTGGGCCAATTGGACCGGATCCGTAATGGGCGCGCTTCCATCCATCCTCCACATAGATTATGCAAGCGGCTCTCGTGTGGCGGGTCCATGTCACCACATTGGTCACGTTGCGGCCAAGTTCCATGAGCACGGCAGAGACCTCCGAGATAAGTCCGGGTCTATCTGTCCCTGTCATCTCTAATGCCTTGTACTCGGTTGATAAATAACGTAGGCACACTTCTCTTCCTAAGCATGTTTGGACGTGAGCCCTCGAAATACCTTCTCTTCTACTCGCACACAACGCCTAATCAATTAATGACGTAAGAATGTTATTAGCGAATCAAATTCGATAGAAGAAAGAAAAAAACCAATTAGTACAACAAATTCAAGTTTGCTTGATTAAAAGTGAAACCTGTTGAATGTCAACGATGAGGCTTTCATCCGTGAGTTTGTTTCCGAGCTGGTCAATGACGTGGAACAATGCACAGCCATGGAAATGAAAAAAAAATGCTTAACAAATGTGAATTGTTATGAAGTATGGACTACTCATACAGTAATCATACGACCAGATTGGATTATCTATTTGAAAGTAGTAGTAGCAGTAGCAGCAACAGCAGTACTGACGGTCCATGAGCCATCCCCCATCTGAAGAAATATATGATGTGGAAATTACGAGGTCAATATCTGTTAAAACTTGGACCATTTCTAGTAGAATCCCATTCTTGTTTGCACTGTCAACCTGTAAAGAAAAAACACAAACACAAAACGTCATTTTAACTTTGTTGTCTTATTAGTAGTGCCAGCAAAAAAAGTAGCTTTCTAAAATAAAGATTATCTCTAAAAGCCACTTTAATTATGATTAGGAACAGATAATCATGTTAATCAATCTCCAAAGCAGAGACAGAAGTAAAGATTCTGGATCAAAAAGCTTAACAAGAGTGCAATCCTCAGATGTGTCATTGTCTATACAAACTCTGCAATTCAAAACCCAAATTAGCAAATTGATTAGAAGTATAAACAAAAAATCTTTTTTATAATAGGGAGCTGGAATTCATCATGAACCTGGGAGGGTAAATTCTATCGATGCTTAATTCCAATTCCGGGTCGATGTAAGGCTGATAAGAAATCTCCATCTTGTTCTCTCTTTCTGATTCAACACATTGCATAGCTATATATGTATGAAGAAGAAGAAGAAGGAGAAGGAGGTTTGGCGATCGAGAAAGTAAATCCTTTTTTTTTTTCCTTCTCAATTATACTAAATTTAGACCTACTGTGTATATAATTATATATATATATTTTTTTAGGTAACTGCTAGAGACAGAAAGGTTGCGACCAAAAACACTTTACACTTCTCCCTCTGTGTATTTTCTAATTATAATTGGGTGGTTTTGATTAGTGAGTTTAAATAAATAAATTAAAGAGAATTAGGTTTGATTTTATGAGTGAAAATCGTAATGGGGATAAACTTGGCTGATGATCAAGGAAAAGTGGAAGATATAAGAACGTGAGAAGGACTGTGAGAGGTGGAGGCTTTTGCCGAAGGTCTGCCATGTGTGCTTGCCGCGAAGAACCGTGGCAGTGATCCGTGTTCACCACGTATTTGTGAAAAGTCCCCAGAGAAAAAAAGAGCGAGAGAGAGAAGCCGTTTGAAACGCGACTGTCATTTTCTGGACTCTTTTTACTTGGTCAACCTTTTGAAGTTTTTGACTTGGCCCCGCGTGATTATCCACATAGGCAGTGACTCAGCCTTTTTTTATTATTTAATTTATTTTAGTTTTATGCCGGACGGATAGAAAGAAGAGCATGTTATTGATAGAATTGCGGCCGTTGATAAGATCCGGATGCTGATTACAGCAAATGGATAGCGGGCTGCAATTTGGTAGAGTGAAGTTTCCAAGATCTCAGCCGCCATCTGGAAACATGAGAAATAATGAATGGTATGGATAAAAACTAGAAAAAGAGAGAAAATAGATGCGTCTTGTCAGGTAGTGATTTGAGAGCAACACATTTTTTTAATTCTTGGACAAATAATTTTGCTCTTGTTCATTTGGATAATATTAAAAAGGAAGAAAAAAAAATTTGTCAAAAAATTAAATTTAGATAAAATTTTATATAGATGGATATGAATTATGAATTATTTATATTTATTTATTAAATTTATTTTTTTTATTTAAATTATATTTAAATTTAATATTCTTAAAAAAAAATATGAACTTAGCTATTTTTTTGTTTTTCCTTTTTTTGTTTTTCTTGATTTTTTTTCTTCATCTCCTTTTTCTCTTTTTCGGTTTCTTCTTTTTCATATTAGGCATTGAGCTTAAAATTTAATTTAAAAATAATAATTTATTTTTTACCTAACAATATCAATATGTATCGTACCATCTTGACAGAGGACGGAAGCACAAAAATCAAAAGAAAAAATAGAGGCGGCACTTATCTTTTAATCACAATCAAGATACTGATATTAAGATGGTTAGAATTAAGACCAATACCACCCATATATCGATCTTCATCTCAACTTATCTATGTTTTATCATAATGGAAGAGGTGATAAGTAGAAATTTACAAGTGGAAAGCTTATCTTCTTTCAAGTTGTGGCAATTTTATTCTTATTAAACATGTCCTTACTTCAATCCCTTTATATCTAATTTCAAATTCTTGTATCGCGAAAATAATGTTGGCTCGAATGGTAAGGCTTATGGATAATTTAGTTTGGGGTAATAATGAGAGTAATAGAAAGTATCATTGGATGGCTTGGGAGAAAATTTGCAAGGATTTAGATATTTGAGGGTTAGGTTTACGTTGTCTTAGAGACATGCAAAAAGCTTTTGCATGGAAAAAGCGTTGGCTCCTATTATATGGGATGTCTCTTTGGTGTCATTATATAGAGGCTCGGTATTCATAGGGTTTGCTTATCTATAGGTGGACGATGGTTAAAAATGATTCTAATGAATAGAGAGACATGGTGAATGTTATCTCATCTTTCCTCTATCATTATAGATAAAGCATTGATAACGGGCTTTTGACCTTCTTTTGGCACAACGACTTGGGTATTGAGATTTTGGCATACATGGTAGAAAGAGAGTGTCCTAATTTAAATTTGTATGAAGCTATTCTTTCGAAAAATTGATATAATATAGTATTGGAGGATGAGATGATGGACCTTATTAAAAATAATACTTCGGCTCTTACAACGAAAAACGACCTTTTGATTTAGGTGCCTAATCGGTCATGCAATTTTTTGGTTAAATCTGCTTGGAAGGTTTTCAAGAGAGGGGAGACACCAACTCGACATGTTTTCATCGATTTGAAGGACAAAATGTGCTTTAAAAATGAAAATCTTCGATTGGAGATTATTAAGTAATGCAATCGTGAATGATTCTAACTTACAAAGAATGCAAATAGTCATGCCCTCTGCTTGCGTGTGTTGTCATGTTCTTATGCGCATGATTACTCTAATGATTATATGAGAAGTTTGGCTTAGTCGTAATGATTTCATCCGTAATGGGGTTAAAATGATGAGTCATGTGGTTATTCGTAAGGTCTTACTTTGGTTAAACTCTTTGAATAAAGCTATTTCGGGCGGTCACATCAATTCCCAAGCAGAATCAAGAATATTCGGAGAGTTGGATTGTATTGCTAGAGCTAGAGGGCAGAGATAGATAATTATAACGGGGTTGTTCACGACTCTTTTGGTAAGGTAGTTAAATGTTTTCATTACTCCCTTTACTGCTCAAATAGTTTTCAAGTTGAAATTCTTTGTCTTTATTATAAGATTCAATTGACAGTGAGATTTGATTGCATTCTCATTTAAATAGAAAGTGACTCAAACTATATAGTTAATGACTATCTAGACTGAAATTTTTGAAAGTTGTGATATTATATTCAATTTTTCAGACTTAACACATTTACATAGCGAGTAATAATATGACAAATATTTTAACCGATTTAAATTCTATTTATTTTTTTATTACAAGGAATTTCTTCCTTATTCTATTAAGTTATATTTATAGAATAATAAAAAAAAAGTATTTCATAATTAAAGATATAATCTTTCTTTTATTAATAAAATTTATCTCTTGTTAAAAATAATTTATATAGGAAGTAAGATGGAGAGAATCAACTAAATCATTTTTCTTTCAAGCATTTGTTGATATAGAGTAAACTTCTAGGCCCATACTTCTAGGCTCTAGCACCTCCGGTTTCTGACGTGGCACAAAAGAGACTATCCTATTTGCGAAATAAATAATTTAAAAAATTAGATAGCATTAAATAATATGAGTATGGCGGTGTTGAAATCTTAGACCACAAATCTGACGTGTCACCTTCATCTCTCGCCCTCTGTCCATACCTCCTGTTCCAACTTCTCATCCACAAATCATAACTATAAACTATACGTAATTTTGAAAATTACAAAACTACCCTCTCTCTCTTTATCTCTTCCCCTCTCTCTCTCCTCTATCTATTACATTCTCTGACCCCATTGCTTTACTCTACCTCGTGGATCCGGGTCCAATCCAACCTACACACATCATGTTTATATCTTTATCCATTTCGGTCCTATCCCGCCGTTTGGTTCCCGGGAAAATTACGGGCAGAAGGGAAAAGGGAAAAAAAGAAAAATCTTATTGGGTTCTGTCTGATTGATACTCCTTGAGAAGGATCTTTTTTGTCTCACTCTATGGAACTTCATCATGAATTGGCTCAAAAGGGTTTAAGCTCTGCAATAAAAAAGAGGAACTGGATTTATCTACTTGCAGGTTTCGGATTCACCAGCTATGGCGCTTACAGACTCTATCATTCCCCCTCCATAGCTAGAAAGAGAGCGAGAGTTTCCAGTTTCTTCTCAGCCTTCAGCTCAGTAGCAGAATCAATCACTTACTCTGCAGATTCTATAGGAATCATCTCGAAAGATCTAAAGGATTTTCTCCGATCCGATTCGGATCAAATCCCGAACAGCTTCAAACAGCTCGCGAAAATCGCCCGATCCGAAGAAATTTATGATTCTTTCGCTCGGATGACTCAGGCTATAACTATTGGCTTTCTACGGGCTTACCGGCAAGATAGCAATGGCGAAATCGGCTTTCCGGACCGGGCCTTAGATAAGCTCTTAGGCCCGGGCGGGACGGGCTTTGCCTCCGCCGTTGTCGGGAGCTATGCGAGAAACCTCATCTTGGGGTTATTTTCGAATGGAGATTTGTTCAATTCGAAGAATGGGGAGGATTGGGTTAATGTGATTTGCTGTAACGATAAATGCAGAGCGATGATTGGAGATTGTGTTCAATTGTTCATAAGCACGGCGATTTCCACGTATCTCGAGAAAACTAAGGATATCAATCTGTATAGCGACTTCTTTTCAGGATTGACGGATCCTAGTCATGCAAAAGATGTGAAAGTATTGTTGACATCAATCAGTAACGCTGCCGTAGAAACTCTAATTAGAACGTCCCATCAAGTCTTATCCGGTTCGAATCCGGAGCTGGGCTCTTCAACTTCTTCACGGCCGCATTTGAAAATTACAGGAAGATACGATCGCTATGATGATGATGATGATGAAGATGAAGATGATGAAGATACGTCAACGAAGAAGATATCGTTTCATGCGAAAAGGGGGAGGGGATTAGCGCAACAATTTGCATCGGCTTTGGCAATTCCGAGTAATAAGAAGTTTGTTATGGATGTGACTGGGAAAGTTACGTTCGAAACCGTCAGATCGGTGATGCAGTTCTTGGTAGAGAAGGTGTGTGAAAGTATGCAAAGGAGAGCAGATGTTGTTCAAGAGAAGGGGGCAGAGATAATGAGATATGCAGCTATCAAGTCCACTATCATTGCTTCTATCTGTCTCTCCTTGTGTGCTCAAGTCCTTGATGGTGTTTGGATCCTAAGTTCACCTTGAATAATTTTTGCTCATAAATATTTTGATCTCTTGTTTTATTTGATCTCTTGTTTTGTTTGCTTAGAAGGGTATACGATTTACGGGTATTCTTGCATGCATACATTGTATAATATGCGATCACAACCGAACATGTCCGGTATTCACAACATCAGATATTGTGTACAATTGTGATTGCAAAGTGTGTTATACATCCGAGTGTATGCAAGAATTCCGAAGTGGATTTGAAAGATATTCTAACATTTGATTGTTTGGGTATTTGAATTCTTGTACCATGTATTGAGATTCCTTCTTAATATCAAAAGTTGATATAGAATTCAAGCTATTCTTCATGTCAGAAATGGGAAGAAACTAGTGATTTAAGTTGAGGTGGAATCAGTTTCTTTGAGTTGCTTGTACCTGGCTGTAATGTAAGTTTCCAAGTTTATTGATTTAGCAGAGAAGGATGACAAATAATCAAAATTCAGAACGAATTTTCTGTCAATCAGTTTATTAGCGAAGAAGAATTGAGAGGAGAAGGAAGAAAAGGGGAAACTTACACGACAGCTCAGATTACCATGGGAAAGGACAGGAATCTGCTTCGACGGAACATTGTCTAAGAGTTTTTTTCTTCTTCAATTTGTTCTATTTAGATCGCCGATTACAGAAGTAACCGCCGCAAAATTATTGTCTGCTATACTGCTTTGATCTCTCCGATAAGGAAATCGCGAAGAAAAGTTCGCTTCTTTGTGGGCCGAAATATTTCTAAAAAAAGCCCGCCTTTAAGCGGGCTCCATCATGGTCAGCCCTCTACATTTCTTTCTTCGGTCTTCTAAAGGAAGCCCGTCTTTTAGTTATATCTTTTCTTTATCTAAAGGAGTATACTCGTTTTAGTTATATTTTTCTTGATCCTGTGGCTTATAAGAAATCTAAGCTTGCGACTCATGACAAATTTTGAATGATCGGAGAGCTAATCTTTTTTATATACTCTACTTTTAAGATTTATATTTTCGGTGGATTTAGATTCGGTAGTCTCAATGGATCCGGACCCATTTAAATTTATGGATATGATCGTCAAAATATATTTTTTTTTTACATGTTATTTAATATATAAAATTAAATAATTTATTTATCTTCCTATTTTTTAAAAAATGATTAGATGACCTTTTAATAAATTAACGATTGTAATTAACTCTTAGTGATCCCAGATCAATTAATACTTTATTAACTTTTTAATAAACTAAGTGAATCGTATAATTACGAAAGAAAATTAGAGGCAGATCAGAATCATGACCAATTTTGGATGAAGAAACTTAATTAAGGTTATCATATAACATGGATAATATACGTTTGGATGAAGAAAATAAGTGGATAAGTCAATTTCACTTCCCATATTTTCATTTTTGGCAATTAACTTTCATGTGTTCCAACATACTTGAATGTAGTTTTCACGATGGGCCGACAAAGAGAAAATGTGCATCACAAAATCAAAGCTAAAAATGGCTGATCATGATGATAAGCTCTCTCTTTACTTTTCTGGAAGAAAACCAAATTCCGTATGTTATGTAATGATTCCAAACTAGCAGTTTGACTCTACTTGTGAAAACAAAACCAAAAATGGCTCCAACTGATTAGAAACCAACAATTCTTTGTGAAGATCGATAAATTCTCACTCAGATTCTTTGTCGGGTCATATCAATTCAATTTATATCAAGCCGACAGTGATTCTAATCACTAGTACAATCTTAATAACGATAATAACAACAATAATAAAGTTGTTTAATAAAGATGAAGTCCAATAATATATTGATTGAGGTTTAGTTTTCCTTTGACGTGAACCTCTGAGATATGTTAACAAAACATGACCGGACAGCCTGGGCCGACCGATATACCGATAAGCTGGAAGCGAGTCCGGTCCGATTCAGTTCAAATGGCTGTTCTACTATATTTTGAAATTTGAATTGAACCGCCGTTTGAATCGGTGGTGAACCACTAAATCAGTTTAATATTCGATTCCATATCCCGTCCGAGGAACACTGACTGAGACTATAAGAATTAAACCTGTCAAGTATCATAAGATCCACATCATAGTACGGTCTACCATCTTTCTTTCTTTCTTTTCTTTTGTTTTCAAGCAGAAAAGTCAAAGATAAACGAGATGGGAATAGTTGACTTGGATGTTTTTATTTGGCTCAATTAGTCAAAAGAAGACTCGTATGTTTCATGTTTTTGTATGAACACAAGAATCTACTCGGCGTCAAGGAAAATCATAAATGGACCTTTGAGTCTGGGTTTTTGAGACAATTCATGGACCTCGTTTAACATGGATAAATCCCAAATCCCCAATCCCCAGTGATGTATTGGGTTAAGAGCCCACTAGACTTAACGGCGACTAGATAGTCTAATTCAATTGACAAGAGATGCATAGTTAGTTCCAAAAACTTTTAGGTGGATTGGGTTTACGGTAATAATTGTGGATTAGTTAAGTAGAAATTAGTTAAATATATAATTGGTTTGAAAGAAAAAAAAAAAAAAACTCGTTTTAGTGATTAAATTAGATTAAGTTAGTACACAATTCTTTGAATCGATTAAATTCACTTAAAAATTTCTTAATTATTATTTTTATTTTCCAAAAGAATAAGAAGTTCACGTATTCTTAAATCACTTTATAGGCAAAGTATAGCTTCAAATCAATATTTTTTGGTCCCTACACAAATTGATAGTTTAGATTTATCCTATAAATACTAAGCTATCCTTCCCCCTTATCATTCCTTTCTTCTTTTCTACTTCAATTAGTACTTAATTTGTGGAAGTCATAACTAATGACACATCCCCTTCACATTTAAGCTTAATTGAATCAAAATTTACTTTCAATTAAACCCCTAATCATCCTTGATTGGGTAATAGTTTCAGCATAATCGACCCCATGAATAGTCCAAAGAGTACTAGCATTTGTACTAGCTGGAGTGGCTGCACCTTCTGGGACTGCAAGGCGGCCGAGTCTGACTCCGGATTGATCAAGAATTCTGCGGTAGGTCAAGTCGTCCCAGACAGTTGCTCAACGGTGAGCCAAAAGCTAGACGGGTTAGGTTTGTGGCTTTTAAGTAGAGTGGCATTAGCTTTCTTCACATCTCTGGAGCGTTGCTCTTGCTTTCGAATTAGTACCCATGACGACGGTTCCGATAATCATGATGAACCTGACTATTCTTTGTCATCACTCGCTACTAATACTACTTCATCACATGATAATTAATTATTTGATGAAAAATAAAATAAAATTGAGGCACACAAAATTGAAATCATGAAGTTGATTCATATGGCTATCTATAGAATAATTTGTTATTGTAATCATAATTCACATGCTTGATTTGAGGAAAGAAAATTAGATGTAATTGTTTGTACTATGTAATGATAAATATAAAATAATAAATCAAGCTACAATGTTCCATCCCTAATGAAGCATATATAATCAGCAAATCAATTCAAATAATTTAACTATATCATATTTAAAATGTAAAATTATTGAATATAAGTAATCTAGATTGATCAATAATAATAATAAATATCATTTTTATATGTTATATATATTTTATAATTCATCGTATCGATATCGAGTTATATATAGAATTGTGATTGATCCGAAAGACGAATGTTCGTGTATATATATATATATATATATATAATCAGAGAGCACAACACTTGGTATGCCTCTTAAGGCGAATACTATAGCTAGTTTGTTAGCTTTCTATTGTTTATGCATTTATTTAGTGTCAAAAACTTCTACTTTCTTATATTTTTCAGACTATGAATAGATTTGGAGAGGGACAGATTACATTATAGCAATTAATAAAATTAGAACAAAATTTCAAACATAATAGACCAAGAATATGATCTAAAATCAGACAGAAAACGATGTTCTATTGTATCATTTCTGTCCAATAAATCATCTTGAGTTCTAGTTCTAGAATCTGAAAAAAAAAAGTTGAAAGAAAAGGAAGACCCTTCATGTCCTTGTCCATAGATAATTAGTACGGATGCTCATACTATTGCATATATTCCACCCTACAGGAAGACGTACAGTTTACTTCATTTAAAAATCCTTTTACTAAATTGATTAAGTAAATATGAGACGACAACATTATTCAAATCAATTATTCCCTAAGGATGTCTTTCTGAATATCATACCCACTTCCGATTTTCAATTCTTTTGAGTAAAAGTAGATATGAGTAAGTTATCCGATATCGATCGGAACACATCGTTTCGGTCGGATCCGGATTGAATTCCTCTAGGATGTTTAAGTGAAATAGATTTTCCATACCTACTTCTATATGTGGTGGCTTAATAATAATAGCTTCTTCCTTCTTTCATTTTTCTTTATTTTAATTTATTTGTAATATTATTTATGACATGAATAAAACAAAATACCTAAACTTAGACATAATTAAGTTAATAACATTCAATGAACCTAGATAATGGCAGTTAATTAATTGTTCTAATTTTTAATACATAAATGGACCGTAAGATAAATTAATCATGACTAGCACCTGCATGAGCAAATTACGTCACCTTTTTCTTCCAAAATTATCTATCACTCTACTTCAGAGTCGTGATCAGCTCTGAGCCGAGCCTTGTGACGAGGCGGCTCTGTCCACGTAGTCATGCTTGACCAATTGAATCGCAGAAACTGTCGTACGTGGAACCCATCTGTTTTGTTTCTTCATGACTAAGCATGTAAGCTGTGGGACCCATAAGGCTGATATCACCACATGGCCCCGGTAAATAAAGAAAAGGTGTAAGCTTACATAGCGCCGTAGCCCCCACTCGTAGTGGCACATGACTCAAAAGCAAACCTCTATTCACGTACGTATACCCACATAACATAAAACATGTCTTTTTTTGGGACCATAATACCCCTTCTCATCAATCTTAATTTCTCTAGTAGTCTCATTCTCCCTCAATAAATAGGAGGCCCCTACGCTTCAATTCCTCCCTTTCCTCCTCCGCCCTCTCTCCCTTGCCTAGTTTAACAACATTCTACCGCCATGTTGTCCACTTTCCCACCTGTTTTTATACCCGACCCGTTTTTACCCTTCGATGCCGGTTTTGCCGTTCGGGAATACCCCGGACCTCTCCCGCCCATCCGATCTCCCAATCTTATCACATCCAACTCCAATTCAGATTTTATCCAGTCTCCGAAACCCGTAGTCTCCGGTTCCGGCTCAGACAGCTCGATCCCTGGTCTCGATAAACAGAACCAATTACAGAAACCCATCATGGACGATCATAAGCAGAGAAGAAAGATATCGAACCGAGAATCAGCTAGGCGATCAAGGATGCGTAAACAAAAGCATTTAGAAAATCTAAGGAATCAGGTGAGCCGGCTTAGATTGGAAAACCAGGATCTTTCAAACCGGTTGAAGTTCACTTTGTATAATTGTCATCGTGTGCGGAAAGACAACGGTGAGCTCCAATGTGAACTAACTGTTCTCCAACACAAACTGTCGGAAATGCGCCAGGTTTTGATTTTCCGGCATTCGCAGCAGCAATTCGCGACATCATCTGCATGTCCACCGTACAATAATACGGTTCTGTCGGAATAGAATCTACCAATAATCACGTAGCTGTAGGAATTACAATAACGAACTCATTTATTAGTTTCTAAAGCTTAAAAGAGTAGTAGCGATTGAGTAAGAAGTAAACTTATGCGTCTCTGTAGGTTAAGATATGTTACGGGTGAAGAAAATAGGAAAGGAAGGTGAAGGGTTGGTTTTCTAATGGTGATTTTTTACAAAAGAGTGGTTAGAGAAACGTCCGACGGTTACTGTATGTAAAGATAAAAGCTGTTTAATTAATTATCGATAATTAAGTTTATTAAATAAGGCCCTCTGGTGTTTACTAATTTATTATTATTATTATTTTTTTTTTTTAAAAAAATTGTATTTGTATAAAAGTAGTATATTAATCATGTTTTTATAGTAAGTCAAGTTAAAAGAGTAATAGAGAGAACCCTTTAGAAGGCTTGCACGCTGCCTTCGAAATAAAGTGAATTTGAAGCAAACCCTATCCACAACGAGCATCTTTATTCTTTAGATGAAGGGGGTACTAATTAGCTTAGAAAAGTAATTTTCGATTGACACTAAAAAGCAACGTGCATGTATATATATATATATATATATATATATATATATGCATGCCGACCTATAATAATAAAAATATTTAATTTTATTATAAATATTCTGAATAATATTATGATATATTAAATTTTATTATAAATTAATTAATATGAGGATTAGAGATTAAAGATCAGTTAAACGATTCATTTTCGTGACAAAAGCACAAAAAGAGGTCTATCCCCCATGCATGCGCCTTCGTCACCTCCATCTTGATGGCTTTTTTTATCCCTAAAGATGAAAAATATTATCTTTAATCTTTAATAAATAAATAAAGATTTTATCACCCACGATCGGGGATACCGGACCTGCTATAACTCCGGTTCAAAATAAAGATTTTTGCAATTTGAAAGTCATTATATCATTATTATAATATTTTATTTAGTAACTATTATATAGTATATATATGATATAATATAATATGCACATTAGATCAAGGGCAAATAATATAGTTTAAAAAAAAAAAAATCATAATCAGGGGGCTACTGATAATCATCTCGTTGTGGTCGTGAGCAATGAGCATTGCAAGTTGGGAATGTTTAGACGTCATAGATCTAATCATCTCTAATTAATTATTGTCTCTGCTTAAGTAAGCTTAGTCGTGGGTTCCTTAATTACTATATAAGCCTTGAGTTATAATTAATTACTTAACATGATCGCACTCTAAGTGAACAATCCTCAATTTAAGTGAAATATTTCAAGAAGTTGTTATTATTAAGAAGTTTTCGCTTAGATGAAAAAATTTCGAGAACTACTTTAACCCTAAATGAAAGGAGATGAATGTCGAAATTTGGTTGTTCGACTTCAAATTGAAGAAAAGGGTTATTCAAACATGAGGCAAATGCTAATATTATGAAATATGGTCAATGTTCTAAAAAGATAGACAAATGGTCTAAATTAGGATTAAAATGAGGAGTCTCAAGAAAACAAATTAAATTTCAAGTGAAATATTTCAATTGTGATAAGATGAGTTACATAAATTTAGATTGTAAGCTTCCAAAGAAAAAATTAAGCCAAGAAGCAAATATGGTGAAAAACATTACTCAAGATGTCTCAAACTTTAATCTCTCCCAATAGTTCATTTTGTTTTTTGGGAAAAGTTTGTTGATGAACTTATAAGCTAAATAAAATGTAATGATCTTTTGAAAAATTAATAAAATAAAGCTAGTTATTTTATTAGTTGTTTGTATTTTTATAATCTATAATATGCTAGATTAGAATATATTGATTATGATTCTATGGGTAAAATAACTAACATAAATCATATACTAAACTTTCACATGAGAAAATAAACAAGGTTATTATTTAAAATAAATGCCAAACTTCTTGGTTTAATCCATAAGAAAATATATGTTCTTCTTGAATATATATTTATAAGAAAGTTCAAAATGAACCAAGATTAAACGAACCCTAGAGTTTATCATACTCAAGAACAATAAAATAAGTTAGAGGTTGATAAAATCTCGACTTGACAAAAGAGTTAGGGTATAAAATCTTATGCTTTGAAATTTTTTTGTTAGAAGATGAATATTAAAACTTTAAGGAATCTATCTAGAAAAGTTTTAGTAAACTAATCTCAATTAGAATTATCCATAGATAAAGTTTCCAAACTGCTAACTAAATAGTTAAATAGAGAGTTAATTAAAAAATCATCAAGGAGAATGAGACTAAAGCCTATGAAAAAATAAGTTAATACAATAGAAATCCAATCTAGCTTATTGGAAATCTCAAGATCTAAGTTTAACGGGGTAACCTAGTTGTATAAATAATTAATTAGATCACTATAAGAGTTCTCCTCCTATCTATTCATATGATGAAACAGTAATGCACATAAGAGAAATGATAATCTATGTTTTTAATGATTCTTAGACATCGAGAAATCCGAGTGGAATACAATGAGTTATTCTTAATTAAGAATTACCTATGTGAGAGAAAAGTGGGGCCGCTTCTAAGAAAATTAACATGAGCTTAATTATTTACAACTCTTGCAAAACCAGGCAGATGTTTAAGGCCAAAATGAATATAACAGTGAGAACTCAATTATATTAGGAAAAACTCATGTGTGAAGTATGTTATTGTTTACATGAACGGTAAAATAGTTTAAGGACATCGCGTATACGGATCAACCAATAAAATGAATAAACTTTCATAAGAGAAGGTTCAAAGGATAATACATACCTATTCAAGTTTTGATCCATTGAACACTATCACCAGATTAAAAATGTTTTAATTTCAAAATTATCCATTGTATGATTTATCAATTTTCATTCATGTAGGGGATTATTGGAAAATTTTGAATTGAATAGAAAATTGAATTTTCAATTTTTTCAAGAATTAATTTATCAAATTAATATATATTAATATAGCTAATTAACTTTATAATTAATTTTATGAAATTGACGGATTAATATGCATTAATCTGTCCAATAGGTTTTCTCCACATGAAACCTGTAAATTGGCTTCCTCCCTTTTAGAAAAATCATTCAGAAAATGATTTCCTCATCAAATCATCTCTAGAGTTCTAAGCTTTGGAGTGATAGTGTTCACTAGGTTAAGAGTTCACCGGAAATATTTGGTGTTCTTACCGAGTATTCTTCATTTCGTTGTATCCTAAGAGACAGACTGCATACAAACTTAATATGTTTTAAGGACACTGTTGAAGCTCACAGGTCATAGAATTCCTCTTTCATCAATTTAGTTTATAAATTCATATTCCATATAATTTCATTTTGCTTTACATCATTCTCACTTTTGTTTATATTTAAATATTATGATTTTATATATTTAATATTTTATTTTATGATTACAAATTTCAATAAATAAACTATTTACATATATTATTTTATAATTTAATTTTATAAATTCTATTAACTATTTTATTTTTTTAATTATTATTTTTTTATATTATTATTATCTAATTCTTTATATATTGTAATATATTATTATAAATTTTGTTTATTATTTTATGTTCTTAATTACTGTTTTTAAATTACTATATTCGATTTTTACTACTTATTATTTTTCATGTATTACTTTTTTTTACTGCTTTTATTTACTAATCTTAGATATTATTAAACTTACTGTTTACTATAAGAAAAATTATAATCAGGGCTACTGATAATCATCTCATTGTGGTCGCGAGCAGTGAGCATTGCAAGTTGGGAATGTTTAGACGTCATAGATCTAATCATTTCTAATTAATTATTGTCCCTGCTTAAGTAAGCTTAGCTGTGGGTTCCTTAATTACCATTTAAGCCTTGAGTTAGAATTAATTACTTTACATGATCGCACTCTAAGCGTTTCATACTTGAAAGGAGAAGATGCATATCCTTGTGATAAGGAAGACGACATGTCGATAGACATGTATAAGCTCGGCGTTTGTTACCTTGAACTTCAAATGAAAAGATGTATCAAATTTACAATCAAACTGTGATTAAAAATTCTTATCTTTAGGATGTGTTAGAGCTAGGTAAGCTTCACAAAGCTATCTTCTCTAACTCCACATGAATCCTTGCAAGAAAAACTAAATCCCCTCTTCTTCTTCGTCTTCTTCTCCTCCTTCACTTCAAGAAAAGGGTCATCTATCCATATTTGCCTCTTCGATGAGGTGCTTCTATCGACAACCTGATCATGTAACGGTGGCCGACACAGCGGAGGTGGGATCTTATAAACACGATGACTATCAAGACGAGGAGGGAAGACTTTGGGACCCATTGAATTGCAAGAAATTTGGGTTGACTTTAAGTCAGGTGCATGGAGTCGGAATATGATCATTGGCAGGCGATGATGATCCTTTCAAGTCACGTAGCTTGGAGACCCCAGGTCTTTCTTCCCATGCGAAGGGTATTCCGCTTCCTTGCGAACTATGCACCCTTTTGTTGCTCATTCTCGTCGATCTTAATTTTGTGTTAAAAAAAAAGAGGTTTATAATTTTGTAAAAAGGAATTGCTTCTGTGCCAAAATTTATAGCCATAATTTGGTGCTGACCAATTCAATGGTATTCTTTGTAATTTTAGGGGTAGGTAGAATGAATACGAATCAAAATACATAACACAATTTATATTTTTTTTAAATTTTATTTAACCTAATTTGAAAACACAAGCCTCGATTACTTTTATTTATTCTTTTTTTTTTCCCTGCAATTTTAACGAGCGTGCGTGCTAGGCTGCTAGCATGACATATCATGCAGAATAAAATGAAATAAAAGAAATGTATGTTGATGCATGGATTAATAGAGAAAGGTTTGAAAGCAAAGACCCGTCGTCAGAAACAATGAAAAGGGTCGGTTTCAGGGAGGAATTGGTAGCTACAGACAAACTCAAAACGGATAAAATTGTCAAAGTCTACGTGTATATATAGAGTTCGATTGTGATTTTGAAAGCAACATCCAATTGGGTTCGAGTCACTGACATTGTTCAAGTTATGGAAAAAAGGAAGTCACCAGATAAGCTTATGGGAGGGAGGAAGGATGATGGCACTACTACGATCACAAGCCTAAGAATTACTAGTTGGTGCCGCTGAATTAGTATCTAATGGTTCAGCAATTTCATCATTGTTGATATGATCATGTTGTTTTCATGGTCCGTAAATCATCCATTTTCATATCCATGGGTCGGTTAAAAACCGAAATCTAAATCAATTCAAATTAAAAATCAATATATTGAATTGAATAACGGATTAATACTTTCAAAATCGTTCATAATTCATCCAACCCGTTATTCATAAATTTAATTTTACATTTAATTATTTAAAGTAACCGATTACCACTCAGGTTGATAGATAAAAATCCAGCTATAATTTTATTTGGTTCATAGGATATAAAAATACCAAAGTTTAATACACTCAATCCACATGCGACCCTCTCCTTACGTACGTAGTGTCGTAGCTGGAGCAGATTGAGAGAGGGAGAACCATCAAGATAGAGAGAGAGAACGACAGTCGGACGGAGGACACAAATGTTAAAAAGGCTGCTGGGCCTGTGGCCCACTATGGTAAAGAAGGCTGCTGGGCCTTTGAGTCTGTGACCCGTCATGGTCCGCTGCTTTATCTATTCATTGATCAACAACGTTAGCAGACAGATCATCAAACTTAATCCTAGATAAATCGAAACTATATGTTAAGGATAATATGTCAATGAGTAGAAGTAATCCTCGCCCTATTCAAACTCTTTTAATGTTAAAAGATGTCTATATAAACGTAACTCTGGCTCATAATCATTATGATTGTTGACTTATTAATAGAGATAACAAAATGAGGTGAACCGGTACGAGCATGCATGACATGATACAAGTACGTGCACAACACGAGAGTTGAGCCGTGCCATGCTCAATTATGTGAGCATGCAGGCCGGCACGACATGACACAAATTTCCTGTGTTAACATGCCGTGTCGTGCTGGCCTGAAATACCACATGACCCTTTTTAGCTCGTGTGAGACACGAACTTAAAAAGACCTCTTAGTTCTGAGAGTTTTTTTTTTTTTTTTTTTTGTGGAAATCATTTTGTATATTGAAAATTTTCAATTAATACGAGATCTTATTTGACTAAATAATATTTTTTACAGTTTATTTATAATTTTAAATATGAATGATACTAACTTATAATTTACTAAATAATAATTATTTATAACGATTATTTATTTATTTTATAATATGAAGTAAAATAAATTATTTATTTTAATGGTACTAACTTCTATTGCATTAATAATTTAATTTTTCGAATAAGATTCAATCATTATTTACTTCATAGACTATCAGTTCTGATACTCGACGGAACGAAAGCTCCATCGACTCATAACTTCTTGTTTACTCGATGGGTCGAAGGCTCCATCGACCCGTCAATAATCATAACTGCTATTCTGCTAGCCTATGTAGCTATAAAGTGAGTAATGATTGAGTCTGATTTCTGAATATATGATTTAAAAAAATGAGATTGTTGAAAAAACGAGCTCACGGATTGGGCATGGTATGAGTCCACAAACTGAGTAAGGCACGACATAGTATGGGCCCACTGACCGGCACGAATTGCCACCTCTAGTTATTAATCAATATACTTTGTTTCAAAAGGAAAATTGTGTTCTTCTATTTTTGTTTTTATTTCGTTTCCACTGAAAATTGATTGATTCCTGATGGATTCTCAAGCAAAACTTTTCGTTGGAGGCTTGTTAAGTGAAGCAACCGAATGTACCTTGAGGGAATACTTTAGATCTTACGGTGATGTAGTAGAGACTGTTATTGTTCTGGACAAGAACATAGACAAGGGAAAAGGGTTTGGGTTTGTGACCTTCTCCGACCCGACTATGGCTACTGCGGCTCTTGATCGAGAATCACCAACATATCATTCTTGGAAAAAAGGTACATTTTCTCTTACATGCATTATCCTACATTCACGAAACAATTAATTCGTGATTTATTTATTTTCCTCTCGATCTCTTTCTCGTTTGTTATGTTTACAAATGTGTTTGGTAAGTTTTAATCTTATATGATATGAACTTAACAGTTTCAACATAATATGTTTTTTTTTTTTCCTAGGATATATTTTAACGTTTATAAATATCTTTTATTTTTTAGTTTTTAAAATTTTATTTTGAAGTAAAATTTTGATGAAATAATATTATTGAAATAAAAAAATATTAAATTATGAAATATTAAATTATGATGATATTTAGTATATTATAGATAAAAAAATCTATGTGGATTTCTCCTCCCCTTCCCCCTTTTTCTTGAAATTACTTTACTTCATATAATTACACAAATTTTATTATGTAGGTGGATGTAAAACCAGCTATACTAAAATACGAAAAAACTAATGGTGTTAACGGGAGAATAACGAGACTAATGTAAGATTAGTGTTAATGGGAATCATAATCATACTCAATCCAATAAAATTTTTGTGGGTGGCTTACCTCATAATATTGCAACTTCGAAATAACCCAAGCAATTCTTCGGATAATTCGGTTCAATCCTTCATGCCAAAATTATTTACAACAAAGAAACCCAAAAGTTGAGAGGGTTTGGATTTGTAACATTCGATTCGGAAGATGCAGTTACTGAAGTCTTGAAAGTAAGATTTTATGTTCTAAATTACACATATGTAGAAATAAAGATGGCCAAGCCCGAAACTTCGAAATATAATAATATAAGACAAGAGAATATTGTGCCGGTTTAGATCGCCGTGCTTAATATCGTAAGATATAATAACGTTGGATAAGAGAATTTTGTCCTCCGATGAAAATGCATAATATCATATTTTTACCCCTTAATGTTTAGTCTTTTATACTTGTTTGGTGCCTAAATGTACTCATTATTCTTATATTTTGATTTATGATGCAAATGGAGGCGTTAACTGCAAAATGAAGTTAATCGGGCGGTTTTGGATAGTTTCGACACGACTTCTTAATTTAGACATAACTCTCTCGTCCAAGCTTATATTGAGATGATTCAAGATCTACAAAAGATCTACAATTTTCCTGTTTTGCATTTTGAGAGATACTGGCTGAATTAAGGTCTAAATCGGGCTTGAATCTCATATGATTTCTCAGAGAAAAAAAAAAAACAATCAAAATGATATGACTTTTTAGTGGAGGTATATTATTGGGTTTTTTTTTTTTCCGATTCAATTAGATCCAGTTATCGGATGAAAAATTGGATCGATCAGATATCATTCTTTGTGAATGATTAGATTGTTCAGATCAGTTCCTTCCGAAGAATCGGGTCAATTCAATTTTGATACTTAACAAATAAATTAAATTATTTCGATCTTTCTCTAATAAATCGGGTTATTAGAATTATTATGAATTAGATTTTTTTTTTAATAAATCGGTTCGAGTTTTATTTTTTTATATATTAATAAGAAAATTAAAATAATAAAATATTAAAAATAAAAGAATAATAAATAATTTTTTAGTAATTAACATACTTTAACAACATGCCATATTATTTCATTCATTAAAAAAATAATTAGAAAGATTAAAATTTTTTATATTAATTAAAAAATTACACTTAAATTACATAATAATAAATTTTTAAAATAAAAATTATAAAAACTATAAAATAAATTAATAATTAAACTCTTATATATACTCTTTGTAAACAAATAATTTTGGATTTTCCTTGAAAAAAGAACCCCACCTCCATAAATCCATTAAATTTATAGATCTCTTTCTAGTACGACTTTCTCTGTTTGAATCGTGCGTGACATATTGATAGGTAAGCCAAGACAGCTTCGTTTAGATTAATAAATGACATATTTGACTTGCATATTCACAACTAAATCCTGTTGGTTTTTCCCACTTTTACTTTTTTAGTGAAAGAAAAATCTTTTGGCTTGGTATGGATATCTCCTTATCTTAATCAAAAGACTACAACTCTACAACAAATTTAACTACACTAGTACTTGATCCTGTCTTTTTCCCCAGAAGAAAAAACAAAAATCTAAATAATTTTGAATGTGACGTGACGTGACGTGATTTTCTACTATGAGAGAGAAAGAGAATGAAAAAGTAAATTGTGGCAGAAAGAAGAAAGAAAAAGAATGGTATTAGTTGTTAAATTGTGGCAGAGTACGTACTTTCTGTCTCTCTCTCTGTGAAGCAAAGCGGATCCCTAGAGTTTGTTTAAGCGATTAAGTGGCAGTGATTTTCTGATTTTGATTTGTATTTAAATTTTTTATATATAATATTTATAATTATATTTTAAATTTATTTAGTAATATTATAAATTTAATTATATTTTTCAAAATTTATAATTCATTATTGAAAAAGTATAAAGAATTTTCCGAATTTCAAAAAAAAAAAAAATTGCAAAGCAGAGCAGAGCAGAGTAATTTTTTTGGCCCTGTAGTTGGGTTGCTATCTACATTCTACTTTTTCTTTGTCGACCTCTGCAGGCTATTTCCTGTAATCTTACTTTAGATTTTGTTTGGATTCTATGGTCTCTTGTGAAATACCAATGACATCCTCATCTACATTGTATGTGTCTATGGCTAAAAGTAGTGTATTTTAGATGTGTTTTGTATTGTTTAGATTGAGAGCGGATTCCGCGTTGATGAAAATGAAATAAAGGCCTAAAAATCTTCCTCTTTTATATCGACAATATATATAATATCTCCGCTAATTTCTTCAACTTGAGGAGAAAATGGGAGGAGGGGTTGGTTTCTCATCATTGCTTCAATCAAAAAATAAGGTCTTTGATCGATCGTAGTAGTTGTAGTAGTACTCGTTTGATTTCTCATAACTCCCACTTCCTTTCTTTCTTTTCTATAACCAATCATACCCTCTTGAAAATCTGTCTCCGCTCTCCATTACTCCGAGAACTCGCTTCTCATAATCCCATGCAAACTTTGACATGTTATTATTTTGTGAATCTATTTTTGTAAATTATGTTGAAAAAGAAAAAAAAAAAAAAAGCAATACCATTTAGATTTTTGAGTGTGTATATATATATATATAAATGGTAGAGATTTGACCTATATGAATAAGTATATACATTTGACTATGCTCATTGCAGTTGTAAAGTACGTATGAGAATATAGTAATTCACGTTATGCACTTATGATACGGGTTTGATTAATATTATGTGATGTTTAGCAAGTAATTTTTGTTAGGAAGATGAGAATTTCGAATTTAGTTTAAGAGATTTTTGATGTAAATTGATTTATCTCAATTATATACAATATTCATATGATGCATCATTAGATAATATGAATAAATGTGTCAAAATAGACCGGCTAACATAGGCCAATATGACTTATTTTGAGTCTATTTATCAAAATTCAACGAGACACAGCCCGTGTATTATATAGGCTCAGCTCTTGCTGGGCCTAAAACCCTTCACTGGGCATGGCATAAAGGCTTGGAAAGCCTTATATGGGCTGCGGCTGAGTCCTGCCACGGCCGGTCTATGGGCTTTACATCGGCGAATGCTAAATGCTCAAAGCATTTAGCAAGCTGGCTCGCATGCCAGCCCTTATAAGGCATGTAGGCTTTATCACTGAGTCTTGTGTTGTATCCCGGCCGACATGCGCCAGGCTTGGGTCTAATAAATAGCGTGTCGAAATTTGAACTTTAATCTCAAATTTAATTGGCTTTAAGAAGAGTTTGCCCATTTTATATATATATAAGTTTCTCAAGTATTCCTTTTAAGATGTAGGATATCTCATTTTCAACACCCCCTCGTACGTGTGGTGTTATTTTGAGTCTACACGTAGATTTTTTTTATATGGATGATGTGGATTACGTATATCAGTTAGTCTAATCACGTGTTGAGCCTAACTCTAATACCATATTAAATTTTCAGAGTCCAACTATTTCTTTTCCTAAAAAGCCTTGTAGAGGAAGAATAAACTTTTGACTTATAAATTAACTAGATATTTTTTCCCTAAGCGATGTGTGATGAATTTCAACACTCATTTTCACTTATAGGCTGGTCATTCTAAACGCTCAACAAGTGACACAGTAGGTGAGAGGCACTTGCCAATAAAATGTGGACGCATCTACTTATTGGCTTCAATCTCAAAACCAATTTGTCTATGAGAAGAGTTGACTCATCTTTCTTATATATTAGTTTCCTAAGTGTATTTTTTCAGATGTGAAATATAATATTCTCAATACGCCCCCTTAGTTGTAGTGTTATTTGGAGTTTACACGCGAATATTATTTATATGGGCTACGTGGAGTATGTGTGGCGGTTAATCCAATCACGTGTTGAACCTAGTTTTGATACCATGTAGAGATTTGAGTTTTTATCTCAAAACCAATTAGCTTTGAAAAGAGTTAGCTCATCTTTCTTATATATGAGTTTATTAAGTGTTTCCTTTCAGATATGTGATATATTATCATAAACATGGTGCGGACCATGCCAGGCTTGAACTGGGCTGAGTAAGCGGGCTCACGTCATTTCGACACCTCTAAACATGAAGTTAATATAGATGGTTGAATTAATCGGTTCATCATATATACAGTCCGACAAAAAATTTCTTGAGTCATTTAATCTAATGTATAGAAGCAATAGTAAATATTTAAGCTTCCCTCATTACCATCCAAGTCGACGTCAGTATGTAGACCATATTGAAACAAATATTCAATGTGTTGTGTTTTCTTTTGAATTTTCATTTGAAATTGGACCTGCAACAAGTAGAGATTAAAAGTATATAGATTAGCACACTGCATGCTTTTATAATTCTATAGATACCCATATATAACAAAATGCACGTAAAAAGTGTGTGTTTTCTTTTGAATTTGGACCTGCAAAAAGTAGAGATCAAAATGATCTAGATTAGCACACTGCGTGCTTTTATAATTCTTTAGATATCCATATATAACAAAATGCACGTAAAAAAGAAGATGCATGAGAAAAAGCAAGTTCATCAGGACTCTTTCTCATAATTCCTAGGACCCATACAGCTACAAGCTTTGGACAAGACTGCATTTTTATGATTATGTTTTATTCCCTGATCCACTTAGCACCTCAATAAGAAATAAAGAAATAAATCTTAGTCAAGATTAGGTGTGAGAAAGATCTCGCGTTACAAACTAACTGAACGTACGTCCCATATGGCTCAGGGATTCTACCATGATTGGTAATGTAGTTCCGTCTAATGGTAGGAATTAAACAAATTGAATACTTAATATAATTGCTATTGAATTTACACGTACATATAGAGTATTGCTTTACAAAATATTATTAAGATTATACAATCAGGAAGTTATCCCTAGAAACAAGGAGAGAAATATTTATGAGATTATGAATATGTTATGCTAGATTCTCTTCTGCGCCCTTACAAAATTGGCGGGCCATCGGCGAGGGCGAGTTTGTTCCGAAGAAGTCACTTAATTGGTCAATCATACTAATATATGAGCAATAAAATCACAAATAAAGTAAATGTCAATAATGATATATTTCACCCGGAAATGCATGATCAGATTAAGTGATAGATAAGTAGCGCCAATATTGACACAAAAGAGGGAAGGCGGTTTTTGAATTGGGATAGATTATTTGGTAAATAAGTTGTGAATCAATTGCAACTCGGCTGCAGCACAAGCAAGTACATAATACTCAACCTCGGTAAAAGAGCGAGCAACAACCTGTTGTTTCCACGTACTTCAAGCAATAGGATTGAGAAATATAATAAAAGTCGAAGTGGAGGAGCGATCATCTGAATTACCAGCCTAATCAGCACTAGAATAGGCGGAAATATCAAGTGAAAAGGAGCGAAGAATAAGGACACTATGTGATAAAGTACCATTGAGGTATCGAAGTAGTCTTTTAGCAACTATTTAGTGGCCGGTGTGAGGATGCTATATGAACTGTGCTAATCGGTTGACCGAGAATGCAATGTCGGGACGAGTAAGAGTCAAGTACTATAGAGCGCCCACAAGTTGTCTATAAATAGTAGGATCAGGCAACGGTGTATCAGCAGTAGCAGATAAAGATACCTTAGTCTGCATGGGAGTATGAAGAGGAAGAGCGTTGTCCATTGGATGACGTTGCAAGATTTATGTAATATATTTTTGTTAGCTTAAAAGAACCCCCTCAGAGCACCAAAAGATCTTAATGCCGAGAAAGAAGGTGAAAGGACCGAGGTCTCTTAGAGAGAAAAAGTCAACAAGTTGGTTTACCAATGATGAAATGAAACAGGAGTTTCTCCCAATAAAGAAAAGATCATCAATATACGCTAAAAATTATATGATAGAAGTAGCCCGTTATAGGATAAAGAGAGAAGTGTCGGATTTGACTTGCTTAAATCTAAGAGATACTACTTAAAGTGTGATACCAAGCACGTAGGGCTTGCTTAAGACCATAAAGAGAACGTCGAAGGCAACAAACGTGTGAGGGATGAACGAGATCAACGAAGCGAGTGGATTCAGTAATGAAAACCTCTTTCTTCAAGTCACCATAAAGAACACACACCATTTACGTCGAGTTAACGCATAGATCAACCATTCATAACGGCGAGTGTGATAATAATCCATATTCTAACAAGTTTGACAACGGGGCTAAGCGTCTTAGTGTAGTCAATACTAGTATGTTGTTGGTAGAGTGATCTGAGCACGAAGTGGAGCCATCTAGAAAACCAAGCAAGTCATAATGAATAAGCAGGGACTCAACTTGCGCCACGCCAAGATGGATAATTGCTTAGATGACAATTGCAGGGGCAATTGGTGATGCGTGTTAATGGCGACTAAAGGAATGGGGGTGGGTCTGATGAGTGGGTTGGAGAGTTTGGCTATTGCGGCTGACTGCATGGAGTTAGTAGATCTAGTAATGGCGATAGATGATGCAACAATCGTCATAACTGTGCTTGCTGAAAAAAAAAAAAAAAAAAACTAGTATTATTAAGCTCAGATACCATAAATAAACTGATTACTTAATATAATTGCAATTCAATTTACACATACATATAAAGTATTATTTTACAAAATATTGGTAAGATTATACAATCAAGAAGTTATCCTAAAAATAAGGAGAGATATATATATATACATATTTATGAGATGGGGAGATCATGAATCTATTATACTAAATTTTTATATAGGAATTATCATACTTATTTGATTTGTTGATATATTTAAAATCTAATATGACCCTATAACGTAGAATCATAGGAAATATGAGTTAAGAGTGATTAACATTTAAAATTAAAGGTCTAAATTTACCATATCAGTTAAGTAAAAATAAAGGGTACACATTAAGTTCTAAATATATTAACAATTTATATGAGTTATGTCAGTTCCTACCATTATCTAATCATGACAGGGATCCCAAACTAACCATTAATATTTAAAATTGAAATTTGATTAAAATAAAGAGTCTAAATTATATTTTAAATATATCAAACGGTTTATATGAATCATTCCCGCCATTCTCTCCGACTATAGAAGATTGAAAAACGGACAAAGAAACAAAAAAGAAGGAGACAAAGGCCATAATCTTCGGAACAAAATAGCAGAAAAGAAGAAGGTACAAAAGAATAATAATAAATAAATAAAACTTACTAACTAGGAGTTTGCTACTTAGATTTACTTCTCTTGTAGACGTAGGAAAAGGTGGTGGATATCATTTGAAATGAGGTTCCTGATAATGTTTAATCTGGAGAATAGGAGAGGTCTTAAATTTGCTTTGAATTAAGCAAAAGAGAGTCATCGGTTTCGATACGAACGAATTCGTCTGATACGTTTTCAGGCTATGCAATGAACCATGCTAGAGTATGAAGTAACACTAGACTACTAGAGGCCAAAGAACAAGACGGTGGAGGGAAGGAATGACAAGCAAAGCTGTTGACCAAGACCAAGTTGTATTCATCTTCAAACAATTGTACGAAACCGACGTCGGATAGTTGGCCAGATGTTGGATCATTTATTGCAACTGTAAAACTGTCCTTCTTTTTGGCAACGCATGGCAGCAGGTTAGGCTCTGTGCTACTTATTCCAGACTCGAGGCCCTGATCTACTACCACCTGCTAATTACTGTTCTAAAAGTGACTAAAGAGACTTACTTTTATTTATTATTATTATTTTATATTTATCTCTTCTCCTATTAGAAATTAATGAGATTAACTATATTGAAAGTACTTCATTCAATTTGTGATCGATAAGATCATTCATGTACTTCAAAACGAGGAATGAGGGACCTGCTTATTAACCGCTGTATTTTAACGTGTATCAATAAGTAATATTACGTCATAAAATTTGAATTAATTAAATAATTGGCAAGAAACAATACTAAGCAGTCACATTAATTTAAGTCTTTTAATAAAATATTTTTATTTTAATTATTTTCATCCAAACCATCACGGCATCCAAGGCCGTTACTGACACAACTTCTACAGCCACCACCTGGACTCAGAGAGAGTGGTGGTGGGGCCGCCGCAGTCGTGTTGGATAAAAATGAGAAGAAAAATTAATATAGGGTTTAAAATAAAAATAGATAAAGTTAAATTATAATTATATAAATTAAAAATAAATAAATTGGATGACGTGGCTATTTGGTATTGGTTCTGTAAGGTGTTATATATTTAATGTAAGAATTTCACAAAAGTATGGGCCTATGAGGAGCAAGAAAATGTCTTAAATTTCTTATAATATATATATTGTTTGTTGGGAAAAAAAGAGTGAAGAAAATCCATTCTTTTTGTTCACTTTAGAAATATTTTTTCCAGAGAGAGCGAGAGTGACAAGAGAGAGAGAAGGGAAAGCCAGCAGCCCAGCAATGTTTGATTCAGTTTTCAGAGTCTAGGATCTTGTTTACATAATAACCTTGCTAAGTGCGCTAACCAGGGTCCAAATTGTATCTACACCTACCAAACAAAAAACCAAAAAAAAGAAAAGAAAAAACCCAGTTTCAAAAATGGCAGAAATAAGCAAAGATTTCCAATGATTGAGAAATTTGCCTAAGAGATTTTTTTTTTCCTGCCTAGTGTGGAAGCAGAAGAGTTGAAAGAAAAGATCATATCATCATCATCATCATTATGAAGTCCATGAATGATGATAGCAATGATCTTAGTAACAACAACGAAAAGAGCAATAATCAGCTAGGCGTCTCTCTCTCTCTCTTTCTCTCGTAGTATGACTATGGAGCTCAATCTTTCTTCTTCTTCGTCATCTGCCTCTGCGTCTGCCTCACCTCAACTTATAACTAGCTATGGTTTCTTCTATGGAGTTCCTGATCATCAAAATGCCGCCTTTTACTCTCCTCCCCCAGTCATGCCTCTCAAGTTTGATGGGTCTCTTTGCATCATGGAATCTCCCTCCGGATCACTTCCCCAAGGTTTTCTAAAACTTTCTTTTTCACCCCCAAAATTCTAATTTTTCCTTTTTAACTCTTCTCTTTTTTTTTGGCTGTTCTTGAAGTAGTAACTAGTTCAACTCCAAAACTAGAAGACTTCTTTGGAGGCACAACGATGGGTGTGACCCATCATCAGTATGAAAACAACAATATTAGTAACGGAGAAGCCATGGCTCTAAGCTTAAACAGCATGTTCTATCACCAACCCAACAGCCAAGAACACGATCAGCACCACATTATTAAGAGTTATCACAACTCTGAGGAGACTAATGATCGCACAATGGCTGCTGCAAATAATGATAATGTCTCTTCAGTCTGTGTTAATAACAATAGTGCAATAATGGGTTGTGGAGATTTGAAGTCGTTGAGCCTGTCGATGAGTCCTGGGTCGCAGACGAGCTGCGTTACGGCTTCGGGTCAAGTTTCTAATTGTATGCTGAATGATTGTATTAATGGAGGTCATGTGGTTGTAATGGATACAAAGAAGAGAGAGAGATCAGAAAGTGGATCAAAGGCAGCTTTTCATAGGAAGTCTTTGGACACTTTTGGACAGAGGACTTCTCAATATAGAGGTGTTACAAGGTAAGTTGAGGTGTTTTTTATTTTCAATTTTTGGTTAATTTCTGTAGTTTTGATATTGTTTTTTGGTTAAATCAGGCATAGATGGACTGGAAGATATGAAGCACATTTATGGGATAATAGTTGCAAGAAAGAAGGTCAAAGCAGAAAAGGAAGACAAGGTTTGTTTTGCCTTATGTTGTTTCACTTTTTTATGGGTGTTCATTTCTTTCTTTCTCTTTGGTGTGTTTTTCTTCACTAACAATTTACTTGTTTATGATGTTTATTTTTCCATGGGTGGTTGGTGAAATGGGGATATTCAGTTTATCTGGGTAAGTTTTTATTTATTTTATATTTTTTTTAGCAATTTTGGGGTAAATATTGATTATAAAAAATTAATAATAATTAATTCAGGTGGGTATGATTTGGAAGAAAAAGCGGGCAGAGCTTATGATCTTGCTGCACTTAAGTACTGGGGAGCTTCCACTCATACCAACTTCCCAGTAAACTTTTTTTTTTACCTACTGTTCTTTTCCATCCATCTCCTACATTAACATATTTGTTTGTTTATTACAAAATCAAACCCTCTTGCTGTTCTTACAGTTTGAGAATTATCAGAAAGAAATGGAGGAAATGAAAAACATGAGCAGACAAGAGTATGTAGCTCACCTAAGGAGGTACAACTTATTACAACTTATATTTGTATCTCATAAGTTGTATTTGTATCTCAAATTTTTGTTGTTTTTCCAGGAAAAGCAGTGGATTCTCAAGGGGAGCTTCAATCTACAGAGGAGTAACAAGGTCTAATCAGCCCACATTTAAGTTTTAACATGTATATATGGCCGTCTGTAACTTACTTGTCTAAATTATGTTTCCTTGTTCTCATAGACATCATCAGCATGGAAGATGGCAAGCTCGGATCGGTAGAGTTGCCGGGAACAAAGATCTCTATCTCGGAACTTTTAGTGAGTCCATTTTCCTTTTTCAACTTTTCATTTATGTTTCTTACACATCTTTATTGTTTTATTTTTTTTTATTTAGGTTACCCTTTCATAATTGTTTATGTTTCGGATTTTTAGGCACACAAGAGGAGGCAGCCGAAGCTTACGACATAGCGGCCATAAAATTCCGAGGCCTGAAAGCCGTAACAAACTTTGACATAACAAGGTACGATGCCGAACGGATCATGTCAAGCAACACCCTTCTCGCCGGAGACTTAGCCAAACGCAACATCGATAAGGGTCCTGTGGGGCCTGACATCAACGATGCCACTGCTCACACACAAAATTCCCTATTAGCCCATACCATCCATGGGAATACAATCAGAATTGGAAATGGGATGTCGGATTGGAAAACTGCGCTCTACCCATCACCCGAGTCACTTAGCCAAATGCCGGGAAGTGATGAGAATTACCAACTAGAGGCGGTTAAACATGCCCCGCATCTGTCAAACCAGTCAACTTTGGTTACGGGTTTGAGCGGGTCAAGAGAAGATAGTGCTTTGAGTTCCTGGATAACTTGTAACCAGCAGGCCGAGATGCCGTTGTTCGCTGCTTGGAACGATGCTTAACTAGACCCTGGTTTGGAAAGGATGTACTTGTGGGTCAAGAGAGGATGCTTCCATGTAATGATTGTAGTAAACGTCTGATACATGCACATCCCGAGAATAATGCATGCACCAGTCATATTTCTACAAAGGAAAAAAAAAAAAAAAAAGGGTGATGCACTAGAGCGGGGCCTCTCCATAGTTGCATTTATTTTGGGTTTTTCTAGTGCTTTGACCAGAATACCTTGCAACATGATTAGCAGTCTCTTCTTTGTAACATAAAGCTCTTCCTTTGCAGCAAAGGGATTAGATATTCCTTCTCCATAAATTTAAAGGACATGGAAAAAGAAGGTATTGCCTTCTAGTTTTTGCTTTAAGCGTGTTCATACTAAAGCAGTACGTAATCCCACTTAGTGTGATCTAATGATTATGTTCCGAGATGGGCATGTCAAGGGGCAATCCCTTGTCCAAACCTGTGTTTACACGTGGGGTTGTAAATTTGTCTCATTTTGAGTTTACAAAAAAAGAGCTTTAATTTAAGAAGAATTAGGATATATTTCAAAACTTTCAAAAATTTTAATTAATTTTAGTAAATATTAAAATTTCAGTTTTAATTAGAATGAAATTATAAATTCACTCAATCTATATAATTATTAATGTGGTGATCAAAAAATAATTATAAAAATGGATTCAAAATTTTTTTTTTATTATAGAAATTTTGTGATTCAATTCTATATGTCTATCTCCATCACCTATCCGCTGTCGCCTACCGCTTCTCCCTCTTGGTTACTATGATCGCCGCTGCCCTCATTACTTCGCCTTACAATGAACTCTAGTTCCAAAACTCGGAGTTTGCTATTTTCGGATATGGATTTTGTGAATTTTTTGTTCGATATTGGTGTTCACGAATTATGGTTCGAATCCGAAGTTTGCTGTGAAGTGGAGTAATGGGGATGACGGCGATCACGGCAGTCGAGAGGGAGAAGCGGCAGGCGGCAGCAACAGACAGATGGGAGAGGTTCGAGAGTATCATAGTTTCTTAATTTAATGTGTTTAAAATAATTTATTCAATTTGGCGATAGAATTAATGAAGCATCTAAAGTTACTTGGGCCATTAAAAAAACGTGATTAAACTCTAGGCCCAGTATTGGATGGGCCAAGACCCAATAGAAGACATGGTCTTAGTCAAACAGAAAACCCATTAGCCAGCTGTCCATGTCCACGTATGCTGTAGAGAAAATTGGACCCAATTGCTTCCTGTCTATTAAAGATCAATCTTTATAAACTTTAAATCATATTTGATTTTGTGGACCTATCCAAACAAAATAACTAGATGGAAGGTGTTTGGCTTTTTTGTCTTTAGATAGCTCACGCTTATAAAAGTGTTCTAAATTCTTGATATAGATATATATATATATATTTATTTATTTATTGAAAAATGTATATAAAAAAAACCCTTAAATAATGCACTTCTTTCTGACTATATCTCTCACACTAAGAAAAAATTGCTTCCTAATTTATTGCTATAGGCTAATTTATTGTTAAGGAGTTAATGTTTTTTTTTTTTTTTTTAAATTTTTAAATAACTATAAATATCACTAGTTTTTTCGAGAAAATGGCCCAAATTATAATTTAACCTATAATCTCAACGGAGCATGAGCCGCCATTAATGACACGTCAACATCTAACTCTTAGCATTTAGTTCAATATTTTTGGTGAGAACGGAATCAAAATAAATATTATTATTTTGTTCGTTTCAATTTGTAATTGTGTTGGATAAAAAAAAATAATGCCGTTATTTATTTAAAAATATATATTTTTAGTAGTAATTGATATTTTCATTATTTACACGCAACCTTTGCCGTAATATTTAAATTTGGTTGGAGCCCTCTCAAATTTTTGAAATAATCGTTAACCTTAATGTGAAATTAGACCCCTTATAATATATATATATATATATATATTATAAATTAGTCAAAGTATAATATATATATATATATTGATATTAAGGGTTTTAATTTAATATATTATTAGAGCATAAATTTTCAACTTTTCTCATTGGGCTCAAGGTGTAATTTTTGGTCATAGTGCTCATTCATCGAACCGAGGCATTTGATATAGAATTTACCTTTTTTTTTTTTTTTTAAAGTAATTATTTATTATATAATACTAATATATAGCCAAGAACTATACAACAATATAGAAGAACAAAATTGGACCGTGCAATAAAGACCAAAAGGCGTGCTTACTCGGATACGCAAGTCATTACACCTCATTTATAACATGCATGCATTTTTCTATACATCACTCTCGCCATGGACCATATAATTGTCTGGTATATACCCACAAAAGGGCTCGTATTGAAGTGACGTCAACTCCAAAAGAGTCGGCAGCAGCTACTACTTGTAGTAGTAGATCAACAAAGTGGAAGATTGACTCGAAGAAATTAAGGTTTATTTATTTCTTAAATTTTGTATAGAGATGTGGACCATAACTGAGTTGGTTCACTTTCAGTTGAATCTGGACCTAAACAGTATGTTGGTCTATCTGGAAGCATTAGGGTTAAACATGAGTTGGGCTGATAGCACTGTTATTGATCTTTGTTTGTATGAGGATGACTATACTTTTTATTTCTAAAGACATGGTTTGGACACAAAAATGGTGGAGTAGAATTCATTGTGTCTATATTTCACAAATAATTTGGTAGATAATAAGAGAATACATTTGCAATTTACAACTTACAAGCATGGACAAACCGCACTACCAAACAAGTCGTTTTCATTCGCCATCCAATGTTGTTTGCTTTCTACAAACTCACCAAATTTTACCAAATAAACTCAACTATACTTACACCACGATTGTCGCCGTCCACGTTGTCACCATCGACACCAATGTCTCGTTTATGGAACAGTTGGAAAAGAAGCTTAGTAAGAGAGGTTTACAGAAATGAGTATAATTTATCGCTCGAATGTCAAAATTAGGTGGAGTCTATTTTGTGAATTCTATAAGTATCATACATCCGTTCGAGTGATTATCAAGTAAACATTTGTTTATGTGTTACGAACGAGATCTTTTTTCTTTTTTCCTTTGTTTTCGCTTTTCCGTCCTGCCTCAAATGATCTAAACATAGTTATGTCCATTGTCAACGACTGTTGCTATCGTCGGTTTAACCAGTACTGTCGTTATGATCGCCATCGATCCAACCCGCACCATCTTCACCTCCTAATCCACCATTACTCGCCGTTGTGGTCTTTATAATTTATGTCATGTCAAACAATATCATTCATTGCATTAGAATTGTAATTCTGAAATAAAAGGACAACCACTAGAATTAAAACTTCCCCTTAATCCTAATTCTAGTTTGGAATTTCAATTAGAATCCAAGTATCCCATACCGAATCAAAAAAAAGGGATAAATACTAAATTCTTGTAATGGGGACATTATACATCAATTTTGTAAGCTATCTAATCATAATATTAAATAATTAATTGAGCTAATTTTATGATCTATATATTTATCATCATATTTTATATTAATTAAACCAAATGAACAATGGGAGCAAAAACATTTTTTTACTTTTCTAATTATTAACTTATTAATCGAATAATTAATATATATATATATATATATATATATATATATATAATTTAAATAAAATAAATTCACTTGACAACTATTTATCAAATATAGGATGTGATCTCCTACGATTTCCATGATTAGAAGGGGCAGATAGGCCCACACCCACTTAATGACATGCATGCTGTTCTCGGATGAGCCATTAATGGATGATGATGAATGGCAGGGAAGAAATGAGAGAGAGAAAGCACAATGGGTCTCTTTTAGTCTTTCACTTTCGGTGTGAGTTTATTAGAGTGAGTGAGAAATTCATCTTTCTTCAACATTAATCTCTTCTTTATGCGATCATGCCCGCCCACCAACTAGATTCATTATATATATATATATATATATTAACATAGTTCCTCTGTTTTTGTTTTCTCTCTCCCCACAAAATTGGAATCGTGTTTGTAATATTCACATCAATAATAAATTTCTATTACGGGCTTTTCTTGTCGAATTTGATCACTATCCTCGATTGATGAATTCGTTTGAACTCTAAATTGTCTTATTCAAACTGTATATACCAAATTGGTGGAAAAAAATGACATACCCTCATACATTTTTTATTCATTAAAAAAAAAGGAATAAAAAAGAAAAAGAAAAAGAAAATATATACCACATTAAATAATTTAATTAAATATAATTAAATATGATTAAATATAATTAAATATGATTAAATATAATTAAATATAATTAAATATGATTAAATATGATTAAATATGATTAAATATAATTAAATATGATTAAATATAATTAAATATAATTAAATATGATTAAACGAAAAAAAATCACGAAAGCGGGGAGGAGTAAATAGGACCACAGAGATCATCACTTACAGCCTAAGTGTGTCTTGTAAAAAAGCTTTTTTGTAAAGAATTTAAGCTTTAAATAGGAGCAAGCCTGGCTAGCAGGCTGCAGGCTTGCGCACACTATTCAAGTAAAAGCTATAAACTTGTTTCCCAAACATCAGTTCTACAGACCCGAAACTTCCGTTTACCAAACCCCAGTTTACCAAAGAGTAAGCAAAGATGCGCTGACATATACCGTTGTGATCAAGGCATTCCTTGATGGTAGTGGTTTTCCTAATTGGTTTTTGTACATTCAAAGTATAATGGTAGTGGTAGATAACAATTTAAAATGGGTAATAAAAAAAACAAAAAAGAAAAGAAAAGAGAGAGATTGGAAATCGACCCAACTTACCTGAACTGAAAGAACCTCATTCCAATCGAAGTTCAAAAAGAGAAAAAACACCCAGAAAAGAATTAATCAAGACCCATAATCAGGCATTTGACTAATCTTCCCTTCTTCAAACGCCAGTTTCCGGTCTGTAACTCTCAACCACATACAAACGGCAGTAAAACTGAGAACCAAACTGACAATCCCACTTCCCAATCCGATCCCAACAATTGCTAAAATAGAAATCCCTTTACTCTTCAAAGGGGCTAAAGGGTACCCATATAGATCCTTATTCCCCAGAAACGACGACGCATTGAACTTAGGCAAATTCCAGCTCCGATTCCCTAAAGTGGCCGGGATCATACCGGAGAGCCTGTTGTTGGACACGTCAAAGGCCGATAACCTAACCAGCAGGCCCAATTGCTGAGGGACCGTCCCAGTAAGCACATTATCGTGAAGATCGATCACGTTGAGGTAAGCGCATAGTGCAAGCTGAGACGGGATCTCGCCGGAGAGGTGGTTGGCGGAGAGGTTGAGGACAGCGAGGTTAACTAGGTACTGCAAATCCGCCGGGATTGGTCCAGTGAGGTAGTTGGATGAGAGGTCTAGGGTTTGAAGGTTTGTACAGTTGGCGAGGAAAGGGGAAATGGAGCCGCGAAGAGAGAGATTGTTTAGGGAGAGCTTGTAGATTCGGCCATTGTTGCAGGTGGCACCTTGTAGGTAGGAGGTGAAGCCGTTGCAGGGGTTGGAGAAGGTCGATTTGGTCCAGTTGGAGAGGGAATTCGAAGGGTCCTGGAACGATAGGCTTAAGTGAGTTAGACATGATTCATCGTTTGGATCTGAGGAGGAAGGGGGAGGGAGAGTCGCCATGGTTGTTAGAAGAGTTAGGATTATTAACAGAGGCGAAGAAGAATAAGAAGAAGTAGACGAAGAAGCAGTACTCATCATCTAGAGCAGAGAAGAGAGAAGGGGAGGAGGTTAGAGGAGAAGCTTAATTGCGTGTTAATAACAGAAAGTACATGGAGTGTTGGTGAAAAGGAGAGAGAGAGAGAAGTGGGGGTGGTGTGCTCTGCATATTTGAAGCAGATCGTAAGAGACCGACAATTGAGGGGAGGGGGGGGGGGGGGGGGGGGGGGCTTTTTGGTAATTTTCTTGTTAGCTTCATTCCTTACCTGAGGAATTTGAATCTACTGTAGTATTTTTGTTCATCCGTTTTTTATTAATTAACTATTCATTTCCTCTGGTTTGCATTTGTGAAAGAGCTTATGAATTGGGGGAGACAAACTGAAATTTTTTGTTTTTATTGGGTTGTTTTATAAATAGACATAAATTTGTTAGTCAAGTCCTAACTTTGTTATTTATGACCGATTCTTAGAAATTAAAGTACTAACTAAGTTTTCAATAATTTTATGAAATGGATGAAGGAAGATCATTTTGATTTTGGTAGGTACATTTACTAAATATGAAAAATAATTGGTGCTTTTTTTATTTTCTGTATATTTATTTATTTAGATATTTATATATATTTTCCCCTAAATTTAATAAGCCAATTCATTCATGATCAATGATTCAATTTTACAACTAAAGCACGTCGTACATAATCTGATATGGATTTGAGAAGATTCCTTGTATATGTGGGCCGTACTTGTGGGCCCATGGGCCCGACCGATTTGACATCTCCATGGGTTGTCGAATGGTAATTAGGTCCGGTTGCTGTCCCCCAACCAAATTTGTGAACGGGCCCGATTGGGCTTTTAGCATTTACCAAACCTTTGCCTCCAAAGCCCAACCCAACTGTTTTTTAGCATTTGCTTACTCTTTCTGCTGAACCGTTTTGATTGAAACCATGGAAGAAGAGCCAACACAAGAGATTCAACGCGAAGAAGAAGAAGCAGAGCAACAAGAACAAGAAAATGGAGAAGAAGTCGAGGAGGAGGTGGAGGAGGAACATAATTTCGAAGGGCTTGGCTTGGATACTCGTCTTGTTCGTGCCTTGACCAAGAAGGGAATTGCGAAACCAACGCCAATCCAGCTAGTTGCAATTCCTCTGATTCTAGTATGGTTCATTATTTCTACTTCTTGCTCTGTTTTATCGGTGACCAAACGGTGTTCGTATGCTCATTTTCCTTATCATATTTCAATCATTTTTTTCCCTTGATTTGTTGTTTATAATGTTTGTTTGTTTTCTAGTTGGAATATTTGTACATTCCAGGAAGTGACAAAGTGATACTGTATCCTCCTCGACTAGAAAGTAATGGAGATGAGGCGATGGTTAATCATATTTAATCAAGTAAGCATCTATGTAGATTATGCATTAGACTTATTCCCCTTTTGTACTTGACCTGTTTTGATCCTTTTTGCTGTTGCTTCTGAATCACCTTAGAGATGTTTACCATATTTGGATGGAATTAATTACATTTTCTCATGGTTCTCATCTGCTACAGCGACTGTAACTATTAAAGTACAATTTTATTTTTATTTTTTAATCCTAAATTCTTGAAGCAGTACAGGGTTGCTTGCTTAATCTGCGGTCTACTTGGTAAACTATTTTATCATTATCAACTGTCTTCATGACAATCTGTCTCATCGTAGATTTCCTCCTGTAATGAACTAGATTAGTGACCCACTAGGTTTCAATAAAGTGAGAGGAAAGGAATATTAAAGCACAGAAAATGTTTCATCTTTTTTACCTGTAAAAGTTCCTCAATGACATCTTCAAGTGTTATTATGCCAATTGCTTCCCCCTCTTCCAAAAAATTTGGAAGCGGGTCATCGGTAATAACCACTACTTCCGAGTCCAAGTCCTTGGACCATTTCTTGCTCTGCGAGAACTTTCTACTTAGCTTTGCATTGTCCGGAATAGTCTTCAGTGTCTTGAATGTTCTCTTGCTCTTTGAGCTTTTCTCAATGTCTACCCTCTCATCTCGTACTGGATTCATATCATTCAAGAAAAGACAAGTAGAAAACCAATTCAATAGTCTACATCAAGTCAATGATGTCTAAAAGGCATAAGCTTTACATGTATATATATATATATACACACCAGAGGCCTTTTAAAGTGCTTCGGAAGTATGTACTCCCGGGGGTCAGGATTTCGCCACATCATCACTTGGGATGGTGTGGCGCAATCGAGACTGCTTGGAGTAAATATTCTTGGAGTATTTTATAAATTCTCATATATACCATCGGTTTGGTTTTGAGTAGAATTCTCGGTATGTGTTTGTCCTTTCACAACAGCAGCCATGTGGCTATGGCCTTTCTGAAAATCGTTCAATATCTCATATAATGGCATTGTTTCCAAAACCCTGAAAGACAATTCCGGGTATAACTGTTAATATATGAAGCAGCAATTTAGCTGGAAACCATTTGGGTAACTAAGAAGCCAAGATGAAGAACAATAATAGACATTAAACAGTTCAGACAATGTTCATGCACCTGGGTATCTTGCGAATAGGAATATTCTTCACAGGAACCTCATATTCTGGATGTATAGTTAATAAATTCTTCACCTGCAATTCTTAAGTTCTAGTCTTAGAATCATCATAATTTGTTATATAAGAGTGGTTTTTTTCTTTTGGTTGGAGGCAGTAATCTTTGAGCAAGTACCAAGATAAGTCCGATAATATTTGTTGGCTGTTCGTGATAAACAGGTATTCTACTATGCCCCCTTTCCAATATTAACTTCATTAAATACCTACATCACGTGAAATCAAAATTTAGAAATTCCATAATGCATTTTTTTTTTCATCATGTTGAAGATAGATTCATCTAACCTGTCAAGCTTGGCATTGATATCAATCGTAAAAGCTTCGGATATAGGAGTCATTGCATCGCTTGCTGTTTTCTCCGTCAGTTCAAGAGCTCCAGCTATTATGGTGGTCTCATCATGGGTCAGTTCTCCACCTTTTCCAGCCTTTATATAAATATGCAAGAAAGAAATTAGGTTTTTTTTTGGCCAAAAGAAAGAAATTAGTTAAGAAATAAAATATTAACATCATTTTTTGAATCTAGGAAAATTCTATGTACCTCATTTCCATGTAAATCAACTAGTGTTTTGAGTTCAGATCGACGGAATAGAGCTTCATGTCCATTCCCCAATAATAGGTCCAAGAGCTGGTTTAAAAAAATATTAAAATAAATGTTTAAAAAATACTACACATGTAATTCCAAAGGAATATATATATATACACACAGACACTGATAGGTTCCTACAAAAATAAAATTTTCACCTTGCTTATTGGATATGTTACAGGAAAACAAATCCAGACAAGGACTCTAACAAATGGAGCCGCTGTTGCACCAATGGCTAGACCATATCTTGAGCAAACGGCTTGAGGTATAACCTATATATGCATACAAAGCATGTAACAGTTATATCACTGTCATGTGATTTAGAGTCACCTTGTGTTAGTGGGGATGGGGTTTGATTAAGACTGACCTCACCGAACAATAGTATGAGAGTGACTGAAATTACAATCGCACCCCACGCTGTGACCAAACCGTCCAGAAAGATGGGAAGTGCCTGAAAAGACCAAAAAGGACCCAATCTTTGTTAGTTATATGTTTTCAAGAGATAGCCAACGTTTTTTTTTTCTTTTTTTCTTTTTCCTTTAATACCTCCATAGCAGCAGCATTGCAGATCAATAGAGTGCAAAGCAGTAGATGCTGTCTTCTAACAATTGGCAATATCTTGGTAGCGCGTTTACGGTCAGTGGGCTTCCCGGACTTGGCAAGAACTTCAAGATCGACGGGGCTCATGGACATGAGACCCAAGGTGAGCCCGGACATCATCCCAGCAAACAATACTAGCAGAATTATAATCACTATGTGGATGAAAAACTGTGTATCACAACAGTTATACTCTACAGCCATTCCTTCCTCTTCCTCTCTTTAGAGGTTTTTTCCAGCTGGAAAAGAGAGATCAAAGCCTAGCATGAAAAATGATAGTGGATATATACATGTTATATCCTCTTATACTTTATTCCATAAGAACCAGAATTTTCATGAGATGTGTATTGCACTTCCCACATGAGAAGAATCTCCAACTTTCTTTTCGTCTTTTTCTGTCAGTAATTTGATTTTTACTTAAAAGAGGCCCGGAGGGAAGTGTATTGGTCAAGGTGGTCGGGGTCAGTCGAAATAGAACTTTTTTGTTAGATTATATTTATTGTGAATCGATCAATCTTAATCATATATAAAATTGATATAATATCTGTTCGGTTAGTTAAAACTTCAAATTAGTTAGGCTCAAGTTATTAATTTAATAACATAGAAAAATGTACATATCTGTTAGTGAAAAAAAACAAAAAAGAATACCTTTTGGCATCTAATTCTCAATATGGAAAGTGGGGAACATGGATTTGATGATAGAGATATTTTTAAAATTCGCATTTTATTCCAGATCACCGTCACCCTAACAAAAATGCAGATGGTCTGACGACATGTTTTTAGTTCCAATAAACGACGTGTCGAACGAATCGAAAGGAAAAGCCACCCTAAGTTATAGAAATTCAGATTTGGTTTTTTTTTTATTCACTCTCAAGAGAAATCTTGAAATTTTTAGGAATTTATCTTACGTTGGAGTGTGTGGCAGAATCCAACAAACAATCTGTGACAACGATGGCAATTTAAGGACTTGCCAATGAATTGAATGAAATGTATTTTGGAGAGAAGAAGCATGTCGCATCTCGCATGGGGTAAAAGTGTCTCCTCCTTATAAACAACCCATGAAAGAATCCAAGTCGTGGCCCAAATTTGAGATGGCACAACAAAACTTTTTTGAAAACAGAATGGCCCCGGCCCATATGATGGCCTGGTCCAATATGAAGTTGTACAATCCATCATTTCAAGTGGACGGGATCAATAAATATATTTTCATATTAGTATATAATAGATAAGGCTTTTTAAAATATGAATCTCTCTTCAAAAAAGAGTAACAAGGTTTTGTTCTTGAAAACACAAACGCAAATTAAAGAAGCTAAAGGGCTGCTCCGCTGCTGCAGTTTAACCCCCCTCCCCCTCTCTCTTCCCTCAACGCTAGCCTAGCCATTCAGAATCTTACTGATACGAAAGAGCTTGCGGTTGAAAATTTAAGATCCTCCGTATATTTCAACATATGGGCCAACAGATCTGCCCGGTATCACTGTCGGGAAAACCCGATCCAGTACCAGTACTTGATAAATAGCGATGCCAGTGCGCCGAAGCCTAAGTGGGCCCACCACCGCGTTCCCATTTGTTCATAAACTACAATCCATCTTCCACTCCTACTTGCTCTAAAGCAATCTCTCTCTCTCTCTCCCCATCAACGTGAGCTTCATCTTCACACACAACATAGCAAGCGTAAGGATTGATCTCTTACAGATCTGAGATCCACTACTACTCTCCAGATCCTTAATACTCGTCTCTCCTTCTCTCTTATAAGGTGATTTTCCGATTCAATGTCTTGAAATTCCAGTTGTCTCTATCCTGTTTCGAATGATTTCTTCTCTGCGATTTGGTTTCTCTTATAAACTACTTACTTTTGGAGCTTCGTTTCTTTTATTCGAAATTTTCGTGTCGAATCACACTGGAATGAGAAAGGCGACGATTTTATGGATCTGGCATCTGTTTGCTGTGCTACACGGCTACTTGTTTGCGATTTTATCTTTATTTTTCTTTAGCAACTGGAATTATGGTTTAGGCTCTTCACTGTTGAGTATAAATTATAATTTTTTCTAGTGGATTCACATGTCTAGTCTAGATTTGGAACCTGCAAAGAGCTTTAGTGTATTCATAATAAGCTAATTCCTTGTTTGCATTTTTTTTTCCTTCCTAGCAGTTTCAGATTTGTAGCTGTTTATTTCATACAAATTAAGTCATGCAAAGGAGGCAGGCAAGTAGTAATGCACGGCGAGGAGGGAACTTTTCGTTTGTGGGGGCCCTACAATCGAAATCGAAATCATCCCCGTGGTTGTCCATTGGCCTTGTCCTTTTGGTAATTTCTTTTTCCATGTCCAAACATCAGCTCCTTGTCTACCATGTTATTTATATGATAATTAAGGATCAGAATTATTCAGACTTTATGTTTTTTCACAGGGAGCGTTCCTTCTTATAGCCTACACTTATAGTGGCTCAGGTTTGTGTATGATTTATAATTTTATACAAACTTTATTCACTTTGACTAATAGAAAATTTTATGTTCTTACCAATTTAGGTGTGTTTGCAGGTGACAACGTATCAGCATTCAGCAGGGTCGAAGGTAAACATTTTTGGTCGTCATTATCCTCTACTTCCCTTGTTTGGATTCCATATTTTTAGTCTTCTAGTTTATGCTTGATGGTTGTTCCATTGAATTTAAGCCATCATATTGGTTCCTTGATTTACTTGGTTAAGGATAAACCAAAGCCTGTTTAATACTTAAAAAATCAATTATGATCTCCTAGAAAACACTAGATCTCAATTCCCGCTTCATATCATAGGTGACTATTCATGCACAATGGAAGTGCAGAGAGCAATACCGTTGTTAAAGAAAGCATATGGTGATAGCATGCGCAAAGTCTTGCATGTTGGTCCCGACACTTGCTCAGTGGTCTCCAATTTGTTGAAAGAAGAGGAAACCGAAGCATGGGGAGTAGAACCATATGATATAGAGGATGCTGATGTACACTGCAGGTCTCTTGTGCACAAAGGCATTGTCCGTGTGGCTGATATCAAGTTCCCTTTACCCTATAGAGCAAAGTCATTTTCTCTTGTTATTGTTTCAGACGCATTGGACTATCTCTCTCCTAAATACTTGAACAGGACTCTTCCGGAACTGGCAAGGGTCTCTTCTGATGGTCTTGTTATTTTTACAGGTAGCTTTTTATTTATGTAGTTTTCCCTGGATCAGTACAGTAATGTGTTGAAATTACAATCTTCGGCTTACTTGATTGTCATGATAATTCTAGGTCCGCTTTGTATTTGTACTTTAATAGATGTTCTACTGACACGAGTATCTTTTTTGCTTCCTTGTATGGTTAAGGTTCCCCCAGTCAACAGAGAGCAAAAGTATCAGAGTTGTCCAAGTTTGGACGGCCTGTAAGTTGCTAAATGCTTCTGTCTATCATACTCATTTTCCTAATTGTTTAAAAATTATGTCACTTACAATAATAGGAAGAAATGTTGATTGATCAATCTATAAGTTGAAGCAGCATATTACAAAATCAGCTTTATGATATTATATGACCTGCTTGTTTGATGTTATGCTGTCTGGGTTTTGATTTTATAGTTTTTTAATCTGAATAAGTATATGATTTCCTAGTGTTGAGTGTTTGATATGACTGATATTTTTATGCATTGAAGGCCAAAATGCGTAGCTCGTCATGGTGGATTCGTTTCCTCATTCAAATCAGCTTAGAAGGGAATGAAACTGCTTTGAAGAAGTTCGAGCAAGCTGCATCCAAGAGGTCATATAAGCCAAGCTGCCAAATATTCCATCTCAGCTCATACCATTGATACCTTAGGCAGGTCTTTTACTTTTTTTTATTTTTTATTTTTACTTTTGGGAATTCTCATGATATAATCCGAAGAAAAGAAGGGATTTCAAGGGGAGGAAGCAGATTTTCGATGTAACACGCTATGTTATTAATGTTATTTGTTTAATGTATTTGTTTAATGTTATTAATGATTTTATCATTACGTCACTGTGTTCTTAAACAGCATAAAACCCTAATTGTTATTCTGTTTGATTGAGAGATATAAATGATTGATTAATACAAATTTGCTATGATTTCCTTGATAGTTTGATATTGTTGCTCTTCTTCTCACAACCCTTTACCAATAATCACCACAAGAGCACTTCCCTCCATTGAAGCAATGAAATCTATGTGCATCCCTAACAGTGATTTGCCTCTTGGCAAAAAGTGATATAAACTTTATAGCATTATGACAATCACCACACATTCTCAAGTTCTTAACCACAAGTATAGCCTCCCCATCTCTAGTTGAAAGCAACCCAAAAGCCACAGCTAGTTTTTCACTATGATGCCATAGCTTCAATTCCTTCTCTCCTTTCACCTCCCTGCCATCATCATCTCTCACCAAAGCCCATCTCACATCTGGTACATACCCCATCTTCTTTATCCTCCTTAACATCTCTTCCAAGTATTCATGAATCTCCTTCAACATAGGGTGAGAACTATCTTCTGCAACAAAAACATGGGTCCTTCTATTCACTTCTATCCAACTACAGCCAGGCTTTTTCTTCACCCCTCGGTCTCGCATAAGCTTCCGGATCGATGCCACTTCTTCCCATCTACCATTATTAGCATACATAGTTGCTAGAATCACATAAGGTGTAGCATTTGAAGGTTCTAGTTCAAGAAACCGATTTGCCGCCTTGATAGCTAGGTTCATATTTCCATGTGTTCTACAAGCACCCAACAGGGCGGCCCAACCGATTTTGCCTGGGCTAAACGGCATAGTTTCAATCAGCCTCTCTGCTTGATCCAGTTGACCTGCTCGGCCCAGAAGATCTATCATACAAGAATAGTGTTCTACTTCCGGTTCGATGCCGAACTTCTCCTTCATCATACGAAAATACATTTTACCCTCATCGACTTTTCCAGTGTGGGCACAGGCAGAAAGAACTGAGACAAAAGTGATACTGGTGGGCCTAATATCTGTAGCCAACATATGTTGAAATAGATTTAATGATTCTAAGCCAATCCCGTGTTTTGCATAACCCGCAATCATTGAATTCAAAGATACCTCATTACGCTCTGGCATTCTATCAAATAGCTTTCTCGCATCTTTTAGATTTCCACATTTTGAGTACAATGCAATAAGAGCATTGTTCACGGAAATTCGATTACAAGGGATATCACATTTGAAGGTCAAAGCATGAATTTGGTTTCCTTGAGAAGGCGATGACAAGTTGGAACAAGCACTTATCACGCAAACAAAGCTACAATCGTCCGGCCGAAAACCGGCCTGTTGCATATCCCGGAAACAGTGAAGAGCATCTTCAGAAAACTCCTCATCTTGAGAATACCCAGAAATTATCGTGTTCCAGAGGATTAAATCTGGTGCAGAAATCTCTTCGAAAACTTTCCTACAACCTGAAATCCCACCCGAGCATTTTGAATATAAATCAATCAACCCACTACCCACATGAGAATTATGATGGAAACCGGTTTTGATCAGCCTAGCATGGACTTGAAGCCCGCCCGATAGATCTTTCAAGGAAGTAAACGCGGTCAAAACGCTCGCCCACGTAAACAAGTCAATGGTCAGACCCAAGTCAACCATTTCCTGAAACAAGCCAACTGCCTTCGACCCTTCCCTATGTTGCCCATATGCCACAAGCATTGAATTCCAAGACACCACATCTCTTACCTCACCCATCTCATAAAACACCATCTTAGCCTCATTCAAAAACCCGTTCTTACTATAATAAGTCAAAAGTGAATTGTTGACCGAAGCATACGAGTCAAACCCACCTGAAACTGTAACCGAATGTAACTGACTGATCAAAACGATATCATCACTACAAGCCGTAATCACTCCAGAAAGCGTAAACCCATCTGGATCAAAACAAGCCATTTCTCTCATCTCCAAAAACAAGTCTAAAGCGGGTCCCTTCTCTCCACGATCAGCATAGGCTGAAATGAGGGTGTTAAATGAGACGAGGTCTGGTTGGGGAATCTGATCGAACAGCTGGCGGGCAATGTGTATATGAGATTCTTTAGCGTAGGCAGAGATAAGGGCGTTGAAGGAGAAGATGTTTGGGGTGTGGGTATGATTAAAGACGGCGTGGGCGGCGGACAGGCGGCGGCATTTGGAGTAGACAAGGAGGAAGTGGTTGGAGAGGTAAGTAGATAGAGGAATGGTGTTGGATTTGAGGTATATGGCGTGAAGGGTTTTGCCCGTTATGAGGTCTCTTTCTGATATGCATGCTTTCAAGAGATGGCGGAAGTTTTGGAGCGTCCAAGAGATTTGGTTCATCGAAATTATGCCGAGTTCATGGCATTGTGGGAGGGAGGGGGGCTTGTCTCAGTCATAACTCATAACCTTTCCTCTGTTTCGATTTACATTTTTCATTTGTGACCGTTTTTACCGTTGTAATGCGTACCAAACTACATGTCGTCTCATTACTAAAATATCCGACAGCATGTCGTATGGAACGACAGTTGTAAAGGGATTAAAGAAGAGCACTTCTAGACAAAACACAACACATGCCCATTAAAGAAAATGATCATTATTCATGCATGGAGACGACCAAGATCATCAAACTGAATTCAATGTCCTGTACAATATCTGTCTGAGAGAGAGAGAGAGAGAGAGAAAAGGAAGAAGACAGGGGCCAACTGTGAAGAGGGTGAATATGGAACATATAGACAAGTGTCTCCTGTGAAGAAGGCTTGATTTCAATATTGACGTGTTCATCATGTTAGTTGTCATCACGGAGCTATAACTCTATATACTTCACATGTCCTAATAACCCATTTTCTACTACAAAACCACGTGCATGGCTGATTGGATCCTTATAATCTAATCTCATATATATACATATACATATAGAATATAGATACACTACAATATATGATATTCCTTCATGTATTATATATATACCTAAGTTTAACTCAAACATGTGGTTAATCCAGTGGACTTGCTGTAAAGGAAATAACCCAACTGATTAGCAAATATTTTTGGTGATCAACGTATGTACATGTTTCCATTTTAGTTTCAAAGAAAGCTGTGCTGAAAAGCGAGAAGATTGAGGTTAACATAAAAGAGAGGAATGGTAATTGGTATAAGCCATAAGGTGGCAGACATGAAATACAGGAGCGTAGTGCAAACTGGGAACATAGGGACCCGATTTTGGGCAAAGTTTTTTTCTTTATTTAAGGTCGGATTTTGGTTCGACCAAAGTGGGCTCATGATCTGGTCCAATCACCGTCTCCGAGATTTCTGTCGGAAAAGCCTTCTATTCTCTGTTGCTATGATGATATAAATCTCTTTCTCTCATACATACATATAGTTAATTATCTTCGCTTTTTTCTTTGTTTCTTTTGATCAAGACCTTGTATATATGTAAGGAGAATTCTCCTTAAGTCACAATACTTTCGTAATGGATTTGAAGAGCTTAATATAGGCTGTCAAGCAGTCGGAAAGCTCATTTTCTTTGTTGCCAAACAACTATCTGCCGTCATTATTATATAGTATCTACCTTCGTAATAATCATATAATTTGACTGGAAATTTAGAAATATTTCAATTATTCGGCTTTTTTTTTTTTGTAATAAAATTTTAAATACTACGACTTTGTTTGTTTTCCTCTCACTGTACGATTTGGGAATTTAAGAATATGTTACAGTATTTGAGTCAAAATAACAAAATCAACGATTAATAACCATAGAAAAACAAGTTTACATAATTAATATACAAATTAATCAGATATTTCGGAAAACACACCTCGAACTTTCCTTCACAAACAAATTATAACTTACTATATAAAAGTAAAAGAAATGGGGACCAAAAGAAAAAAAAAAGTGTTTAGTCTAAACATATAGTAATTGCATGCATTATTTTATATTATATATATATATATATAACTTGTAACGCTCTAATCATTTTTCATAAACGGTGGAGAAAACCAGGGTAGAGACTATACTATATAGTATAAACACAAACATATACAAATTAGAAAATAATTCCGTTTGAAATTTCTCTGTCGTCATCTCCACGTGGATTCTATCTAGTCATAACGCTAACTATATATAAACCTGATCCTAGCTCTGGAAATCGCCATCAACGCTCTCTCTCCTTCTCTCTCTCTCATCAGTTTCAACTTTCATGTTTTCTTAATCCTCTCTTTTGATTTTTGGTTCATTCTTTCTTTCTTCAAAGGCTAGAGCTATATTATATAATTTAACATATATTATTAATTAAAAATGAGTGATCTGTTGTCAAGAAAGGCCACGTGTAACTCTCACGGACAAGATTCACCATACTTTCTAGGGTGGCAGGAATATGAGAAGAATCCTTATGACGAGGTTCGTAATCCCAATGGAATTATTCAGATGGGTCTTGCAGAAAACCAGGTAATTAATTATTATTAATAATGTTTTATAATATATATATATATATATATGTGTGTGTGTATGTAAGCATGTATGCATGGAGATTACATTTTTCTTTTTCTTATCATTTTCATTCTCAATGCATGCAATTTCTGACTCCCCCGTCTCATTCTTGTATTTATTACAGCTCTCCTTTGATCTTCTAGAATCATGGCTGTCGGAAAACCCAGACGCCGCCAGTTTCAAGAGGGATGGAGAATCCATATTTAGAGATCTTGCTCTCTTCCAAGACTACCATGGCATCCCTGCCTTCAAGAAGGTAATCAACTTGTGTGCGTATATGAACATAAGGGATAATTCATCGTGGATACCTCCGCTTACTCCAAATTAAATAGATGTCATTTAATTTTTAAGATGATATCAGAATACTCGATTTTATATTAAAACAGCCGATAGATACCACAATTTTAATTTTTTGGACTTTCAAACTTGGGAAAATATAAATCAATATGCATTATTTTGCTTGTTTCCTGATAAATTACATTTTTTAGACAACCCATAACTTAATAATTTCATGTTACTTACGAGTTTAGGAAAGCAGTTACACTAGCAATCGGCATATTTTTGTTACCACATTCAATGTTAAACATAGTTGATTAATCAAGAAGTTAATGATCTCTAATCACCACCTAATGCATATACTTAAACTTGATTTACTATTAATGTACCATGCACCGATCCAAGATATATGCCGAAGCCGAAGCTAATTAGTTTTATAATTAATTTGCACTTTTTCCTTTCAGGCATTGGTTGAATTTATGTCTGAAATTAGAGGAAATAAAGTAAGCTTTGATCCGAACCGCATAGTCCCGATGGCCGGTGCAACTTCCGCTAACGAGATTCTAATATTCTGCCTTGCCGAACAAGGCGAAGCCTTTCTTCTTCCCACCCCATATTATCCAGGGTCCGTACTTATTCATGCATATACAAAACATTTTATAAACTAAACACATTTTATATTAATTGTTTAGATCTTAAATATTAATTTGTCCCTAATCAATATCTAAATTTGCTTGGTGTTTAATTCTTTCAGGTTTGATAGAGATCTCAAGTGGCGAACGGGTGCTAAAATTGTACCAATTCACTGCACAAGCTCTAATGGCTTCAAAATCACTGAATCCGCCTTAGAACAAGCCTATGAAGAAGCCCTAAACCGTAATTTGCTAGTCAAAGGTGTCCTAGTCACCAACCCATCAAATCCACTTGGCACAACGATGAGTCGGACAGAACTAAACCTCCTTGTTACATTCATTACTTCAAAAAATATCCACCTAATAAGCGATGAAGTTTATTCCGGCACAGTTTTTAAATCTTCACCCCATTTCTTAAGCATCACAGAGATTCTGAAAGAGAGAAATCTTCAAAACGATGACGTTTCAAAAAGAGTTCACATAGTTTATAGTCTTTCGAAAGATCTAGGTCTACCCGGTTTCCGTGTCGGTGCAATTTATTCGAACGATGATGTCGTTTTGGCTGCGGCAACTAAAATGTCTAGCTTTGGATTAGTCTCTTCCCAAACTCAATACCTACTATCTGTTTTGCTTTCGGACAAGAAATTTACCATGACTTATATTGATGAAAACAAAAGGAGGTTAAAATTAAGACAGGAAATGCTTGTTTCTGGTTTACGGAGAGCCGGGATTGATTGTTTAGAAAGCAATGCTGGCTTGTTCTGTTGGGTTGACATGAGGAAGATGATGAAGTCAAACACGTTTGACTCAGAAATGGAGGTTTGGAAGAAGATTGTTTATGATGTCAGGTTGAATATTTCTCCGGGGTCTTCTTGTCATTGCTCTGAACCGGGTTGGTTTCGTCTTTGCTTTGCTAACATGTCCGAGGAGACTCTAGATCTTGCGATGCAACGTTTGAGATCCTTTGTTCTTGCAGGGGAATCAAGTAGTACTTTTGCGAGAGTTCGTGATCAAAATAATTATTGTCACAATAATAATTCAAAGAATCCGAGGAGGAAATTAATTATTGGCCGGAAGTGGTTTTTCCGGTTACCAGGTCAAGATCGCAATTGTATGATTGAACGATGATATGGTTGGTATCTATAGATATCTGTCGGGTAACAGTTACATATGTCATATGTGATGTAAGAAAGTTATAAGAGTTTGATATGATGACAAGTTGCTTAAGTTAAACTCTTGCTGACTTATATTACTAAAGATTAATTACTTTTTGGTAGGAACTAAGATCTCGTGTAAGATATATTTGGGATATTTTGATTTAGGGCATTGAATTTCCGCTTAATGAAGGAACATACACATTAAGTGCACTCAGTCCTAGCTATATGAATCGGTCGAGCTACTAGACTTATAAAATAACATTGTTTTGTGCCAATTAAGTGGTTGATTATTGTGTTGGAGAGATAAGAATTACAAAAGTCAAAGGCATAATTTAATGTTTATATTAAGGTTTCTAGCTTTAATCCTAACTTGATCAAGGGCAAATCATGACCATCTTACATAAATGGTTGACATTTGACAAAACAAAAGGTTGACTTTACAACTTTAGGGCTCGAAAACAGTCCTGATCCATTCGGTTTGTTTTAAGTAGAAGAATTTTGGTCTATTTTGATCAGGTCTTTGTTGACTAGACCTGATCAGGATGGATGAATGCATGCATGCGCACAATTAGGAGGCACAACATTAACTTCATCTACATTACATACATACATGCATACATATATATATATATATATATATATAGCTTGTATTAAAATCTACTAAATACATAGATATGCATTTAGATATCATACACTTAACCTACGTACCATTATATATACGGCTTTCTTGAATTAGTAGTCTTAAATGAATCTAACCAGACACTACATGCATATATCTATTTTGGAACTGTTTGAAGTCTTGTAACATATGATATAGCAATACTCTTATATAATATTGATCATTAATTAATGATATCAATCTTTAGGAATAAGTATGTAGAGATTTTGGGTCCAACTGATCAACATTTAAGATATTTCGGCAGGTACGTCGTTATGTTCGTTTGGTGAGACGATTCGTTAGCTATCTATTTGTTCGAGTACTTTTTCCCAATCGGGCGTTTGGCTAATTTTGGGGATTGAAGTCTTGATCATTTGTAGATGATATTTGAATTTACGATCGTGTCTACATCATTCTTCGTCCATGGACGTAGACTTTATAGCCGACCATGTAATCGTTTGTGTTCCGTTGTATTTTCAGTTCATATCTAATATTTCTACAGTAACTCAATCTTTAAGGCTGGAGTTATAACACTAATGATTTTCCTTGAGGAGTGAGAACTTTCCGGGAAAATGCTAAGGGACCTGAAAGTTTTAAGTGCGGTACCATCATGTCATGACCATCTTTAAGGGACCGTAACATTGCTTTTAACCAAAAATTGAGTTCCCTGCAATTGAATTGCTTCCAAAGTGGGTGAATTTATCCCTCTTATTCCGCTCAAATATATATCAACATTGAACAGAAAGACAGACAGTGTTTAATTAATTAATTTAATTTGGTCCCTCTATATAACCTTTATAGTTCATTTACGTACATCACTCTCATTAAAGCATAACTTTTCTAATTAAGACAATGATTATACGTACAGATTGTCTCACACTCACATCCATATTTTAATGCTTTATAAATTAATATACAAGATATTACCCCCAAAAAAAAAAACTAGTGTGATGATGCATGAGAGGGTTGAGTAGAAAATATCGCTGCAACCGAAACTGTTCTGTTCCGGCTTCTATTGGTAAGTGTTTGGTTGGTGTTTTCCCACGAAATGGCTTTTAACATTTATCTTATGGACCCTTCCGTCTCTTCCTTTTCTTTTTTTTCCCTCCACCTTTTTTGTTGTTGTTTTGGGGTAAGTTACGACTAGTTCCACTATTTAGGTATAATGACATTTTTTTGTCTTTGTTATGCCAATTATTATTTATTTTTTCCTTTTTTCAAATGCGAGGTTATAGAAAGATAATTCCTATAAAGTAATATATGATAGATTATAATAAAGAAATAAAATAAATAAATACAACACAAGGTTCGGTGCACCATCCTACCACCACCGAACAATACTAAGGTCGATGCAATGGTGGTCAGAGCCCCCCATTAGATGAGGACTAGTAATGGGGGTGGTGATTGGTGCGGTGGCCACCACACCGATCAAATGCTAGAATTTGAAACCTTTTTGTTTGGTAAGTGACTCTATAAGTGCAATTTAGTTTAAAATATTGACTTTTTATCTCCTTGATCCAAATATATTGACTCCAATGCCATTAACTTTCTCTCATCATTTCCGATTTACTGCAATTGGTTTGAAGGTAATTGAACTAGTAAATCTTGACTTATGGCTAGATCTAGCCTATATTGAATTTTGGATTCTATTTCTGTTAAGGATTTTGTTTCTGTCAAGCATTTTGTTTTCGATCCTTTCCAAGTTCAAATTGAGTTGCTTCACCTTCAAGTAAGTTTGAAATGGTTGTTTAGACATCAGACTTCGAGTTCCAACTTGAAGAGATCCATCAATTCAAATTGGTTGGTTTTTAACTCAAAGCAAAAAGCTATTTTCTACGGAAACAACTTTTGTACTTGTTGCTGAATTTGTGTGTTTAGTTGTGCTAAGTACTATTTTGGTGTCTATTCATTACTTTCTTAATATTAATGGAAGTATCATGCTTGCACTTAAGCAAGTAAGCAAAATAGCTGAAATCAATTAGTGTTCTATTTTGCATTTAAAAACTTCAATATTCCAATATGGTATGAGATCTTATTTCTTGAGGGGTTTGATCATCATTCAATCTTCATTATTCCTCATTTAATCGTTCATAACAAAAGTCCAGATTCTAATCTACTCAAACCTGAAAATCGTCCATGTCTACTAACAGTGTGAACGTAACTTCTTCACCTGTTTTCAATGGGAAGGATTATCATATATGGAATGACAAAAATGCAAAACTACGTTATTGCATTTGATCTATGGAAAGTAGTTGATGAAGGCTATGAACCTCCTACTTAAGATGAGCACCTGACTATCAACCAGTTAAGGACATAAAAGGAGAAAAGATTAAAAACTTCAGAGCTCTTACTGTCATCAAATCTGTAATCTCAAACGAGATACACACTAGAATTCTTGGCATAAAAAATTCCAAAACTACATGGGATGCACTCCAAGCAAATTCCATGAGACAAAAAGAGTAAGAGCAGCCAACTTACTTACTATAAGAAAAGACTTTTGAAGATCTAAGAATGAGAAATGATGAGCCTTTCAAATCTTATGTGGATAAGCTAAATGAGATTGTAAGTCAAATGAGGATATTAGGTGATGTAATCAATGAAAGCTCAGTCGTGAACAAAGTGTTGGTGAGTTTACCCTCCAAATTTGACTCAAAGATAGATGCAATAGAAGAAAGTAAGGATCTTTTAACTTTCACTATGAATGAACTCATGGGTTCTCTTTAAGCAAAAAAGAAGAGACATACCAACATATCTTAATCAACCTCAGAAGGAACTTTCTTTGCAACTCAAAAAAGGCCTTGAAAAAATGACAATCGAGCAAGCAGTTCCAAAATAACAACTGATGTAAACAAGAAGAAGGAACACACTTGCAACATTTGTAAGAGAAAATGTCACTTTAAAAAGACTTGTTGGAATAAAGGCAAACCTCAATGTTTTTATTGTAAGAGATTTGGATATGTAGAGAGAGATTACAGGAAAAAGAAGTATGAAGCTGATAATAAAAGTTCTGAGCAAGCAAGTCAGATGAAAATAAAGAAAATGCTTTCATGGTCTCTCAGTTCAAAAGACTAAGACATAAGCATGAATGGTTGACTGATAGTGGCTACATAAACCAGATGACTTTCAACAAGAAGCTTGTTCCAAGCATATACATGTCAATCAAAACCAATATCATTATTGGTAATGGTGAAGCAGTAAAGGAAAAAGGAAAATGCACTGTATTTGTGAAGACATGCGATAGAGCAAGAATAATAAAAAATGTTCTATATATTTCTAATCTGGATCAAAATCTTCTTAGTGTGGGACATATGATGGAAAATGGTTGTTGTCTTACTTTCCAAGAAGAATACTGTAGAATCCAAGACTAAAAAAAAGTTGATTGCTTATATTTGAATCAACAATAATGGCTTTTCTCTAAACTGGGGAAAAAGGTGACCAAAAGGCTATGGTGAGTAAAGCTGATGAATCATGGCTATAGCACAGAAAGTATGATCACTATGATTTAAAGAAATTGAGTAGTCTGAGCTCAAAAGCTCTAGTAGAAAACATTCCTCAATTACAAGTTCAAATTCAAGTATGTGAATGATGTTAACTTGGAAAAATGAAAATGGAGCGGTTTCCCATTAACCAAGCCAATACTGCATCTAAGAAGCTGCAAATTGTTCACTCAGATGTATGTGAGCCTGTGAAGGTTCTCTCCTTGAATAATAACAAATTCTTTCTGCTATTCATAGACGATCAAATAAGGTTTGGCTAGATTTATTTCCTGAAGAACAAATTTGAAGTGTTTGATATGTTTAAGAAGTTTAAGGCAATGGTTCAAGAACAATCAGAGAAAAAGATCAAGGTTTTAAGGATTGATAATGGTGAGGAATACACATCTTATGAGTTCAAGCTTTTCCATGGAGCACATGACATTGTTGACCAATCGACAATACCTTACTCCCTTCAGCGAAATGGTGTTGTTAAAAGAAGAAACAAAACTGTAATATGAATGAGTATAAGCATGTTGTTTGAAAACAAGACTCCCAAAAGATTATGGGCAGAAGCAACCTACACATCTGTTTATGTGTTAAACAGACTGCCTACCAAGTTAGTGGAATGGAAAACTCCATACGAAGCATGGAACAATCACAAGCCATCTGCCTCACACCTAAAGGTATTTAGCTCAACTTATTTTACTTATGTTCCTGATGTCAAAAGGAACAAGCTTTCAGAGAAATCAGAAAAGTGTATCTTAGTGGATTATAATACTATAGTACAAAAAGAAAAAGATATAGAATCTACAATCCAATGTCCAACAAGGTAATAGTCAGCCGAGATGTAACTCTTGATGAGCTATTAAGGTTCAACTAGGACAATGAAGATGAAGATAATACATAATTACTGCATAAGGAGTAATCTGTGTCAATTGTAGATCTGTCAGATGAAGAAAATGAGCTTGAAAATCTACGGTTCAAGAACATTGATGATGTATATCAAAGATGTAACTTGGCCATCTCTGAACCTAGGAGCTATGATGAAGCCAAAGGTAATTTGAATTGGGAACAAGCAATAAAGAAGGAGATTTCTATTATCAACAAAAATGAAACATTGAAACTGACTAAGAAACTAGAAGACAAGAAGGTTATTGGGATGAAATAGATTTTTAAAGTCAAACTCAATCCAGATGGAACCTTCAATAAGCACAAAGCTAGACTTATGGTTAAGGTGTATTCTCTACAACAATGAGTTGATTATGGAGACGCTTTTGCTCCTGTTGCAAGACTAAATACAATCAGAATGTTAATTGCAATGACAACCTATAAAGGATGAAAAATTTCTCAACTTGATGTCAAGTCAGCCTTTCTAAATAGCTATCTTGATGATGAGATCTATGTAGATCAACCTGATGCATTCATCATGAAAGGAAAGGATGATCAAGTTTATAAACTTCACACAGCTTTATATGGTCTGAAACAAACATTAAGAGCTTGGTATGAAAGAATCAATGGCTATCTCATCAACAAAAGTTTCTTAAGGAGTGAAAGTGATCAAACTCTATATATCACCAAGTTAGGTAGCATGAAATATTCCTTAGGATGGAAATTCATCAACTTTCTGATGGAATCTTCATATCTCAAGATAAATATGCCAATGATCTGCTAAAAAAATTTAGGATGGAAAACTCTAAGGTTGTTTCCACGCCATTGGTTTTTGGTAAAAAAATGTCTAAATCTGATAGTTCAGAAAGGATATATTCCATAAGCTGTAGGAGTCTTATTGGAGAGCTCATATATCTAACAGCTACCAGATCTTATCTTATGCAAGCTCCCTGCCTACTTTTAAGGTTTATGCACGAGCCAACTCAATTGCGCAATAAAGCTGCTAAAAGGATCCTCAGATATCTCAAAGGGTTCATCTTCAAATAGAACCCGGTATGAGAATGGGGAAATGAATCTTCATGGCTATATGGATAATGACTAGGCTGGTTCAGTTGATGATATGAAAAGTACATGTGGATTTTATTTTTTACTTGGTTCAGGGGTGTTCAGATGGAGCTCTAAGAAGTAGCAAGTTGTTGCTCAATCAATAGTTAAAGCAGAATACATTTATGCAGCTTCAACTGCAAATCAAGCAACATAGATAAGGAAGATGATGATTTATTTGGGATTAAAAAAGAAGGAGCCTTCAACAATCTACTGTGATAGCCTATCTATTATTTCCATCTTTGAAAATTCGATTCAATTTGGTAAGACCAAACATTTATTGATCAAATTTCATGTGATTAAGGAGTTGATCAAAAATTAAAAAATAAGGTTAGAATTTAGCAACTTTGAAATTCAGAATGTAGACATTTTCACTAAGCCTCTCTCAAGTTTTAAATTTGATTATTTCAAATATAAATTGAGAGTCAGTCACAAAACAATAAAAGAGAAGTGTTTGAAACCTATCTGTGAGAGCAATTTAGCTCAAAATGCTGACTTTTTGACTCCCAAATTCAAAAATGTTGACTCCGATGTCATTAGCTTTATCTCATTATTTATCACTTTCTATGATTGATTTGAAAGCAATTTGATTAATAAATCTTAACTTATAGGCAGATCTAGCCTACACTACATTTTAGATTCTATTTCTATCAAGCATACTATTTTTTATCCTTTCCAAGTTCAAATAGAGTTTCTTTATTTTCAAGCAAGTTTGAAACGGTTTGTTAGACATTAGACTTCGAGTTCTAGCTTGAAGGGATCCATCAATTTAGATTGGTTGGTTTTTAGCTCAAACAAAAAAGTTATTTTTTGTAGAAATAGCTTTGGTACCTGTTGTTTTTGTATGTTTTGTTGTATTAAGTACTCCTTTGATGTATATTTATATTTTGTTCCCTTTAATTCATATTAATTAGAGATATTTCAGTTTGTTTTTATTTTAGTTGTAATTACTTTCTTACAAGTAAGCAAAATAGCATAAATCAATTAATATTCTATTTTGCATTTAAAAACTTCAATATTCCAACATGCTCATCCCTATTGCATAAGGCATTCTAGTAAAAGGATTCGGACAGGTAGTTAAGCCTCAAAAGCCCAGCATTGAAGTGACTGGGTTGCCATCCTAAATCCAGTTTAAGGAACATTGAGCCCCTAACAAGCACAAACATGAAAGCCTGTGAAAAGCCCAAATCTTCAAGGCCCAGTCGGGAAGTTCACTCATTAGTCTGATAATCTGTTTAATAATTTAATTAGCTCTTAAGCCATTGGTTAGTTGATGCCTAAATATTAGACTACAATTACGTATCTATATATATATATATATATAGATGACCCTGATTCTGAAATATACGGATAAGATTTAAGACATGCCCTCAGTCGATTACATGACAAAGAGTATTATCTTCTTCTTCTTTGTCCAAAGCATTTTTCTGTCCCAAAACACTTGGACTAAATTAACAATCATCTCCATGCATGTTAGTGAGTGTCAATTCAATGAGTGAGATTAATTAGTTTAATATTAGGGCAATGTAGAACTAATTAGCTAGCTAGCTCGAAAGGCTGCTACGAAAACCATCTGGGGTCTAGGCTTTTTTGTCTTCGCATTATGACTTTATTATTGACTCAATCAAGGTCCATTTAGTTAACCTTAATTTAATGTTAATTACTGTCATGTCATTGGTCACTTGATATAATTAATTATGTGCTCCTCAAGAAAAGGTAGCTTATCACTTCTTTTCAAACTTCAAAATTTTCTTGGTTGATAATTAATTAAATATTTAGAATAATATATTAATAATATTTTATTTAATATTTAAGTAGATCCTAATTAATAATAAAACCTATAATGATATCTTAAATAATAATAATACTAATAATTATTATTATTATTATTTTATTAGTTATAGCTTCGGAATTACCGACATGCTATTTTACTCATCAAGATAAACCAAGTAATGGTCTAGCGATTAATGATTAGTAATTTCGTCTTTACAAGCTAAGAAGCGTCAAAGGGTTTAACAAAAAGTGATACCGACAAATTTTTTTTTGTTTGTGTCATAAATATATATACCTAAGTCCTAACGCATGTAGGCTTTCTAGGGTGATTGATTGGGTTAAAAATTAGATGGTATTAGTCCTAATAAGTTGGTATTAGTCCTAATAAGTTGGTATTAGTGAAGAATATCCTTAAACTTTACGTGTTAATTAGGTCGCATATAGAGATGTTGGAGTCTATTATTGACGTTCTATACTAATACTGCTTTTAGATCTCTCATCATTGATGTCATTGCTTACATGTATAATTCATCTCATTGTCTTCTTCTTCCTTTTTTGGGCCAAACATCTTATTATCTTCTTGAATCATTTTATTTATTTATTCAACCTATGTTTTGATTGATATGGAATTTTAAGTGAATTTTGACAATACAAAATAAGTAAATTTAAAGGCTCCTAATAACATAAGAACATGGAGCTATGTTTGTAATTAATAGTCCACATATATATGTAGAAACACAATCTTTCATTTGATTTCTTTCAAGATACGTAAGTTTTTGAGTATGAGACAAGAATCCCGTATCATTCCATATCGAAAATATAAATTTTAAGAATTTGGTCTCCTATCGACATTTGCAACTCTTGCAGGCTTGTCTCAACCACTTACATATAACGAGGTTGATAGGGGGAAGACCGTTGATGTAGTTGAAGGTAGTGAAACCTAGGTTTAGGAGGGTGCCAGGGCGACATTTTGATCAGAATGCCAAATTTTTATCAAGGATGCATGCAAAGAAATAGTTTATAAAATCACCCTTTAATTTACTTGCTTAGCTAGTAAAGGAATTATGAGACATTCATTTCATGGATTCTTTTTTTACTTGTAATAATCAATTGATAGACTGTTATCATCTCATGTACAGTGATTAATTACTTACATTCTGGTTTTGTTGTTTTCCAATAATTTAAATTCTTAGTTTATTGTTGACTGTCAAGTGCCAACTCCTTCCTGTTGGCACACTCGACGTGCATGATAGCCCGCAAATTGCAGGTTAAAAAGAAAAACGTTATTAGATAAAATAGAATTATATATAATGATTCAAAATCCAACGCCAATACAAATCTAGAAACCTAAAACCCCTCCTACATCAACTGCTTATAATGTTATTGCATTCCATGATATCTTGAGTACTGAGGATCTTGAAAAGCAGCAGCAGCAGCATCTTGTGTTATCATAGGTGCTTGTAATTGGCAACAAGCTGCCTCATAGTCTGAAACCAGCAAATGATCATGATCAGGACAATTAACCATGGAGCCGATGCTCATATGATCTCCTCCCCAGCTCCTCATAGTACTACTCTCCCCAGAAGTACTGGTTTTGTTGCTGTTGGCCCCATTGATCATGTTGTACCCGTAAAAACCGTCAAACCCGTCTAGCTGTTCCGGATGATCTCTATAACCCAATTCTCCAAGTAATTGATCGGCTGAAAAATCCTCAATTAGTCCTCGAAACGTATCATAATATTGTATGTTACCAGGACTAGTAGTTGTAGTAGTACTAGTACTATCATAGAGTACCTGATCATCTTGGGTTAGTAAAATTTCTAGAGGAAATTGGGAATTAGCTTCTAGTGGAAGCTGAAGATGTACTATAGATGGATCAGGCCAGTATGGGGTACTAAATTGGTTCACCATTAAGCAGGCAGGATCAATACTATTGAGTAGATTAAGATTTTCGTTTTCCTTCTTGATCAAGCTGTTTCTTCGAGCCGAAGCTAGTTGCTCTTTGCGCTGCTTTCCGAGAAGCTTCTTCTTCAGCGTCGTGTTCCAGTAATTCTTGATGTCATTATCTGTTCGTCCCGGCAACTGAGCTGCTATTATAGACCACCTATACATATCGATGCGCAAAAATTAATATCACTTATTTTCGAACAGTTTAAACTTTTAAAACAAAATACTCTACTCTATATATGTACCTGCTTCCGATACTTATATAGAGATTGCAAATGAGGTCATCTTCCTCCTCTGAGAATCGGCCGTGCCTGATGTTCGGCCGGAGATAATTCAGCCATCTCAGGCGGCAACTCTTTCCACACCTCTTAAGCCCTGATGAAAATTAAACACAAGCTGTTAATTCCTCAACGCTTCCTAAAAAAGTATGATAATTTATAATAATTGCAAGGAATTAGATGAAGAAATGTTCGAATTATATACCTATTTTCTGCGGTAAGGAGATCCAGTTGCCGCCGGTTCCGTTCTGGTCGATGTAAGACTTGAGTTTGGCATCTTCGTCAGGTGACCATGGACCTTTCTTCACGTTTGCCTTGTCACAGCAAGGAGCTCTCCCCATTTTGGATTCTTTCTTCCTTGCTTTGATTGAATGATGTGAGGTGAATGCTAATATATGTAGATAGGTAAAAGAAGTACTCCTGTCACCAAATTTCAAAAAGGAAGACTTGCCCAAAAGTTTTAACAATTAAAAAATGAAAAAAAAAAAAAAATGTAACTCTATTACATAAAATACTTATATTTAAAATTTAATAAATAAATAAAATTAGAATCTGACAGAAGAAGGGATCAGGTGCTTTCTCATTGTCTTTCTTACACTATAATGTACCCGCCAGCCACCTTTGAGTGTAACTCTTTATCTTTCTAAATCATTAGGTACGTAGTTATATTAATTAATATTTTAAATACATAACCCACTACCTTAAAATATATATATAATTAATAAATAAAATAAAATAAAATCAGATGGGTACGTAGTAATATTAACGTGTCCACATATGGGTTGGAAGTTTTGAACAGTTCCACGGTGAAAAACTGGACTTGATCAAGCATTTTCTCTCTATGGTTACGTATGTATGTATTTACAGTGAAATTAGAGAATATGATGATATCACTGCCAGATGCTTTATCGTTTTTCAATGGCCAATCGTGTTATAGAGCTATGAGTTCTCTTGAATCAAGTCATAAGAAGGACAGAACACAAATTGTCTCTTCTTTTCTCGTACCTGCTTGATCCGTACATAGAGATTTGGTCTTGATTCTTTTTTTTTTTTTTTTTTTTTTAAATTTTTCTTTTTCTCTATAATTTGTTTAAGGTTTGTTTATTGATTACGAATCGCTTTCCAATTATTTCTAACTTCAACTAATTTTTTATATACAATAAAATTTTGATAAATAATTAATAACTTTGATTAAATATTTTTTTTATTCAAATTTAAAGATAATATATTAAATTTTATCAATAATTTAATTAATAAATTTTCTTACTCTCAATAATATTAATTTATCAAATTATTACTATACATATATATAGTCAACAATTTAATTCATTACAAAGCTTTTTAAACTTGTGTATAAATAATATTTATAATTATGATAAAAATCATTCATACCCATATAAAATAAACCCGAGAAAAATGAGTAACATCAAGAGGGAAAAAAAATACCATGTGGGAAATGGGCCTAAAGGAATCCTCTATTTATATACATATATATATATATATTATATATTATAGTTGGGTGACCAGACCAGCACTAAGATTGCAAATCAAAAGACCATGGTCCCAATGCATTCTCACTATTCAATTAATATATACATAATAACAAGACTATACAACATATATTTAAATAATATAACTTCTCAAGTTTGAATTTTTGCTTGTTATTGATGTGAGATCCAGTAATAGACAGATGTAGAGCAATTACAGAAAACAATTTCATATCAAGGCAGCAATAATGGATGTATCATCTGAGTAATTAATCAATTAATTACATATCTTATACTATAAAAGATAGCTATTAGATTTTTTTTTTTTTTTTTTTGAAATAATTGAATCGTAGCATGCATTCTGGTGGGGCCTGATCATATTATTTAAAAAAATAAAAATTAAAAAAAAAATTAAAAATGACAAAGATGTGTTCAGACAAGAAGTCTACTGTCATATTCAAACAATTGATACGACTCTGGTTTCTCCACGAAAACAATAACCCAGAAACATAGGCACGAGACAGGTGTAAATGGTGGAGAATAGACAAGAAGAAAGTGAGAGAAAAAAGAGGCTGACTAATTGACTTAAGATGACCTACCATAATATAAAGTCAAAAGGTAAAGTTTATTATAAGATAAGATTGTTTGAACTTTTTTTTAATATATTTTCTAACTCGATTAAATTAAGACCTTCCTTTTGATTTTCTTCACGTCTGTTTCTTCTTCATTATCTGGGCATTTATTGGGTAAAACTGCATGAGAAAAAATTTAAGTACACCCACTTTTTCGAACACGTAAAGAAGAAATAGTCTTCTTCTTAAGAATGGACCACTTAGAGCTCTATATCTCTCTCTCTAGTGTTCATATTAGTCAATACACAGCTCGAGGCCACTAACTTCTGATAGCTCTTGCTGTTCTAACGTAAGTTTAATATTTTTAAACATTTTTGCATGGACGATCAAGATCAAACTAGATAGTCAGTGAATCAGTTCATAATGGACAAACTAGTTAGTCATGAATCATGATCATCTAATCTCATTATGAAACCCTTTTTGTAATTAAATCATCATAAACATAGACATTACATTTGAGCAGATAGAAAATTACTTTACTATCTCCAATTGTATTTTTCTCTCTCGATCAACCATTAAAATATGTACACACCAACATGAGGACCACGAGGATTTCGCCAAGCATGTGAGTGTGAATCCAATGTAATCCAAATTGAGTTGTATGTATATATTTCCTTTTTGGAAGCTCAAAGCGAAGAAGAGAAGTACGTGGGTCAAAAAGTAAACGTTGTTGCAGAGAAGAAGAGAAAGTAGATAGTGTACATTGAACTTTCAACCATGATAACAATTCTGTTTGTTTTCTACACTGTAATTTCAATTGCAATTTAAAATTTTCTAATTAGTGACTATTTACTTTTGACTGCGCCGATACATGCAGCCTTTTTTTGAATAAAGTTGATTATTGTTGAAATCAAATCATAACCGTTTCGAAGTGGAGAAATTCCTTAAAATGAATCAGTATATCATGTATATTGTCAACCCGAGAAATAATCGATTGAGAATAACAGTGCCACAATTTCAAAGAAGATAAAAGAGAATTGAGTACAATAATAGTCAGTCACATATTCACAAGGCAATGGAAATCCAAACTGCACACCCCCATTTTTTTCCTTCAAACTGATCACTACTAACGTCAAACACAATAACAGCAAGTCAGCAAATCTATCAGCCACCCTAAGTAAAAAACTGAAAAGACCACAAAAAGAAGGGCACAAAGCATTCACATATTTTCTTCACGAGATATACCTTAAAAAAAAAAAAAAAACCAAACACAGCTACAAATGCGATTTACATATTTATACCACTTTCAAAGAATACCCTCTACTGATTCTACTAAACGATTAACATCCTCGTTTAACTTGCCTTCTTCATTAGCAAAGTAACCAAATTCAGTCCTTTCACGGATAACTTTGGAAGTTTCAATGATCTTATCTACAATTATAACATCAGTCTCGTCCGGTGAATTTACTCGGTTTTCTTCACTGAAACCAGAATGAGAACAGAAATATCAGAATAGCAAACTAATAAACAATTTCACCACGAGAAATGATATGGAACGAACTAAATTATATTGCAGATGAGATTTTACCTGCAAGTTAGAGAGGCTTTCTGTTTCCTCTGTTTCTTATTGTGATTACTCTGTTCCACGTTTTCGACAGGATCGCCAGAAACTGAGTTGCCAATCCTCCTTTTCCTGCCGGCAATAATCCCCTTATCAGAAACGTTTGTATCCACCTTGTCCTTACATTCAACAAAATGCAGCCCATTCTTGTCCTCTTCTACAGCGGTCACTTCTACAATAACTTTTGGTTCCTCAAGAGCATGTTTCATACTCCGACTTGCAGCCATATTCTCATTATCTTCAGACTGTGTTATCAGAAGCTTATCTTGGTACTTTGTTAATATCTCAGGAGAATTTTTGAATATCAATTCGGAGCATCGTTTAATCCATGACAAAGGAGTAACATCTATTTGGTTGTTTGAATTAGTAGTAGCAGTATTAGGTTGCTGCTTCAAGGATTTTTTTGAAGATTTTCTCATCTGGGTAGATTCAGATTGATGCATTTCAACAGCTGGAGCATTATCTACAGCAGTTTTCATTTCCTCAAATTTCTTCAGCTGTTCAATCTGAGCAAGAATCTCTTCTCTATCTTTATGCAACAGCTCCCTCTGTTTCTCTAATTTCTCCCGTTGAATCTTGAGTTCTTCAATAGAATCATTAATCTCAGTACATTCTTTGTTCCTTTTTTCACGATCTAGGTTAATCTCCTTTCTCTCTGTTTCGAGCCTGCTCATTTCTAAAGCTACATGTTCCAAATCTTTGGCTGCTTTCTCTTTGAGGGAGCTAATGTACTCAAGTTCATTCTTCTTTTCTTGCTCAAAGCTTTTCATTTTTTCCCTCAAGCTGCTTTCTAGCTCTTCCTGCCTCTGTTCAAGACAATTCTCTAGCTCCTTCTTCTGTGTCTCTACATCTAGTAACAAATCTGCTCTTTCCTGCTGCATCTTGTTCAACCACTCAGCCTGTTCAGATGCCATCTTATTCATGAATTCTTCTCTATCATGGGTGTGTGACTCAAAATCACTCTTGAATTGTTCTCTCATTGCATCCTTCTCTATTCTAAGCCTATCTCTCTCTTTCTTGATGATCATAGACACAGCTAACCTCTCTGCAGCTATATGTTCAACTTCTGCCCGCAATTCTTCTCTCTTTTCATCAATCAACTCCCATTCAGCTTCAAATTTAGCTTTCTCTACCTTCAATTTATCCGCCTCGTCCATAATTTCCAACTTTTGAGCCCTAATTGAGTCGATCTCTTCTTTAAGTCTCATCTCTAGATTTGACAGCTCTTTGGTTTCACTTTTCATGGCCGCAAGCTTCTCTATTTCAGAATCCACTTGTTTCTTGTTGTTTTCAAGTGTATTTATAGACATCCCAAGATCCTGCTTCATTTTGGTGTACTCTTCTTTCTCTTTCTGCAACAGTACTTTATTCAGCTCAACCTCCTGCTTAGAAGCCCTCAATTTTTTTTCCTTTTCATCAAGAATATTTGACAAGTCTACCACTTCTTTCTCCTTACTCATCAATGACTTTGACTGAACCTCTAAGTCATGTTCCTTTTCTGAGACTAGGTCCTCCCTCTGCTTAAGATCCATCTCTCTCAGCTCCCAAGCCCGTCTATTGGCCTCAATTTCATCTTCAGCAACTTTGCGCATTGTCTCCAACTCAGCATCAAATTCCATCTTTCTTCTTCTCAAAACAATTTCCTGACTTGCTGCAACTTTTTGAATATCATCCTGCATTACCCATTCAAAGTGAGAATCAAATTAAATAATCAAATAAACCATCGTAATGATAAAAGTAGTTTTTTGCACCAAAAAGAATCAGACATATTTCGCAGATTGGATTGAAATAAATCCCCAAATTTAGAATTTTGACAAAACAAAACCCTGTCAAAAACCACCAAAGAGCTCCACACTACAATAAAACAAGTTTAGACAATACTCACAGATTCCTTCATTGCAATTTTTTCTTGCAAGATAAGGAGTTCTTGCTCTTTCTTACTGAGCAGTGCTTCCCTTTCAATAACAGCCTGCATTTGAGAGACTACATCGATAAGCTTTCATGAAGAAAAAAGGACACTAAAGAAACTTTATCATGACATGAAAACAGACCTCCTCTCTCCTTGACATTGAAGCCTCAGCAAGTTCCAGCTTTAATTTTTCATCATTTAATTGCATACGCTCCTTCTCAATCCTAGCCCTAGAGTCCTCTAATTCTTTTCCTTGTCGATTTATCTCTTGAAACCTAGTGAATATATAATCCTCCCTCTGATTAAGAGAAGCTTGTCCATCAAGTAATCTTTCTTGTTCTTGCTGTAAAGCTTTCCGTCTTTCGGTTAAAGATTGCCTCTCAAGAGCAAGCTCTGTCTCTTTCTTATCACAGCTGAACAAAATGGGAAAAAACAAAGAAAATAAGAAGTTTTTTTTCTATGATTCCCAATATGTATAAGCAGCTTTTGACCAAAAATTCCTTTTCTTAGCATGTGTATGTCCACACAGGTGTTACTTGTATGTCATAGAGCTCATACCAACAAGAAAAGCTACAAAAGATAAAAAATGAGTAACTGGATTAAAAAACTTTCATACTCAGTGACATTAAGGAATGGATGAAAAAGAAAAACATCTGCATTGCTTCAGTCTAGTTTCAAACCTTGACCTAAGAAAGAGAGGAAAATACATACTCAGACTTGAAAGATACGATACGCCTTGCAAGATCATCTTCCCGTGCTTCCACCTCATGAAGCTTTCTCTCTGCAGAACAGTGATACCTGGTAGCTTCTGCTTGTAAAGATTCTGATGCATGCAGCTTTGCCTCTGCCTCAGTGAATTTCTTTTGAGCATCCTCCACCATAGAGTGTGCTTCAGCTAATTTATTTTCAGCAGAAACTTTTGTTTCAGCAGATTCTACTCGTATCTCATGTAAGGCTTTCTCAAGCTACAAATGTAATAAGTGTATTAGAAAAAAACACAACAATATTAAACACATTATTGTAGTTAAAATATATATTAACAAAACACATACACTGGCCATGCACTCTTCCTTTATTCCTATAGCCTTCTTCAAATTATCTTCCCTTTTCTTTGCTTCAGCTAAAACAGACAAGTGTGCAGCTTGATCACGCTTGTACAGTATGTCAGCAGTTTCAGCAGTTGTTTTCATTTGTTCATACTTTGAGACCAAATCCTTTCTTTCCAGTATGAGAAGGCCCATATGGTGTTGGTGGTCAAAGATCTGTATAAAGTTACATGGATCAATTTAGCAAGGACTTCCTGAGAAGCATTTGAACGTAATGGCTATACTAAAGCTTTATAACAGTGCACACGAAAACAGAATCCAGTCAAAATGGCAACTCTTCAGCAATATAATTTGATAAACAGAATGCAGTATAGAGGGGGGGGGGGGGGGGGGAATAAAGGTCTACATTTATTAATTATATGGAGAAAGGAACATTGACAACTGAAATATGACACCATAATAAAATGCATTTATTAAATATCCTTCAGAATAAGATCAATATTATGTGTATCTCGAATAAGTCTCTGCCAACATTACAAGCTAACATAAGAAGACACCCGCACTAAATTCTAGAAGTTTATATCATTATTAAGAAAGAAATTAAACGCTTATTCCAAAGAGACACTTCTTTTACCAGTAACCAGATATTAAGGTTCAGAGTTGCATATAAAACATATTATATTGTTTATATGATTTTCGCATCGATATTAAATATACCAACTCAAATATTAAAACTACTCTATATGTGATATGATTTTACTACGATACATATATTTATCATCCTCTTCATTGAAGTCTTTAATGATGTAACAACAATTAGCGAAAAAAAGCACTTAGTCACAGATTTCACATAAGGAAAGCATACATCGGCTATTTACAGTTAAAGGGCCTCCAATTGTACCCATTAATTCTCTCATCAACCCCTTCTAAGCCTTCCTTTTCATCAGATATAGTTCTGAGAATCCCTTATGACAAGGAATGAAACAGGGACATTTGTCCTTACAAAATTGGAACACATTACTAACCCTCACTAGAAAATTCAAATTGTCCTCTAAAATGTAAACCTAATGAAAAAGCAACAATTTTCTGTCAAAATTGGCAAAAACTCTAGAAGAGGGAATAAGAACTCAGAAGGTATTATTGAGAACTCCTAAAAGCATTGAAAACCGTACCAACATGAATCACAATGGAAGGTGGGGGAGAGTCTGTAAGGGAAAGAGAAGACTAGGCAGAGGAACGCTCAACGCACAAAAGAGTATGTTTAGTACTTAAATATCCTAAAACAACATCAACTTTAGACCCCATTTGGTTTCTTCCAAATACATGGGAGGATGAAACTCCGTTCGACTGGGATGGAAATTTACTAAAATACTTTAAAATATTTTAAAAACTTCACTGACACATTTATAGACAACGAATTCATACCGCAAATTCCAACTTAAAACGAGCTACATTCTCAACCGGCAAAAAGATAGAAGAATTAAACCAGAACTTCACATATTCGTTACTCGTATTATCAAAATGAGAGTAAATAATAAAGATTTCCGGAAAGAAATGGAGAGAGAGAACAGATACAGAAAGTATAATTGGAAAAGAGTGAGATGAAAGCGCCGAAAAGTTAAACAACCTCAACTTCAAGCTTAGCGATGTAAGCAATGAGCGCAGCCTTGTCTCTCCGCCTAATCGATTTCTCATCAAATCCAGCCTCTTTAAGACGTTTCCAGATAGTTTCATCACCGAGGGGAATATACAAAACCCTAGAACCAGGAGTCAAAGCCAGACCCTTGCCGGAACTCGGAGTGATTTCGGATGACCGTTCTGGATGCGGCGTGGCCATTTTCAGGTCCCGATTTGTCCACACCCAGCCCTAAATTCTCTCCACTCAACTCCTCAATTTCGATTATCAGTCAGTATCGAACTTCGCGATCGGGAAAAAAAATCTATGCCTTTTTTTCTTTTCTCACTTCCTCGCTTTTCTTGCTTACACTCTCTCTCTCTTCCGACTGAGTGAGTTCGCACGAGTCCAGCGTGTCAGATATTCGATCTTCTTCCGCGGACTCGTAAGTTTTAAGTGGGGGCGTATCGAGTAAGAAATGGCAAAACGATGTCGTATAGAGTATTAATCCCGCCGTTAATTTTGAGTTTAGCGGCTCAAAGTGAATTTAAAACCTTTTTAAAATCGAAGTGGGATCCTTGTTATAGTGTCGTATGTATGACGTGGGGGAGATTCCATGCCTGTTCTATGCCTGCCTGTTTGTGCCTTTGAACGGATCTTAACCATCCGTTGAGATCTAACCGTTATTAAATGTGTCACCTCAAATTACCGGGTATCAATACGCGATCGTGAACCCCTGCCTTCTCTTCGCATTGGTGAACCCACTTCTCTCTTCGAATTCGTGAACCCACTTCTGCCTTCTCCTCTTTCCCTCTTTCCTTCTTTCCTTCTATGCGTATATATAAACTATGTCTTTCAGTATGTAATATCAGATGTCATAGGAATAGACCGTGAAAGCAGACGAAGTCATATTCGTTAATGTGTATCAGTTGAAGTTTAAGTGCGTCAACTATGCCTATACTTTGTATAATTGTTATGCAAACGAAATTGAGTGTAACATTCACGTCGATGGCATCTGTATACGTAAGGGTACCATCATTGTGAAAAGTATAACATTTTTTTTGTAACAAGGAAGGAAAACAGATGGCCTAAGAACCGGAGACCAAGGTGACGAATGAAAAGGTAAAAATAAAATGTTGTTGCGCTACATACATATATATATATATATTGTATATATTTAATTATTTACATCTTTATTAATTATCATTTTATAATTTTAACATTTTTTATTTATAGTTTTATACTTCGTTATAATGACTAATAAATGAGGAATATCTCTACTCATAAGTTAGACATTATGAGAATATAAATGCTTATAATACATACTACTCTCGATTTAGATAGTATGGAGATTCTCAATTAAGACAACATGTGAATATTATTTTTTTTTCCTTTGTTATAAATCGTCAATGTTGACTATTTTAATTTACATGTACTATGTAAAGTATATATCTTGTGGATGTTAAGTTATTTTGAGTAAGCGAAGTAATTGTGTAGAATTTCATTTATAAAAGAGTCTTAGATTATTAAAATATAGAAGTATATACTCACTAGTTATAAGAGAATCTAAATCTTAATTTTATCTAGGATCCAACGAACACGAGCCAACTCTAGTATTAGTTATGAAGTTCATTTTCATTTTCATGTTGATTTTGGTCTTCATGTTTTAAGACCCGATTCGTTCGGGATGAACCGGGATTCTATCTGTTTTTTTTAGTCAGAAACCGTAATTTGAAACCTGAGAGTATTCAGTTGAAATCAAAATTCACAATTGTACCACCCTCAATAAGAAATTTCCATATAGACCATATCCACTAATAAAATTTACATAACAGCCCCAACTTTTTTAAACAATATTTTCTTCACTGATTTTTTTTTTCATGACAATTCATTTCATCACTGTTCATCTTCATCATATACATTTCTTTCTCTAATCATATACAATGGCGCTTGACGGACCATATGCATTTCTTTCTCTAATCATCCACAGCGCAGATCAAGAAAAAACATTTCATATCCAGGAAAAAAACAGAAAAGATAAGAAATTTCATCCATCATAAGTCTTTCCATTCTAATCTGTTTAGCTGCCGAGAATACTAATGGAAAGAAAAGAAATAGAAAATATTTACAAACTTTATGAAAAACCCAACTGGGGAAAATTTCTTATAACCCATAAAGAAATATGCTTTGCTTGACAATTTCACTAGAAATGAAAGAAATCTATGATGAAGATGAAGTTTACTAATTCTAATATTCAATTTGGAGGAAGAGAAACACAGAGGAAAATAATTTTTCTGGAGAGATTGCTAAAAGAGGAAAAACGATCTTCATCATAGATCGACCACTACCCAGTTGAACGCAAAAACGATCTTCAACGCAAAATGACCACTACCCAGTTGAAAAAGGAGCAGGGGCGGATCCTCATTATTCGAGCGCAGAAAAGGATAAGGGGTATGACCGCTTTTTGTGGAGAAACGGAGAAGGGGAGATCGTCTTTTTCTTGAGAAATGGAAAAGGGGCAGAGAAAAGAGTAGGAATACGGGGCTTCTGGGCGCCTGGAGAGAAAATGAGCAATGGAGAGAAATGGGCGAGAAGGGTATGGAGGAGGAGAGCTCTGGGTGCGTTTTTTGACGAGAGAGAGGGTATGGAGGAGCAGTGGGTTCGAAGAGAGAAGTGGGTTCCCGAATGCGAAGATAAGAAGGCCGGAAAGGTGAAGAGAGGAAAAGGGAAAGAAAAGGGAGAGATCAGATGTATCGGTTGAACTTTAGCCGTCTACGATCGCGTATTCATACCCGGTCATTTGAGGTGGCACGTTGTATAACGGTTGGATCTCTATGACGGCAAGCTCTAGTTCCGACAAGTCACCATCCACCGACCCTATGCCAAGAAGTCGTAAAAGAATAAAAAAATATTTAAAAAGCCCATTTTATTTGAACCAGATTAAGAAAAAACCCAAATCATATAAATTTACAGCATTAGAATCAATTGTGGACATGTTGGGCTGCCTGGAGGTTACATTCGGGTGAACATTATTAGCCCACGGACTCTTTCATGGGCGTGAGAGAATTGGGTCCAGTAACTTATTTTAATAGGCCGATCTCAAACACCCCAACCGAGGCCCATTTGAGATTTGAATCCGGAATTTCCAAATCTAAATATATTAATAAATTAATAATTTTATCTACCAAAAGAGCCATTTTATAAATAATAAAAAATTAAGTTTAATTTATTTTTCAGTTATTTTTCTTAAAGCTAAATAATCAAAGCACCCTTCTTCTATTGAATTATAAATAGAAGAAAAAAAAAAAAGAATCAATATTGCTATGTCTGACCAAAAATAAATGGTATGTTTGCCAATGCATTTTTTTTGTCTTTTCTATCTCCATAACCATTTTTGGTAAATCATTACAAAATACAGATGTTTGAGACTAAAAATCAGTTCTCAAGAGTCAATCCCGTTTGGTTCACTATTTTTAAAAATCACTTTTTGACCCCTAAATAGTGAAGAAAATACAAAATTCAATTTTTAAAATGCAGAAAATCACAGATATTGATTTTTCAACTTTTTTATTTTTTGACCCCTACAAAAATGTTTCTCAAAATCATATTTTGAAAACTATGTCTCCAAAAAAGTATTTAAAATGGAAAAATGGAACCAATGACAAACCAGCCCGCCCAGCCCTAGAGGAAAAAAGAACCAAAGACAAACAGAACGCAAACTAAAGAGGGAACCTCGAACTAGTAAAAGCCAAACCCTAAAAAATCAATTTATTATGTATATATACTTCAATAATGTAATTTTACTTTATTAGTGAAAAAATTACATTTAAAGTGAAATTCAACAAGAAAATTAGATACTGTAATATACATATTATTACATACATAATTGTCGTTTGACTTTTTAATGTGTCAGACAACAACAATAAGTCAATAATTGACCATGTGAGGTTTGACAAACGAGAAAGAAAGAAAGAAAAAAAAGCAATCTGTCCTTCAGAATCATTCTTTATAAATCAAAATAGTCAGCCTTAAAATAATCTCATCTTACGTGAGATTACGTGCTATTAGACAAACTATTGTATTTATTATCTATTCCAACTGGAATAATCTTATTTCTACAAGAATTATACAGCATAAAAAAAATACAACATATATATATATATCATAATTATCAAGAAAGAAAAAAAAAGAGTATAGAAAAATTAAACGATAATAAAATTCTAAAAATCACTTTGTGGAGAGTGATAGAGCTCAAAACTGAAATATTGTAAAGCATCTAGAAGAAGGGAAAGATTAAGTATCGAGGGTTAAGTTTATGATGGATTATTGGTAAAAGATAGAGCCAAAATATGCAACCCAACTATGGGCCTCAACTATTAGGCTTCACATTTTCGCTCAACAAACTCCACCTTGTGAAGTCCTAACCAAAAGACCTTTTAAATCCAATCATCATTCATAATGAAGTAAAAAATTTTAACTTTAACCATCACTGCTCAAATTGCTACTCAAGGTGTAGTAAGTTTAAGCATTGCTTAAACTTAGTTACAGTAACAATTTTTGTCCCCATATTAGTAGGGTTTTCTTCCGTAGATACCTTTAAAAGATACATTAAACTCGAAGATAACTGATCCCTTACAAAGTGGTATTTGACTTCAAAATGTTTTGTTCACTCATGGTGTACCAGATTTTTGCTTAGATGCATTACACTCTGACTATCAGAGTAGACAGTGACAATTCACAAGTTAAGAATCCAGCCCTCTTGAGTAAAACATAAAGCCAAATACTTTCTTTAAAAACATTAGTCAAGGCCACATATTCTGCTTCCGTATAAGATAATGCAATTAGTGGTTGTAATTGGGATTTCCAATTGATATAGTTTCCACCTATCAATAATAGGTAAGACGTAGTAGATTTTCATGAGTCCTTATCTCATACAAAGTTAAAATCTATAAACCCAGCTAGATTAAGTGTATTAGTAAAGTTCTTAAAATTTAAACCAATATTTACAGAACCGTTAATATAAGGCGATAACTATTTCAATGTTGTCCAATGTTCATAACCTGGTTCGATATATATCTACTTAAAAAAGATATACTAATTGATAAATGGCCTAGTATTTATCATTGAATACATTATAGATCCAATTGCATTTGAATAAAGAATGTCACTCATTTTCAACATTTCAGATTCAGTTTTAGAACTTTAGTCTTTATTCAACATAAAGTGAGCAGCTAAGGGCAAGCTTACTGGTTTGCTATTACACACACCAAATATAGAAAATACTTTCTTTAAGTATGTTCTTTGATGTTGTTTTAAAAAGTTTTGACTCATGTCTCTACTTATCTCAATTCCTACGATCATTGATGCACTTCCTAAGTCCTTCATTTCAAACTCAAAACTCAGTTTGTTTTTCAAATAATTTATCTTATCTTTTGACTTAGTTATTAAAAACATATCATCAACATAAAAGAGTAAATAAATTGAATCAGAATTAGACAAAGCAAAGTAAAAGCAAGAATCATAACGAATTCTCTTAAAACCTATTTTTACAACATATGCATCAAACTTTTTATACCATTATCTTGGAGACCGTTTTAGACCATAAAGGGGTTTGTGAAGCAAACAATCATAGTATGGATGAAGTTTATCACGGTGTCCAATATATTGTTTCATGTATATTTTTTCTTCAAAATTTATGTGCAAAAAAGCTATTTACATCCATTTGTTCTACTTCTAATTTATAGAATGCAACAATAATTAACATGACCCTAATAGTTTTGAAGAGACAAAATTTCATAAAAATTTATTCCTTATTTTTGGGTAAAATCTTAGCCACTAACCTAGCCTTGTATCTAGAAGAATTAGATGAATTACCTTTTTTTACCTTGTAGATCCACTTGCAATCAATTAATTTTCGTTTTGTAGTTTTGGGACTAATGACTAGGTTTAATTTGCCAATAGGGACATCATCTCTTCATCCATTGCTTATTTCCACTTCTGATTTTCCTTTAAAGCTATTGCTTCATAATAATCTATTGGCTCATTTGTCTATATCTCTACACCTATAACTAAAGCAATCAAGATCAAATCTATTGGCTCATTTACCTGCCTTTTATCTCTATCTCTGACAAGCTGATAATCAACTATATAATCATGTTTAGATTCTTTTAATACCTCAGTAGTATCTGTATCTTGATATGGATCATTAATTATGTCAAATACATCATCATTTTGATCCAGATCATTAAAGGGGGAGGTCTCCAACTGATGTCCAGAAAGATCAACAGTGGTTTCTAACTCCACCTCAATTGAAGTACTTTCAGTACTGTTATTTTTAGAGGTACTCACATTTGGAATGTTATATTTACAAGGAAACTATTCTTCATTGAATGTAACATCCATATTTATCACTATCCTAATAGCAGCAAAATTTTTATCCCAAAGCTATAACATTTTTTCCCTTCTTAGTAACAAAGAAAGACACATTTGAAGGATCTAAGGTCAAGTGTTGATTTGTTTTATGCATATAGGCATCACAACAAAATATAAGCAAATTATGTAAGTTAGGTTTTCTATCATTCCAAACTTGCTCAGGATATTTGAAATTTAACACTATAGATGGACTTCTATCTATCAAATAAGTAGCAGTCTCTAAAGCCTCTTCCCATAATGGTTTTGATATACCAGCTATAATCAGAAGACATCTTACTCTTTCTAGAATTGTCATATTCATTCTCTCAGCTTCCCCATTGTATTGAGATGTTCTAACTATTGTTATATGCCTTAAGATTCCACGTTCTTTACAGTATTAATCAAATTTCAGATTATAAAATTCTAATCCATTGTTTGTCTAATGTGCTTTTTACCTTTTTACTTGACTAATTTTCAACTAAGGTTTTCTAACTTATGAATTTTCCTAAAGTCTCATTCTTGGACTTTAATAGAAACACCTATACCATTCTACTAAAATTATCTATTATAGATACAAAAAATTTATTATGACCATGATCTCCATGAACATATTCAAGAGATGACTTAACTAAATGTGTTCCTTTATAAAAACTAAGCCTATATTATTTTCCTAACATGCATGTTTCATAAAAATCAATGAAAGGTGAAGTCATGTTTCCAAGCATACCATTCTTATACATAACATTCATATCTTCCTGACTTATATGATCTAATCTTAAATGTCATATTTTTAAACTTTTAATTTTATTAATAACAAAGGCAGAATCAGTTTTACTATAAAAAAATAAACACACATCACATAACATATAACACGACATATGTCATTCCATAACATATAACTCTTCAGATATAATAAAAATTATTAGAATTGCGTGGATGAGGATAATGTGGGCCAAGAGTCACGTGTGCATAGTTTGTCTGGTGTGGACCTTTCGTGCCGCCCATTCTGTCCAGGCGAAGATGATCCCTCCTTCCTCGTGTAGATAGTGAGAGATAGAGATGGCGAGAGAATTAAAAATTAAATTTAAATTTTGAAAAAAAATATGGTTACAAAATAAATATTTGAGTACTCGATTCATTAATCTAAGACATCATCTGATGAGTTAGACATATGAGTCCAAATTGTCGACTTGATAAGTCCTTTTTCCAATTGGATTAGTACTCGTGTTAATAATGTAATAGAGCATGCTACCTAAATTCTACCTAATCATGCCAATCCGATGAAGAATTATAATATTAATCAAGATTAACGAAGCAAATTGTGCAAGGTGCTCATAAAAAAAAACATCCCGTCAATAGATTCATGCTATGATGTATACAGAGCCGTCCCAAAACAATTTAGGGCGTACGGTAAATGTTAGAAAAATGCCTTGATAAAATAAATTAATAAAAATTTTATTCGAAACTCATTTCATGTTTAACTAGTTTTTCTATTCTTCTTTGCTATTGGATTCAAGATTCATACTTCTTAGTAGACATCCATTCTAATAAGAACATAAACAACATCAAATCAAACGTCATAAACTTAAACATCACAAAATAAAAAGAATACTTAAAAACCTAAAATATCATAAAATAATGTACTAACAAATTAATAGTGGAGCCTAAAAAATTGGAATCATAAATTTTTCTCTAACAAAAATAAAGTGTAGATAATAAAAGAATAATAAAGATTTTAGTAGGTTTAACTCTTACCTACTATATACATTGTGTATAGTACATTTGTCCCCACACTGTCCTGATCTTTACATGTACATTGTCCATTTGTAACCTCTCACTTGTTTGCGTGATGGCAAAAATGGCAAGTCGCCGTCGTGAGCGTGTTACGTGAATGCATGGGGTCTGTCTATCACTATACACTTGTATGTATATATATATATATATTTACTTGTAAATGTTTTTCATTTTTAAACACAAGCATGATGGAAAGTAAAGCAAACAGAAGCAAATGATAATAAAGAAATAGGATAAGCCAAGCATCTTGATAAGTTTCACATCTTTTACCGAGATTGGCTAGACATTTTACCTGGCTATAATGGACTCAAAGGAATAATTTCTTTTTGAACCGGGTGAATATAGTTTAGAAATCTCTTTCAGAATACGAGAAATCTCTCCACAAAAATCCTTTTCTCAAAATATACTAAATACTACTTTATTGAATTCAATTAGGCTATATATAACCATACAATACTAATAACTAGGGTTAAGATAACTAAGAATCAAGAACAAGAAAACTAACAAATAAATAAAATAAATAAATCATACCAATTATAACATCATAACTTCAAATTCAAAAAATAGATAAAACATTTTCATCCGAAACCTTCCCTCATAAAGATTATATAATACATAAGAACATACATTAGTTTTTGCGGGAGCTAGCTAGATGGATACCTTTTGCTAGGGTTGTGTAAAAGCCGGTTTCGGTGAAAACCGAATCAAAATCGACTATAACGGATTTTTGCACCGAAGTTGGAAACCGACCAGTTTACATATTGCCACCGACCATAGTCGCAGGATCTGGAATTAATCGGTCGCGGTCGGTGTGATCCGGTGTTCGGTAAATCGAAAGTTATTAATGTTGTTTTTTTTTCCTTTAGTTTTTTATATTATGTTATATAGATTAAGATTTATAAGCATATATTATAATGTATATTATTATTACCTAATTTTGTAGAGTCATCTTGACATATACTAAATAATAACATTATATTTGAAGACAAAAATTCGACATTATAATCACAAAAAAATTTATTTTATCTAAATACCATAATCAAAAGTTCAACACATTCAAATCTAAGTTAAATTCATAACTCAACAAACCATAATATCCAAATTTTAAATGCTAAAAAATACAACTCGGTCAAATCACAAGTGTCATTGTCTCAACACTACAAGGCACAAGCCTACAACATCTAAATTTCAAATATCCAACGCAACTTTATAATCGAATAATATAATATTTCTAGTTTTGGGAAATGGAGCTCTTCGCAACTAATGCTTCTCTCAATGGATCTATAGAATTTCAAATACTAGACTAAATAAATATAAATGAAAACAATATATGACAAAGTTAAAAAAGTTAAAAACAAAAATAAAAAAGTATGTATCATCTTTTTCTTGGAAGTCTTCTAAAGCATCTACAACACCAACAATATAGAATAACAAATCTATAATCTAACTTTGTACACACACAAGCGCCTCAACCATTTTTGTCTTAAGTATACTGTGGAAGTCATTGAATATATGACCATTTGAACAAAATATGCATTCTAAAGCAACTGTAGAAGTTGTAATGATAATAATATCTCGAGCAATCCATGCTAGTTTTTGGTACTTATACCCATTCATCTTCCACTATCCTAGGATATCGAAGCCCGAAAATTTTGAAATATGACTATCTTTATGCAAGTATTGCACTACCTCTATAGTAGGTCGAATATCATCACCGAATCGTGACAAGCCCTTAAAGAAGTCCACCTCCGGATCCCCAACATCAAGAACATCCAAAGGCAAAGATGGTATAGAGACTATGGACTGTGAAGTCTATGATTGTGATTGTACATGAGACGAAGATGAATATAGATCATCATATAAACACTTAAACATCTGTCATGCCTCTCCTATCATCAAATCGGCTTGTCCTTATGACTTGTTATCCTTATAAATAATTTCGATGAGAAAGGTAGTCCCCATCATCTTGCATATAGGATCCAACATCATATCTAGACAAGTCAGTACATTTTAAAACTATGGATTTTGCCAATATTTCATAATCTTTTGTAGCATCAACTTTACTGCTTTAACAAAATGAGGTTGTCCGCTATATGTCGCAATTTTGACCAACTTAGTGATATAAAGCATGTGCTGGCAATAAATGTGGATAGTTAGATATCTTACTTTGCAAAACTAGAAAGTGTGTTTGTTCTAAATTCTAATAACGAACACGTTTACTTAATTTTATTACATTCCAAATTGAACTCATCATGATCTTAATGAATATAGAAACATGCATCTTATAGAAAAATTAAGATATGGTTTTTCAATTTGGCCCCAAGAGTATATTGAGCCCAAATAGTATGCATGATTGAGGAATCATTATTAGGGTGGCTGATTTGCAATTGTGTACATCATGAGTACGTGTGTGTGAATATGACAATTCATTGTGTTTGTTTGTTTGTTATTTTTTCAGTTTGAGTTCTCATCTTTTTCAATATTATAAATTTACCCCTAAGTTTTAAATTGTTGTTGAATAAACCTATACAATTTTATTAATTTTCTACTTTGCCTTCTTTATCTTCGTCCGATACTTTGTTCAGCAATGATGTTCATTCATTCTGGACAAAAAAAAAGCTAGAATTATCAGTTTTAAATGGAAGAATCATTGATCAAACGTGTCACTTGACGTGTGGGTCGTGTCGTTTGAGCCTCGAGGGGACCATAATCAAGTTTTGGGTTAATATTTCAATTTCCACCAAATAACCGGGCCGGCCGATAAAATGGATACAGACATACAGTAATCTACACTGACACATGGTGGATAAGAAAATAGGAAACACCGGATAACTTCTCAATTTCCACAAAAAAAAAAAGGTTTTAGAAATCATATGTACCTTTCTGCCACTTCCCAATTAGTCTATGTAGGAATGGTTGGGAAGTCCCTTTCCTACCTATGCATCTTGCATGAATTTAAGAAGGCAATCCTTAGCTCTAACAAATTTATACCAATAAAAGCTTATCTTTGATGTAAATAAAAATGCATATACCTTGTAAATGTCTACCGAAATAGATAAGCTTTGTGAAGCATGAGGTATGTGGAGATCCACCGCATAGGCATATCTGCCTACAACTTCATGTGAAAAGTAAGATGTTCTTTTATAACATATACTAACGATTTTCGCTCGTGCTCGTGATATTTGAATATATTTTACAACATTTTAAATCTTATCAATCGCGCCTACGTATATGGTGACAAACCATCCTTCACGACATGGTTCATAATATAACAAGCACATCTATTATCATACAAGAAAGAACATCAAATTGCAAGCCTAGAAAACATAGACTAACAATCTAATATAAAAAAAGATTAAACACCTAACACATACCTAAAATGTATGAATTTCCCTTCAAGTAGCAACTGATTATTTGAAAGTGTGTGTTTTAAGTAATCAATACCTACGTCATTTGCTAATGCATTGTCCAAAGTTATACACTCAATTACACATATAGGCTTAAAACAAATCACTTTTTTATGCAGACGCCACAATTCATCGATGTAATGAGTTGTGACGCACATATAATTCATGTTATGTACTGATATCCACATATCAATGGGGAAGGAAACCTGACTAGTAAACTTCTAAAAAGCCCTTCTTATCTTCACTTTGTCTTTTCGAAACATTGTTATGCATCATGTGTAACCATAAAATATGACGGTACCTGAACACGTGGATTCGCCAAGTAAAACATCTGCTCAAACAAAGGGTGTTCAACTATATTAAAGGATTGTTCTGTCCTAATCACCCACTCCACAATGACAGCTCTAACGGCGATGGGATCCAACATAAGTGTTTCAATATGTGAATTAATAAAATTAATTACCACTTACATTAAAAAAAAAAAACTTAAGATTTAAGACTAAATTAAATTACCTATAGTTGACCAACACATCACTTCCACCGTCATTTTTCTTAGCCGTTAGGTGGTTATCCATCGCTCTACTTTGTATAATACCTTGACACTTAGTCAAGTGGTGATTCATTTACGTGGTCCCAGACGTGGCACTCGTATACGAAGCGGAAAATGGACAATGCTAACAAAGCGCGTCCCTTCTATTGATCCCATTTAAAGGTTTTTCATACTATACTCCTCATTTTTTGCTACTTGTTAAGAATCACATGAGTTAGATTTTCGAGTTCCCTCTACTGTCAAGCATAATGAACTAAGACTAACAAAGTAAAATGATAATAAATGAAAGTGGAATTGAAGGTTAAAATGAGGAAATAAATGAATAAGTAAAAAGTACTTTAATGAACTGATGGAATTAAAAGCAACAGATCTAATTTATGGTAAAAAATTAACTTTAAATTAGCTCTACTTCTATGAAAGCGATAAATGAAAATTTAAAAGAATAAATAAGAGAAGAAGGTATCTCATTCATGACCGATAGATTGAGATTATCACTCGTATAAGAACTCAATGTTCTAATTACTAATTCCGAAGAATGAATCTAAGGAAATTCTTCGGAGTATAAAGAGGTTTTACAAGTGTTGCTCGATTTTTTTTATGATCGCTGGTGATTATTGGTGATCAAAATGATATTGTTTGCTTTCAACAAAGCCTTCTATTTATATGTAAAAGGCTGATCATACTTTTATAAAAAAAACCAATCTGGAATCTTAACTCCCTCTAAAATTTTAGTCACTTTTCCACTTTATGGGCCCCGGTTGCATTTTTTCGTGAATTGATCATTTCCCCTTTAGTTTCAATCAAATCTGGTCGAAATGGAGGCTTCGTTCATTGAAACTATCTTTCTCTCTCCTTCCCCCCTTTTTCGGCCGAACTCACCCCTCTATCCTCTTCATTTTTGATTACCTATTGAAGTGGGTGAGAATAAAATGATTTCCAATCACTTTTTGGGAAAAATCGAGAAATTTCCGTTAAATGAAAGATTTTGTCCAAGGTCTCTTTGATTTCTTATACTTTAGTCGAAATTTATCCTTTGTACTCTTCAATTTCTGCCAACCTCTTATATGGGTAAAAAATGGGATGTCATTTTCACTATTTTAAGGGAAAATATGATGCTTTTTTTTTACCATATATGTGTTTGGCCTATTTTGATCACATGTTTGACCAATTTTAGCTTTTAAAATATTATTTTTCGGTCACTTTATGATGTTAGCCGAAATGCATGTTTTGGTAACCAATTTTGATCAAGTTCGTGGGGAGAAAAAGATAAAATTCAATTCATCTTTTTGTGGGATTTGGTTTGGCTTATTCTCACACGGTTGAAATTAAAGCTTGAGTGATCCATATGCAAACAATCTATAATTGGTTTTTATGCCACCTCACTAATCCTTATGACACTTTATATTTTTGAAATAAAAAAACGTTTAGTTTGAATTTCACTAGGTTAAATAATTTTTGGTTGATCAAAATTAATTATTATCTGATTAAAACTCGCATTTAACCGGTTACATTAATTACTTGATATTAATTATATTTATTTTAAATTTTTAACTAATCATACGTAGAAAATATAGTAACCATTTAAATCGGAGTTAATAATATTGAGAATATTTAGTCATACACTCTCGATTCTAATAATCTATAATAGAAAATGTAGTAACCATATAATAATATAATTTTCTTTTTCTCGTGAGTTTAAAGTATAGTTTAGAAATTAAAAAGGAATTGTCAAGCTTATGGCAAATCATAAATTTAAATAAGATAAGATGATCATAATTAAAATTGATACAGAAAACAAAAGATGAGAAACGCTGTAACAATATACTAAAAACAAATAAGCTTTTAGGCTTTAATTTGTTGATAAGATTAAAATTATTACAAGTTTCTAAAGAACCAATCATTCATACACATACATTCTACCGAGCAAGAGCATTAACATAACGACATCCGGATTCTTCAAAATATACAAAAAACAAATAAGCTTTTAAGCTTTAATTTGTTGATAAGATTAAGATTATTACATTACAAGTTTCTAAGGAACCAATCATGCATACAAATACATTCTACCAAGCAAGAGCATTAACATAACGACATCCGGATTCTTCAACTTCCCTTTCAACTGCCTCGATGACTAATCCAACAAATTAATTAAGGGCGGTTATCATACACACATAATCTTCTTCTTCCAATAGATTAGAACCCCATACGGCTATACGTGTTTTAACTTATGGTCGGAGGTTTAAGAATGTTGAGAATTGTTGGATGGGTGATATTTTCCTCTTAATTATACGATTTATTGATATAATATATGATACGAGAATATAAAATTAATATATTTATTGATAAAAATTATCTTTCTAAATTTTTTTCAAATAAAATTTAATAATATGATTACCGGTCAACAACACGGTGTACGTGTTAGAATATTAGTATCCGATTAGTTAAAAGCTCAAATTAATTATAATCTTAAAGATTTTGGGCAAAAAAATTGTAGAGTGGTTCTATACCTAATTCTTTAAATTTAATTTTTTTTATTTAACTAAACTATTATTTGATCTTTCTCTCTCATTTTTTTTTATATTTAATATTTTAATTTTTATATTTCTTTTTAATTTTTTTTCTCTTGTAATATATACATTAAAATGTATTGGAAAATTGGAAAATGTAAGGAAAATAATAAAATGTATATATACATTAAAAATGCCCTTGGACATTCTAGGAGGGAGAGGGAGGGGGATTTTGAACGGAATTTATTTAGGATTTTCTCATAAACCAAGTTTACGTAAGAATTTTTTTAAAGAATAGTCCAAATCAAACTAATATAAAATAAAAATAAAAAATGAAATGGAAAGAGTATTCATAATTTTTTTTTTTTTACCATATTTCTTCTTATTCACCTCTTTACTAAGTTGTTTTTTTTTTCTTTATTTTTTAATTAAACGGAGTTGTTACTTAAAATAATAAATTAATGAGTCTAAAAATATATTTCCTTAAAAGAGTTTATAAAAGAATATATATTTTTAATTTATAAATTAATTGAATATTTTATCTCTAAACGATATAAAATAAATTTTAATATAAAAATATTTATTATCATTATTAATATATATACATTTTTACATTATTTCCATTTCTCTTTTCTCTTTTTTGTTTTTTGTTTTTTGTTTTTAAATCATTTTATTTTTCATGGGATTCTCTCTTATTCATTAACAATTTATACTTATATTTTGATCGATCTAGAGAGAGACAGAGAGAGAGATTACGTGGAAATAAGGTGTACGTTATACTATTAATGTACGTAATTAAAGTGGTCTCAAAATCAGAAGAAAGTGATACATTATTGTTTGTTGGTCCTTCGGCATTTGATCATCCACTTGGGCAGTCTATTTCCTGTTGGCCCTTCGGCATATTTGATCATCAATCACTTGGGATAACTTCTTCGTTGCAATGAAATCCACAGATATCCACTTCAAAGAATATAATTACTAATTATCATACATCATACATTATTGTTGTTGTTGTTGACCAACAACTTGCTACTTATAACCTAGCTGGCTACTACATTTATAGGCTTAGCTATAGTATAGCCTACTACCCACACAATAATTCTGTATTCTGAGCATTTTGGGAGACAAGTTCTTTCACAATCTAAATGAGCATACAAGTTCTTTCGCAATCTAAATCCACATTATGAGCTGCATGATTTTATGTATACATATATTGATAATTGCTCTACATAATGGCTTCCACTAATGTTTGCTAAAAGGTTCAAAATTGGTAATAATGAATTGAATATTGTCTTAAAAATAAATCAATTCATAAACTCACGTGTTGTACATTCACTTAAGTTATCGACATATACATATATATATATATATATATATATATATATATATATATTATTAATATTATATTTGATTGAGATTAATTAGTATACTGTAAATATAATCAATCTGAACACTTTAATTAAGAAACGTTTTTTAAGAAGATTTCAAACTTACTAGCCAAGTGGAGATGGAACTAAGGCATCTATCTATACCTAATTTATGAGTGTAATTGAAGTTGCATGTCGAAACTTATATGTATATATAATGATAGGAAGATCAAGTAAGATCAATTAAGCTGTAGGGGATGGGGAGGGGAGGAACATCAATTAATTAATTAAGAAGCAATACACTTTCCATTTGAATTTTAACAAGCAATAGACATCTATTTTGTGGGTTCGACATTTGTTTTGTTTGCCGGGATGAGTCAACTTTTCAGCAGCATCGCCGACGAAACCATTATTGAGCTTAATAAATTCTTGCAACTTGGCCCAAAATAAAAATTTAAGAGGAAAAAAAAAAGTTCCATACATACTTATAGCTAAATTCTATCTAGTAGGCTATCCATAATATACTGTCCAATAAATGAACATGAATTATAGTAAGAATAGTTTATATCAAATTTCATCAAATTATAAATATTATTTTATTATATCAAATTTCATCCATTTATAAAAATAAAATTTAATATATCAACTATATACAAAATCCATTACCAGAATGGCTTTACTACATGCATCATCTCTTTCCTCTATTTCGTTCTTGTCTTTTCCTTCTTTCCTGTTTGTTTCTAATGTTCCCAAACAACAAACAAGAAGTAAGTACGCTTTGGAAGTGATGATACCGTTGCAATGCAGAAATACTTGATAGTAAGTAAAATAAAAGTTAACAAAACTGGTAAGATGAATTATCGGGTGCTCAGTTATCTAATTAAACTAGGGATTTGGATTTGCAAGTGCTCGGAAATATTATGTTTATTTAATCTTCACACCTTTATTTTGTAACTAATATTAGATGGTCAGATATTGTCGTCGAGAAAATCTGTTGCCTAAAATTCTGGAAAATTAATAGAGTTTAAGTATCGGGATCAAAATATGACGGATTTAACTTTTGAAAAAATGTGAGAAATATGAGCACGTTAGAAAGTCAAAATAACTTTCATATTATAAAATAAAATGAAATAAAAGAAATATATATTAATAAAATTAGTTTAACTTATAGGTAGACGAAATAATTAAAATTAATTCAGTTCAAACTTTTTTTTCAACGTATCTACTAACGAGCGAATGGAACTAATGCTAACAAAGTAAATGGTAAATAAAAATGGAATTAATGGTTGAAAGACGGAAAAAAGAATAGTAGATAAAATAAATGAATTGAAAATTGACAAATCTATTTTACAGCAAGAAATTAAATCTAAATTAATTCTACTACTAGGAAAATAATAGATAAAAGACTTTAAAGAAAAAAAAAAGATTAAAGGCATCTTGTTCGTTAACGAAAGATCAAGATTTTTACTCAAATAAGAATTTGGTGCTCTAATTACTATTTTGAAAAACAGATTTAAGTAAATGCATAATTCCGGAGGAATTGAAAAAAGATAAAGTGTCATCAATGGGTCAGTCATCTTTTTAGGTGGATGGTTATTTGACTAAACTTCTAGTCAAATTCAGTCGGCTTTAAGTCTAAGTTCTTTAAAAACAACTTTCTCCCCACTTTCCACCAAATTTTGCCAACTCACCTTTCTTTCTCCTTGATTTTCAATCACTTTTTGGAGCAAGTTGCAAACAATCGACTTTTTTCATTTTTGAAAAATTCAAGCTGAAACTATCCATTTACACTTCAATTATGGATGGAGAGAGTTTTGTCTTTTTTTCAGATAATTGAGATCGCTCCTACCATGATTCTTGTGTCCTTGATTTATGATTATTTCTTTACCACATCATCAATCTTTGTGATCTCTTATTTTGATGATACTCCCATATTTAACCGAATTAAATCATTTATTATATTCGGTCAGTTGAAATTAATTATTATTTGACTAAAATCGACGTTTTAATTAGTTACTTTAATTAATGATATTAATTATTCAACTTAATTATAACCGATTCACATTATTTTAAGTCAATAAACTAATCATATATCGACACGTATCCACAATATTTTTATGTATCAATAGATACGAGTCTGGAAAATTTTAACTTCAAACACTAGATAAACTAATAAGCCCACTAGCTGAAAGAACTAACTTCTTATCTTACGGATTCATATTCACTTTTAACCCAAAAAAAATTATGTTAAACTAAATCGCTAAAAATGAAATAAGCAATATCTCCATGATACGGAACACTCGTCTCTTTTGTGACTTTTCCTTATATTATTATTATTATTAGTTTTTTTTTTTTTCTTCTTTTAACCAAGTCTTTTGTGAATTTTATACATTCATTCAATCATTCACTAAGGAAAAAAAAAGAAAAAAGAAAAAGAGAGCCGCGACAAGATTGCCATAATGTTTGGTGTAAAGAAGGCGAGACGGAGCCCAATTCTAGCTTGTTCAACCAGGCATGTAGAAGTGGGAGACAGTTTCATGCGGTCTATACGTCTCTGTATATATAATTAAAAGAAAAAAGAAAAAGAAGAGACAAAAAAAAAAAAGAAAAAGAGAAGGGCATTTAAATAATTCATAACCGATTATTACCTTTGATCCTGTATAGAGTATTGTTGACCGGATTTGACTGGAAGTTGGGTCAAATAACCATCCACCTAAAGTAGTGACGGGGTCCACTAAATGGGGAGACGCTAAATTTGAGAGTAGTGGAAAGTCAACTTCAACTTATTTACAAGAGTGTCGTTAAAGCATTTGTTTATAAATAACAAGTAATATGAAGGAAAAAATCATCATTTTGATTATCTAAAAAATCACCGACGATCAACAAAATCATCATTAGTAAATCTTCTCTATGCTCCAGCAAAATTTTTCTCAAAGTTATACACCTCACTTATATTTTTTTGATTCTTATAGGAATTATGTCTTTTCTTAGATATGTTCTTCAGAATTAATAAATAGAATACCAGATTCTTACTTGAGTGATAGTCTTAATTTTTTGGTCATGGATTAGACATTTTCGTCTTTTTTTTTAGTTCATTTAACTTATCTTTTATTATTTTGATTGGAGTATGGTTAATTTAAAGTTAATTGTTAATCATTTTGCCTAACTAGAAGTCAAATCAATTTTTTTAACATATATTTCTCTTATTTCATTTTACTTTAAGCGTGAAAGTCATTTTAACTTTTTGGAATGTCCGTATTTTCATATTTCTAATTACACTTCACTGAAAATTCAATCCGTCTGATTTTAACCTCAATCTTTAATTAATATTAATTTTCTAAATTCTTTTATAAGAACTTTTTCGTCGTGAATAAATATATATGAGGAGAAATTACAATCGAGGATTTTATTTCAATTAATAAAATTAAGTTATGTCCATATTTAATAATAAAAGGAGCAGAGATATAACTTAATCTCATTATAATAATATATACAAATTACATAAACCGATCACATAGATCTTTTTATATTTAGCAAGATCATACGACATACTATATTTCTCATATAAATTATATTTAAGATTTTATTCTTTTAAGGTAAATAGAAATATATCATTTAACAAAGTACAATATATGTGGAGTATTTCATTTGTCCGGTATCTTCATTTCTTAAGGGTTAAAACTTGAAAGTATTAGTAAATATGTTGAATATAGTGAATCTCATGACGGCATATAATCAAGATTCATATGATTATAAATCTATTAATCTAGATTAGAAATGTAACAAACATGATCATTCATAAATTGGAAAATGAGGAAAATGGTTTTTCCAAAAAAAAAAAAAAAGGTATGGTTGATTATTAGAATTTGGAAATGACAGACGTAGTGGGGATCGAATGGTCAACCTATGTAGAGAGATGGATAGGAACTTTCATAATTACCCAACGCCAAGATTCTCTCCTCCTACTCATTCTTTCCTTGATTAATAATCATAGCCACCCACCCACCCACCCAAACCACAACCGCTCCCTCTCTCTCTCTCTCCAATCCTTTTTAAACCCCATCTCTCCTCATGACTTTCAACTCCCTTCTCCTCCTTCTTTCCTTCCTCTACTTTCCTCACGCCAAACATCTCTCCAAATGGGTTGTTTCAACGATGACCTTGTTCTAGGGTTAGGATTATCGAGAAGCGCCGCCGTCCAAGAAAGTAGCGCACCAAAGGCAGTGGAGGCAGCGGCAATAACCGATCATCATCTTATGACACGGGCCCCGGCCAGTCTTTCCGACTTCGCGACCACTTTGACGTTGGGTTTATCCGGAGATCATCCTCTTGATCATCATCATCAGAATAACAACAACAACTATCAACCTTTGACTGATGTCAAGAAGGGTAGTTGTGATCAGGAAGCTTATTCGCCTCATAGCGGGGTTTCGAATTCGTTCTCTAATGGAGGTAAAGCAGTGAAGAGGGAGAGAGATGCTAGTAGTGAAGAATTGGAGATTGATAATCATCAGGGAGATGATCAGAGAGTCATGTCTTCAAGATTAGTAGGCAGTGATGAAGATGAAGATGGTATGAATTACTCTACTAATTGTTCTAGAAAGAAACTTAGGCTCACCAAAGAACAGTCTGCTCTCTTAGAAGAAAGCTTCAAACAGCACAGCACTCTCAACCCTGTGAGTTAATTTAGATCCCTCTGTCTCCTCTCTCTCTCTCTCTCTAGTTCATTTCTTAATCCAACATGATCACCGACAATTACTTTACTGGGTTTTTCTTCTTCTTTGGATACAGAAAGAGAAGCAGACTTTAGCAAGGCAGTTGAATCTTCGGCCAAGACAAGTTGAAGTATGGTTCCAGAATAGGAGAGCCAGGTAATTAATCATTCGTAACATTTAAGATAATCGGTAACGTAACAAGTGAAACAACAAGTTGATGATGGATTGATTTTTGCAGGACGAAACTGAAGCAAACAGAAGTAGATTGTGAATTCCTAAAGAAGTGTTGCGAGAGTTTAACAGATGAGAACAAGAGATTACAGAAAGAAGTTCAAGAACTGAAGGCAATGAAAATTTCTCAGGCGACGTCCAATCTGTACATGAAACTGCCGGCAGCAACTCTAACCATGTGCCCTTCTTGTGAGAAGATTAATAATGGTAGGCTTTCTCCTAATCGTGGTGTTAATCCCAAAACCTCATTGATTTCCATGGCTGTTTCCAATAAGCCTCACTATTACAATCCCTTCACCAATCCTGCTGCTTGTTAATCATTTAGGTCAATCCAAATACTTGTAGTTAGTGACCCATGAGTCCCTTGACCCATACGTCCATGACCTGTAACCCGTATTTTTTGGGTTAAGGGTTTGAAAAAGAACAAAGTATATGAAGGAATTAATACATGATGATGATGATGATGTAATTAAATACATAAGCTTGTAGTTAGCTTAGTTTGTCGAGAGCTCTAGTGATTAATTACTGGATCATCAATTAGCTGCGTTTTTCTTCTTTTTTTTTTTCAATAAATGTGGTATATTTTAAATTTTCATGTAATTAACTTATTGAGAAAATTATAAAAATCTAATAAAATTATTTATTTATTTATTTATCTTCAATTTTTTTGTATCGTAACATGATAATTAGTTGTTAGAATGAACGGTTTATAAAATATATGACAGTCCATATCAAAATCTTGCAGATGAATTTGGAAGCTCGATCATTGTTCGTAACTCAACCAGTACAAGATATAATTTTATCGACGAATGCATAAGAAAATAAAAATAAAAAACTTCTTGGGGACGAATTGAAGAAGATAACAATCGATTATCTCTAGATATTGCAATTTAGTCAGTTGATTTCATAATTTGACGAATGTATTGAATCAAACTACAAGTTATTAATGTTATTTAAGTAAAGGAAATTGAAAAAGGAAACGACTTCATAGTGATTTGGTAGAAGGAACCCTAATCATGATTGTGCAATAGTTAGAGAGATCTAGAAAGATGTGATGCACATGCATAGTGACATATATATATATAATTATTATAATAATATAAGATATACATACAGATAGAAAAGCGATGGGAAAGGGAAAGTGGAAGAAGATGAGTGGTAAGAGAAGCGTGTGGAGAAAGAAACGGATAATTTTCAATTCAATTCAGAAAGAAATAGATAATAAATTTGATGCCAGATATAGTAAGGACTAAGGAGTAGTAACGAGACTCACTTGAGATTCTCACCCTTCAAGGCTTCAAGGGGGGGGGGGGGAGTTGGGTCACACCCCCACGTGACCTCTCCATGTCTATGTTTACAAATAAATAATATTAGTAATAATAATATTATTATTTTAAGAATTTAGATCTCGTCTGAATATTATAATTTATAAATAATAATAAATAATAATGCATTGAAGTTTTTTTCATGTATTAAATTATATCAGGCGCCACGTGTTTACCCTTAAGAGTGCCACGTAGCTTGTTACTAATTTCGAAATAAATAAATTGTTTTATAATTTGAATGAGGATTAGAAAATAAAAACATAGCCCTGAATTAAAGGAGGAATATATAGAAGGTCGGAATCTTAGGAAGGTACAGATATTAGGTGCAGATTGGTAATGGGAGGGGTCCGTCCAAATTGCACTCACACTCTTTTATCATCATTCAAATTTTATTTTTTTTCAAAGAAAATTACATTTAATAATAATAAAAAAAAAGAATATTTAGATTATTTTTTTAATTAAAATATCTTTTTCAGATCAAATTGTATTAGAATTTTAAATTCGATCTTAAGTCTTAAGTTCTATTATCCGTAAATATGAAATCGTTTAAAGAAAATACGAAAAAATATTTAGATCATTTTTTTAATTAAAATATATTTTTCAAATCAATTTAATTATTAGACAGATTCATTATTTATGAACATCTGTACTAATGACGTATGACACGTCAATTATATAGTATATATATATATATATATTAATTAGTTAATTAAATTTAAAGTAATAAAAAGAGTGTGAAAACTAGGTGATCTTTTTGATATTTTCAGACATTATGGGAGAAAGAATTCTTATTTTATTTACTCTTTTTTTTTTCCGGTAATAATTATTAGCGAACGACCTTAACAGGGAAAAAAAGGCAAAATTTTCGGAAGGAAGGAAGTATCAAATATGCTTTGGAAAAGTTAATGATAATTTTTTATTATTTAATTTTTTATAAAATATTAATAAATAAAATAATACTATCTATCCATGTTGCTTATAAGTGGGATTACGTGGAGCTATTAATTAACGAGAATGATATATTTTAAGCTAGCAGACAAAATACGCAAAACACACACGTCTACTCTACTGTTAGATAGCTATGTCGGCATGTCGGAAATTTATAATATAGTTTTGTATTAATGTCACATATATGATATGATATATGGTTGAAAATTGAAAGTAGATAGCCATTTAGGTGATCTTAAAAAGTGACACCTCTCACTAGGAATAAATTTTTCTGACCCCTTTTTATTTTTTTTTTATTTTTTATTATTATTATTTTTTTTTTTTTTTGGTACAAATGAGACTTTATAATGTGTGAGTTGAATGTTAGAGCTACGGAAATTGCAAGTTGAATATGTACTTTTAACCCAAAATAAAGGAGTAAAAATAATAATAATAATTATTTGGTGGAATAATTGTATCTGGCTCGTCCACTTTTGTATAATAATGAATAATAATTGTGCTTTGAAATCACTACAAAAGATGACACCATGCTTATTAGAATTAAATATATTTATTAGAATTTTGTTCATATATTATAAATTATATATAATTAAGATTAATTAATCATATTAAAAAAATAATAATAATAATAATCTTAAAGCAAAGAATACAAATAGAAATTAGGAGTGGACTAAAGAAGCTCTAAATCATATGCGGGCCTCTATCAGGATTAGAGATGGTTCCAAACACGGCAGCCCAGATACTAGCAGGCCCATGAACCCATCTAATTATGGGTTAAACTTAATTAATCTCTCCCTTCACTAATCCATTTTTTCCAACTCTAAATCAGTATGTATAACAGGTTGTAACTTTAGAGTAGCTACCCATTTTTAAAAAATTTTAAAAATATAATATAATAAAAAAGATAAATCACTTTATTGAAATTGAATCAATAAAAAATATAAATAGAATAAAAAAGTATATATATATATATCATAGAAAAAAAAAACACTTTTTTTTTAATTTATTGGCATCGCAAATTATAATAATAAGAACCAAATACAAATACAAATACAAAGTGACACACACACTTTACAATCTCTACTAGTTTGCCATTGACTTTTGCCCACTCATAGGACCAACCTTTATCATAGTAGCTTCATCCACATAGAAAACAAAAGAATACTCGTATATGTTTCCCCCTTATTACTCGCATGCCTCGAATCATATAAACAAATCACGTACACGTTCACAAGAAATTCTTGTATAGTGTAAAAATGTTCGAAACATACTCTAGAATCATTCACAACATGTATGCCGCGGCAGTATAAACAGCGTGGCATATATATCATAACTGATTTTTGAATAAGTATTATGAATAGTCTTAAGACTATGCAAGAATCTTGTCTATATTATATATCTTTATATATATATATGTACTATTTCATTGGTCGGTTGAACTGCGTTAGATGCCGGCGTAGCACTCCGGTGGGGTAACTGGGTACCTGGATTTATCGGTGCAATAATCGTAGATCATGTGGTACAAACGAACCCACCTGTATCGTCTAGCTTCAATGGCATTGAGTGCTTGATAATTACTTCCTTCCCACCAATTCGCCGGGTTTGAGGCACAGTTAGCTGGCCCTGGAACTGGGCAACCTTCAATATCAAAGTCCTTGTAGTAAGAATAGAAAGGAGCTTCGCTCCAATTGATCTTCTCAAGCCCACCTCTTGTTGCCCAATCATCAGCTTCCCACAATGTTGAGTAAACCCCCATTGGTTGGAACTTTGGAAATGGGACCCCTCTTGCCTCATTGTTCTTGTAAACTCTTATGGGTACTTCATCCACATAGAAGCTATACACAAATAGTACAAAACAATGGCATTAATTTTTAATTAATCCAGCTGAAGCTGAAGCTGTTGAGAAGTTGAACTTACACAATGTGGTGATGGTTCCAGAGAATGGTGTAGGTGTGGAATTCAGCAGCAGGATCAAACCATAGGTTGATCCTTTCTTCTCTGTCACCTTTTCCTCGAGCATAGATATTGGTTTGAACCGTGTAAGGTTGCCCGCTTCGATTTCCTAAGAATTCAAAATCGAGCTCATCGCGTACATTATCCGTGTCGGAGTTCATCTACAAACCGAAACATCTATTATTAGTTCATCACAAGTTACAAAAGCCTTGGTCTGTTTAAAATTTACTAGCAATTAAGTCTAATGACAAATATGAACTCACGTAGAAAGCAGTCACAGTTCCAGCAGAATCACCAGGAATGAGCTTGATCTTCATGCTAACTCGTCCGAACAAATATTGCCTCTTTGAAGCAAACCCACATCCTAATAATCCACATATTAACAATAATGATATTAATACTAAGACATACAAACATCTAGTTAACTAATCATCACATGAGAAAAAAAGTGCACTACCAGAATTTTGGTCAAGGACAAGTTGGATGGCTCTCCCTCCATCGATTTGCCGGATGTGTGAGTCCGACCATGTTATCCGAAAATCTTGGAGAAAAGTGGCCGGACGTCCTGAAACCGAGATGGACAATGCAATGATACACAAGTAAAAAACATGAGAAGCTATAAGATTTCTTAATGAAGGACCCATTTTATCAAGAGTTGTAGATGGAAGTATGAGTGTGATTTGCAAAGACAAGTGGTGGGTTTATATATGTGTGTTAAGGAAGTCGGAGGCGGTGGGGGGGGGAGGAGAGAGAGAATGGAAGTGATCGAGACTGGCTATGCTACAGCGACGTTACAGCTTATTATATTTACATTTCTAATTCCAGCTAATACCAAGCCGTCGTCTAGGCCCTACCCAAATTTTTGTAAATCTCTTTCCCGCCTCTTCTTTTTGTTTGGTACTTATCATGAATCCAATCATCATTTTTCTAATAACTGGCTAGCAAGCTACTATAATAAGTTAGATCATAAATAGTGAGTACGTACGTAGATTGAGTAGCTTTGGTATGTATATGTGATGTAAGTTGTAACAAGCGGATTAGAGTGAACTAGATTTATCTTCTTCTAAATTCTTAGAAAATTAAACTTAAATTCTTTCTTGAAGCCTTTAATTAGACAACTGTTTGATTAATCTCCGAAGCCGCTTATATACATATATACATATTTGTTAGCATTTAGTAAGCTTAATATAAATAATTGTGTCATTTTCTATTGAACTTCTGGGTCTAGTGATAATTCATCAATATGATTGGCATGATTGTGAATGTAAAGGGATAAAGCTAGCTAGCTAGCTAACCAGAGAGAATCGGGATCAGTGTTGAGATATAATTTACTCTCACACCTAACACCATGGCCTAACACATCACTGCTTCTGGGTCAACTGCACTCCATAGATTTTATATAGTTCATGTCCTTCAATTTTGTTGTAGATCATTGCAAATTGCGGAATGAAATCAATTATCTCCTCTCTTTTGTCGTTTCACCTAGTGTTTTTCCCCTAATTTGTTCAAACCAAACAAGTTAAGCCCCTGCTTTAGAATTCAGATTACCTATTGTTGGGCTTGTTTCTATTATGTGGAGGTGCCAACAAATTAATAGTCATATCATATTAGGTCAAAGACTAATAAAAAAAAAGGGGCTTGGCAAATTGAAGATGAGGCAGCATTATTCTGTTGTATTATCGTGTTAATCATAATAAGTTGTATAGAGCCAGATTCGTGATCTATGCACATTAAATAGAACAAATCATTTGAGATGATTAAATTCACATATTAATAGATGAAATTCTTCTAAGAATTGAGCTCACAACCAGAGAAGCATTTGTTTTATTGTTACAGTCAGAGTGTCATTCATTGTAATAAAAGTTTAATTTTTTATTCAGAATTCAAGGATATTAATGTAAGATTTCATTAAATTCGTGATTCTTTAAAAGTAAAGTTACTAAAAATTAAGAAAATCTATACCGATCATAATGGATCAAATATGATAACCTAATTACATGATTATATATATTTTTATGTATATATGTTTGAAGATGAAAAAAGAAAGGACAAACCCACGTCCGACATCGTTATATATATATATATATATATATATATATATAATATGTATGGATAAGAAATAAGAAAGGAATGTATCACCCATTTTGTTAATGAAAGGGGTACAGCTTAACATGGTCTAATTAATTATTTTTGCTGTTACATAAACTCGGAGGGTTCAATGAAAACGAAAGCTTATCAACATCTCAATTTGCATGCATGCATATCTTTGTAGATATCTATTAGCCAGCTGGATTATGAAGTCTTATTCATGCATTATGCATAAGAACTATGTACAGTGATTTACCTGACATCAATTCGCTAATAATTCATATTCTTAGAAAACATTTCACGTTTTCTCTACTCATGATTGGACTACTCTTAATTAATTCGGTTAGCCTCTCATATCGTCTGGTAATTAAGGTCTCTTTCTTGTTCTACTAAGTACGAGTGATAAAATTATCGAACATCAGCACGCTCCCTCACGTGTAAGTTCAGAGAAAAGACTGAGAAGTGGAAATATTCAAATTAATATCAATTTGATATATATTGTATAGGTTTGGACCCAAAATCATGTGTTCTAATACCTTTGTTGAATTATTGATTATCCAAAATTTTAGGCTATTAAGAAATTAGTTCGGTAATGCATATCAAACATACTATAATAGAAAAAAAAAAAAAAAAAAAAAAGGGCCCAAGACCAAACCACGGTTTATAGTCAGGCCTAATTACAATGTACGTTCTATACAAAACTCGGCATCAAATATCAAGCCTTTTGTACTCATAAGCTACTTATAACACACAACATATACAAGATCAAAACATCTAAAACCATAGCCCATTTATTCATGTACATATATGTATAATGTATTATAGCCCTTTTGTAACATAATCTGATTAGTGCTGAGCCCATTGAATCTCCTTACTGTCAATCCCTTCCTTAACCATCTCATAAAGAGGGCTCATCTCCCTCCCTCAACTTCTCCACCTGACTAACCGTGATCTCCTCCTCCGTCGTGAACTGGCCGATCCCGAACCTTATCGAAGTATGGGCCATATCTTCATCCACCCCTATGGCCCTCAACACATAAAGACGGCTCCAAAATGGCACTAGTACAAGCTTTTTCACTCCCACTAGAAACCGCCACGTCCTTCAACCCCATAAGCAAACTCTCCCCTTCCACGTAAGCAAACGATATATTCAAATTCCCGTGATATCTGCTCTCCATACTCCCGTTAACGACCACCCAGTCAAGCCTGGCCATAATCCCATTAAGCATCTCTCCTTCAAGGCCCAGATTTGCTTGTCCATTTCCTTCATAGCAAGCTCACAGGCCGAGCCCATACCCACTACCCGGGGGGGGGGGGGACGGTCCCACACGGATCCCCCCCTCTCTAGGCCGCCCCCATTCATTTGGGCCTCCACTCGGATTTTGGGCCTGCGCGTAAGTCTAGGTCCCAACTCCTTTCGGCCCGTAAATCTTATGCCCTCTCAACGACATCAAGCTCACATTCCACGTGTTCACATTCCACGTGTTCACATTGACCGGAATCTTTCCGAGCGCTTGAGCTGCGTCTGTATGAAACGGTACGTTGAACTCCTTGCAGATTTTTCCGATTTCGTCCATTGGTTGAACCACTCCTATCTCTCTATTCACCGCCATGATCGAAACAAGTCCTGTATCATGCCGGATCGATTCCTTTAGCTTCTGTAAATTCACGATTCCATCTTATTCGACTGGTAAGTAGGTAACGTCGAATCCTTCTTGCTGTAAATGGCGGCAAGAATCGAGCACGCATTTATGCTCGGTTTGAGTCGTGATCACGTGCCTCTTCTTCTCCGTGTAGAAATGCATCACTCCTTTGACGGAGATGTTGTTCGATTCCGTTGCTCGACTCCCATCCGTAGAGGTGAGTGCTAGAGTGAGGGTTGCCGAATCGGGAGATGTAGTAAGGAAGCATGGAATTGAGTACCCGAGGATCGCTGGAAGTTGTTGCTTGCATATCGAGGTAAGAGAGGTCTGCTGGAGATTATCACTTCTTTCATGGTGATTCCAGTTTCGTCCTCATAAGGTTCCGCGTTGGAGGTGGATACAGCGGCTGCGGCGGTGGAGGAGTGATGGCGTGAGTGACAGAAAGTTGTGGCGGTGAGCTTTTTGAGATTGTGGCGGAGATTGCAAGCTACGCGCTTGGAAGAAGCCATGGCGGTTAGAAACCGTTTCCTCTCTCTTCTGCTTAACTTGGTGGGAAAGGGGACCAGAAAATATTTGACCTGAAGGTTTTATTTATTTTAGACGGTGGAGATCTATCGATCAGCGACAGAGGGAAAGGTGGGGACAGAAGAGGGGACGCGTGGCCTCTATTAAGTCGGACATCGTGTCTGAATCGAAACGACGTCGTTCGTTGTAGGAAGAGTGAAAAAAACTTAATTCACGGCATTCGACTCTCTATTTTGTGATTTGTCGACTTGTCTCAAAATTGCTGGATCTTCTCTCTCTCTCTCTCTCGTCTTCAAGTTCTCATAACTTTCTCAGATCCAAAATCTCAGGGCAAGCATTGAATCAAAGAGAGAAAGACGCAGGTAATTTATAAGTTCATTGCTCAATCAGATCATTCAACTAACTCTTACTCGTTCTCCCCTTTTTGGCTTATCACTACCATGAAAGAATTTTTGGCCAAATATAAATTTTTTTTTTTCGGGAAATCTAGTTATTAAGGGCCGACATTATAATCTGGTTGAATCTGGGCTTCTGGGTAAGGTACTACTATGGTTTCTTTTGATTGGATTGAATCTTAGAATGCTATGTTTTAAAAGAAGAAAAGGAAGAAGCATTATCAGATCTGTTTATTTTACTTTTAAGGTCCTCTTCTGCTGTCATTTCTGATTTCCGGCAAGGAAAATCTTGTTCTTAATACCGTAATCTGTACTATGTAGCTATAAGCCTAAAATCAAAGTTGCTCGCTTTAGCATTTCTATAATTTTTGTTGTTAATATGAGGATAATATTTATTATTGGTAGTTATTCATTGTAGATTTTCATGTGTTTGGAGAAGTTTGATTAAAAAGAGAGTTCATAATGTTCAAGCTGTCGCCACGTAGAAATCCAAGATCCAAAGGGTTCAAAGTGAAGCATGCTCTTCAAATATGTGTTTTAGCTGGTGTTTGTATATGGCTTGTTTACCAGGTTCAGCATTCGCATTCCGGGAAAGCTACTACTACTACCTTCCATGAAACTTCCAAAACCGGAAATGAAGTTTTGAAGTTGGGGAGAAAGGATCTTCAGCCCAGAGTTGAAGAAGAAACTGGCAGTATTAGAGATGAGAGGCACAAAGAGGAGGAGGAAGAAGAAGATAACAGGAATAGTATCGAAGTGGAGAATAGAGTGGAAGATGAACCTCAAACTGAGCAGAAAGAAAAGGAAGAGAGGGAAGAGAAGGAAAGTGAAGAGAGGAACAAAGAAAGGGAAGATGGGAATGAAGAGACTAGAGAGAAGAGGGAGGAGGAGAGTGAAGAGAGTAAAGAGGGAGTTAGTGAAGAAGATAAGGAGAAGGAAGATAGCGAGAAGAAGCAGAGTGAAGGGACAGAAAATGCAGAGAGTAAAGAAAAGGAGGGTGAAGAAGGGAAAAGGACGGAAAGTGAAAAGAAGAAGAATGAAGAGGGAAAGGAGAGTGAAGAGCCTAGTAAGAGGGAAGGTGAAGAGAAGAATGAAGAGAGGAAGAAGGAGAGTGAAGAGCCCAAAAGGAGGGAAAGTGAAGAAAATGAGAATGAAGAGGGCAAAAAGGAGAGTGAAGAGAGCAAAAACAGAGAGAACAGGGAAAAGGAAAATGAAGACAAGGAAAACAGCAATGAAAATAAGGAAAGTTCCAAGGAAAATGAAAATGCAGGGAAAGAGGGTGACAAAAAAGAGCCGGAGGTCAAGGAAGGTAGAATCGAGTCTATGACTTCATCTGAAGAACAAGTTCAAGATGGGAGTGAGAAGAATAATAACAAGGAGGAGGCTAGAGAAGAGAATTCAAGTGCCGTCAAAGACGCTCAAAATATAAAAACTGAAGAAAAAAATGAACAAGGTGGTTTGGAAAATGAAAAGCAGGAGCTTGAGCTTCACCGTGAGAATACAACAAATAGCTCTGAATCTAATGTTAATGATCATCAAAACAAGCCTGTTGAGTTGGTGAAAGAAACGGAAACTAATGAAAATAATGAAACCACAACAACCCATAGAGAAGAAGAAGCTCCTGAAAATGAAAAGAAGAATCAAAATGAAACAGAAAGTGTTCAGAACGTTGTAGTTAAGGAAAGTGAGCCAAGAAATTCAACAGATGAGAAGGATAAGAAGGAGGATCCTAATGTTGGGTCTGATCCGGTTTCATCAAATGACCGGACCAATGATGTCAGCAGCGAAAGCAAGAATGATACGATGAAGGAGGAAAATTTCAAGGCTGGTTCTGGAGAAGAAGGGGAAAAAAAGGAGATCATTCTTTTATCGAACACAAATGGCAAGAACGAGAATGATAGGCAAAATAAACAAGACCCAGATGCTGAAAAGAGCAAAGAAACTGAAGAAGTCAAGTCCTCTGATTCTTCGAGCCCTCAAGACAGTAATAACGCTTCACCTAAAACAAATGATAATGATAATGACAATGCAAGGAAGAATGAAGATGGGATTGTTGATCAGAGTGAGAACAGTCATAATGTGGGTCAGAAAGAGGAAGGAGATTCCGAGAAAGAACATGTGGCTTTCTCGGACACTAATAATAATGAACAGAATGACCAGGAAGATCCTTCTTCCATAACACAAGCGGAGAAGGAGGCTCGTACTGATTTAGAGACTTTACCTGATAACAGAAGCGGAGATGATAGTCACAATGACCATGAAGCAGCTGCAGAGTGAATTGAATAAGAAAAAAGGCTGTCCTGGTTTTTTTTAAAGATTAATATCAAATTTTTTTCCTATTTTTGTTGCCCCTTATTTCATACCAAACAACATAATTTGTTTAGTGCTTTAATTTATAACATGATTGGTGTTACTTTTTTAGTTTGTTCGTCTCTTTTGCTGTAATCACTTAAAGGGCTTTTCCGCAAAGCAATAATAATAGTGGCATCAAGGTATGTATATAATCACACTAAGCAAAGAACATTACCAAAGTTTTTATTATTATGAAGAATAGTGTATATTGCAAGATGCATAAGACAGAATGCAACATTCTTCATGCAGCATCGACATCCAAGATTCCAAATTAAAAGAATTGAAGTGCAATATCAAAATCCATGGAAATTTCCCAAGGCGTACAGAAATTTTTTTTCTGGAACAAAAATAGGGAAAATAGTTGTGAAAATTAGAAAATGTTATTCCAACTGATCTCTTCTTGAAAAAAAGGTCTGAGAATGAAATCCCCTCTAGTGTTCCTTCACTTCAAAGAGGCCATCTGGTCCTGTACATACATTAACATTAAAAAAAAAAAAATAATAATAAAAAGATAGATGTCAATTTCTCTCTCTCTCTCTCTCTCTCTCTCTCTCTCTCTCTCAGAAAGGAAGCAGATAAAAATACTTCTTCAATACAACAACATTACTATGTTAAGATTACCCAAAAAAAAAAAAAGACATTGCTCGAGGTTGACTTGGCATTTCCGAGGGGCATCAAAAAGATTCAAGGAAATTCCCTCTACCCAGAACAGATAAAAGCTAAGAAAAAAGGCGGCCAAGATTTTTAGAATTAGACGAAGACTAAATCGTTATACTGTTGTCTAAGATGGGGAAGAGCTTACCCCATGGAAACTCCTTGTTGCGAATGTGCAAGTATGGATATGCCTGAAAATAGAAAAGAGATCTTCAGATTCCAAACAAAAAGCATTACTAAGAATGTGATGACACTTGGTGAAAAAATTGCAGAACATAACTGATAGAAATGTTTTCCTTCTAATCATTTAACATATTGTTTCCAAAAACAAAATTGGCATCATTACATGTTCCATGAGTTGGAGAATCTTTTCACACAAAAAGTAACATTAATGGATGCAAGGATATTCCAGAAACTGTGAGTAAGAAGATAGAAAAGGACAATGAAAGAAAGAAAGCTCACAGGAGGCTCTTCATGATGGGCATGACCCTTTGAAAGGATATAGGTCGCCAAAGCAGTGCATGAAACGATGCCTGCATATGTTATCTTCTCCCACTTTGCAGTTTCATCTGAATCAAAAAATGAATCAAAAAAGAAAATTGAATCGAATTGGAAATTCAAGGAGGAAATTTAATTAACCACACAACGAAAAATAGGTCTAATCGAGAGCTTGAAAAATAGGTCTAATCGAGAGTTTGCTTCTAATTCAAGATCATATCAGCAATTATCAAGATTGAGTTTAAATCTAATTACGCATCAAGAAAAGGAACAAAACCTAATCTAAATGGCAATACAGACAACAAAAGGGAATCGAATTTTATCTAAATTTCACAATTTTTAAATGAATCGAACTCGAATTTAGAGGGGAAAAACGAAATTGAAACGCTAGGGCGTCGAAAAACGAATCAGATCAAAAAACTAATCAGAATCACGATAAAGTTGAAGTCAATGTGAATGCTAGGGAAAAAAGAAAAGGGGGGGGGGGGGGGGGGGGGGAGCGAAGAAGCATCATCGTGATGAGACGAGGAAGCAAAGCCCCGCTTCGAAGGTGCAGAAGATGATCGAGAAGCACTGCTGATAGCACTTCGAAGGACACCACATCGGACAATCGACATCGCCATTACTGAGATTACTGAAAAGCTTGGACCTTGGTTTCACCACGAGTCTACGAATTGGGAACAGAATCGAATAAAACCCTAAATTGACTAATTGAGTGTAGGCGGAACTCTCACACGCCGTGTAGAGCCTGCCCCACGTGCCAATATTATTATTTTTTCTTTTTTCTTTCCTTTACCAAGCCATAGTTCAGACTTTTGTTTCTTTTTCCCGTCGAGTTTTTTCAAGACAATTCTGAGAACCATTTCCTTATCATCAAGATATCTATTTGATCCCTTCGCATCATTTCTGAAAATTCTGCAAATCTGAATCAATACTTTCCCCAGAATTTGATCCCTTTGTCTTAACTCTTAAAGATCAAAATCAATTAAAAGGGATAAAACTTATTCTCCCCACAGATCTAAATCAGATTATAAAATACTCATCATCAAAGAGAGACAGTGAGAAAAAGAGAGAGACGGTAAGTACTGTAGGAATTTCTGTTTATTTAGTTAATAGTTTTATTGATACTTCTTCCATAAAGGAAAAAGGTCTGATTACATAGTCTCAGTTTTCTTTGCAAAGCCGGAGGCTTTAATCTCCGCCTGTCGGGCATGAATGTCTTCCAGGAATAGCTCCAGCACAACCTTAAAATTCAGAAGTTCTTCTATGCTCATTTCCTCAATTGATTTCGACAACAGACCATCCCCACATTGGGCCTGCATCTCTTTCAGCTCCCTCTTCAGTTGTTCTCCTCGCTTCTTCTCTGCCTGCAACTTAGTCATCACTTCTACATACTCCCTGTCAAAAATTTAAAAAATATTAATTAAAAAAAATAAAAAATAAATCTTAAATGAACCAGATTGCACAAATTTTGTGCTAAATTAGCTGGCTTTCTTGAAGAGCTGACCTGGTGAGAGCAGGCATTCTAGCTTTTCTGGTGGCCATGTTCGCTCAAGCAGCTTGTTGTTTTTGATGGGATGAAGAAAAATATTGAAAAGACAAGTTAATTTATAGGGATTTTGGTTTGGCTTAACCAACCCTCAAATGAATGCAACATTGCTTTCTAGTTGGTGCATGCCAATTTCTTTCCATGTATCGCAAGAAGAAAGCATCTTATCACAGTTGAATAAATGGAAATGACGTGTTTCGGTACAAAAATGGGAGTTACATGCATACTACCAAATATGACATATGCGTCCAAGAGAGGTGGGAAATGTCATGTGAAGAAATAAAAAAGGAAAGAAATCTGACCTGGAGGTGGGACCTGGAACTACCGTGACGGAGTTAGTGTCATGTAGAATGCGTAATATCTTCTTATCCTAGCCAAGCACAAATAAGAAAACTTCGCAATGAAACCAGATAGCTTTGGCCTAGTCTGTCTAAGCATTTTGAACACCTTGCTGGGAGTTATATAAAATTTCCTAGCCTTTTGAATAAAGATGTTAAATCAATTCAAATATGATCTTATCTTGAAAATCCTGTTTCCAAAATCCAGTTCTAGAACCGCTTAAGCAAACTGATTGCCAGAATGATTATCACTAACAAGTTGGTTAACTATATTCACGTCTTCTAATCAATCAAATAATTTTCACATTTCTACAGTCACATGCTCTGTTGCACAAATCCTGAGTAGTAGCGAAAATATATCCTACAAAAATAATGTAGAATGATGGTTCTCAATTTTCCCTATGAAACATAATTCAGTAAGTACAGCCAGGTGAAACCAATTTGTTGAAAATTTTAATTGAGGTATGAATATAATAGGACCAACAGTCTTCCTTTCCTTAAGTGCAAGCTCACACGGAAATCGTGTGAGTACAATAATAATTACCAAAATGAGCATATAGAGACTCGAACCAAGGAACTCAAGCAAAGTGAAAATGACTAAGCATAGATTGCCACAAATAACCAGAATATTTCCATACTAATTAAGAATGCGAACCTTCTTCTACTTGTAACTTGATATGGTTAATTCAAGCACCTTTGCCATATATAATATATTATTGGATCTTAGTTATAAACCATGATATCAATTACAATGATCTTTTTACTATGTGACTATTCTCTTCTAATTAGCGCTTTTCTTTTATTGACCAAACAACTCAATTGTAACAACTAACAAGCATGACGATCCGATTCATTTTTGTTTACTTATATTTTTAATACAGTTAACGTAGATTATATAAACCCATCAAATTTCTAGCAGATTAGAATCAAAAGATGTAACAGGAAATTGGAATGGGAATTGGGTAAAGATTAGTTTTCCCATAACCTTGTTATCATAGTAAAGGCAACACATTTCTAGGGTGACAAGAACCCATCTTTTTCTAAGAAGATTCCAAGTTATTTTATCAAAAGTAGTAAAATATCGATACAAATTTTCTCTAGAAATTCTGATCTGTAAATTCGTGCTGCCCAGAAGAAATAGCTACAATGGAATCTATGCCAGTTTGATTCGACAGACGCTAATTCAAAACAAAATCTATTTACATACTGTCAGCTTTTAATAAAACAATCATTTTTGTCCATTCTCTATCAAACTGTTTCTTGAACAATTTATTTTCTATACTGCATACCAACTACCAAGTGCATTTAATCGTACTACTAATCTCGGAAAATAATTCAATTACGCTCAAATATTCGAATTTATAAGTAAATCTAGAGCAATAATAGTAATAATAGAAACCCTAAACTGTATAAACTATACGACTTAGTCTTATGAAATTGAAAGGGAATCTAAAATGTCTCGTTTGTGAGAAACGTCAAAAAACAAAAATGCTAACCTGACTCTCGTAAAGGAGAGACTGTCGAATCGAACTCCGATGAAGCAGACCGCCGGAGCCGGCGGTGATTATCCGGTTCATGTTTTCTTCACCGAGAGATGAGGGGGGGAATAGTGAGTTATAAGACTATTTTCGGGAATTCGTCTGTCCGGATCCTCTCGTAAGTTTGGGTTTTGAGGATTACTATTTACTCCATTCGAACCCTTGTAATTTGTATTGTCTTATGAAGTGCTGGGAGACATCGTTATCTTATTACCCATTTTGATGAAGATTGAATTCGACTGATAAGATAGTGTAAAATTAAGATATATAGTAGAATATCGATAATTTAATATTTTTATTTAATAAATTAATACTATAAAAATTATTAATATCTTAATTTTAGTAATATAAACTTTAGTAATAAAAAATTATTCATTTAAATTAAATAGTTGAATGAATGAAAATTTTATTTTATTCTCATAAGAGATCAAACTAAATATATCCTAAATTCAAGCAATAATTTATAATTTGCAATGATAATATTAAGTTAAAGTCAATTTTAAGAAAAAATAATTGAGTCATATTTTAAGAATGTATCATAGTTTAATCATAAGTATTGTAGGTTAGAAAATTATTAATTTATATATTATATAAGATTTATATGAATTTTTTATGATATATTATTTTACAAATTTAATGAATTATAATTTTAACATATTATCATTAAATCATGATCGGAAAAAAAAACTTATTTAAGAGAGATTATTAATTTGTTGAGATTCTACATAGAGTGAGCAGAAAAATCCAATCCACACCATCTGCCTGAAATTCGACCCAACTGGTCAGATATTGGTTGATTGTTTACGGAAGGGTTCGTTCCGAATCGGATATTTGATCATATGGATATCTGATTTTTATAACCAGTCATCTTGTATAAATATTAGTGATTAATATCATTGATTTAGACATTAAAATTATTTTGACTTCCTTTAAACACCTGATTTCAAGCTTTATTCAAGACACAAATCAACATTTTTTAATCTATTCTAGAAATGACATATGAAAAATAAATAAATAAATAAACATATATCAATATCTAACACATCCAACATTGATCAAATATTAACTCGATCTATGCCATATCAGATAGCTAACATCAGATATCTGACCTATGCACATGCCTAATTCTACCATCTGTTCTTGTTAACCATAGGTAACTAATCCAAAGGCATTAAGGGGGAATTAGTGAATCTGGTTATGATATTTGAGAATTTCTTTAGGTTTTGTTAAGAATGACTGATTATTTCCTTATTACAATGTAAGGTTAATATACATATTCGAAGAATGCTGAAGCAAATCCAAGAAAATCTAGCCTAACAAATAAGTATAAAATAGTTGCAACAAGTAAATAAGAAAATCTCTTTTTGTTGGCAAAGTTGGTTGTGGTCCAGCTGTTGAGTTACACTACTCCTGATTCGGTACTTGTTTCTGATTTTGGTTCCTTAACATTCCACCTCAAACTAGCATGGGAGAGAGATCAAACACACAGTTTGGTACGGCAAGATTGGAAAGGAGCCTTAGCCAAGGTTTTAGTAAATATATCAACAGGTTTGATAATGAAAAGTATCTACCTAGTAATAAGTTGACCAACTGCAACTTTCTCTCGGACAAAATGATAGTCAAGATGAATGTGCTTAGACCGAGAATGAAGCATAGGATTAACGGTCATATGAAGAGCACTAATATTATCACAAAAGAGTTGCGGTGATCGAGGTAAGGAGAAATTAAGATCTCGAAGCAAATAACTTATCCATGTCAATTCAGTTGTAGTAGAAGTCATGCCATGATATTCGACTTCTGAACTCGAATGAGAAACAGTAAGTTGTTTCTTAAAGCTCCAAGAAATGCAGCTTGCACCAAGAAATACACAAAAACCACTTATACTACACAGCCTGCCCAATGAGCATCACTAAAGGCATAAAGAGATGTTGTACTCTGCCTTAGGTAATGAACACCGTAATCTTGAGTCCCATGTAAATAGCATAAAATACGTTTAACATTCCTAAGATCAGCTTGAGTTAGATCGCTAAAATGTTGACAAGCGCGATTAACAACATAAACAATATCAGGACGCATGAACGTTAAGTACTATAAGGCCCCAACAATGCTACAGTAAGTGAAGACATCCATAGAATCTTGATCAGCAGGCTTCCTCTTGGTTTTGAGTGCTAAAAGAGTGGCAAAAGAGGATTGTGCAACATTTGTGTACGAGCGAGTAAATCATGGGTGTACTTTTGTTGACACAGAAAAATACCACCTGATGATGATTTCATTTCAACACCAAGAAAGTAGTGAAGTTTGCCAAGGTCCTTAATAGCAAATTCAGAACTTAACTAAGCAACCAACATAGAAAGAAAAGTGAGATTGTTGCTAGTCAAGAGAACATCTTTCACATAAATAAGAAGAACAGCGTTATACTACCAGTCTGATAGATAAAGAGAGAAGGATCAGCCTTACTATAATGAAAACCAGGGTGGAGAAAATATTGAGTGAAACGATCAAACCAAGTACGAGGAGCTTGCTTAAGACCATATAATGACTTCTTTACTGAGCACACATGTTGAGGATGAGTCGAATGAACAAATCTAGGAGGTTGCTCCATGTAAACAGTCTCTTTCAAAATACCAAGCAAGAATACATTTTTAACGTCTAATTGCTTCAAAATCTATCCTTGTTGAAGCACTAAAGCAATAACCAGCCACATATAGTAGTGGCCTTAACCATTGGATTAAAGGTTTCATCAAAGTCAATTCCTGAAACTAGTGTGAAGCCCTTAAGAACAAGTTGTACTTTAAATCTGACTAAAGTACCATCCTCCTTTGTTTTGATTCGATAAACCTATTTAGAACCAACAACGTTGACTCCTGGAGGTCGTGGAACAAGCTGCCAAGTATTATTGTCTCTTAAAGCATCAATCTCATCCTGCATAGTGGAGAACCAATGTGGATCTTTAAGGGCTGTCTTGAGAGTTTTTGGTTCTTGGGGTAGGACATCAAAATCGGTAGTATTCAAAGTAGCATAATATTTTTGGCCAAAAAAAAAAAAAAGCATAATCTTTTAGATATGGTTTTGACAAGGCAATTGGCAAGGAAGATGCATCCAATTGAGAAGATACATCAAGAACAATAATAGCACCAGAAGAAGAGATGTCATTAAGATGAGAAACGACATGTGGCGATTCATTTTCAAGAGCAGCTTCATAAGGAAGACCTGTAGCAACGTCAGATGGAGGGTCATCATTATGAGTAATGATATCAGTAGAAATAGTGGTACGAGTAATTTCATCCATGTTCACTGCACTAAGAGTAGGAATAGTGACTGGAGAAATAATAGCAGTAGCAACATCAAGGTTTGTGGTGTGCTCAGAAGTGATAGGTTGCAAATTTGAAGTGGTTGTATTATTAGGGGTATTAAAAGAATTATCGTTGTTTGAGGCAGGAGAATCAAATGCAAATCGAGAAAGCAACACTCTATCATCATCAAGAGATTGTGAGGATGAGGCCAAATGAGGATCAGAGTTATTCCTTGTCGAAGAAGAAGAAGGCCATTCATCTGTAGAAAGGAATTCTGGAAAATCAAACGAATGAGTAGATAGTTTTGGTGTAACTGGTTTGAACATAAAAAATATCTTCATTAAATACGACAAGACGTGAGATGCATATGCTCTTGGATACTGGTTTAAGACGACGGTATCCCTTATGAAGAGAGTTGTAACCTACAAAAACATATAGGTAAGTCTTCTTATCGAATCTAGAACCTTCTTGATGACGAAGAGAAGGAAAACATTGACGGCCCGAACACTCGTAAGCAACTATAATCTAGGTGCTCAATGAATAATTTAGAGTATGGAGTATTCTATTGCAAAGTAGAAGAAGGTAGCCTGTTGATGAGGTAGATAGCCATAGAGAATACTTCAACCCGGAAAGAAAGAAAGAAAGAGAAGGAATTGATCGATCTTTTTATATCTCGATTTTTCAAGTATTTCTAAGAATATAATATACTTACCAATATTTTCCGACCAATAAAACAAACTCTTAGTCTAGACGTGCCCTTTTAAACTTTCAAGAGTCCTTCGTTCGGACTTAATAGTGACTCGAAAACCAACTTGGGACCAGTAAGGTTTGAAAAATACGGCCCAAGAAGAAAAGGCCACTGGAATAGACGAAAACATCAATGTGATTTTGTCTGGCCCACATTTGTCCACCTCTATGGACAAGGCAGAAAACGGCCCCACCCTGATTGACCTTCTAGAACATGAGAATATTTTGGGGGACAGTGCTTAATTTTACATAATTATGTAAAACCAAATTGATGATGACGATCAAGAGACGGATCAGGCATCAGGAGGGTGCATCAACGTTAGAACAGTTTTATCGTTATTACTATTCTGATTAAGATTTTCTAATTCCCCGCCATCAGTGAAATTTTCATTTAGATCAAGCGCGTACACTATATCTTCCCTAGTCCAACCCCCACGCAATAAAATCAAAGACGATTCTCTCACGTGCCACGTCACGCCACACCCTCTTCCTCTTTTTCCCTCCATAAAGCGGGCCCACTCCTCTGCCCCGTCACCATATCATCTCCACCGTCCATCATCATAATCATCTCCCAAACCTCGTCTTCCCTCCATCCCCCTTCCCTCAACCTCTCAGAAACCTCCTCCAAACACTCTCCCAATCCTTTCAACTCCGTCCCACTCCACCACTCACGCGCTCTCTTCCCACTCTCCGTCGTATCCGTCCAGAAATCGATCTGGCGAGCAGTCGTCGCTGCCCATGCCGGGGAGTCACTCATCGTCATTCGATGCAAGAACTCGCCGTTTTGGAAGAATCCGGCTAGATCGAAGATGAGGATACGAACATCGCTGCCGTTAACGTAGAAAACAGGATTTCCGGCCGTATTCGGCGCAGAAGGTATGTAACTTTTTCGATAAATCGGAACGAGAACAGGCGCGCTGTTCAATAACCGTTTGGCTAAATCTAAAGCCTCGTTTGGATCGTCAGGTTCGGTTCCCCAAGATTGGCACCAGAATTTTCTCCGAGAAACTTCTTTGAGGAGAGTGAGTGAAGGTAGGTTGAGGACAATGTGAAGCTGTTGAGAAGAAGAGGAGCGCCAGTTAGGGAATCCTGGAGAAACTGGGAGGCCTTCTTGGAGGATGGACCGGAGATCTGGCGGGAAGGAGAAGCCGAATGTGGATTCGATAGAGGTGAATTCGGCGTCGGAGAGGCCAGGGAGGACGGGGACGTTTAGCGATTTGAGGTGATTGATGACAGTCTTGGCGTAGGCGGTGAATGAGAAGCAGACGAGTTGGGAGCGGCCGCGGCGGCGAGGAAATAATTTCGAGGCGGTTGCGCCAGTTTGATCTGTGGTGGTTGTTATCGCGGCGGCCATTAGAAGTGAAAGGAAAGGGAGATTGGAGATGTGGTAGTTTTGTACAGCGGAGGAGGAAGTCAGGTGGAGGCCTAAGGGTGGTAGCTAACTTCTTGGTCCGATCAGCATGAGAAATACGTTCTTCAATTATCGTTCTACGGAATGAACAAATGAATGAGATCCGTAAGAGTGGAAGTGGATTGTTTTATGCTTTTGATTATTTGTTTGAGCGAAGAAAATGTGGGAATGTATTAAGGAATCAATTATCACATGATACTCACACGTTGAATCTCCTCCTCGTCATCATGATCATCAGCGAAACAATCTCCTCGTCATCATCTTCATCTTTTACACTATCCTGATCAGGATTAACAAAGTCCATCCAGGAATAGCCCTTCCTCCTTCCCTAACAACACAGGAGTCTCCATACACACTCTTGGTTTGACCTCGTGTGCTGGTCCAATATCTGTCTTGTTAACTTCAAGCATGCGCAAACAAACTTTTGTCCTTTTCCCGATGCTTCATTCCTCTAATTATGCACCTGCACATGTGTATGGAATACGCCTCCCCCTCCTCTGTTGAGTTTTTCTAGTTCTTCAATATACTTACCAATTGTTAATTCGGAATTTTCGTGAACGACATGTGCAAGTAGTTCAATAATCAGTCCAAGAATATAAAAAAACCCATCATAAAACTAGTATCCATAAATTTCACAGACAAACCCAGCAGATTATTACTACTATCATGATTAGAATCAAACAACACTTGAAAGAAACCAAACACCGGACGGGACATTAATTCAATCTTCAATACTCATCGCCCTCATCACCATCTTCACCTTCGGCCGATTCAGCACCTACCTCCTCATAATCCTTCTCTAGAGCGGCAAGGTCCTCTCTAGCCTCAGAAAACTCACCTTCCTCCATACCCTCACCCACATACCAATGCACAAAAGCTCTCTTTGCATACATAAGATCAAACTTATGATCAATCCTCGAAAACACCTCAGCCACACTAGTCGAGTTAGAGATCATACAAACAGCCCTCTGAACCTTGGCTAGATCGCCGCCTGGCACAACAGTCGGAGGCTGGTAATTGATTCCGCACTTGAATCCAGTTGGGCACCAATCCACAAACTGGATGGTCCTCTTAGTCTTGATAGTAGCCACAGCAGCATTCACATCTTTAGGGACCACGTCTCCTCTGTACATGAGACAGCAGGCCATGTATTTTCCATGGCGGGGATCGCATTTAGCCATCATGGAAGAAGGCTCGAAAGCACTGTTGGTTATCTCTGCGACTGAGAGCTGTTCATGGTATGCCTTTTCAGCTGAGATTACAGGGGCATAAGATGAAAGCATGAAGTGAATCCTAGGGTAAGGGACCAAGTTGGTCTGGAATTCAGTCACATCCACGTTTAAAGCACCATCAAATCTTAAGGAGGCAGTAAGGGATGATATAACCTGGAAAACCCCATAACATGACAATGAATATTCACAAAGCTAGTTTCTTCCAAAGAAAGGAAGGAGAAAGGATTGTGATCTCTACCTGAGAAACTAAACGGTTAAGGTTTGTGTATGTGGGTCGCTCTATGTCAAGAGAGCGCCTGCAAATATCATAGATGGCTTCATTATCAAGCAGAACCGCAACATCAGTGTGTTCCAAGAGGGAGTGGGTCGAAAGGACACTGTTGTAAGGCTCGACAACAGAAGTTGAGACCTGGGGTGATGGGTATACAGTGAAGCCTAGCTTGGATTTCTTGCCATAGTCTACAGAGAGACGTTCTAGCAAGAGGGATCCAAGACCTGAACCAGTTCCTCCACCTACAGCATTAAAGACGAGGAAACCTTGGAGTCCTGTGCAATTGTCTGCGAGCTTACGAATGCGGTCCAAGCAGAGATCGACGATCTCTTTACCAACTGTAACAGAAAAGGAAGGTAAGTAGTGGTTTACTAGGAGGAAATAGAAAATGAGTGAAGTAAGAGGATTACTTACTGGTGTAGTGTCCACGTGCAAAGTTGTTTGCTGCATCTTCTTTGCCACTAATAAGCTGTTCAGGGTGGAACAGTTGACGGTATGTTCCAGTCCTAACTTCATCAATGACAGTGGGTTCAAGATCTACGAAAACAGCACGAGGAACGTGCTTCCCAGCACCAGTTTCGCTAAAGAAGGTGTTGAAAGCATCGTCTCCTCCCCCAACAGTCTTGTCACTTGGCATTTGGCCATCAGGCTTTAGAAAACAGAAAAGAAAGAATTATAACTCTTGAACATGTAGATTTCTACGATTCATGCATATACCTCACAGCAGGTGATAAACCACTAACGCACACAATTACTATAAATCAAGGCAGAGTACTGATTATCAGTCGAGAGGTAAGTGACAATAATGATCTTGGATACAATCTATAATAATTAGAATAACTCGCACAATATTGGCACATTTCCAAGAAATGGATAACTAGATCTTAAAATAATTGATGTTTTCTCATCATTTACCATGAGAGTAGATCAGTTATAAAGGTGCAATTAAACCCCAAAAAAAAAAAAAAAAAAAACCTAAAATAAATGAAAGGAAGAAATAAGAACTGGAACTAAGGCGATCTCAAAAGATCAATACAAAACGTGTAGCGAATTCATGTAAGATGTCGCAAATACATTAAAACAGGCAACAAGCGCCAGATATAGCGTAAAATATTGCCTAACATCTAGATCTAGCCAGATCCATACAAACACAAGCATCAGTATCATCCAAAGCAGGAAAACAAACGAGACATCTATTTTACAATGAGAACACTGAATACAGTCGAAAAATCCAGATCTGAACGAGATGGAAGGGAATGTTAAAGTTACCTGAATGCCATGCTCAAGGCAGTAAAGTTCCCAGCACGCATTTCCAACCTGAATACCGGCTTGTCCGATGTGAACTGAGATGCACTCTCTCATTTTCGCTAAAAGAAGAAATTCGAAAATTGTAGCGACGAGCAAAAGAAGAGGGAGATCGAAGAAACTGCTCGAAAAGAAGCAGAGAGCGTTTATCAAGACGCTACTCTTTCAAATTTCGAAAATGAGTCGCATTTATTCGATCTTCGTGGTTTTATAGGTGGGTGAGAGATTTAACCGCAACTTGGTTACTGTTACGATTGGCACGGGATAGTGGCACCCTGTCACCAATCACTCCCCAAACACTTAGGAAGATATTTAACCGCGTTTTTCCATGTTTAAATTTCAGGCAGTTTTCATTTCCCTACCATTTTTTTTTTTTTTTTGGTAAGAAAAAAATTTAATTATATGATAATAGCTAGCCAAACAAAGAATTAAGCAACAGACCACGTGGCCCGTATTTGAGAAACAAGAAGTCTTCTGGGCCCAATTAGATATAATAGTATTGTGGGCCTGTGACTTGTAGGGCCGGTTGCACAGAGGCTATTGGACTACAGGTATACAAACCACGTGCCCATGATGCTACTGTCGGGGTACAGAGTCAGCCTTATCTTTGAAGCAAAGATGCCCAATCAACAGAATCATTATTTGCTGGAACGTTATTTTCTTACCAAGATTTTGCTTCAATGGCACTTTAGAAAGCTTTTGAAGTAAAGAAGAAGAAGATTGAATGTTTTCAAGCGATAAAACGGTAACTTTTAATCACTTCAAATTAAAGCCTAGATATCATAAGTTTCTAGATTGTTTTAGATTGAGAAAATCACTGTGAAGATATTCGTGTATGCACTTAAACTATGATCATATTGTACTAGACCAATAAAAATCACTATAAATGTATTCAATATTGGGCTAGAACTACCTATTAAAATCGCTCTAAACTTGATGAAACTGAAGTTTAGAAACTTCTAGCCTAAATTGACAATTAAAAATGATACTAAAAGATGCACAAGAATCTACAAAACCTAGGAAGCTCATTAGGATCATAAGCCGGGATATTAACCCGAACATCTGCTAATTTTCTAGCAATGTAGCTTTAAGTATCTAGTCAATATGGAACATACAGCAATAGGGCCATCAAAACTTCTTGGTGGCATCATTTTAGGGCTTGTTTCTAGTCTTTTAAAAGCTCCTCAACCCTTTTCATAGAGGGTCTATTGATGGGTAATGTCGCGGTACAAAGGAAAGCCACATTCAAAACTCTTTCAATCTGTTCAAAATCACATGTAAATAGCTTCATTCTTGGATCTATAAGATTGTCCACATCACCGCAACATACTTCCTCTTTGCCATTTTCTTCTGCAAAGCATGATAAAGCAGTTCCTCTAACCCACTTCACTAGATCACCATTTTCTCCACAGAAAGCACCATTAGGCCTCTTACCAGTAAACATTTCCATCAAAACCACACCAGAACTATAGGCATCACTCTTCTCTGTCACTTTCATAGTATACGCATACTCTGCAATAACAGTTCAACAATTTAAACAAATAAAATTTATTGTGGAAACAAACAATTATCAACGTAACGAAATAAAACGTTACTCACCAGGTGCAATGTAGCCGTAGGACCCAGCAACTCGAGACATGACATCACGACTAGGATCCCCCTCACGTTGCAATGTCTTAGCCAACCCGAAATCAGCCAATTTGGGCCTGAATTCTTCGTCTAAGAGTACATTATTACTCTTAATGTCACAGTGCACTATAGCTGGAACACAGTCATGATGAAGATAAGCCAGGCCCTGAGCCGTACCAACTGCTATATCAAACCGCCTTTGCCAATCTAATAAATTGGAATCGCTATGGCCATGCAATGCGTCACCTAAGCTACCATTTTCCATATACTCATACACCAGAATTCTGTTATCTTCACCATCACGTAAACTACAGAGCAGTTTCACGATATTGACGTGGGGAACCTGACCCAATGAGTCCACCTCGGATCGGAAAACAAGTTCAGCATCTGCCTCCTTACCACTCCAAAGTCTCTTTACGGCGACAACATGACCTGGTTTAAGACATACTCCATAAACACGGCCGGATCCACCTTCTCCAATTAAGTTTCGACTAGTGAGATGTGGGATTATGTCTTCCTCATTGAATCTGATCCGTTGAAAGGCAGCCACCTTCCATGGCTTCATACACTCGCCATTGAATATATGAAACTTGGATTTAACTACCCATAACCGATAAGAACTAGAGCGGATATGGATTAAATAATTATAACATACAGAGGGACCTGTTTCGGTTTCCGGCAAGGAGCAAGGAGCAAGTGGCTTCAAATCTGGGCTACAAAGATTCGGGTTGCCCATTAAGCTTGCAAGGAACAGTTCATGATCGAAACCAAACGGAACTCTTTCGTACAGTTTATTAACTGATATATCGAATTGATTTAGCTTCAGCTTTGTTAACTTTACCGGAATTTGGCCGGAAAGTATGTTTCTAGAAAGATCTAAATATGTTAATACCGGCAAGTCACTGAGCTGATAAGGAATCTGGCCAGATAATCTGTTACCTGAAGATTCAACTCGGTCAAGTCAGTTCATGAGCTCACCGTGCTTGGAATTGTGCCAGAAATATTGTTCTCCTGCAAGTCAAGCTTCTGTAGATTCTTTAATTCTGTTATACATGAAGGAATCTCTCCAGAAAAGTTGTTTCCGCTTGCATCAAATTTAACGAGGTCAGTCAACTTTCAGAGTTGATCTGGCAATGGCTGGAAAAGCTGTTTCCTGCTACTATGAGCACAGTGAGGCCTCTAGCTTTAGAGATTGAAGGTGGAATCGAACCTTTGAATCTGTTGTTTCTCAATTCTAGGTGTTCAAGCATTGGAAGATTCCAGAAACTGTCTGGTAGTTTGCCGGAGAGTTCGTTGTTCTCGGTTCGAATGTAGTAGAGAGAGCTGCACTCACCGTATGACTCTGGCACAACTCCTGAGAATCCAATGTTGACAGCTAGGATTCGTTTAAGTTTCTTTCCATAACACAAATATTCCGGCTAGTTTCCTGCGAAGTTGTTGGTGGAGACATCGAATTCTTCCAGTTCAACGTATCGGCCTAGATTTGCAGGCAGCGTACCTGAAAAACTGTTGTCAAAGAGTTTTACCGATCTTAATTTAGGATTCAAAGCAAAAACCTCTGGACTTTCGCCTTCCAGGAAGTTGTCGTTCAGATTCGCGTATTCAAGAGGTATTGCAGCGATCTTCTCATGAAACTTTCCCGTGAGACCGTTCAGCGAAACGTCCAAACTACGTAGATTGCTCAAATTCGCTAAGCTAACAGGAATTTCACCAGATCTGTTCCACATTTATCAGTCCCGCGAAAGTCTCAGGCACTTCTCCTGACAGAAGATTGCTAGACAAATCGAGGTTCCTGAGCGATACTAGCTTGCCGATTGACTCTGGAATAGCTCCGATGAGATTCGTGTTCGGTAAAAACAAATTCTCGAGTTTTGATAAGTTTCCCATCTCTGAAGGCAAAGAACTTTCCTGAAACGGATTTTGAGCGAGTTCTGCAGATGGTAACTCCCTCATAGCCCAATCTAAGATAACCAGGATAATTACCCAAAGGTAACAAGTTCATGCAATGCTTGAACTTTGCTACACTTACAACTTTAGTGCCCATAGCAGCAAAATTTTCTTATCTTCAGAATTCAGATGTAATTTGATCACGAACAAAGTCATACTCCATATCTACATGCTCAATGTGCTCATGATGTACTGGGTTTTTACTCAAGTGAATCACACTTTCACTGTCAGAGTCCACCGTGCAACAACTCTCAAATAAACCAATTTCGTCTACAACTCCTTGTAACCAGATTGCTTCTTTAAAAAATTATGTCAAAGCCACATATTCATCCTTGGTAAAATAGTAAAACCAAAGGTTGCAGTTGAGGTTTTTAACTAATACAATCCCCACCGAGCAAAATTGTAAGCATTAGTAGACTTTCGATTGTCACGATCTCCGGTAAAATCAGAGTCAACATATCTAATTAGAGATATAATGTTATAGATCATTTACCGAAATTTAAACTAATACTAAAAATTTAAATATCTAAATAACCACTTTAATATAGTCCAGTATATCAAATTCATGATTTGACATAAATCTACTATAAAAAAGCATAAATTTTGCACCAATAACCAAGTTTGGTTTATCTTTATAGAGGTCATTTCCTATTCCATTGCATGCTGCCATCTTTCACTGTCCTTTGAGCTAATGGCTATTTGATAACTAGTAGAGTAGGTTCAATTCCCTACGTATCTAAACAGGCAATTAAAGCAATATAAATGAGGCTAGCATAGAAATACTTTAGGTGAGGAATAACCACTTTTTACCTCCATCTCAAATCAAATGGTAATCTAAAATATATCATGATTTGATTTGTATAAGATATCACCAATATCATGTTTTATTTTAGCTCCATTAGTTATGCATTGCACATTATCATCTGTTGTTTCATCAAGGCACCTACCCTTCAATTGCTATTCACTTGGGCCAGCAATAATTGTGGGCTCCACCTCAATGGAAGTACCCCCTACTAACTCTAGAAGAAGGTAAGTTAGGTGTAGGAGCAACAGTTTGTATACGTGAAATGGTGTTAGAAGATTTACAAAGAAATATAATCGCATTAAACACAATATCCCCACTCAAAATTATTCTAACACCCACTGTTTCCTATCCCACAATTTATAACCTTTTTTACCTTCCTCGTAATCTATAAAAACATATTTTTGAGACATAAGACATCTCACTTTTTCTAAAATTTTCCTACTAATTCGTTGAGCTACTCTATTTTTGGGGTATTTTAATAACTATTTTATGTTTAAGAATTCCATTTTCTTCACAAAATTAATTAAAAACAGAATTACAAAACTCTAACTCATCATAATGTCCTTAGTGTTTTTATCTTCTTGTTAATTTGATTTTCTACTACGACTTTCCAAATTTTGAGCTTTAACTAAAGACTATGAGGAAACTATTGCAAACCTTCAGAAAGTAAAATATTAAGGACCGAATCTAACACTTGTAATATGGATTTGGTATTCGTTCTTAAAAAAAGAAGGTGTGGTAATTGCTAATTCCTGTAATCCTTATGAACATCACTATAGTGGTTCCTAGAATAAGTCAAAAAGGAAGAGCATCCACATGTGTGCGAAATTATAGTCTTTGAAGAATGTTTTGAAATGGAATATGATCAAATGTGGCCCTTCATGTAAGATAATCAATTCCTATAATGGGCTTACTTTATATTTAGCGTAAATTAATATTGGTCATTATATAAATAATCAAAGCGGAGGTTTGTTGAACTATAAGTCACTAACCCATCTCCATGAATTCAAAGAAAACACAAGCCAATGATCGATCATCACACTATGTGTTTCTGCCACATCAATGAGAAAAAAACACATCAAAACGACAAAAGAAATATATATATATATATCATCAGCGCCTATGATCGGAGCGTAAGAAGCAGTAGTAGTTGAAGTATTGTCGTCAAGCAAAGCAATCCAATTATATTTTTGTTTGGTGGGGTCTAATCTTCAAAAAGAAAATTTAACTTCTTGCTGCTTTCGGCATCGCACCCTACTCATAGAACACACACTTTATTGGGAGATAGAAGGGAAAATTAGAAGCGAGTAAGCGAAAAAATAAGAGAGAAATATGGTGCTAATGACTGGCATGATGAATAAGCGAGAAGTTGATCGAACCAGACCATGCAGAGAAGGACGTTAGGCCATGACTTCGAACTTCAAGCCAACTAACATTTTGTAATATTCTTATCACTACAAATAAATATCTAACACACATATATATATACACATTTTTTAGTTTTCCAGCCACCCAGCCCAGGCGGCCTCCTGGGCTAGGCTGGGGGTGATTCCGCCATTGTTCGCCAAGTTCATGTTGATACTCCCCCGGCACCGTTACAAGTTACGAAACAAATGTCCGGCCCAGCTTACTAGTTACTCCAGACGGTGAACAACTTAATCCTAAAGTGTTGTTTGCTCTGTCGACGTTTTGGATTAGAATTAGGGGAGCAAGAAGTTTCTACTCCCCGGATTTACCCATTCATACCCTAATGGGCGGATCTCGACATTCATGCGGGTCCTAAGCGAGGTTTTTCCGGTCCCCTTAGAAAAAGGCTATGAAAGTTCGAAAAGTGAAAGATAAGACTATATCTTATATGGACACATAACAAATAATAAGAATAAAAAATACATTGTTGAATTGAATTTGAGATAGTTAGAAATTGATATTAAAAAAAGTTTAAGTTATTAATCAACAGGATATTTTTATATTTACAACTTATAATAATGATAAATATTATTTTTATATAAAAATATACCTTATTTTTATACACGAGATCCCAAAATGTATATAACCAGACCATTTTAAGGAATCTAATTTTTAATTAAGCTGGTTTTTTAATTGTCATAATGAACAAGAAAATGCAGGATTGGGCGGAAGCCATGTATCTTTTTTTATAAGAAAAAACATGATGCATAAGAAAAATTCTCCACGTTTCAAATTTTTTTAGTGAACTTGGGCCACACTAAGAGCTGTGAACCAGTCCAATAGAAACCACTTTCATATGTGGTCGTCGCATATGTGATTGATTTTTATTAAGTTGATCCATAACTCTTATATAAACTGGGTTCATCCAAAAATTTCTAAATGTGTTTGTAAGTATAATGAGCCCGTGATCTACATACCTAACTATACTAACAGTTACTGAAAATGAGACTACCTGTAAGGAACATGAAATTAGGATCAGAATTGGATGATCATCATGAACTATAAATTAAGATATACCTTAGTCCTTACTTACACAGTATCGTCATCACCTTAGTTCTTCATCAAGATTAGTTCTTCATAGCTACATCCCTAATTTCGAACACATGTATATCTGGAAAAGTGCATAATCATGGCCCCTTTTCTTTCCTTACAATTATGAAATTAAGGTCCATCTATATATAAAGACAATAATACAATATAATTAGGGCATAAAATCACAACAAAAGAAACTATAACTAGCTAGCTAGCTAATAATATTGCCTGGCTCCATTTTGCATGCCATTTTGTATCCCTACTTGAAACTAAGAAGGATAACTCATACATGCACGTATGTACGGTGTACGTACAGTATGGACTTACTTTCACTCCATGATCTTCACCTTAAACGATACCGACAGCTGACCGGAGCAGCTTACTTACAATTGTCTGAATCATTCTGCTACCCAAAAATCAATCTTGAATCAGCTTCATCACTCGAGAAACCTAGGGAGGATTGATTCCGAAGAGAAAGAGAGAGAGAGAGAGAGAGAGGAAGAGAGAGGAAGAGGCATAATATCATGAACAATGAAACTATATATGATGTCCTTTCTGGCTTCAGTTTGCTATAATGTCTGGTGAAAAGCCCTTTTCATTTTTTTTTTTTAATTTTTTTTTTTAACCCTTTTGCTCAGTTTTCCCCCTACCACACAAACTCCAGCCTTGCTTACTTTTTGTAACATTAACTCACTCTTTATTTATACATACGCAACGCTCGTGCCTTTTACAACCCTACCGATTGTTGAAAATCATTATCTTACTTTTTCGCGGTAAAAAGTTGAAATTGGAGTTACGAACAATTAAATAAATTTCATTAATTAACCAAAAACATGAAAACAAGCCTAGTAGAGTCTCTACTTCTATTTATAACACAGATTATTCACTAATCAATAAAAGATTCCTACGAATTCTACTAGGATCAAATATAAATAATAAACAAATAAATAAAAAATAATAAAGATTGAAGTTACAACTAAAGGTAAATATCCTAAACATGCTTAGAATTAGGCCTTTGCAATTCGAGTTGATCGCATCCTAACACCCTCATGCTGGCCTTCCCATGCTTCTTGTTCTCCCCTCTACTTACTTTGTGAGAATTTTGACTGTGTGTGGCTACTTTTATTTTTTGTTTACAGTCATATATGCATGCAGTATAGTTGATTGATGAGACGAGCTTAACAATTTATATTAAGATCTTTCGAAGTTTGAATCCCGGCCGGGATCTGATTAAATATTGCAAATATGGTATCTACATTTTTGTATCACATGCGACTTAGGGTTAATACATCCTGAAAATAAGACAACCACCCCTACTTGACAATGAAAGGAAAGGTGGTGTGCCTTAAACGTCAATGATTCTATCCCAACATTCAAAGACACCATCAAAACACCCACCACCTCTTAATTCTTTTCTTTCTTTATTTATTTATTTACTTATTTTATTACCAACAACGACCTCTTCCCCTTCTAGAAAGTAGAAAGTCAAACATGAAATTATATATACGACCAAATAAATAAAATCATAAAAAGGCTGGGCTCTGGCGGATGCCCCACATTCAAGCAGCCCACAATTGATCTTATGGGCTTATCGCGGACTTCTCATCGGAGGCCCAACGTACAGCCCGTTTTAATCCGCGAGCTTGGATAAGATAAAGATTAGCTTTTGCACATTTCCCAATTTTGGCAAGCACTATAAATATTGCGTCACATGTTTAGCTTGTACATGTGCATTGTTCTTTTGCTTGTTTCCACCAAGTTCTTTGATTTGGAGCCAAAAAAATGGAGCGCAATTCAGATTTCAATCAACGAATTTCCAGAATATCTGCTCATCTTACTCCTGTTAATCTTCAGGTTCGTATCCTCTTTCCTTTATTTAACTTGGTATTATTGGATCAAGAGAGATGGGGATCGAACATTCTATCGCTGCTTAGTTCTTTACTATAGATTACTCGATTGATGACATTTCTCGGTGAATTTTTTAGCTGTGCGTGAACAACTAGGTTTTAGTTTTCGATTGTTTATTATGATCATGATTCCGTTGGGAAATGCGTTTGAATTTTGGTAATGGAAAAGATGGAGGAGAGTTCGAACTTGAGGAGAGAGAATTGCCGGGCGAAAGGAGCAGCACATGGTTTTAAGGTGGCGATATTAGGAGCTCCAGGTGGTATAGGTCAGCCTTTGGCTATGCTGATGAAGATGAACCCTTTGGTTTCTGTTCTTCATCTTTATGATGTTGTTAAAACTTCTGGTGTTATCGCTGATATCAGTCATATGGATACTGGTGCTGTGGTAAGTTCATCTTCTGTGATTTGAATTTGAATCTTTCTTGCTATTTTAGAATTCCATAAAATTGATTTGGATCTCAATTCCGGCTGGTGAGTGCATTTTATTAGGTGCGTGGATTTGTGGGACAGCAGCAGTTGGAGGATGCGCTTACAGGGATGGACCTTGTGATAATTCCGGCTGGGGTTCCTCGAACCTGGAATGATGAGGGATGATCTGTTCAATATCAATGCAGGAATTGTTAAAACTTTGTCTGAAGGAATTGCTAAGTGCTGTCCAAAATCCATTGTGAACTTTATTAGTAACCTTGTTAACTCCACTGTGTCAATTGGATTGAAGTGTTTAACAGAGCTGGAACTTTTGATCCCAAATGGGTTTTGGGAGTCACAATGCTTGATGTTGTTAGAGCCAATACTCTTGTGGTGTGCTCTTTTAATCTAGCTCTTGGTTTCATTTTATTTTTATCTTCATAGATCGCCTCATTGCTATACTTAGGAGTCCGTTCTAGAGTGAGATGAATTTTTACTAATTAATCATGCATGAATTATATTGAGTGCAAATAATTCCCTATGGATGAGATTTTGTGGTTTAATTGTTGAGTTCTATTGGGATTCTGTTTTTGGAACGTTCCCCCCCCACCCCCCCTTCATTTTATTATCATTTTTAATACTAGATATTCTTATTAATTTTATCTTTTTGATTCATGAGAATGTGGTTTAAACCTGTTTTGTTGTTCTCTTCTGTCTTCCTTATATCTTATCTACTTTGTCTGTCTCTCTTTTTTTCTTTTCCCCCTCTCCAGGCAGAAGTGTTGGGTCTTGATCCTAGGGATGTTGACGTGCCAGTTGTCGGGGGTCATGCTGGGGTGACAATTTTACCTCTACTATCGCAGGTTGGGGGCAACTAGTTTTCATTCATTTCTATGTTTGTGCTGAAATTTACACTCGACCTCACTGCAGCATTCTCCTGGGATTTTGTTGTTACTGATACCTTTTTTCTCAATGCATGTAGGTTAAACCTTCATGCGCTTTCGCGCAAAGAGAAATTGACTACCTGACAGATCGCATTCAAAATGGTGGAACAGAAGTTGTTGAGGTATATGCTTTCTCTAAGAGAATCCATATCATGCCTTATATATAGTGTAACGCATTTGCTTGTTATCCGTTATCAACATTCTGGAAATGGCAGTTAGATTAGTTGTATTCATTTTGATTGCAGGCCAAAGCCGGACTGGTTCAGCAACACTTTCTATGGTTCGTCTCTTTTTCAATGTCTCCAATTACACTACAATTAAAATCTATAAAGCATATAATTATTACAGAGTCTTATTGTATATAACTTTCAGGCATATGCTGCTGTTAAGTTTGCAGATTCATGCCTCAAGGGCTTGAGAGGAGATGCCGGTGTTATCCAATGTGCATATGTGGCTTCTGAGGTATTATATCTGAATCTGATCTAAAACCTTTCCGACCTCATGGGTACAACATAGCTTATGAATTTATTTTTCTTGCAGGTAACCGAACTTCCTTTCTTTGCATCCAAGGTACGGCTCGGCCGTAATGGGGTCAAGAAATATATCATCCTCTTTGCCCATTAAATGAATATGGAAGGTCTGTAAATACCCGAGGCTTAAAAAACCTTATTTCAAATGGGTTAATCAGACTGTATAGAACTTGAAAACTGAAACTGAGTTGATTATTTATATATTTCTTCCAACAGGATTGGCCTGTAGAAGGCTAAGAAAGAGCTGGCAGCAAGTATCCAGAAGCTCTGCTTAATATTTTGGGCTCGAGTAAATGAAAAAGGCCTGCATGGGAAAGCAAGTGGACTTTACTAGACCCTAGTTCCATTGCCGAATGCATACGCATAGCAACAAGATATGGGCCATGGTGATTAGCAATTGAGAGCTGGGTCTCACTTTTTTATTACATGATTAAAACCCCAAAACGCGGTTTGGTAATGATGAAGAACTCGTGAAAAATATTACATGATCAAAGCGAACTTTCTAGTTTCCCCTCGTTTCAATTTCTTGGTTAACCTATAATTAAAAACGAACTTCTTCTTCTTCTTGTTTTAATTTTTTAATTTTTTCTAGAAGTATTTAGATTTTGTTGAAAATATTCTGATTAATAATATCTAACTAGTCATCTGTTCAGGAGATTAGATATTTATTAAACTAATTCCGAATAGAGTTTAGACAAAACCGGCCTAAGGAGCCATCTATGACTCTAATCCTTTTTTGATATTTTTACTGTTACCGTCTAATTGTAACCACACATTCTTACTGTTAATGATTGCAACTAATTGATTTTGAGATTTGATTGATAACTATTTAAGTTAAGCAGTGGTGCGAGTGGACTTAGGTAAAAAGGTTGCTTTAATTTTGTTTTTTGTAGCCCATGTCTGTAACAAATCATGTACAAAGACTTGACCTTACTTTTGTTGTTTATGTAACGCAATATGTCAATTATTTCTACTTTACTACATCAATCAGTACTGCAAGAAAGGTCCAATTTAGGGAATAGTACTGTCATTACCTTTACAGCTAACCTATTCTTTTTTCTGTGTCGGTTTGAGTTTTGAAAGGAGGGAGACATGTTTTTATACCTACATAAACGATAATTAAAGTTATATATTAATTTTTTAAATTTTTTTTTAGAATTAAGAACTGACAAAACTTGTTGTGGCTACTTTGATTCATATAGTCTATATATATATATATATATCAATCAGGCACATTTTTCTAACATTAATTAGGTTTCTGTTAAATCTGATTTGAAATAAGAGAACTTTATGAACTTTGTTTCCTTAGGTAATAACCGATGTGGGGTTGATGTATCGAATTCTCTATATATCTTGGGATTGGTTTGTTTTTAATAATAATGTCTAATTCAACATTCACATCACGGTAGTGCATTACAGAAGGATAAAGACAACCTACTTTCGCATTGAAATTGTTTTAAGGTTGAAAAAAATGGGATTGAAATTTCGATTATAATTCTTCTATGGAAATTTATTTTGGATTTATCTTGTTACTTGTTGGTCTTTCTCTTTTCTTCAAAACCTTCCATTTTCAAACATAGGTTTCCTTTAAATGGGTCCCTTGCTTTGTTACTAGACAAGACATTAACCCAAAAATTTAAAAAAATAAAATAAAAAATAAAATAAAATAAAATAAAAGATTGATTAATAATGGGAGTTGTTATTAAGGTAGCATCCAAAGACGACTTATTATTACAAGAAAACAGGATTAAAAATATTCATATGATTAAACAGGGTAGTAACAAAATTTGAAATGACATTTGTCTCATCATTATAGGTAATACATTTAGTACTTATTTTATCTTCTTTATTTATTAGTACGTAAATTTCGATTATTTTTATAAATTTAATAATTAAAATAATAATCATGTTAAAATCACTTATATTAATATAAAAGTTTATATAACTAATACGTAAATTAATAATTTTTTTTTTACGCAATATGTTAAAATCATATTTTTTTATCGAGCTTCTAGAATAAGATTTTTTACCGAGTTTAATTTCTCTCTATATAAATCGAACTATCTTTCTAGACCGAGTTCTTCATTTTCCTTCCCAGAGAATTTTTTTTTTCCTTTCTAGACCAAACCGATATATGATATAATATACTTCCCAGACAAAAATCACATGTATGTCTGGACTGCGATCTAAATTCGACGTCTCAAATGCCTTTCGACCCATTGGGAACTCAATAACTCAATCTAAGAAAGACTAACATGTTTGGAACTTGAGAACTCGATCCAAATCGGGAACTCGGTCAAACAGAGAACGTGATCTAATTTCATATTTCAAATTTCAAATCGAATACCAGTCTCTTGATCATATTCATATTTCAGATATTTAAATCCAAGATCGGTTTCTATATTTCAGATTTAGATCGGGTGTGAATAATCATCGTTATTCATCAAAATTTAGAGAAAGAGAGAGGGGGAATCGCAACTTATAAGAAAATTGGAGAGATAAATAATGAAATACGGTTCATAAATTAGTCATAGATGTCCATTATGTTCCTGTGATTCCTAGATGTCATTCAAAATTTGTTTTGTCATCTTTTAGATCACTCTTTCTTTCTCTATCACTCTAATTAAGTTTACTAATTTTCTTATCTCCAACTTGCTTAGTGAAGAAAATTAGAGACAGCAACAATGGTCGTTAACTTTGGCCTAATTGCCTAAACGTTTTCAAGATCAAATCGTGAAAAAATTTAAGCCTAAGTTTATATGGTAATGGTAGTCTACTTGCTTGTATTTCATTTATAAAATTAAAAAAAAAAAAAAACATGTTTCAAAATATATTAATAAAAGTATGTAACAAACATGTTTAATTCACTTTACTGTGATTCCAATTCTAAAAATTATCAAATTAATTAAGATATTAAGTAAAATTTATCTCAAAATTTCAAATTTCATACTACATTGCATATAATATTTTTAGGACTAACCATAAACTAATCTTAAAAGAAATAATGATCAGAATATTAATAAGACCTAATGTTGTGTTTTATAGCTAAATTCAATACCTCCAAATGGCAATGATGGGTTAATGAAAATAAGGTAATGTATAAGTTCTTGCTTTGTCTTGTCACTTCAATAATAGTTCCCTATGTCTATCTTATCTTTCAAATGCCACTCACCTTAATCTAAAGTTACTTCCATTTTACTATTTGTGATAAACTAGATATGGGAGACATATCTAGCGATATGAAGAATATATATATATATATGTTTTTTTTTTAAATTTACATAATAATTTATAAGAAAATTATAATCAAATAATATTTACATGTTTTATTAGATATATATATATATATATATATATATATATGGTTCATCAAATATTAAGAAATCCTTTAACAACATTCACATTTGGTTAGTTTTTAAATTATTCAAATTTAACTTAAGTTTAACTATGATATTTTAATTTTTTAGATAATTTTATATCCATTTCTCTATTATATTCTCTAAATTAATTAAATATTATTATTAATATCATTTATTTATATTAAAATTGGTGAGACAATTTATTTACACTAAAAGATAAGAAAGAAAATAATATTAAAATAAATTAAACTTTATTACAATGATTTAAAAAAAAGTAAATTAAATCTCAAAATTAAATATAACTAATTTAACGTGAGATTTTATTTATTTTTATATAAAATATATTTACATTCTTTAAAAATATAACTATGGATAAATAGTTAAATAGAGAATTAGTTATAAAATTATCTAAAAATTTATTAATTAAAAAAATAATATATTAATTAAAATTAAGATAAATTTAAAAAATTTATGAAAAGTTAGATATAAATATTTTAAAGAATCACTAATAAAAATAAAAATAATAAGTAACCGTAAATTATTATTTTTTTGCTAAATTTGTATATTATACTATTTAAAATATATTTAATATATTAGTATGAAATGCACACCATTTTTAAGACAAAATCAAACCATAATCGTCACTTTCTTCAAATCACATGATTAGTTTCATAGTTCAATTTTCAGACAAACTTTTGGACAAGAAAAACAAAAAGTACAACATCAAAGATTCCATCCTATACGTCCAACCAAAATTTCAAAGCACAAAGGACTGACTGACTGACTACGTTAGATCAAATCAAATCCCTTGATTCCTCCTTGCCTCTTTCATTTCACAAATTCACATATTCCTCGATACAAATAAATACATCGCCTTTTTTTTTTTCCCCTAATTGATGGGACGTGCCACGTCACTGAACTGACTGGCCCCACCACATTCCCGAACATGGACATATCTTATCGGCTTCTGTCTACCAAAATCAGATTTGCTGACGTGGAATTTCCACTCACTGCGAACTTGACACCTCAGTTGAAAAATAATCTTACGACGCAAGTAAATAACGACGAACGAACACATCTAAACCCGACCTGCCGTTTTGTCCCACTCATAGCCACTTGCAGAAAATAATGAAAATTCCCATTAAAAATAAATAAAAACCCACTTTTAGTTTGTTCTGGCAGGGGCATAACTGACATTCCACAACGCAATATTATTGAGTTCCAGTTCAACTAACTGAATTCTTGAAAGAACCGTTTCACCAACTCTTATACCCCCAAAAAATAAAAAATAAAAAATAAAAAAAAAGTAAAAACAAAAAGGCAGCCCATAAAAGGAACACTACTTTGGAATTCTAATCAATGCATAATAGATCAGTCGTGGAAGAAAAGAGCAGTAAAGACTTTGTCAGAAACTCAGTTCAAAGAGAGAAAACAATCGCACAAGTTGCACTCATTTGATTCAGTGATTAACTTCACAGAAATCACAGAGCTTGTATTTTCTTTTTCTGCAGATCAGATTTGTACTTAAACTCAAATAATGAGCTTCTCTGCTAAGTAAATAGATAAATAGATAAGAGAGTCGTTAGTGAAATGGGGATAGCAAAAATTCAAAAATGAAAATTTAAGTAGATTAAATTAAAAAAAAGAAAAAAAACCCCAATTCAATCAACCCTCCTACTGTACAAAAAGAGAAGAAGAAGAGAGACTTTCTAACCATATTAAAGCAAAGCCATTTTCCCAAACCCCATAAAACAAAATATAAAAGGCCTAAAATGGTTCATAAAGCCGATAACAAGCTAATATCAGTACTTCAAATACTAAGCAGATCAGTAGACGGAGACTGTGGCTGAGATTCTAAAGCGGTGGTTGTGGCTGTAGCGGAAGGTGGCGGCAGAGAGGCATCGGTTGCTGCAGAAAGTTGATACATCACTTTCGAGCTTGCGGGCGGTTTTGGCATTTCAGTCAAAATTTGGATGACTTCCCGCATTGTGGGCCGCTCTACGGCTTGTTCTTCAACGCAGAGCAGAGCAACATAGAACACATGCATTACTTCATTAAGTGGGACAGAGGAGAGTCTCGGATCGATTACTTTCAAGACACCTTCCTTGTTTGAGTCCGTCATTTTTCGGACCCACTGAACTATGTCCACTCCGTCCCCAAATTCTCCGACTGGTTTTCGGCCCGTTACTAGCTCTAACAAAACTACTCCAAAACTGTATACATCACTCTTCTCATCCACCTTCAAAGTATAAGCATACTCTGCAAAAGTAAATCATTTAAATAAGAGATCCGAATCAAAATCAAAATCTCTATAGTAATTAACAAATCGGAGGATTAATTAATAGACACCATTTGACATAAGTGCACATTAAGTCAATCTACTTTACTACCTACTACTAATTTAAGGTTGCATTTAGTTGAACCAATAGAAACTTTAATACCTAAGCAGTTAAAAAAAAAATAGTAAACCGCAATCACAGAATTCGGATTTCAAATGCTCAAACTTAAACATGATATAACCGGAATCACATTAAGTCAACCAACATGATCATAGACAGTGTTACTCTAGACTGAATTTAATTCTTTTTACCTGGGGCGATATAACCATAAGAACCGGCAATAGCAGACATGCATTCCGAAGTGCCGGAATCTTGAAGAAATTTAGCCAGCCCGAAATCAGCAACATGGGCCTCAAAATTTGAGTCCAACAAAATATTGTTCGATTTAACGTCTCTGTGAACAATCAAAGGCGAGCAATCATGATGAAGATAACAAAGACCCTTAGCAGCCTCGATAGCAATCTTATACCTAGTGTCCCAAAGCAAATGCCCTCCTTTCTTCCCATGAAGAACCTCACCCAAGCTCCCATTAGGCATGTACTCATAAACTAAAAGATTTGTCTCATGATTCGAACAAAACCCGAGCAATCTAACAATATGTCTATGCCTAATCCTCCCTAGGGTTTGAATCTCTGCATTGAATCCATGGTCATGAGATGATCCCCTGCTCATAGCAGGCAACCTTTTAACAGCAACATTGTCTCCGTTTGGCATTACCCCTTTATAAACAATCCCAGCCCCACCTTTGCCTATAATGTTATCTTCTTTCAAGCAATCTAACACATCATCGGCTGTAAAATCTAGCCGTTGAAAGGCCGTTAATTTCCAAGCTCGAGCTTCACTTGCTCGTTTTAAAGACCGGGCTTTTATAATTGCCGCTACAGCAAATGCAATGGAGCATACTAATAGTACTGTGACTAGAAGGAGCTTTAAAGAAGCTGAAAGAGGGCCTTTAACATGGGCTTGATGTGTACTATTTGCAACCCCATTTTTACACAGGCCTAAATACGGGCCACAAAGATTCGGGTTTCCGAGAAATGACGTGTAGTTGAAGTAACTGAATTGACCCGCTCCGGAGACTAAACCGGAAAGATTATTGTAAGAAAAATCTACAGAGGTTAAGCTTTGCATTGATGATATAGAACTAGGAATGGTTCCAACTAAATGGTTTCTCGAAAGATTTAGATAGTTTAATATTCTCATGGTGGTTATCTCATTTGGAATCTCCCCTACTAGCTCGTTCCGACTAAGATCAACAAAAGTTAAGAGCTTACATTGGCTTAATTCCGAGGTGATTTGGCCGGAAAATTTATTATGGCTAAAGTCAATCTTGGAGAGTTGTTGTAGTAGGCCGATTTCAGGTGGAATTTGACCCGAGAACTTGTTTCCGTCTACTAGAAGCTTCTGGACCCCAGAAAAGTTTCCGATTGAAGCTGGTAATGGCCCGGAAAGGCGGTTGTTGGACAAACTGATCTGCCCGAGATTGACCGAGATTGAGTCAGTAACTGGAAACTGCCCAGCTAAGTAGTTGTCTTGCAATTCGACTTGAGTAAGTTTCGGTAAACCGAAAAGACCTTTCGGAATGGACCCATTGAGGAAGTTTTCTCCCATTCTGATTCGGCTCAAGGACTTGCATTTTCCTAGCGAATCCGGGATCGGACCGAACAGGAAGTTTCCAAGAGTGATTAGGGTTTGGAGGTGGTTGCCTGAGCACATGTCGGGTGGGAGGGTTCCGGTCAGTTTGTTAGAAGAAAGGTCTAGAATCTGGAGCTTTCCGTTTTTGCCTAGGTTTTGAGGTATAGAGCCGGTGAAGTTGTTTTCCCACAGCTGGAGAACCTCTAAAGCCGGCAATTCTCCGATGAAGTCAGGAATAGCGCCGTGAAGCTTATTCCTGAAGAGGTTCAGTAGAGTTAAGTTGTTGAGGTCGGAAAAGGACGTCGGAATCTCGCCGGTGAACATGTTGTTCGATAAATCCATGGATTTCAAGCTCTTTAAGCTTCCGAGCTCGGAAGTTAGAGGTCCCGATAAAGCATTGACTTGAAGAAACAGAGTATCGAGTTTCTGCAGATTTCCGATCTCCGCCGGAATTTCTCCGGTTAAACCGCAGTTCGCTGCGTCGAGCCTGACAAGCTCCGACAAGTTTCCGATCTCGCGAGGAATGCCTCCTACGTAGTTGTTGAAGTATCCAACGTAGAGTTCCCGGAGTTTTGTTAAGTATCCAATCGCCGGCGGGATTTGACCTTCGAGCGCGTTGCCGGAAACTGCTAAATACTCGAGAAACTGCCATTTTCCATACTCCGGCGGGATCTGGCCGGAGAAGAAGTTCCCGCCAAGATGTAAATGTAGGAGGTTCGGCATTTGAGTGACGACAAGGGGTAAGAAACCGGACATGTTGTTGTTGTATAAATCCAGGACTTGAAGATTTTTGAGCCGCCATAGCTCGGCCGGGAAAGTGCCGTTGAAGACATTGTTGGACAGGTTGAGGTACCGGAGCGTCAAGACGAAGGAGATCTCCGGAGGGATTGGGCCGGAGAACTGGTTGGCAGCGAGGGAGAGATTCGTGAGGAAACGGAGGTGAGCTATGTCAGGAGAGAGAGAGCCGGAGAGAGTCAGACCGGAGAGGTCGATGCCGGTCACGTGCTGGCGATAGTCGCACGTGATGCCAGCCCATGTGCAATGGCTGGTGGACGCGTTCCACGAGGCGAGTGATGATTGGGGGTCGTCGGTGATGGAAGTTCTGAGTGAGAGAAGAGCTCTGTATTCTGGAACGGCAGCGGAGGAGGAACAGAAGACGTGGAGGTGCAGGAGGAGGAGGAGGAGGAGAGGAGGAAAGAGGAGGTGGCGCATTTTCTCTGATGAGAGTGAGAGAGGAGAGGGAGGAGGAAGAAGGAGGTGAGAAGTAAAGTGACAGAGACAAGAATTCAGTCTGAATAAGTAAGTAATTTTATCCTCTAATTTTCTTTTTATTTATTTAATTATTTATTATATATTTTTATCTTGAAGCTAAATGAAAATTGGAGTTTGAACACTTATTGTTCCTTAACAGATTATCAATCAAAAGACATGAAATTTGTTGTCTACTTATTTCAATATTTAATAATGTCTTTTTTTTTTTTGACCCAATTATTGTTGTGTTTGGTTAGAGTATCTGAACCAACCAATATTTATTTATTTATTTATTTATTTTAATATCTTGTACCTCGAAATTAGAATTAAAATTGGAATTGGAATTGAAATTGGGTAGGTCAAGAATTTTTAAATTTAAATTTATTTAATGAAATATTTTTAATTTTATCATTTTTCATAGCTACCACTCACCGGTACTTCACCCGACTTTATTTGCTTTAAGACCAAAAACAAAGAATAAACATCTTTATGATTCTAATGGGTAATATGGGGCCTAACATGAGGGAAAATTGACATCCTCTTTTCATGAATAATTGCAAATTTAGTTAGGATGAATGCACATCATCACATTTTAATATCAAATGTCGGTCCGAATTATTAGGTCTATCTATAATCTAAGAGAGGGATATATTCTTAGACAGAACTTCTCTTAAAGAAATCAACTTAATTTGATCCCAATTTATTTATATTCAAGTTGGGAAAATTTATCATCAAAATATTGGGAAAATTAATATGATCTTAAAGTTGGGATTGAAATCAAACCGATTTAATTTTCGGTAAAATGAAATTAGAAATGCGAGTGATGCGGACATATCGAAAAGTTAAAATTATTTTTCACACTATAAAATAAAATAAATATATCTAAAAAAATTATATCTAATTTCTAGGTAGGTGAAATGATTAAAATTAATCAAGATCCGACTTGAGGACTGAACTAACATTAACAAAGTAAAATGGTAATGAATGAAAAAATAATTAAAAGTTGAAGGATGAAAATAAGTACAGAACACTTTAATGAAATGAAATAATTAAAATTAAAGATTTAATCTATGGTAGGAAATTAACTTTAAATTAACTATGTTTTTATGAAAGTGATAAATGAGAAGTTACATAAACAAAGAAGAGACGACTGTGACCAGTCTATTACCTATAGATTGAGACTCACTCAAGTAAGAATCCGGTGCTCTAATTACAAATTTCAAAGAATAAATCTAAAGAAGGACATAATTCCCGGAGGAACAAAAAAATGATAAGTGTAGTGTCGGAGTTGAGAATATAATTTCGCTGGAGCGTAGAGAGAATGTATGAGTATTGCTCAGTTTTTTTATGATTGCTGATGACGATTTTTTCCTTCACCAAAACTTTCTATTTATAGGCAAATGAGTTAATTATATGATTGTAAATAAAATAAAGTCAACCTTCCACTCACTCATTTCCTATGCCACTTTCGTACTTTGTGGGCTTTAACCCTTTTTTTTGGTGGATGGTTATTTGACTAAGTTTCTTGTCGACACTAGTTGAAATAATGTCTAGATTTATTAAAGCTACTTTCCCTCATTTTCCTCCATTTTCGGCCGGACTTCAAAGTAGTTGGGAACGTGTCGATTTTCAATCGCTTTTTGGGAAAAAAGTGGTTTGGGCAAGATATTTCTGTTAAGAGAGATTTCGATCGAAATTCTTCTTTGATTCTCATATTTCGGTTAACCTCTTAAATTGGCCTAAAAATGGTCTGAAAATATGAGTTTTGGCCACCTCTTAGGGAAAATTAACTCTCTCTTTGACTCTTTATATGCTTGGCCAAATTTCTCACTTTTATTTGGTCGAAATTGTCACTTTTTAAGGCTATTTCGATCGAACTTGAGGGTGGGGAAGAGTTGGTTTGTTTTTTTTTCAGAATGATCGAGATTAATCCTAAAGTGATCCATGTGCTAGCAATTTATGATTGGTTTTCATACTACCTCACCAATCCTTGTGACTTTTTATTATTTTGAGGATGCTCTCATACTTAACTGAATTAAGTCATTTAAGCTTTATTCGATTTATCAGAATTAAGTGTTAACCGATTAAAACTAATGTTTGATCGATCACGTTAAATATTTGTTATTAATTAGTCGGCTTAATTATTACTAACTGATTTGCATTTAATTTGAATTGAGGATTCAATCACCTTTCGTCATGTGTCTAGAAAATTCTAGCCTAAAAAATTTCTCCCTTAATCTTTTTCATTAAGTTAATGATAATGAGGAAGATTAATGACCACAACCCTTTATTTCAGCCGATATGGCCGAAATTCCATTTTTGTAAAATTTTCATAATTTCGGTTACTCCGAAAATAATAAGGCTATTTATCCGTCTTTCAAAAATCTCAATTAATCGGCTAAAATATTAAAAATTATCAATTTTCCGTCTATTACAAAGTTGAAGGAAACTTCAAATAACTCATGATATTGTCTTGTGAAGAGATTTTTTTTTTCTCAAAACATGTCATCTAAGATTATGTGATTTTTTAGGCGAATTTGATATGAATTGGGAAAAGAATTAACTACTTTCATAATAATTGTGTCCGATTTTAAATGGGAAATATCTTATCAATCGAAATATTGGCGTGTATATCATGTAAAAGCTAGCCTAGTAAGGGAATTTGCAAGAAGTCGAAGTCAGAGTCGGAATTGGTTGTTGGCACCGACCTCTCGACATTGGACTCTGAATTGACCGACGTGTTTAATCGTTGATTGGATTGAGTTTTCATTCGAGAAAAGGCTAAAATCGGGAACCTGGTAGCCATAAGGGAATGACTCTTAGTCGATTTCATCTGAATACGACTTATGATATACTAATCGTGGTGATTGCTGGTTAATTAAGTCGTACATCTCTTAAATGTTGTTGTAGATTAGATCTCTATTGACCGCTAGTGAGACGGTCGGCCTCGGCATCACGGGTAAAGCCGAAGGTTTTTTAGGAATTTATGATTCGTCATTTAAGGGATAATTCCTAGGTGGCATGCCGACATAGGGAGCTAGTGTTGGCCCATACGCCGACTAAAAAGGTGGCGGCCTGAAGGCTGGTGAATAAGTGGCATCATATATCTTAGAGGTATCGAGAATTCATCATTGGGAAATTCGGTGGCATATCCCTTTAGTGGAGAAGGCGGCATCTACCTTGTTTGATTGGTTGACCTATCCACTAGTAAAGAGTAATTGGGCTGTCCTTAGGGTTTGTAGTTATATGGCAGAAAATTGGGTTGCCAAAATGGAATAGCCGCTTAGAATCTCTTGTTGATCAGCTTGTACCTATATAGGACCGCTGATCTCAAACACGAGTGGTCGGATTTGAATGTCCAACTACCCCTACGGTGAGCTCATTGTTGTGGTGGGTAGATCGGTTTAGTCGACGGTAAATATTGATCGAGCCATTCTAAAAGACCAAGAAAGTAAACCTTGTATTCTTCTATTGTCTTTTGGTAGCTTCTAGCTGTTTGATAAGTCAGGTTATTAATAAGTTTAATGGGTTAGACTATTGCGCCTCTAATCGTATAGAAATTCAGTTAACCTTTATCGCTGAGGTTGAGGCAGCTTCTTCCTCCAGCTGCCTCTAGGTATTCTCTGAAGGTGGCATCAGATTTATAATTATCAAATCTGATTAATTCCTGCTGATATTCGAATTATCAGCCATATGAGGTGGTGGAGACCATCTAGACAATCGCACCATTAAACTTTGATCAACAGTTATCAATTTACTCGTAGAAAGTCCCACTGAGCATGTCATTTTGTTGACGTCAAATGATGTCAAATAATTAAAACTAATCTAGGTCTGACTAGTGGACTTGACTAATGTTAATAAAGTAAAATAGTAATGAATAAAAAAAAAGAATTAAAGGTTGAATGACATAAATAAGTAAAGAATACTTTAATTTAATTATAGAACTAAAAGTAACAGATCTAATTTATGAACTTTAAATTAACTTTATTCCAATGAAAATAATAAATGAGAAGTTAAATGAACAAAAAATAACAAATATGTTTAATCCATGACCGATATATCGAGATTATCACTTAGGTAAGAACTCAACGCTCTACTTACAAATTCTGAAGAATGGATCTAAATAAAAATATAATTCCTGAATGAATCAAAAAATGATAAGTATAGTGCTAGGCTTGATAAGATAATTTCACTGGAGTATATCAAAAATTTACGAGTATTGCTCGATTTTTTTATGATCATCAGTGATTATTTTTGCCTTCTCCAAAGCTTTCTATTAATAGATAAATGAGTTGATTATATGGCTGTAAATAAATCAAACTTGACCTATCATTCCCCTATTTCACATGCTGCGGGCCCCATCCCGCATTGGTGAGTTTTTATTTGATTGAGTTTCTAGTTGAATCCGGTTGATATAATGTCCAGGTTCATTGAGACTACTTTTCCTAACTTTCCTGCATTTTTGAGAGAATCCCTCCTCACTCTTCTTCATTTCGGCCAGATTTCAAAGTAGTTGAGAATATGTCGACTTCCGGTCGCTTTTTGAGAAAAAAATAGTATGTGAGAGATATTTCCATTAACGGAAACATTTTGACTGAAATTCTTCTTTGATTATCCAATTTCGGCTGAAATCATCCATTTTACTCTCTAATTTTGGCTAATCTCTTATATTGACTGAAAAAGTGGAAAAGATGATTTTGTTTTGCCACTATTCACGGAAAACTTATCTTCCCTTTGATCATTTATAGATTTGGCCGAATTTCCCACCTTTCTTTGACCGTAATTGTCACTTTTTGGGATTATTTTAACCGAATTTGATAATGGCTGGAAGTTGATTTTTTTGTTTTTATGGTAAAGATTATTGTTCGAGTTATCCATGTGGAAGTGATTTATGGTTGATTTTCATATTAACTCCTCTATCATTGCGATATCTTATTATTTTGAGAATGCTCTCATAACTAATAGAATTAAATCATTTAAATTTTATTCGATCAATCAAAATTAATTATAATTCAATTAAAATTATCGTTTAATAATACATTAATTATTTAATAATTAATTAATTAATTTAATTATTATTAATCGAATTACTTTTTATTTAAACTTTTAATCCAATTGTCTTTCATCATATCTAAAAAATTAAACATCAATAATTTAAAAATAAATTCGATAAAATAATATAATTTCACTTATTAAACTCTAAAAATAATACATAAAATTCGAGAGGATCCAATGGGGCATGATTTCGCTTGTGGGCCCACACAAAATTGACCTCTACATCGTAAGGTTAACTTCATTGGATCCATACCTTAAACGAGGAACATGTGCCGTAGCTTGTTTTATTTATTTATTTTATTTTATTTATTTATTTTATTTTATTTATTAAAAGATAATGTGTAATTATGAAACAGTAATAATTTTGCTGGGCTGTTTTTTGATAAAAGCCCAGTCAAACGACGCTGACTGTGACTGACATGGAGGACCACACGAGACGCATTGTTTGTTTTTTTGTTTTTAATTATTTATTTTAAGTAGAATCCCGATTTGCCAAATACCCAATTTATCCTCCATCCGAATTCAAAGTACGGGGTGGTGGCGGTCTCGCTGCGGTTGCACAGTTGTCAGCGACCCTCTCGTCGGACCCGCGACGAGCCCACGACGCCCACAAACAAACACACCAGAAGAATGATCCCCCTAATTTGCCAGGAAAAATCATCTCTAAAATAGGGATGAAATTACCAAAACAGCCTCTGCCTCGCCTAAGAGAAAGACTTGATATCGGAAACAGATAATGACCACAATGCCCTCTTACTGAGTTTCGAGGTTTCTTTCCTTTATTTAAGTAATAATAAATTTGGTTAAATTGTGGGAAAAATCTTTAAAATGGAAAATTAAAAAAATTAAAAGTGAAAAAAAAAAAAAAAAAGAACAAAAAAATTGAAATTTGAATCGACCAAATTTATGAGAAATTAGGTCCACATTGCTTTTATCACGTAATAAATTAGGGTAATTTTTATACGAATATAATTTATTTATTATTTTTCATAATTCGATAATAAATTAAATTATATATATATCTAACTTTGCCATATATTTATTACATGCCAAGAATTCCTTAACAAGTGGTCCACATTATGATGCAATAAGGTAAAAAACTGACTCAGTACGATCACCAATATTAAGAAAAATCCTTAATTTGTGTTTTGGAAGGGGACTACGGTGTAAGAAATTGCTAGTGGGAGGGTGGTTTTATAATTTATAGAAAAACAAATATTTATTAAACACTTGGATTATAAAGTTTTCAAAAATATATTTATCAAATACTTGTATTAATATATTAAATTAATAAAATTTTAAAGATTTATATATTTAATAATTTTATAATTAAACGAAAATTCTCAAATTAGATTCCAACGTACGGGAGTTTCTGTCCGTATTGGATTTACTAAAGGCCGACGAAGCTCTAAACACTCCAGAAAACACGTTGTATCGATTGCCCTCTTGATCCCTGCACCTTTTTTTGTCTCCTCTCCCTCCAAAAAAAAAAACATTTTGAGTGCTTTTTATCCTTCTTTATCAGATACCTCTCTCTGCCCAAAGGACAGAAAAGCAAGCCATCTTCTCTTTTATGTTTTTTTTTTCTTCTTTCTAGTAATAAAACGACACCGTGTTGTTGATACATAGGATTGCGTTGATGATCATCAACAAGTCCTCCGTAATGGGTCTACGTCTAAATTTCTAACTTTCATGGATTTTCTTACTTATTATGCTAATTAAAATTTGAAAAAGGAAAGAAGGTAATTACTAATTTACCACTCAATTAATCTTTTCAAATAAAGTGAAGTAATCTTTTTAGGAAAAGGTAGAAAGCATTTTATGGTTAACACTTAAACACACCCACATAAAATACTTGACGAACATATATCGAAATTTTATATATATATTTAAATTCTTATCGATACATGATATAGTTTAACTGCTTATACATACAACCAAAGCAAAGGATTCTCTTTTGAAAATATGCATCGGGGAGAATCCCTATAATGCATGCTGGGGGCCATTGTTAATATTGATGAAGAAGAGGGAGGAATCGTTTTTTGAGGCGCCATCAATTGCATGTCCAGAAAAGATAGTAACGAGACGATAATAAGGGAAAAAGTTCATAATGAATCAAAAGTGATCAGTAATTTCATAATTTAAACGGATAAATATTAGAACCAATGTTTGATCAACAAGTCGATGTCTGTGTATGAGTGTCTGTTTCTTTGTCTGAAGAGCAACACATTTTGCCTTATCTTAATGAAAGGTTGCATGTGTAATATATATATATATATATATAAATCGGTAGAATGAGGATAGGAATGATTATGGAGTGGGGACACAAAAACAATGTGGGCCTGTATAAATAATGGGCTTGTAAATGGACTAGTCAAGGAGCTTCCTGGCCCATTGAAATTCCTATTTGTTTCCATCTCTTTCTGTCTTCAAGGCTGTGTTCATTATCCCATGGTCCATTATCAAACTGAAACCGTACATGTTTCGTTCCCGGCTTTGCTCCTCCTCCTCCTCCTCCTTCTGCTGCTACTTAACATTCTTTTTGCTACTCATCTATACATGAGAAAAATTGGACAGAATTTGGTTTTTTCTTGAAAAAGGACAAGAAGCCACCTTGCTTTTTTCTCAGATATTTTGTTCTTAACCTCATAGCTCTCGTCCTTTTCAAATTTTGTCCTAATAAAATGAAACTAAAGCCTCCCTCTTTATAATTTATCTTCTTGTTATATAGAAAGTTTGCTTGGTTCTCATGAATTACATGATCTATCGTTTTCAGTTTTTATCTTTTCTATTGTCTCGTCTCTAGTAAGAATGGTACAGCTTAACTGACCACATCTATCGTAATGGGCTTCTACTGGCTTTTTTTTTTTTTTTTTGTCTCAATTTAAATATATAAATTATATATAAGACACCTGTCATCTAGCTAGTTAATATTTTGGCCAGAAAAAAATAAACAAGTTAAAGAATTTAACTATAATAAAAGACAATATTTATGAAATATTATTGAGTTTATTATATGCCCACGGCTTCGAGCCCAGAAAAACATAGCCCAATGATGAGTAGTAGCTCATGTCATGCCGAACTAGAAAGTTTTGATCGTCGGCTGGTTTGTGTTACCGAAGTCGAAACTGAGCCCAATTCATTGAAGCCCATAACTCCAAACACAATCAACTAAGTTGGTTTTAGAAAGAATTGAATGTTACATCTACGTATCACCATGACCGAAAGCCCTAACCACTAAGTTAGGTACAAAAGTAAGAAACGATCACCCTTACAAAAGAGAATGAGCATAATTGTACTTTTATTAAGTTATTAGTTCTTTTAGACCCGGCCGACCCGAACCAAAGGAACCAAACTGACGTTAGATGTGGTTGAGTCCGTTTAAGACTTAGACAAGTTGTATGCAACTCGATATTCTCAGTTCAAGCTCCACAACCTCTAAAACTCTCCTGAACGACCCGCCTACACCCGTAAGCCATGAGAACAAGAACTGCCCAACGGTTAAGCCAACTAGTTAATTAGATCTCTGTCGAGATTATTAGTTTAATGCCCCGACAATGCACCAACAATTAGTACGAGTTGCGAACTAGCTAGAATACTAGCTAGATATGTCCACAAGAACAAGCCCAAACAGGTTTACGCTATTGTAATCAAAATGCACTCTTTACTGAGTCACATATAGACACATCTGTAAAGCACCAAAACACATCTGTAAAACCCTAAAAAGAACTTCATTCCTCCATATTGGAACCAAGCTTAACTTTACATGTATCATGCCATGTTCATTAGAGCATGAATTGGACAGCATTAAAGCATTCCTTAGCTTCATAACAAGATTCTTCGCCGTCAGAGAGAATTCATCCTCCATCTGCAATACATTATTAATTAATGCAAATAGTTTATAAGTTTAATAAAAAGGAGATATACTTTCTCTTTACATCTTTATTCATGCAACGTGACATTAAAATTCTGCATCCCTAGCTAATAATATGTACCTAGAGAAGTGCTATTGATGATTGTCAAATGAAGCTTCTCGATCTCGTTAAGGATATTTTCTAGGCATCCTTTGTGTTTCTCGCAGTGAAACCTCATGAGAACATCTTTGTCTGAAACTCTTGCTTCGATTTGAGGCAGTGGTTGGTCAGAGAAGCTACTAGAATCTTCATCATATGAACAAGTTGTCATGTCACGATGATCAATATCAACATTAGGAGATAAAAGAGTTATTTTTATATAAACTACTGATTCAACTGTTTTCTTTCTTACTTCTTCTTCTAGAACATTCAGATGTTCTTCGAGTTCCTTCACATACTTTACAGCGTCTACAAGAACCGAAGCTTTGTCCATCTATAACCATTAAAAATCATTAATAAAAATGAAAATAAGTTCTATAGATCACAATTTACGTGTCAAAAACTCAGAAAATTAGAGCCTCATAATCAGAAGAGTAAAAAGGAAAGAAGAGAGAGAGAGAGAGAGAGAGTTGATTACTTACCTTTTTTAAGCCGGGAAGAAGGGCTGAAAGAGCAATAAACCTCTGGCTAAGCTTCTCTCTACGTTTCCTCTCAGCGATCACGTGATCTTGAGCATGCAAAAGAGTTCTACTCATTGCTACGGACTTTTCATGGAACCCTTTAACCAGCCGCTGCTGAGTAATTGAAGCAGGTTTCATCTGACCCCCCTGCCACATCAGTCTCAGGTTTCACAGTATTAGCACATGGAGTAGTAATACTATTACTGTGATAGTTATCAAAGGAAATGATCTTAGGAGAACTCTCCTTCGAGTTCCAGCGGTTGATCTTTAGCTGCTTTGCTGGCAGATCATCATCATGATGATCTTGGTCAACCACGGATTGGGAAGGTGTAACTTCATTAATGGAAGATGAATGATACGGAATAAGTGTGAAGTTAATCCAATTACTTATTGGATCTAGCTTTTAATACCATAAATCTAAACATCTTCCATCTCAAAATTAATTGCTAATTAAATGAGTGACCGATCTTTTTTATATTTTGAATTCTTATAACATAGCTTTTAAATATGGGATATTATTCACATAAAGGTTGTGTGCTTCCCAAATTCAGGTTTTGTAATAATTATAAAAAATCATGTTAGAGGGCAAAAAACACTTCTGGGAAGCAAATTTCGTTTGGTTCAATATCTTCAAAAACCGAATTTACAATTTCATTTCCGTTTGGAAAAATTTCACGATCAAATTCCCCCGATCTTCGCAATCTTCTCAAGCTCTCCGTCAAATTAGGGCATATCATTCTTCTGAAGCTCCTAGAAAATGATCAAATTAGGGCAAATATGGTTCATTCTTGGTTGATGAAGATGAAGAACTTGGGATTCTCACCCCAATGCTGAAGGATGACGGAAGGAAGCGGACCTGGGAAGAGAAAGATTGAGCCTCAGAAAATGGTGAAACTCAGGTCTACTGTCATGCAAATGGAGAAGATGATTTCAAAAAAAAACTGGCCAGAGAAAGGGAAGAGTGAAAAGGTAGAGGGAGTAAAGACAGGATTCGTATGCTTTGTTTAGGAAACATGAACAGGGGCAAATAGTGCCAAAACAAAAAATTCGAATCTGAAAAATAATAGAAACCACTATTATTGATTTTTTTCTTCTTACATTTTTGGACATTTTTTCTGTCCTTTTAGAAAAATGTTTTTCAAAAAAATCTGACAATAAAAACCTCATCCAAACAGGTTTGTTCCTACCCAAAATTGATTTTTATATTTTAAAATATAAAAAATATTTTTCAAATATATTACCAAACACAACCATACTAATCAATTTCGAAAATATAGTAATATACATATATATTGCAAGTTTCCTTTACCGATATGCCCATACATTATAAAATGCGATTTTTAAGAGATCGTTTCTTCACTAAGTATCACATCTTACGAAAATAAAAATAAAAAAGAAAAATAATATATGTAGGCTCCAATAGTAATTTTCTTTGTTTCTTAGGGAAAAGAAAAAAACGATCAATCGTGAGCCGTTGTCATCAGTTCTCTTTGAAAGTGTTCTGACAGCCATTCTATGTTTTGTCAGTTTTTGAGATCGAAATTTTGTCACCTTCTTTTTTCTTCCTACCAAGATTTAGTGAAATGGGGGTTTCGCACATTTAGTGGAAGATTAGCTGGTGGTTATTATTTTCATTACTATCATTATTATCATATTTCCACTAGGTATATAATGTAATACGAGTCTACGACCACATAACATTATTATGACTTATGAGGGTTTCTTGTTGAAATTATTACAGCAGCTCCAACGTCGTGCATGTGTAAATTCGCAGCCCAAAAAGACGCTTCTAGAAACCAAAGATGCAATTAACATTCACTTTCTTGAAACCAAAGATATCATTGAGATGCATTTAGTAAGCAGCCCCCGTAGCTACAGTTCTGATGGTATATTCGTATATTCACATATACATACACACATACAAACATACATTACTGTGTGAAACCCCATTTCAATTAACTTGGAATAACATTATGAGGTTACGGTGTGTTTAAGGATAATCTAGAATACTATGTTGACCTAACCAACCTGGATATAATCTAGAATTGAGGTATGATGCAGATTGACCATTTGATGGATGAGGGCGTTACACAAGCAATAACTTTGTAGCCACCTAATAATTGCCTTGAAAAGGCATTGATGACCATCCATAATGGAAAGATTAATGAGCATTAAAGGGATGAAATATTGAGCGAAGGTGTAAATTACTGAAAATCCCTTATATTTAAAAGGGAAGTATTAAGAATTTAATATTAAATAAAGATTGATTATTCATCTTATTACTAATCAATTTTAAGATAGAAATTTAAATTCTTACATAAATAATACTCCAATCTCCGGTCTGTAACATATACAAACAACATTACATTACAAAAACTCTCTCTCCATTATCATATTATTCAGATGGTGCATTCCGGTCCTGGGACAAATTGTTGGGGGAAGATCCGAATTTTACCATCAACACACTAATATAAAGATGATCATTCCAAAAATTAAAAGAAAAAAGAAAAAGAATGGACAGAGAAAACAAAACTCAGAAACCCTAACATAGAACAACGAGACTCAAATGAAATTCTCAAATAAAAGAGACCTTATGACCCGAGTAATTTTGGATCTTATGAGTAAGACGTTAACATGTGACAACTCCAACGACTAACTCCGTGCATCCACATTTGAGCTCCGGCTTCACCATTTTCATCAACAGTATACAATTTATGAGCTGTCCATATTTGTCAAATTACTATAACCTTCCTAAATTAACCTGGTCGAAGATGAATTTACCTCACAAAAATTTGGTTCTGGACTTTACTCTTTTGATCAATGTGAAAGGCAAGGTGGGGTGGAACGGTGGAAATGTGGAAATATATGATTACTTGTCGCCATAGCTGAAGAGTCAAAAGTATCAAAACGCCTTTTTGGGCGATGATTCTGCCTGCACACGGTGATGGCGGGCCAAATCCGTGACCCACCGACCACGCCCAATCATGTGGATTGGACCATACCTTTGATCGTACCAACCTACTACCTAGCTTTAGCTGTTTCCAACATCCCTATTGGTCAATAATGTAGTTCCTGTGCAACTGTTTAGTTTCTAGAAGCTTTTATATTTGTTTCAAGATTAAAAGTTGAACTAAACTTTTGTTCTTAATTATATAGCGAAGCAAACATGGTTCCCCCAAACTTTCTAAATATATAAACAACAAGAAACACATCTTTCAAACTCAATCAAAATTCAAAACTTGACTTAATGACAATATTATTGAGTATTGACAAGTGATTAAGTTGACCCAGAATGCATCAATGCAATGCGAAAACAAAAATAAGTTTTGTTCGTAAATATATAATGGACGTAACCAATGTTGGAATCAACCAGAAAACAATATAAAATTTATTTATTAATAAAAAACTGTCCGTACAGATACTTGAAACTAAATGCTTACTCTCGAAAGAAACTCTAAACCTACAAAAATTTATATATCTAATTAAAATAAATTAAAACAAAACAAAGCTAAAAAAAAAAAGAAACAAGAAGAAGAAGAGATTAACACCCGAAAATATAGAATTTGCCTTCAAGACTTTGACACTATGGCTCAAAGGGCAAGATGTCACCCACTAAAATTGTAGGAAACTGTAAAGCGTTTTTAAAGTTATATGCATTTTCGTATATTTCGTATATCTTATATCTTTTCCGGTTATTTCAGGATATATTTCTACTAGCCGCTTTGCATCATAATTAAGTTGCATTATTGTATCTATATCCCAATTAGGAAGTCATATTCTTTACTTCATGGAAATCGTATAAAGAGTGTTAATTTAATTTAAAGAAAACAGCATACAAGTTACTAAGACATCTTCATTTGACTGAAAACAAAAACATACTTTATATATAATATATTTTACTTTCATTGTTGTGCAAACGTAATGATATTGATTAGCTTAACCCAATTCGCAAGCCTAAATTACTACTCTCACTCTCAAATCTACTAATAAATCAATTCTGTCATTTTCTTGACTATCTAACCTCAAGCCAGATCAGCCCTAGCTAGCTAATGATATCGAGAGGAAAAACAATAAGAATAATTGATTAGAAGTCATATCTCATAACCTTAAAATAATTAGATGTTGGAAATAAGTTTCCGGCATTGACTGTGGTAAGGTGGGAAATTGAAAAAAAGAAGAAGAAAAAAAAAAAAGAGTTGATTTTTTAATTAAACAGATTTTGATCGTAATCAACTACTAAATTGTAGGGAAGGAACACCGACCAAATGGGTCAGTGGTCCGAGAGATTTAAGGTGTAATGTTGGATTTTTATTTATTTATAACAATTATCATATAATTAATTATCACGTGTTTGCCTCACCTGACTAATTCATTGTGGGGGAGTCTCACTGATCAGCTTATTAATTTGGTTGTTTGTGTTTTACTTTTGAAAAATTTGAAGAGAAGACAACCTAATTAGACTCGAAAATCCGTCTCAAAGCAAAAAAGGAAGAACAAAAGAGCACAAATTAAGAGCCACTTGAAAGTTGAAACTCAAACCTTAAAAGAAAAGGAACTCACAAAGTGCACTGCACATGTTAAATGAGCTAATGCACTATACTTCCATATATTCCAAATGTTGTTCAACTATATGTATTATGTAGTTGGTTTGTTTCTGCATTGTATTTGTACATACACTCATGTAAAATTTGACTTCAAATAGAGAAGTAGAAGTTAAACAGAAGTTTAAATACTTGAAAATAAGCTCCAGAAATTGAATGAAATCATATCAAGATAGCTTTGATAATTATATAATTATATATATTTATGATTTTAAATCGATCTTGTGAGGATTAGGTCCCATAGCACAATAAAAATGAATATCGAGATTTTTTCTTAATGAGTTGTTTGAATATTTTTACGATAACTATTTTCTAAAAATTAGATTAAAGCTTGTGGGTTGATACTTAGCTGCAAATGGTTTCATATTTTCACTTTTCTAGCAAATGTAATGATCGTTTTTTTGAAATATTTTGTTACCATCCTATGGAATTGTGAATGAGAATGGCATTTTCACTATTCTAGTCACTCCGCAAGATGCTAATAACAGTCTTTTTCATTCACATATTGACTAAAAATGATCCCATTGATTCCATAACGATGATGAAAATGAATGAAATCGATCTGAATCATTATTAAATCTATTTTACTAATTTATCATTTATCTTTTTAAAAATTAATTATGAAAAATATTTTTTTCATTCATTCTCTTTTCTCGGAATGATAATCAAACATATCATAAAAGGAGTGTGTTTATAGACCATTTACAGTTTCCTCATAAATAAAGTTAAAAGTCAGCTATTTAAGTGATCTTTACGGTGGTTACTATTTAATTATATTTAATTAGTTGGAAACAAAGTTTGAAAGAAAGAAGAATGAATAATAAGAAAAAGATAAATGATATATTTGTCTTTCTGAACATAGATTTGTTGAAAATTTCATCACTTACGTTGTAAAAAACTTACAAAGATGAAACCAAATTAAAGTACCAAAACACAACCTCAAAGCCTAGAAAGAAGGTGCTTGCACTCATTAGGGGGGGAGGGGGAGTACTTTCTTAAAAGCAACGAAGAACAAATAAAAAACCCTCTCAAAACCCCATCTGAAATGATTTGAACTTACAAGCTGTGGGCAATTAAACGTGCTTAATTAGTAACAATTATCCACGCAAAAATCCAACTAGGAAAAAAAAAATAAAAAAAAAATAATAATAAAAGCCAACTGCGAAATTCAAGATCTTGCAGCAAAAACCAAAGCATGAACACTCATGAAATATTTGTACAAGGGGTTCTGGATATGATTGAGAGAGATTTCAAAAAGTCTGTCTTTTTAGCTCTCCAAGATTAAGAAAAGTAACGTAAAGAACTATTTATAAGCATAAACTTATTCCTCCAGATGGGAAGCAAGCTTTATTTTATAATTTGACTTGATCAGATTATCAATTGGACATCATTAAAGCATTCCTTAGCTTCGTAACAAGATCCTTTGCCGTCAAGCAGAATTCAACCTCCATCTGCAATACACCACACGATAGAATATAAGAGGATGATTCCCAACATTTATTAGTTATATATTAGCATATGTTATCATAATGAAATATTCCTTTGGGCAAAAAAAAAAAGCATAATGAAATATTCACCTTAGCAACAATAGTTATGTCGAGAGTCGAGCATCCAAAGGGCAAGACAGTGCTATAGATGATGGTCAAACGAAGCTTCTCGATCTCGTTAAGAATGTTCGATAAACACCCTTTGTGTTTCTCACAATGAATCCTTACAAGAATATCCTTGTCTGATACTTTTGCTTCTATTTGAGGAAGTTGTTGGTCAGAAAAGGTGCTAGAATCTTCATCAGACGAACAAGTTGTCATGTCATAATTATCATCATGATCAGGAGACAAATGGGTTCTTTTCATGTAAACCACTGACTCAACTGTTCTTTTTGTTGCCTGTTCTTCTAGAACTTTCTGACGCTCTTGGAGTTGCTTCACATATTTTACTGCATCACCAAGAACTGAAGCCTTGTCCATCTGCTCAAATCATCATTGATCTGGGTTAGGGTTGGAAACTGGAATCTGAATAAATTCCTGAAGTTTTGAAGAACTACTTTTTAATCAATTTATGGATTTGGCCGGATATGGTTAAGAATCATTAAGGAAGTAACTGCAGTGTAAGATTACTTGTACAAGCAATTAAAATTTCTGATTAACTGCAGTATAATTAAGATTACTTTTTAACTTGATCAACAGATTAATTCCTCCGTAATTCATGTGTCAACAACCCAGAAGATTAAGGCCTATTTATGGGGTTTTAAGAGCAATTATTTACCTTTTTTAAGCCAGGGAGAAGGGCTGAAAGAGCAATAAACCTCTGGTTAAGCTTCTCTCTACGTTTCCTCTCAGCTAGCACGTGATCTTGCGCATGTAAAGGAGTTCTACTCATTGCTACTGACCTCTTGTGAAACCCTTGAGCATATTGCTTAGAGCTGGTTTGATCATGATCAGAATTACTATAAGCATTAGTCGCAGCTGTTGAGAAATTGATGCAGGTTCCGTCTGACCCCACCACCACCTCAGTCTTTGGCTTCACAGTTGTAGTTGTAGTAGTGCAGTTTCCGCCCGCACCATATAATTTCTCAGAATAATCAACACAGGGAGTTGTAGTAGTTCCATGAGACTTGTCAAAAGAAATAATCTTAGGAGAAGTCGAAGAAGAATTAGCAGAAGCCATGGGAGAGCTCCAACCGTTGATCTTTAGCTGCTGTGTTGGCCTTTGATCATCTTGATCAACCACTGATTGAGGGGGAGTTGCTTCATTAAAGGAAGATGAAGCACTAAGCTGGTTGTTCTTACAATTATGATTGATGAGAGAGTAGCTCTGATTGTATTGATCAGACGAATTTAGGGTATGGATATTGAACTCATCAAGTGTATGGTCGAATGAGTTCGTCAAGTATTCTTGAACAAATGCAGGATCTTGCTCCATTAATCCCTACAAAAAAATTATACATAAATTAATGAGACCTGATTAAAGTTTCTTCTGCGTTTTAGTGTCAAATTAAAATTCAGACTTACCATTTCATAAAACCATTCAGCAGATGAATTCCGATCCATTTTTCTGATCAGAACTCGAAAACAAAATGCTTTTTGTTTTTGGATTAAAAGGAGATTAGGATCTTGAGTAATGCTTAATTTCCTGCAAATTAGGGAAGACCCGAAAAAGTACAGAGAATTTGGCTTCGTTTAGTGGCACAAAAAATGGAGAATTTTGTGGCTTTTTATAAGCTTTCAGCTTCGTGCTTACGCGGTCCATCACGAAGACTATTGGGATTCTTAAAAAAAAAAAAAAAAAAGGCATAGATGGAGCACGTGTGAATATTTTTTTTCTGGGTTAATGAGTTTGGGATTAAGTTTAAATTATTTGAATCATAATCTTTTTTGTCGTGATTATGTGAATTTTGGTCAATTAATTCTGGCTTTGGCTTTGCTCACGTTTATTTTGATGCAATAAATTTTATTTTATTGCTTGTTGCTCACCAGCCTTTTTCACGTCTATTCACTACTTTAGTAGCTAAAAAATGGTAACTATTATTCCGATCCGACCCAATCATTTTTGAGAAATCATATATTTAGGTATATATGCGTATGGATCAAAACACTTGTTATTTACATTTGGAGTGAGTGCACTACAACCGTTCTAAATTTGATGTTAAAACTCTAAATATATTTTAGATAAATGATCAATATAATGTCAACATTTTACTATTTGAGTTAATTATATCATTATTACGAATTTGTTTATACGTAATATTTGACAAATTTTTAGTTTATGTATTATCTAAATCAAATTTTTTTATTCATTTAGTAGTTTATCTAGTAAATATGTTAATATATCTGATATAATATGTTCTTTTATTAAAATATTATTTATTATTATTTCAATTTTTTAAATATTTTTCTCTCATATTAATATATTACTATTTTTCATATTCTAAATTTCTTTTTTTTTTTTAAATGAAAAAATTAAGGTGGAAAAGAAAATAATAATAAATAATTTTTTATAATGACGTGACATATTATATCAATATGCTACGTAAACCCGTTTGCTAGAAAAATAATCGGAGACGCTAAAACATCTTATTTTGACAACATAAAAACTAAAAAATTGGAAAAAGATTATTCATGGACCAATTCATACCAAACTATGTGATGATTAAAAGTGTAATTAATTAACCTCCCTTTTTTAATATATAGAAGAAGCTTAAATTTATCATAATTGTGTCATTTTAGTTTGATTAATTTCTTAAATTAGTAATAAACGTTAAAATTTCATATGTTTTTAATTTATTTTTTATTGAATGTGTCCTTATTTAATTATGTATTAATGATACTATTTATTTATTTTAAATTTATAAACCTAAAATTTTAGGTAATTTGAAATTCTAAACAATAAGCAATGGTCATAAATAACATATAATAATTGAAATCTCAAACATAAGTATAGTAAGTTTTAACCTTAGGTTAACTCGAATTGATTGATTTAAGTTGATTAATTTTTTTAATAAGCAAAATAATAATTTGTTAATCAAAGGAAGAAATAAAATAAAAAAGGGGATAAAAAATCCTAACCTCCGAAAAAGACAATAGAGAAAGAAAAAAAAACAAGAGAACACGAACTAAAACTATCTGGAGAACACGAATTCCAAACTATCCATGACTAAGTTCGTCATAAATTTTTTTTTAATCTAACAACTCTAGGAAGAGTAGAGCTGGAGACGAATTTACAATCAAATTTGGTAGAGTAACCGAGATTGGCTAACAAATCTCCAACCTAATTAACTTCTTTATATATATGAGAAGATGATGGCCATTTACGAAAATGATATTTTTGATGCTGCTTATTTTATGCATGAGAATAGGAGGAATTATAAATTTGCTTGTAACGAGTTGAACCAAAAAAATTTCACAGTAAACAAAAAAGGAGAAATTATAAATTCACAGTAAGCTTCAAGTTTCAAAACATTAGAAGAGTTAAGCAAAAGGTCCATGACTTAGATTTTTCTTGATATATCTGAGGACTTTCATAGTTACATCCATATGAGACTGCTTTGGCATATGTATATGCTGGCTCAACAATTTAATAATAAAGCTCAAATCAGAATGTGTATGAGTAAAGTATATATAATGACCCACAAACTTTTGATAAGCACTTGGATCAGTTAAGACATTGTCATATGGATTCAAGCTAGTTGCTTGATTATATTCAACAGTTGTGAGCATAACATTCTGATCAAGAAGAACCATAGATGGTCTAGAGCTTAAAAGATTAGATTTTGTAATAACCTCAAGAATATACTTACGTTGGGTAATAAAAATATTATTTTTTTCTCATAAATTTCATCCCTAAGAAAAATCAGAGGTGTCCTAAGTCTTTTATCTTAAACTTGGAACAAATGTATGACTTAGCAGCATCAATAGTAACATGATTATCTCAGGTTTTCAGAATGTCATCAACATATAAAAGAAGCACAACGATGGAGCAAGAGGTTTTTTGTATGAATAATGAATGATCAGAATTGGATTGAACAAATCCACCTCAAGCAAGACAGATTTAAAGGTAACATTTTATTGCCTAGAAGCTTGCTTCAACCCAGATAAAGACTTCTTAAGACGACATACCTGTGGATCTCCCATAACTCCATACCTAGGTGGTTAAGACATGTACATTTCTTCATCTAAACTACCATTGAGAAAGACATTATACACATCAAGTTGATATAATGACTAGCCATTAAGAGCGACCAGAGCAACCACAATCCTAACAATTACCATCTTAACGACCAGACTGAAGGTTTCATTAAAATCAATGCCCTCTCTTTGATTGAAGCCATTGAAAACTAACCTTGCCTTAAATCTCTCAACATAACCGTTTGTTTAGTTTTATAAACCCAATGACATCCAATAGGTTTTTTCCCAGCTGGTAAAGAAACAAGATCCTAAGTACCATTGGATTCATTTGGCTTAATTTCACAATGCATGGCCTCAACCCATCTACTATCAGTAATAGCTTGGAAATAGTATAAAGGTTTAACAATAGAATCTAAAGATGAAAGAAAACAAGTGAAAGGAGTGGAGAATTGAGAGTAAGAAACATAGTCAGATATGAGGTATGTAACAGAAGCAGACTATGCTAAGGTTGGATATACATAATCTACCGACCATATAGGAGGTTTGACAACACGTGTAGATTTCGTTGGAACATAAATAGAAATCTCATTATTAGAGAGAGAAGGCATAACATCCTAAATGCCAATTGATGATAAAACAATGGGAGAGTTATTGTCATGACAAGTAGAAATGTCAAAATGCATATAGTTAAAATTGGTATGCATAGAATCATAATGATCAAAGAAATGAATGTCAGACGAGGGAAATAGTGTAGTAGGAGTAGAAGTCAAGGAGGAATCATGATAAGGAAATAAAGACTATTGAAATGTTACTTCCCTGCTAACTGTAAAGTTACAAGATTGAAGTCCATAGACAAGATAACCCTTCTTAGTTAAAGAGTAACCTAAGAAGATAGAAGGTTATGACCTAAGTGAAAATTTATATGGGAAAGGTAGAGTTTTAACAAAGTATAAGCAGCTAAATGTATGAAGAAATAATATATCTAGAGTTTTTTGAAACAATTTCTTATATAGAGAAACATTGTTAAGAACTTTAGAAGGTAAATGATTGACCAAAAATGTTGCAGTGGTAAGAAATTCATCCCATAACCTTATAGGAACATTAGACTGTATTCATAGAGCTCTAGCTAGGTCTAGAAGATGTCTATGTTTTTGTTCCATTATCAGACTTAATCTATTTAACATGATAAGGGAATTGGTTGTGCAGCATGATGATGAATGATTTTATGACTAGAAATACATCACATTTAGAATGAAGTAAATGTGTCCAAACTGCTCTACTATGATCATCAACAATAGTAAGAAAGAAACGAGCACCACTGTGTGATGATGTTTGAAGCGGACCCCATACATCTATGTGTACTAGCTCAAATGGAAAAGCAGCTTTGAAAGTACTAAAAGGAAAAGAAAGCCAAGCTTGTTTAGCTTGTGGACAAACAGAACACTGAGTAATTGCACTGCAATTTAACAGACCCTTTAAAGAGGGAATACATTATAGTTTGAAAAAAGAAACATGGCCAAATCTAAAGTGCCACATGCAAGAGATTGGTTTATTACAAAAAGCTGAAAAAAGACTATATTTGGAAATTGAAAGATTCATCAATGTTTGAATTAAGGGATTATTGAATATAGTATAGTCCATGGTGTTTTTTATCAATCCCCAAAATTTTCCCAGTGGTACGATCCTAAAATACACAAAACATTGTATAAAATGTTACAAAGTAGTCAAATTAAGATATTAAATGTGGAATTGATAGCAAGTTGAATTTGAATTGAGGGTCAAAGAGAACTTTTTTAAGTGTTAAAGAAGAAGAGACATGAACGGTTCCTAAATGAGTGGATCTAGTGGTTTGACCATTAAGAAGTATCACAGTAGAAGATGGATTATTAACACACACGATTGGTGTAATTAAGACAGAAAAATCACAGATCATATGCATTGTTGCACCACTATCAATAATCTAAGCATTCTGGGAAGATAAACTCAAACCTGTCACATTGGCAGCATGAGTGATTGGTGTAATATTGGCTCCATCATTCTGAACAAGTTGCATAACCTTATTGTATTGATCAATAGATATATAAGCATTAGAAGTATTTGTAAAGGTTTGCTGATGAGTAGCAAACTCTTATACATTCTCAACATTTACATTGTTGGCCAACGGTTGCCTCGCTGCATTCCTAGGATTCCTAAACTTGTATTTAGGAGGATAACCTATCAATTTGTAACAGTTCTCTTTGCGATAGCCAAAGATGTGACAGAATTCACATTCAACCTTCTTACAAGAATTATTCCTTTGGAAATTGCCTTTATGAGGATTACTTCTAGATCTAGAATTATGGAGGCTACTTTCCTATTACACTCTTCTATATTAACCATAGAAAATGCAACATTAATTGTGAGAAAATGTATCATCATTAGGATTTGGCCCCTAACAACATTGTAACCATCATTTAGTTCCATCAAGAACTGGATAAGGTGTTGTTGTTGATCAAAGAACTTGAAAGCAGTTGTGGAAGCACGTTGATAGGTTGGAGGAACAACTAAGGCAAAATATTCATTCCAAAGTGCTTTCAACTTAGAATAATAGGCAGTTACCGTTAAGTTTCCTTGATCTAGTGTCACAATTTCCTTTTAAATATAAAAGATTCTAGATTCATTGACTTTATCAAACCTCCCTTTCAAATCTAGTCAAAGATCTTTTGCATTTGATGCAAAGATAGGATCATTAGTCAATTCATTAGATAGAGAATTCAAGATCCATGAGGTGATCATTGCATTGCAACATTCCCAAGCAGTAAAGAAAGGAGAATCTAGGCTCGGTTTAAGATACTCACCTATAACAAAACCTAATTTGTTTTTAGAAATTAGGACTAACCTCATAAATCTACTCCAAATACCATAGTTATCGCTTTTAGTCAGCTTATTCATAACAAGATTCAATCATAGAGTATCTGAAGAGTGAATATACAGATGATTGACCGAATCTATATGTGAAATCAGCTCTAGGTATGAATCAGTATGTTTAACCTCCTTTCTAGCTCTAAGAATCGTTACAGGCAACTTCGAACCAGAACGAGAACCATCGGACGAGTTATCATCTCCCATTTTGAACCAGTAGAAATCACAATCAAAGAGTGATCAAGACTAGACAAGGAATTACACTAAAACAATTCAAGCAGAAGAAATCAAGAAACATGTTTCAAGAAAGTTGATCGTGCTCTGATACTATATGAAATTCATGAATGAAATAGAGAACAAAAAATAGAGTAAAGAGAGAAAGTAAGAGAGAAAAATGATAATTATTAATATTAAGTTGACAACGATTTTACATTAAATAGACTAAGTGCCTCTAACCGTATTGACAAGTAAGCAAACAGGTGCACATTATACTAATCATACTAACATAACTTTCTAGTAAGAAGACTAGCAATCCTCAAGCCTATTAGCAGCTCATCTATATCATAACAGTAAGTACATAAATAATTGGAATATAACCACTCGTATGTCCATCTCAAGACTATCAGATGCACATTATTCACATGTGTCAGCGGATTGAACGGATCAATTATGAATAATTCAAAAGGTAAGTGTAAATTTAAAAAAAATATAAGAAACATAAAATGAGAAATCACTAAATACTAGTATCGGCTTTAGTTATTCGGTCTAGATTGGATTTACAGTTAGATAGGTCAGTTTAACGTTAATTTGGTGGGCAATTGATCGATCGATCAGCCTCCCTATTTAGTACTAAATACTACTAAAACATTGAACTCAATTTTAAGATTGATCAATCTAATTTTCAGTACATGTTGCTAAATGATTAGGAAAGCAATTTGAAAACATATAATTAAAGTAAAAAAATCACCGAATACGTTTCATTAATAGTTTTAGACACATCTTAAATCTCGAATACAATAATGTAAGTTCTAAATCTTAAAATTTTTTAACCAAAACCTAAAATTCTAAACTTGTACAAACCCGAGAATAATTCATCTAATAGTTCAATTTACAGCTTTTTAGTACTAGATTGGATTTACAATAATAATTCATCTATTGTATTTTATTTCTACTCCATTGTAAGAAGAAAACGGGGATTTTATACTCTCTTTTTTTTCCTATTGAAAGCGATCGACGGTGATCTTATACTTGTAAGAGTTTATATATATATATTAGTATGATGTTCTCCTCTTTACGCGGAGTTAAATAATTGGCAAACATCTCTACATGTAAGTTGTTAGTTATATCTAGTGATCGACTATTCATACTAAGTGGCCTAGAAAATTATGCTTGGCAACGGAGGCGGTTTGTGCTCGTTTGAAGTTTTAGGTAAAATTAAAATTTAGGATTTTTTATAATTAGTGAATAATAAATTAAAAAAATTACTGATATTTATAATAAAAAGAATTTTAACATTAATTTTTTATTGTTGAAAAATATAAAAAGTTTTTAAATATTAAGAATAATTAAAAAAAACTTTGATAATAAATATAAATATGAAAGTTAGTTATACGTCTACAAATTTTCAAAATTTTAACGTTTAGTCATATGTATAAAAGTTAGCTTATATATATATATCATTTCAATTTTTTTTTTTAATTATTTTTTTTTTGTGAAAGATATATATGAGTAATAATATGATGTTATTTTTATTTATTTGTTAAATAAAAAAATATATATTTCAATAATTTAAAACTCTTTTACAAATAAAATCGTAAACAATTACTTCACCTATTTAAGGAGAGAGCCGGGCACAATTTTTCTCTTTAGCCGGAAAGCAACTACTATTAGAGTAATAAACTATATTGCTCATGTCAAATGATAATTTTTGTGTATACATAAGCACTCAAGTCGCAAATAAGGACAACAACAGTTATTTTTTCCCAAATGAAGAAGCTACACTATATTTTTATTGTCCGAAAAGACTATAAAAAGCAACCGGATGAAACAGGTGGTTGACATTTATTGAAGGTTGAAAGGCGTGTGAATATGTATGAAAGAAAACCTACATATATCATCAAGTAAATTTACTTCAATCTTGCATGCTAGTCAAATGATTAGAATCACACATTTACTTACTCGATCGTGAAAAATTCACACATTTTTTTCCTTCTAGAAAGATACGTAAATATTATTAAAGTGGGAGAGACCCCCAAGCTTGGAGAATCAGGTCATTTTCCGGAGCTATGGTGATAGTGATGTTTTTTGTGCTTGATTTTGACTTACTTTACCAGCGTGGAGATTGTTTGGAAAAAGATAATATGAAGAAAGTGATTTTTCTTAATTTATTTTGTATATTTAACTTTATATAAATATAAATATAAGAAAGTAATCGTTCAGGATAATATAATGTACATATACAGATATATATATATATCTATCTTGATCGATCTCGAAAGCACAGTGTGGGACTATTATATTGCAAGTTCCTTTTCTTATATAGGCCATGCATTATAAGATGGGAATTTTAAGAGATTGTTTCTTCATCAAGCATCACATCATACATAAAAGAAAGATCATATGTAGGCTCCAATACTTATTTTCTTTGATTTCTTTGTAAGGAAATGAATAAACCACTCGATACGAATCATTTAGAAAGAACAAATAAAAATAAAAATAAAAAAACTGGAAAATATTGTATAAGCGATCTCAATCGTTGTCCTCAATTTCTGTTCTGTCTTTTTTTTCTTTTTCTTTTTGTCGTTTCTTCTGAGATCGAAATATAGTAATATTATTATTTTTATTTATTTATTATCCCCACTAAATATTTAGTTTGATATCGAATATGACACAATCATCAGAGGGCCTCATCGAAATTATTCCAGCCGCTCTGACGTCATGCATGTGTAAAATTCACAAAGCACAAAGCTACATATGAAAAAGAAATAACATAGACAATATTATTACATACAAACATGTCACAAATTAATTAGTCAAAAGATAACATTAAGATGCTGTTAACCTTCATTTTGACAATAATAAGATGAAGTTCGAATTATCAAAAAAAAATTTATCTCGAACTTCTAAAAGAACCAAAGAAAAACGAACGAAAGGGTTATTTAGCAGTCGCCGTAGCTACAGTGTTAATGCTCTATTCATACATCTTGAGAACCACCGTTTTCTTTTTCCTTTCTTTTACGAGTAGGTAATTTAGGTTCATAATGTGTGAAACCCATTTAATATTGCAAGTAGTGTGTGAAAACCTATCTCTATTAATCTGGAATAAATGTGGTTATGGCGTGTTTAAGGATAAGTTAGAATATTATGTTGACCGGCCTGGATATATACATACAACCTACATAATCATGAGTAGCACAAATAACATCTAGTGTCTGGATTTTTCATGTAGTAAACGACTGAAAACAAATCTGGAGGAAAATAATCGTTTGCTTATAAGTTTATAGAATATAGTTTTATTCTATTTGTTTAATATTCTACGAGTTGTCATATTATTAGATATATAAATGTAATTCGTTTAAAGAATGAAGAACGATATATACAATAATTTCGGAGGGAGACAGTGACCAAGATGAATACAGCTGACAAAATCAGGATCGGTCCTCCACGATTGTCGGAATTTTTTTGCTTTTGTTCTCATGTTATTGCCTGACCATTAAATTAGTCAAACCCAGTTCAATTTTAAGGTTTAGACACGTGTGCAACAGACCCGTTACGATGATCGATGAACAGTCAAAGAATTACAGGTACGTGTTCGATTGATATCTTAGATCTAAGTTAGATTAGTGTAAGGCTGCAAGCTAATGAGTTGTTAAATAGCACGATGTGGCTAAATTAATCAACAAACATTTGGTTGCTCTTTTGGTCAACATATCCCGTGTTTGAGTTCTAAAATCCCACTTAGAAGTATAGAATGAACCGATCAATGGAATAAAATCCTGAACTATTCGAATTACATTTGTTTTTGGTGTTCTTTAGGTTGGAAAATAGGATGTTTGAGATGTTCTGTTTAGATTTAATTTTAGTGATATATTATTTTTTCAAAATGATTGCAAGGATAATGAAAAATCGATACTTAAATTGCACTCATGCATTAAATAATTTGCAATGAAAAATTATATAAAAAAAATTTGTCACATTAAATAAAGAAAGAATGAAAGCCCTAAGTATTTATATATAACAACCCGAATATGAAATGTTAAATATATAGGTAACAAGACTCTCTTCCAAGCATGTAGGTGTGCAAATCTGGCCGGGGTTAAGGCCGCACCTAGGCACACACATGTCTCCTTAATCCTCCTTTATTCATGCTATAACACTTCTAATATTGATATAAAGGTGGCGAATATATTTTAAGAAAATAATTATTCTGATGCTTTAGTTTTGTATTTATGTCTTTCACATTCTATTCATATATTGTTTATTGTTTACTGTTCATATACAGGTGTACATACTATATTTTTATTTCTAATTTATATAGTGTTTATTGCTTTATTTACTATTTTTTCTCTCTATTTTTAATGTTTCTATAAATTTTGTTTATATTATACCTAGTACTTTATAAATGTGAAAAGTTTGGAGATTATTCACAAAATAAATTTAGTTTTTGAGTACTTAATTATGTAGTTAGGGTTAATTCACTTTTTAATTCATATATAGTTAATATTTTACAAATTTATTCATATGCAGTTTTCGATCAATTTTTTAATTATTATATAGTTTAAATGAAAGTTTTTAATCTTTACAAATGAAATTTAGACTTACCGATGCTGACATGACATGATGACATGCATTGCATGTAATCCCCCAATATCTCTAGATTAGGTATAGTAGTGGGAAAATAAATTTAAAATGGACTTATTAGTAAATTTTAATTTCCACCTATACCTAATTTTAACAATAGAAATAATTAGGGACCATTTTATAATTTTAAAATTTAAAAAGGGGCTTAAGTTTAAATAATGATAATGATAATAATAATAATAATAATAGTAATAATAAATTAAATAAAATAAGGCCACGTTGTTACCATTTGGCAAACACCTTAAGCAACATCAGCATTATGGTTGCTGTTTCATTATAATATGTGTCATGCAATATGCTTAATCACCACATAAGGTGTCAATCTTAAGCATATCTGATTGTACTATATAAATCCCATTTGATGTTTACGGCAAAAGCATGTAGAGAGGACATAAGAGAAAGGGAGAGAAAGGGAGAGAAATGAAAGAAAAGAAAGAAAGGAAAGAAAGAGAGGAAAGGAAAGAAAGAGAGGGAAGGAAAAAGGAGAGAAAGGAAAGAGAGGACATTAGATTTAATTTTAGTGATAAATTATTTTTTCAAAATGATTGCAAGGATAATGAAAAATCGATACTTAAATTGCACTCATGCATTAAATAATTTGCAATGAAAAATTATATAAAAAAAATTTGTCACACATTAAAAAAGGGAAGAATGAAAGCCTAAGTATTTATATATAACAACCCGAATATGAAATGTTAAATATATAGGTAACAAGACTCTCTTCCAAGCATGTAGGTGTGCAAATCTGGCCGGGGTTAAAGCCGCACCTAGGCACACACATGTTTCCTTAATCCTCCTTAATTCATGCCATAACACTTCTAATATTGATATAAAGGCGACGAATATATTTTAAGAAAATAATTATTATGATGCTTTACAAAATATGTGTTTCCGATACAAATAAAAGAAGATAGACAAGAAAGACAAAATATGTGTCTCCGATACAGATAAAAGAAGATAGACAAGAAAGAAAATAGGAGGAAATCGTTTTTGTAAATACTTTTCGATATAGCAATCGTTATCTACCCCCCGAACACAGCTTACAACTTTCATCGTACTGTGCTCTTAGGAAGATACTGAACTTTTGTATTTGAAAAATGTTAACATGTTTCCTTAATCCTCCTTAATTCATGCCATAACACTTCTAATATTGATATAAAGGTGGCGAATATATTTTAAGAAAATAATTATTATGATGCTTTAGTTTTGCGTTTATGTCTTTCACATTCTATTCATATATTGTTTATTGTTTACTGTTCATATACTGGTGTACATACTATATTTTTATTTCTAATTTATATAGTGTTTACTGCTTTATTTACTATTTTTTCTCTCTATTTTTAATGTTTCTATAAATTTTGTTTATATTATACCTAGTACTTTATAAATGTGAAAAGTTTGGAGATTATTCACAATATAAATTTAGTTTTTGAGTACTTAATTATGTAGTTAGGGTTAATTCACTTTTTAGTTCATGCATAGTTAATATTTTACAAATTTATTCATATGCAGTTTTCGATCAATTTTTTAATTATTATATAGTTTAAATGAAAGTTTTTAATCTTTACAAATGAAATTTAGACTTACCGATGCTGACATGACATGATGACATGCATTGCATGTAATCCCCCAATATCTCTAGATTAGGTATAGTAGTGGGAAAATAAATTTAAAATGGACTTATTAGTAAATTTTAATTTCCACCTATACCTAATTTTAACAATAGAAATAATTAGGGACCATTTTATAATTTTAAAATTTAAAAAGGGGCTTAAGTTTAAATAATGATAATAATAATAATAATAATAATAATAATAATAGTAATAATAAATTAAATAAAATAAGGCCACGTTGTTACCATTTGGCAAACACCTTAAGCAACATCAGCATTATGGTTGCTGTTTCATCATAATATGTGTCATGCAATATGCTTAATCACCACATAAGGTGTCAATCTTAAGCATATCTGATTGTACTATATAAATCCCATTTGATGTTTACGGCAAAAGCATGTAGAGAGGACATAAGAGAAAGGGAGAGAAAGGAAAGAAAAGAAAGAAAGGAAAGAAAGAGAGGAAAGGAAAGAAAGAGAGAAAGGAAAGAGAGGACATTAGATTTAATTTTAGTGATAAATTATTTTTTCAAAATGATTGCAAGGATAATGAAAAATCGATACTTAAATTGCACTCATGCATTAAATAATTTGCAATGAAAAATTATATAAAAAAAATTTGTCACACATTAAAAAAGGGAAGAATGAAAGCCTAAGTATTTATATATAACAACCCGAATATGAAATGTTAAATATATAGGTAACAAGACTCTCTTCCAAGCATGTAGGTGTGCAAATCTGGCCGGGGTTAAAGCCGCACCTAGGCACACACATGTTTCCTTAATCCTCCTTAATTCATGCCATAACACTTCTAATATTGATATAAAGGCGGCGAATATATTTTAAGAAAATAATTATTATGATGCTTTACAAAATATGTGTTTCCGATACAAATAAAAGAAGATAGACAAGAAAGACAAAATATGTGTCTCCGATACAGATAAAAGAAGATAGACAAGAAAGAAAATAGGAGGAAATCGTTTTTGTAAATACTTTTCGATATAGCAATCGTTATCTACCCCCCGAACACAGCTTACAACTTTCATCGTACTGTGCTCTTAGGAAGATACTGAACTTTTGTATTTGAAAAATGTTAACATGTTTCCTTAATCCTCCTTAATTCATGCCATAACACTTCTAATATTGATATAAAGGTGGCGAATATATTTTAAGAAAATAATTATTATGATGCTTTAGTTTTGCGTTTATGTCTTTCACATTCTATTCATATATTGTTTATTGTTTACTGTTCATATACTGGTGTACATACTATATTTTTATTTCTAATTTATATAGTGTTTACTGCTTTATTTACTATTTTTTCTCTCTATTTTTAATGTTTCTATAAATTTTGTTTATATTATACCTAGTACTTTATAAATGTGAAAAGTTTGGAGATTATTCACAATATAAATTTAGTTTTTGAGTACTTAATTATGTAGTTAGGGTTAATTCACTTTTTAGTTCATGCATAGTTAATATTTTACAAATTTATTCATATGCAGTTTTCGATCAATTTTTTAATTATTATATAGTTTAAATGAAAATTTTTAATCTCTACAAATGAAATTTAGACTTACCGATGCCGATATGACATGATGCTGGTATGTCACTTTATTAAAAAAAATTATTTATTATATTTTCATCCTTAATAATTAATAGGGACTAAAATATTTCATTCAAATTATATAAATATTAAAAAGTTAGCCAAAAATTATATATAGATGAATTTATAAAACATAAACTATATGTGTATTAAAAAGTGAATTAATCCTTATACCTACTACAAATTCAAAATTTTAGAAAAAATGATTTTATTAATTAACTTGAGATATAATGAGCATAAGCCAAAGGCATAGGTGTACAAATAATACAAGATCCTACATAATACGTATATTATACAAATCTGTATTCCCTCCAAAACTGGACTTTGAATTACAATCAATCTCAATTTACTTAGTGTTCTCGTCAAAAGATTGCATTCTTGAAAATATGATGGCTGTTTTGTTATCATAAAAAGGTTGCAAAGGCTAAGTCCTTCCAACTTTGAAATCCCTTAGCAAGCCAACAAATCATACGATTTCATAAGTCACAGATGTCGTCGTACTCAGGTTTCCAAAAGCCCTCCTGTGTCAAAGACTCATCAACGACATAACTAAAACTTCCTTACATAATAATCCACCCCACAACAAAAAGTCATAGTAAAGAACTTTACTACATTGAATCGTTGTTCCTTTGCTTTCTAGTCTCTATAAACTCTGAAGAAAAGTCAATAATTTTGTTCTGGAATTTACATTTTGATTGATAATTTGATATCAAAGTCAAGGAGGGGTGGTATATTATGATTGCTTGTCACCATGGCTGAAGAGTCAAACTTCTAATTCGCCTTTTTGAGCTATGAATCGATGATTCTGCCTACACACGGTGAGTGATAGAGGGCCAAACCCATGACCGCCGACCAAGCCTAGACGAACGTACCGGTTGATCGTACATACCTACTACGTACCTAGCTAGCATAAGCTGTGTCCCCTTTCTCTATTGGTCAATAAAGCATGAAATCTCACGCAAATTGATATCCCCAATTCGAGCAATAATAATCTCATTCGGGTCAACTTTTCATTATTTCGTTTCTAGAAGCCTTCTTGGTTTTAAAAACATAGATGTGACTAGAAACATATACATAAACGTAATAAAAATGCTATCTTTTACTGAAAGACATAAAAATTTACAAAGGTACAAGAAATCGAAACACCAAAACACAACCTAAAATCCCCTAAAAAGAAGGGGGAAATGGGGAACTTTGTTGAAAGCTTAAAAAAAAAAAAAAACACTAAAACCCATCTGGGAAAATCACTGCATAGATTTAAACTCACAACGTATGGTTATTTGAACGTGGTGGTTAACTGTATATAATTATCCACGTAAGAATGTCAACAAGGAAAAAAAAAAAAAAAACCCAACCGCGAAATTCGAAAATCTTGCAGCAAAAATCAAACCAGAGGGTTGTATGTGATTCTCAGAGATTTCGAAAAAGCTTTCTTTCTAGCTCTCAAGAGTACCTGCAGCTTTAGTTAAAAGAGAGACAAAGATCACGTGAAGACTTATTTATGATAAGAACTTTATTCCTTTAGAATGGAAGCGTCCATCAATCCTTTAGACTCCATCAATCGATCATCGATTATATCTGAATTTTTAATTCGTCCATTTCTTTCGGTTCTTTATCTATTTTCAATTTCTTTTCTTCTTTTAATCTCTTCCATTCCAATGTCGAGCGATTCAAAACCAGAAGATGCCATGGCTGAGGAACAACCTGATATGGCAGATCCAACTGTAGCTCAGTTGATTGATCCATTTCTTTCTGATTCTCCTGAAATTGAAATCACCAGTCCATTATATCTTCATTTAACTGATCATCCAGGTTTGGTTCTTATTTCACACAAGTTACCTAGCGGTGAGAATTATGTCATTTGGTCTAGGTCTATGACTATGGCACTCTTATCAAAAAAGAAAATGAGATTTGTTAATGGTAAATTTGTCTAACCTGCTGTTGATTCGCCTTTCTTAGTTGCCTGAGAACAATTTAATGCTATGGTTTGCTCTTGGATCATTAACACAATATCAGCTGAGTTAGCCAATGATGCTGTTTTTGCCCCTTCTGCTCATATTCTAAGGTCCGATTTGAAAGAAAGGTTTAATAAGGTTAATGATTCACATCCTTATGCAATACAACGGGAAATTGTCAACCTAACTCAGGGAACCTCATCTGTGGCACAATATTACACAAGGATAAAAACTCTTCGGAATGAGTTTTCAGCTTTAGTGGCATCAGCTTCCTTATCACCAGTTAAACAATGTCAGCAATTGTATCAGTTCCTTATTGGCTTAAATGATAGTTACAATGCACTTAGAAGTCAGATACTTTCAACATCTCCCTTGCCTAGTGTAAACAAAGCCTTCTCTATGGTCAATGAAGATGAAGGAAACAAATAACTAGCATGTTGGAAATGGAAATAACAATGGAAATAGGAAGAAACCTGAATGTGAATTTTGTCACGTCTTAGGTCATCACAAAGAGAATTGCTATAGACTAAAGATTTCCCTTAGTTTTAAGTTCAAGAATCCCAATATGCTCAAAAATAGTATTGTGCTAATAATATTCCTGCTGGTAGTATGTCGAATGATGGTAATGGTTCACCCTCTCATATCAGCCTACCTCCTTCAATATCACATGACCAATATGAGCACATTGTGAAGTTGTTGAAACCTTATGAGCAGCCACTCACTCTAGTCACAAATGCAACTAATATGGCAGGTATGCATCTCAGCCTAACTTCTAGTCATATGAAGGATGATTGGATAATTGACACGAGCTACTACACACATGACGTTTGATTTTACTGCTTTAAGTTCTGTTAAATCATGTGCAAACAATCCATCTGCATTAATCATTCTTCCTAATTTTAAATGTACCTTATCCACTCATTCTGGTTCAGTTACTATTTCACCATCCATCACTCTATCTGATGTCTTATACATACCAGATTTTCAATATAACCTTCTGTCTATTCCAATGTCTACTACAGACAACCATTGCATTGCAGCTTTCTATCCCTCATTTTGTCTCCTTCAGGACATATTGACTAGGATTATCATGGGGATCGGTAGGAAGTAATATAGCTTATATCACTTTATCTCATCACCAAAATAACATGTTGCTGCTTAATCTGTTTGTAATGAGAAAAATAAATATTTTGTTTCAAATAAATATTTGTCTATTTCCTCCTCTCCATCTACTTGTATCTGGCACAGTAGATTTGTTCTTGCATCATTGTCTAAACTTGCTTGTATCTCTGCCTTATAAGGTCAATTAAACCTCAATGAAATACAAAATTGCATTGTTTGTCCACAAGCAAAACAATCTAGCATTCCTTTTCCTCTAAGTTCTATCAAAGCCAATCAACCCGTTGACATGCTGCATATGGATGTTTGGGGCCCCTATAAAGTGCCAACACATAGTGGTTCATGTTTTTTTTCTGACCATTGTTGATGATCACACTAGATGTACATGGACTCATTTTCTGTCGAGCAAATCTGATGTCCCTCACACTGTTATATCCTTTATCTAGATGGTTAAAAAACAGTATAATTTTTCTTTCAAATCCATTCGTTCAGACAATGGGACTGAATTTTTTAATCACGCTCTTACTGACTTTTTGTCTTCCCTCAGTATTCTTTATCAGAGTTCCTGAACACCCCAGCAAAATGTGATTGCTGAGAGAAAGCACATCGCCCAGATCTTAGCTTTGCGGTGCAGCTACTGAGTCAACATATGATCAACCTAAGATGTCCTATCACGATTCTACTTTCAATATTTTACGATACATCAAGCAGGATCCAGCTCAAGGCCTTTTCTTCCCAATTTCAGATTCATTACAGCTCCAAGCCTACTGTGATTCAGATTGGGCATCATTCCTTATATCTCGCAAATCTATCACTGGCTATTGTCTTGAGCTAGGTGGTGCACTAATCTCTTGGAAAACTAAAAAGCAGTCCACTGTGCCTAGATTTTCAGCCGAGGCTGAATATAAGGCTATGGCAATCACCGCATGTGAAGTCATTTTGCTGCTCAATCTTCTTTAGGACATCTTTGTTGCTATTCTTCTTCCCGTCCCTTTGTTTTGTGATAGTCACTCAGCTAGAAAAATTGCCATGAAGCCGTATTCCATGAGCGAACTAAACACATTGACATTAACTGTCATGTGGTCCGCGAGAAGATTTAATGTGGATTAATCAAGCCTTTTGAGATATAAACTAAGGAGCAACCTGCAGATCTCTTCACCAGGACCTTTAGTCACGTTCAGCTTCATCACTTACTGTCCAAGTTGAGGGTGTTTGACCTCTAGCACCCGCCACACCTTGAGGGGGGTATTCGATGTATGCTGAGTCAGCTACTGAGTCGCCGTTAGTTAGAAATGCTAGCTTTAGTCAAAGGTGTGTGTTTGTTAAATAGTTTACGTCTAACTGTTTATTAGGGTTAAATGGTGATTATTATTGTATGTATGAGATTAACGTGAATAATATAGAAAAGCTTTTTCCCTTTCTCTCTCTCTCGTTTCCCCTATTTCTAAGTTCTTGTTTTCACGTTCCAATTCAACTCGATTTCATCCAATTGACAGTATATTTTAAGGTTTGATTGTATGAAAAGGTTAGGTAATTAGGTACTTTAGGATTAAAAATGATTGTATGATGAAACTTTCACCTTTGCAACAACAGTGATCATATCGAAAGTTGAACATCCAAGGGCAAGACAGTGCTATTGATGATGGACAAATGAAACTTCTCCATCTCGTTAAGAGTGTTTGCTAAACATCCTTTGTGTTTCTCACAGTGAATTCTTACAAGAACATCCTTGCCTGAAACTCTTGCTTCAACTTGAGGGAGTGGTTCGTCTGACAAGCTACTAGAATCTTCATCAGATGAACAAGGAGTCATGTCATGATGATCATAAAGATCATTAGATAAATGGGTTCTTTTCATATAAATCACTGATTCAACTGTTTTCTTTGTTCCCTATTCTTCTAGGACTATCAGACGCTCCTGAAGTTGCTTCACGTACTTTGCTGCGTCCCCACGAACTGACGCCTTGTCCATCTGTTCATTAACCATCGTACGATTAGAATGTGAATGAATTCGAATTTTTACTAAACTGATTTTCACATTTTTTTGTGACGTGGATTTTAAATTGGAATCTGAATGAATTTAGATTCTGAACAAGCGATTGAAACAATCTGTAGCTTAATTATGAGTCTCATGGTTAGAATTTGATCATCAGATACAAGATAATCTTTTAATCTGTGAACCAAACGGATTAAGAACTTCTTTGTGTACATATATGATCATTTGTAAATTTGAGGTGCTCTAAAGCGTTTTTTCTTCTTCTGTGGATTCTTGAGTTGAAGGAACAGTTATGGTGTAGATGTGAGGTCCTGGGTGTTTAAAATTTTGACACATAAATTATGGAAATTATAAGCTATAGATCATAATTTATGTGTTAATATCTTTAGAAAATTAGTGCCTTATTATGGGGAAAAAAAATAAATAAGTAAAAAGAAGAAAAGTAAGTATAAGCCGGGAAGAAGGGCCGAAAGGGCAATAAACCTCTGGCTAAGCTTCTGCCTACGTTTCCTCTCAGCGATCACGTGATCTTGAGCATGTAAAGGGGTTCTACTCAATGTTACTGTCCTCTTATGAAATCCTTGGCAATATTGCTTAGAGGTTTGATCATGATTAGAATAATTACTATAACCATTAATCCCATATGTTGATAAATTGATACGGGCTCCATCTGACCCCACCACCACCTCAGTCTTAGGCTTCACAGTGGTACGAAAGTTCTCGAATGAAATAATCTTCGGAGACGTCGAAGAAGAGTTAGTAGATGCTTCCACAGGAGAGCTCCAGCCGTTGATCTTCAGTAGCTTTTCTGGCCGTTGATCGTCTTTATCAACAACCGATTGACAAGGTGTAGTTTTATTAATGGAAGATAAAGCACTAATTAGGTAACTAGTATTATGATGATGTTGATTCGCTGTCATTTTGGGATCGATCTGATTATAATAATTAAGGGTGTTGTTGGACCGCAACTCATGCACCGACCTTAAAAGGTCAGATGAGACTTGATTCTTAGAAGTCGGAGGTCCCAAAATCTCAAAATAAAATTGATCATTGTTTTGGTTTGAGTCCCGACTTGTAGATGCTAAGACGCCATAAAGAGTCGGAAGAATTGTTAACCGTTAAAACGTTACACGATTAGTGGTCAAAATAAAAGACATTGATTTCAAAGTAACCTAAGATCGATGCTCTTAAAGGGGTCTTAATGACCATTAATAGGTATAATTGCCTGTTATTAATATAAACAATATAAACAATATAAATATGATCCTAAGGGACATAAGAAAGGTACACAGTCACATTCCATTCTAGATTTCCACAAGAGCTCTACTCTCTTCAAATCTAATTTGATTATCATAGTGGTATCACTAGAAAATAACTATCGGCGGTATTTATTTATTTTGCAGGAATTAATTGGGTTAACATACTGTTGAAGGTCGAACATGAAATTTTGCACAAATAGTTTGACGTTGTCTTTAGGAATAACAAAAGATTTATCCAATCAATTCAAAAGGACAAAAAACCATGGAACACAACGAAGACGACACCAACAACCAACTTCAGCCAAGAGAAGTTGGTGGACAGCTCTAAAACATTCCCCCAATATCAGCCGGAGACTAGGGAGGGGACAGTGAAGCTCGAGAGATGGCTCGCATCTCTGGCATTATTGAAAGGGTCATGTTGAATCACCTTGAAGACTTCTTAATCCATATACAAGCGGAATTTAGAATGACTCACACTCCAAACTCAGAGTGCTAAGGATAAATGAGCGAAGGGACGAAGGGGTTAACTTTGCCAGGAAGAGCTCGAAAGAGCTAAAGCCAAAGAAGCATAGCTAAAGAATAAGATTTTGGAGATGGTTTCGATAGCAAATGGAGAAAGCATACCCTTCTTCATTGAGATAAGCAACCATTTCACTAAAAAAATCATGGAGGCTCATATCCCAAAGAAATTTAGAGCCCCTAGATCCCACAGTATGACAGGTTAAATCCCTAGAGACCACATCGAGGCCTACATGGCCTTAATGTGATTAAGTGGGATGTCTAAGGTAGTAGTCTATGAAGCCCTTGAGATTACTCTTGTAGGATCAACAATAGACTGGTACATGGGGTTGACTCCGGGGTTGATAGATTCTTTCTCTGAATTAAAATAATTATTGATAGCTAAATTTTCAGGAGCCATGAAAGCTAACATGCCTTTCATCAACAGTAACACAATCAAGCGGAGGCCAAGAGAAATTTATTGGACTTTATCAAGAGGTTCAATCGAGTAGTACAAAAGATGGATCGGCTGACGGACCATAGAGTCAAGCATGCTTTCTTGGGAAGCACCATCAGTGAAAATTTCATCTGAACTATCATAAAGAAGCACCTAGCAACCTACACTGAAGCAATAGAGCTCACTCAAAAAAATTAGGGTAATGGACAAAGTATATGAGACTCAGATGAAGATTATAAGGGGTATCGCTCAGACTTTAGATTCCAACTCTTAGAAACCAAAGAAAGAAGAGAAGTAGAGAGAGGAACGTAAGGATGAGAAAAGAGGAAGAGCCGAAAGAAGGAGTTGAAACGGCTCCCAGAAAGGCTAGCTCCTCTGACGGCAAATGTAGATGTTATATACTTGAAGTATGAAGGACAAAATATGTTCAAGAAGCCACCCCTTCTCCGAGGAAACCAAAATTCCATGCATAAATTGTTATACTTTCGCTTCAATAGAGATGTAGGACATTAAACCTGTAATTACTATTAGTTGAAAAACGCAATCGAGGAATAGATACATAATAAGAAACTGCAGAAGTTCATGGATAGAGAGGCAAATCATCTAGAAAGATATGCACAAATTCAGGATGGAAAAAGTAATGAAGAAGGTTAGGGCAATACAAAAGAAATATTGAGAGCCAGCTTTCTTGGTCAAAGCAGATGAGAGACCCTCCGTCCAAGTTGAGGAGAGGGTCGTTGGCCAAGTCGAAAAGGTTTGCACTTCTGAGCGAGACTCCAGAACACCTTCCTAAGGGGGTTAGTTCAAGCAGGAGTGCTTGTGATAGTGCTGGTCAGGGAAACTCATTTCCCCTTACTAGAGCTACACCCAACCTTTCTTTTCTTAAAAAGGCTACCTTTAGTCTGTTTAACCTTTTTCAGGGCTACTTCTAATAGGCATTTTCCTTCTTCGGTCAACCCGAAGCTTGTTCACTAACTCCTCCATCTTTGGGTCCATATCTGCCAAATAGGGGGTTTTGTTAAGGAGTTAGTAAAAAAAAAATGGAGGAATTTTAGACAAAATGATAAGTGATAAAATCAAGTATCTACTTAATTCTAGACAAATATTTTCCTTCTTAAAAACAGTTTTGAGGAGATCATTATCTAAGGGAAGGATCGAAATCAAACCATGCTCATCTAATCTTTTAGAGTAATAAGGAATTTGAAGTCCATGTCATCTAGGAGAATCATATCAATTGCCTCCCAAACCAGTAGCTTGCCCTTAGTAAGCCTAGATTTAGGAAGACTTAGACCTACAAACACTTGAGGGTCCGGGTCCCAACCAATTGCCTCACTCTATAAAATAAATGTACCGACTAGAGACCTCTTAGAGTTAGGACCATGTTGGTCTAAAGGAATGTCATAATAGCCGAGCAAGTGTGGAAAAAAAAGGATGAAGAGGAAAATTAAGACCAGTTTCGAACATATCTTTATATACAAATGTTTCACGATCATTAAAGCGCTTGATACTAATCATAGACTCCTTTAGATAAGGATTGTATCATTGGGAAGATCTCCAAAGGATTAAATGTGGTCTACATTCCCTTGTCTCAGTTCGGTCTTATGCTCTTTTATGAGGTTTCTTAGGAGCCTTCCTACTGACTACTCTGGATGGTTTGGCTTTACTTAGGTCATAGTTTACCCTTAGGCATTTGTTCTAAACTAAAACAAGAAGTCTAAGCAGGAGAAGATAGGGTTGGTCAAACAAGTGAGTTAGATTCTCTAAGATCAAAGAGGGAATTGAGATCCTAAGTGCTCGGCTACTAAGGACAGAACTGATTTAGGTGTTAAAGAAACTACTTTAGCTCGGGAATCACCTTGGATAAAAATATTTTATGGAATTAATCTTCTTAGCTTAGTCAAATAATATTTTTATTAGAGATGGTGATTTGTGTCGACACGGTATGGAATAATGTTTGCATTTTTAATACAAATATACAATAGTATAAGAATATGAATTCTTGCATGTGGAGTTGTGGACCTGTCTAGCATTCCAGCTAGCTACTCCTTTCATTATTGAGATTCAAGCAGGTTCACTGGGAGCTTTCTTCTTCGCCTTCGTCTTCTTCGTACACGGACCAAGAAAGGCTAAAGCTTCGATAAGTTTATTATTACTTGGGGACAACAATTTTGCGTGAGGTTCTATACTTCATTGACCAATAGAGAGAGGGGAGACAGCTAAAGCTGTACGATCAAATCGAACGTTCCAATTATTGGTCGGCGGGTCAGGTGTTTGGCCCGCTATCCCGGTGTGCAGGCAAAATTATCGCCCTAACAAGCGATTTGCTACATTGACTTCGGCTATGGCGACAAGTAATCATATATTTCCACATTTTCACTCAATCTTGACTTTGACAATGATAAAAAAAATAAATTCCAGAACCAAAATTTTGTTTTTATTTAGGGTTCATCCAACTCCTTTATTGTGTTTTTATTGGAAAACCCATTTTTCACATGATATATATATATACACATTTTATCCAAATGTCATCCTATAGTGAAAGTGACTCGTTTAAGCAATTAAAATAAATAAATATATTATATTTCTATATATTTACTAAAATAAAATAAATTCTCTTTTAAAAGAAAAGAAAACCAAATTTTATGTTATTTTTATTGGTGTTCAACCGTCATGTTAATGATCATCTTACTCTCTCTCAAATTTTTTATTTATGAAGTTATAAATTCTATAATTTTCGAGATATTTTTGTACATATAAAATTTGATTTCTAGTTCGGGTCAAAGTCCACCATTTCTAACCCTTCTCAAGCTTTTTTTTTTTTTTTTTTTCGTCTTTTAGAGATATTTTTCATAATTTTGTTTTATTTGAAATCCACCCGTTAGGATTTTTCTAAATTTTTGTTTTCAAAGAACAACGGATCTAAAAATTTAATGAAGGAATCCTCTAAACAGTGAAACCTATTAATTGTGGTTAATTATTTTCATCTTGCACTCATTCGAGTTTTACATTCAAAATATCGGTTTTTTTTTAATGTTAGATACCAATAAATTTAGCTTTAATACCAAATGATAGATATAATCAAAACCTTAATAAATCAAGGAATAGTACTCTCTTCGAGTGAGAGGAAATTAAACCACAATTGAACTTTGATTAATTCATACATAATCCTTCCTACAATCCCTAAGTTTGCTATTTAAAGAAGCAGAACTCAACAACTCATGTTCCTAACGTACATAACTAAGCAAACGTGCAACAAAACATATTAGCAAAATCCTAATAACATTTGTACTTATTCTCCTAACATCTCCCGATACTTATTCTCCTAACCTTTGGGGTTGTTTCTCGTTACGTGGCTTATCAGTTTTTTATGTGACATGAACAATCAGATCATGAATTAGAGAGCTTTAAAGCATTCCTAAGCTTCTTAACGAGATCCTTCGGTGTCAAACAGAATTCAGCCTCCATCTACAATTTATACATCACGAATAAAATTTTATTATTATAACGTATCGTTAATTAAGAAGATATATATATATATATATAAATATATATGTATTTATAATATAATATAATATAAGATGAGAGGAATTTCGAATCACACGTTTATATAACATTAACCACCTAATTAAGTATATCTCTAGCCTTGATTATATTAACATCTCCATAATTAAAATATGTATGAACATATAAGGAAACTGAAAAGGCTAGCTTATAACTAGGTACGTTAAAATGAAAAAAAAAAAAAAAATATATATATATATATATATATTTTTTTTTTTTTAATTGTATAGTGAAATTTTCACCTTAGCGACAACTGTTATATCGAGGGTAGAACATCCAAAGGGCAAGACAGTGCTATTGATGATGGTCAACTGAAGCTTCTCCATCTCATTAAGAATGTTTGCTAGACATCCTTTGTGTTTCTCACAATGAATTCTTACAAGAACATCCTTGTCTGAAACTCTTGCGTCAATTTGAGGGAGTGGACTTTGGTCTGACAAGCTACTAGAATCTTCACCGGATGAACAAGTAGTCATGTCATGATGATCATCAAGATCATTAGATAAATGGGTTCTTTTCAAATAAATTACTGATTCAGCTGTTTTATTTGCTGCCTGTTCTTCTAGGACTTTCTGATGCTCCTGAAGTTGCTTCACGTACTTTACTGCGTCCCCAAGAACTGAAGCCTTGTCCATCTGTTCATTAATCATCATCCGAGTTAAAATTTCAAATTAGAATCTGAATGAATTTGAATATTGAATAGGCGATAATTATACTAAATCTGCAGCTTAATTATGAGTCACATGGACAGATTTGATCATCCGATCAAAATAAGTACCTTTTTTAAGCCGGGAAGAAGGGCTGAGAGGGCAATAAACCTCTGGTTAAGCTTCCCCCTACGTTTCCTCTCAGCGATCACGTGATCTTGAGCATGTAAATTAGTTCTACTCATTACTAGTGACCTGTTATGAAATCCTTGACAATATTGCTTAGAGGTTTGACAATGATCCGAATTACTATAAGCATCAATAACATCCGTTGGGAAATTGATGCAGATTCCATCTGACCCCACCACTACCTCAGTCTTAGGCTTCACAGTAGTAGTATGAAAGTTTTCGAATGAAATAATCTTGGGAGAAGTTAAAGAAGAGTTAGCAGAAGCTTCCATATGAGAATTCCGGCCGTAGATCTTCTGCTGCTTTTCTGGCCTTCGAGCGTCTTGATCAACCAGTGTTAGACAATGTGTAATTTCATTAATGGAAGATGAAGCACTAATTAGGGTATTATTATTATTGTGATAATGGTGATGATACGTTGCCGCTTTGGGATTGATCTGAGAGTAGCTTTGACACTGATCAGAAGGATTAAGGGTGTGAATATTGAACTGATCATCGAGCTGAGCATGGTCGAGTGAGTTCATCAAGTATGCTTGAGCAAATGCATGATCTTGATCCATCAATCCCTTAAATAAATAAATAAATAAACCATTAGTATATTAATGAGACTTGATTAAATTCTCTTACATGCAGCAAGAATTAAATTAAAGCTTACCATTTCAACAAACCATTCGGCATTCAGATCCATTACTGATTTTTCGGACGACTTGAAGAAGAAAGTTATCTTTTTTTCTCTCTTTTTGTATCAAGGAGACAAACTGCTATAGAAAGTTATGCTCGGCTATGAGTATTGTAGAAAGTTACTAAAGACTAATCTGGTGTTAATATTTCTGTGACATTAGAAGGCAATCACATGAAGCACGTGGCTGCTAATTGCAAGTTGAAGTCATGCGACCACGAGAGAAAACTTAAATATATCATGTCCAAGCTGTAAGTCATAAGATTTTGGTTGCTTAATGTAGAATAGTTCTATCTTGCATCTCGGGCAAATAAAGGTTTTTCTTTCTTTTCTTTTCTTTTTCTAATTATAAGTAACTTAATTATTATGTTGTCTAAACATAATTTGATAGCACAGAATCATTTCAACTTTCATATGAAATCTAGTTTCTAGCACTTAATGGCGATCATCTTCTTGTCGAGTGACAGCGAGAATCAATTGAATCACCTGTTCACCTCCTAGAATGCCACTCAAATTAAGTGTTCTTAGTTTCTTACACAAAACCTAACCAAGAAAGATTTGGTCGGATTTGAACATGATCATCAGTTTCTTAAAATGCCACTTCTTGTATAACTTTAGACCTATGTTGAATGAAGTGTTTTTTCTACCGAACTTATAGTAAAATTTTGATAAATTAATAATTTTTAAATTAAATAAATAAATTAATTTAATAAAATATTAAATTATTCATAAAAATTAATAAATTATTTTTAAATTGAAACTAAAAAGTTATTATTTATTATTTTATTAAATTAATATCAAAATACTACAATATAATTAATTTTGACATTTCATTCCTTGTAATTATTCAAAATTTTAACCCTCATCAACCTTTTTATAAAAGAGTTAACTCAACTTACTATAAGCATATGCCAATAATCTACACATCATGATATGTTAAAATTTTAGGGTTAGGTGAAGACTTAAGTAGGTCAATATAATTGGTCTTTGTGAAAGACTTGAGTTGGGCAACTTTAATTTTGTTGTGGGGGGGGGGGGGGGGGGGAGGGGGGCATAATTTTTAATTACTGTAATGGAAAGTACATAATTTTACATTTCATTTGAGAGTTATTTGAAGTAATGTGAAATTAAGGACAGTTTGGTTTGATTATTTTGAAAGAGGGTGAAATTAAAATGAATAATATTTTTTAATATAATTTGATTTTATTATAATTGAAAAATTATATTTATTTTTTTAGTGTTATGGGAAAATTTTATTCTTTTTAAAACATATGTTTTTCGAGCATAATAATAAAATCATTCATTCATTAACTTAGCGGATAAATTTTTAAATTTTTTCTTTAAAATTTCTTCAACTCTTATTAAGTATAGCGAAATTTATTAGAAATTTAGCTACATAAATCGATTCCTTAAAATTTGTTTAACTAACAAAACGCATGAATCGATAAAATAAAGAATCAAAATCATTCTTTATTACTTGTTTTTTATATAACCAAATAGATGCAATTATAATTATTAATTTTATTCTCATTTTTTAATTTATTTCATTCATTCTTAGAGAGTACTCGAACCAAGTGCTCCTAATTGTATTAGTTGTATGTTGCGATCTCAAAATTTGAGAAAGATTTCATCCAAAAAATTAATCCAATAAAAAAGAGAATCGCAAAATTTGAAGAACGGATATTAATTTCTTTACATAACCAATGTTGGAAGCATCGTTAAACTAGTGTTTAAACATGTTAAGGAGCATTTAAGGACAAAGGATGTAAACGAGATCCATTGGAAGGCTTGGAGTGCTTTGATAAAAGCTAAGAAGGATAGGGGTTGGAGTTTAAAGATTTAAATACCTTTAATCTTGCTCTTATTTCAAAACAGAGTCAGAAACTTCTTACTAGGGAAAATGACCGGTGGGATACTGTTATGAAAAAAGTCTGTAGTGAGTTACTTGCTAGAGACTTAAAGTAGAAAGTAACCAATGGTGAAAAAAAATAAGAATTTGGGATGATATATTGGGTGAAGGGTGGTGATGATGTTAAGTGTTAAATTTATGGCTATTTCTAGAGCCATCCCTACAATGGTGTTTGAACTTACAAATTATGTTACTGGGTGGTGGGATTTTCTCGTTAGTAACTCTTTTCTATGTTTTAAGGCATGATTTTTTATTAAAAAAAAAAAAAACAAATATTAAGAATTAAATAAATAAATAAAAAAAGGCTAACAAGCACCGCGTAGATAAAACGTGTAAATAGAAATTGTATATATATATATATATATATATATATACGTTTCCAATCATAGAGCTACTGAATATAATAAATAAGACATTGTTGTCTCATCAAGCATCACGTCATACGAAAAAAAATTATATAAAATAAAAATCAAGAGTTATTTTCGGAAAGAAGAAAACTACCCTATATTTTTTAATTTTAAAAATTAAATAATCAAATAAATAAATAAAATAGAAAAAGAAAGAAAATCTTTTAAGTGATCGACCGTGATTCACCACAGTCCACCACGATTGTCGGAATATTTTAGTAGTTTATTTTTGGTGGGGGCAGATTATGAAAGTCAAACCCAGTTCAAAAACAGAGTGGGAACACATACGTACAATGATGGAAACAACATAACCGTTATGAACAGTCAAATTATTACAATTTTTTTTTTTTTTTTTTTTTTTGTGGCCAAGAAAATTCAGGAAGTGATCTTACTTTGAGATTCAAATGAATAAAATATTTGGATTATGTTAAGTTAGATTTGAATTTTGAACAAGAATAATGAGTCATTTTTTGTTCAAGTAGCAATTAATATAATTATTTAATTTTAGTATTATTATTATGTTAATAGTTTTTAACATTTGAAGCAGGTGGATCAGAAATCACGTGATTGGAGTAATTTGCTTTTATCAGCAGCAAAACCCAAACGTGTGTTTGGAAACCTTAACTTGTGGGTGTTTGGAAAGTTGACAACAACATAGGGCACATGATACAAATGCAACGGGAAGGTCTTAGGCAAAGTCATAAAACAAGAACATACAAGATATATACAGTTACGAGTATTAATTACCGAACTTCCCTCATGGGTATATTTATTTATTAACGGAAAAGGACTTGCTACTGAAAGGTCTAGTTATTAAATTTTAAAATTCAATTATTTCTTTTTTAAAAAAATTTTGTAAAGAAAAAAGAAACTCTTTAGTTATAAAGATATTTTTTGTGGTATAATTTCAACAAAAGGGAACAAGAAGAAAAAAAAAATTGATAGAACATTGTGCAAGAAACTTGATTCTAGATGAAGCCAGGGATTTGCAAAATTTGGGTCGTGTGGTAATGATGGGAATCATGGAAGGTTTTATCAACTTCAGTTAAAACCAGAAATTTGACTTTTCATTTCCGGATACGAGTTAGTTGCTTAAATCATGTGGACATGTATCCGTACTTCCAAACCATGAGCCTGATCCGTTACTAGCCCAATGATCGCTACTCCTTTTCTGAGCTTTAAATATGCTTATCGAGGGAAATTACGACAGAGTGAGTAACATGAGCTATGGTGTTCCTCCCTGCAGAAAATATTAGCCAAATCCCAATCATCTCCAGACAATGATATTTGACCCAAATTCGTTCTGGAAATTGCAAGATGATGTGGTAGAATATGATTGGTCCAGAATTCCGTAAGGATGACCGTTATTAATAGGCGGATTTGGTGGGGAGCATTTCTTTTCGTAAAAACCCGGAAGTGGGGTGGTCAGGTTCCAGTCTTCAATTGTTAGGCCCTGCCTAGCTGCAAGGTCTTGTATTCTTCTCTCATCAAGTCCTAGTCCCATGAGTAGGTTCCATAGGTTTTTCAAAGCCTCTCTTTGGTTGTGAATAACTTGGTCTCTTATTGCCATTTCAAACTGAAGCTCAGTATTTGACATGCCCTGCATCATTAAACCGAAACAGGAATTGAAATGAAATAACAACCAATTTTGACATGGAATTAAGATCATTTTCTCTTTGTTATATGGTAACCAAAATTCATCAGATAACACCCATTTCCCCAGAAACAGTTATCTCTTCGATCCTGAAGAGCATATCTCTACTTACCAGGAGCCTATACTGACTAAGAATTCGCAGGTAGGTCTTGTTGCCATTATTACTCATTGCTTCGTCAATCATATCTTGAAGTTGGCATATGTGTTTCTCATTGGCCTCTATCTCCTACAAAATTCAAGGTGCTAATAAGATTAAAAGGGTAAAACAAAATGAACCATCACCTGTTGTTTTGCCAACAGGTAAGTTCATCCCTTTTAAAACAAAATGCCCTAATAAGATTAGTACAAGCAGAACCATCACCTTTTGGTAATTAACACCAGCTTCATCATTGTCGCGGATATTATCCAGAATGACTTGCCGTCTTGCTCTTAAAGCGTCTACTACTATTCCATCATTCTCAATTGCCTATCAGGCAGAAAAGAGACTGAAAGTTAAAAAATGCTCGGGTTTGAAGCATCCAGTTTTTAGGCTTTTCTGGATCTTGTGACTTCAAGGTATACCAAAGTAGAACTTACCTGTCGTTTTGCAATGGCATCGTCAAGATGTTGGAGTTCTGAGCGATTACGAAGGTTGGTTTCCTCAAGCTCAAACAATGCCTTCTGTAAGTTTATCCTCTCCTGGACATTCTCACTAGTATCATGGCTTAAAATATTCAGCCAAGACAGCTCATCATCTGCAGCCTTCTCAGCAGGTTTGATACATAGCTGTGATTCCTTTTGAGCAAGCTCCTTTTTCAATCGGCACACCTCAATCTGTAGAATTGAGTATAATCAGTACATAGAGCTAATTCGAATCCATTAATTCCAAATTACTGCTTACCTGTAAACTGTCAATCATTCGTTGGTAGTCTGATACATGTGTGTCAATTGTACCGATGTTTTTCTGAAAGAAGAAAATGATCAGTATTCAATAGTTTACAAGTAACCAATTAGACTTTCATGCAACTAATACAGATAATTAATTATACAAGCATAGTTACTGTTATTGATTCACATAAATATGATTATGAGTATACTGCTAAAATAGAAAACAACTATATTAACATCATGATTTGTAATATACGAGGAAAAAATTGTTTAATCAATTCTATAATCCATATATGAACAAAGAGAAGATATCGTAGAATAAGAACTGGATAATTTACATTAACCCATATACATGTCAACAAGGAATGGGTTAAGAGGAAAAGAAGGACCAACTAGTGTGCACTCTGAATCATGCATTAGAAATTATAGGTTGAAATGCAATCATAGAGAAGACCGTGAGCCTCACCTGGATGTGCGTCTTTATTTCCTTTGCTCGGTCAGCATATTTCAAGGTATTTACAGTGTGATGGTATTGAATATCTGCGGGTGATATTGTAGCAACCATCACTGTCTGAGAATTTCCACTCAGGCCATCTTTGAGAATCCGTGTCAATTTGCTGTGAAAACACAGATATTAGCTAAAAGACCGTTATGGCTTCACAGCCTCTGTTGTGAGTAGTTATAAATAAACTTACCTATTCCGATAAGGAACATAGGCGAGACCCTTCTTTTGTTGTTTCCCAAGGGCATTTATGCAGTTTGCTAAGGCAAGAAGAGAACGATTAATATTAGCTCCGTCCCTCAGCTTCTTCCCAACATTATGTGTTTCAGAAGCTCGTTCACTGCCTGCAAGATCTACAAGCGCAAGTTTTCCTCGCATAACTTGATTCTTATACTTATTTTTCTGCTTTCTATTCACTTTTATCTCCAGGACCGCATGTGATCTGTTTGCAGTGAGAAGAAAAAAAACAATACCTTATAAATTGAGAAGGTTAAGGGTTTTTATGATTTTTTTTTTTTTTTTGGCATAAAGGGGTAGAAGGTTAAGGGGTTTTATGTTTTTGTGTCTAATAGTAAAATAGTAAGAATAAATCGAGAAAGTTCGCTAAGAAAAGAAAATCAGAAACCAAGGTTGCAGCAAATAATTGAACTTACCTTGAGGATGTTGCATTAGCTTCTGTGCTTTCTGTCTTCCGTCGACTGTTTCCCTTGTTTAGAAGTTCAAGAATCCTATCAGCTGACTGAACCTGCATTGAAACCAGGATTTTAAAGGACCCATCAGAATACTGTTCATAGGACACACAGAGAGTGAGTCTAGAACAAACAACCGTGCTTATGAGCTTACACCTAGAAAAATCTCTACCAATAGCTATTCGTAAAAGTGAATCAAATCAATTTTAGAAAAAGGAAACCTTGATACATCTCAGCCCAGCAACAGTTATTCCATGCTCTGGATCCTCTCTAAGTTCCAAATGTCCGGACACTTTTTCCAACAAATCGTAGATGACCTAATATTAAACGAGAAAAGTTAACGAACTTATTTATCAAACAAATTATAATGAAGTATTTCTATAACAAAAAATTCACCACTCACCTCATTATAGACTTCAAGGTAGGAACAAGTAACTTCGAATTCATCTGGACTTCTATCCTTCTTAATGAGATCAAATATTGTATGTAAGCTAAGAACCATGAGACCGGGATCGTCTTGGGTCCCAACCATTGTGTAGGTTTTGCCACTGGAAAATATTGTTAGTAATAACTAGTTAGATTCAATAACCAGGATTGAGATATATAGTAAAATGATGCTGAATTGAAACTTAAAAGCCAGTTTTTTCTGTGATACCTTCCTGTCGAGCCATAAGCAAATATGGTTGCATTTAGACCTTGAACAACTCCAGATATTATAGAAGATATACTTTTCCTATAGACATCCTGGATAAACAAGGCAAAGTTAGACAAATCCATAATGGAAGCAAATGGATGAAGTTTGACTAAATTAAACATAGTCGAACATAACACATCATGAGATACTTTTCTGTGAGTTCTTTCAACTTCAATCTAAAGTAATTCTAGCCCAAGAGTTTCACTACAAGAAAATACAAACATCAGAATTGGAGAAAAATGTTTACATACCAAATTTTTGCTATCAGAACCAAATGCATGATCAAAACAATATTTCTTCTCTTTTGTTCGGTTCTGAATACGATCTAGGTAATCCTTAGAAAGGTCAGGATCCAGTACAACAACCTCCTACAATTTCCAGCCACATTCCAAACATCAACCACGAGCTTATTGACAAATTTTTCAAAAATTCCAGAGCAATCACCGTTAAAGCTAACCTTATCATCTATAACTCGAACTATATCCCGGCCGTACTCTGTCTTTGCTAATGGCCTGCATTTCACTGCAACCTGAAAAGAAAAAAAGAGAGAGAAATTAGAAACTGAAGTGTAATAAAAAAGAAAAGAACAAGACACATATGTTACGGTAAGAAGAAGAGAACCGTGAGAGTTGTGGTTTTCTTTGCTGCTGGAGCTCTAATGCTCGGCATGTTTGATTACCATTGATTTTTCCAAAGAAGAAGCAGGATTTCTAATCCAACCCGATCGAGTTCACAAATCCTGAGCTTAAATTTGATCGAGAGTCCACCTTCTTTACACTTGACTCGATTTCAAAACCTAAGATAGGCCGGAAAAATCACTCGAACAAGATCAGAGAAGTTTCAACGACAACAATGCCAAGCACATTATTACCGATCGATTTCTAAAACGTTTTAAGTTTCTTGCGCTAAAATCCAAGGCAACATACATTCCAACGAATTTTAAAAAAAAAAATTCAAATTCAAATCAGGAAACAAGAAATTTTAATAATCTTAAAAGAATCGTGATATCCGAGAATGAAAAAAAAAAAAAAAAGGAAAGCCGAGGAAATTCAAACTAATTAAACTAAGCAAGAAAAAAAGAAGAGAGACAGAGAGTATGTGGTTTAGGGCGGAGCTTACTGGTACGTGAGAGGGGAGTGAGAAGAAAACGTACGGGCGCATTAAAAAGCGGGTGAAAACAGGAGGAGGAGGAAGAAGACGACTGAGTTGCTTGCTATGAGATCAATAGTTGACGAGCTGGAACCATGAACGTTAATCATTGAGAACGATCGTGACCGTTGAGTCGCTTCTCGATTACAAACAAAACCGATTTTCCGTTTTTTCGTTTTTTTCTTTTCTTTTCTTTAATTTAATAAAAATAAAAATAAAAATAAAAAGGACGTTTGCCGTTTAGTTTGGCGGGTCCCACTATGAGTCACTATGACAACCTTTTTATTACACAATGATTTTCAAACTGTTTTTGAGAAGCTCCAAATGGATTGCCAAAACAACAAAAAGATATATATATAAATTAATAATAATAATTAAAATGGCTTTTCCTCTTCTGATATCATATCATATGTAGTTATGTACTGTGAAAAGCAATTGAACTGTCCAGCAATGCATGGCACGTTTGTTTTAATACATTCTTGCCCCTCCAGATTACATTAATTATTAAATAGACCATAAATTCTAATTTATTTTTGGATTAGCAGTACATTAATGATTAAACTAAACAGGAGAGAAATTCTAGCTTGCTACTATAATCAAACATAAAAATGAAAAGGAACGAAATTATCAACTTATGCAAAATAATTCTAAAGATCAGAAAAAAGAGAAGGGATTAAGAATTATAAATAAATAAATAAATGAAATGGAAAATTTGAATTAACAACTGGATTCAAAATAAAACTCAGTTGAGGGGCAAAGTTACATAAACTGGAAAACTACTGTAATTTAATAAAATACAAGATAGACAAGCAAAGAAAATGGGGTACCTGTTCTTACATTTTACACAAACAAAAGGAGCTGCTCTCTCTTGGTTCAAGTCATCATATCTTCTTATTCCTGATCAAACAGTGCTTCAATTTGGGGATTTAGGGCTTCTCTTAAAAAAAAAACACAAGCTTTCTCAATCTAGAGGAAAACTTGCTGCAAGAGCCGGACACCCTTTACTTTTTTCCTTCTCTTCTTTTGCTTTGAAACTGTTAGTAAAATCCTAAGACCCCCATGAAACTCTGCAGCATTTGGGGCCAACAAAAAAATTTTCCAAATACAATGTGGTCATAAAGATGAAGAGGGGCTGAACCGAATGGGGCATTATTTTTTCTCACCGACTATGCAGAAGAAAGAAACTATACTAGAGGAGAGGAAGAAATTTAATGATAAATAACTCCAAAAATCACCAATCACCCTGCTTCCGTTTCTGTAATCTTTTCAATTTTGCACGCCTTTCTCTCTCCTCTTCTTCTGCGATCAGGCGTGCCTGCTCTTCATCTTCTTTCCTCGCAATCTTCGCACTGTTATCACAAGAACCAATGAAACCCATTATTAGATACTTGGGACTTTGAAATGATACTTTCAACAAAAAAAAAAAGAGATGTCAAGTCAGCACCTTCTTCTCTCCTCTCTCATGATATCATCATAGTTGGCCTCCATGTCGCTATCATCTTCATCACGGCCGGCAAATCTTCTAGGATCGTACCTGGAAATTGATTCATATACAACATATGAGGTTCAATATTTCATCTATATGCTAAAATAAAGTCTTCAGTGCGTTGTTATAAGCACTAGGAAGGGTAGTATTTACTTGAACAGCTTTCTGATCTCACTAATAGCGTTTCCATAATCATCTTCCTCTTCGAAACATCTCTTTGGAGGAATTTTCTTGGGTCGGCTGTTTTGCATGGCTGGATGAGACGAGCTTTGCTTTTGCGGCCTGTTTACCTATTATATTTGGAATTTTTTTTTTTTTTAAAGAGAAGTGATTATAATTCTACCCATTGTGTTAAAGATCCATCTAAAGTAGTTAATATTGTGCAAATGGAGGAACTAAAATACCTGAGGCTTTGCTGATGGCAATGTTGGTCTAGGCATCATCTTAGCCCTGGGAGGTTCTCTTAATTCCTTCCTCTGTTCCAAAACTGGCTTTTTGTGGACAGAGGACTGCACCTTTGATGGGTTTGGGTTTGGGTTTGGCTGACCAGGCATAGAATTTCGGGAACCTAGAATGGAAGCCTTTTTCTGTATTGTAGCAACGGGTGCTCTCATAGATGGGCCTTTTGGGCCCACAGGACGCCTTGCATCATGGTCGTTTGTACTACGATACAGCTGCTTTCTAGACTCCATTGAGGAAGAATTCAGCTGACTAGAACTTGACTTAGGTCGCATCTGACCACTGACCGAAACCGGTTTTCTTTCTCCATGACTACTACCATGAACAGGCCTTCCTGCTGTGTTGCTTGAAACTCTTTGTATCTTGGATGGTGGTTGAGCTGATCTTCCCTCTTTAACATGAGCAAAAAACCTGTATAAGTTTTCCTCTCTATAAAAATTATTAAGTTTAAAGCGCCAAAGAACAAGAGCCACACTAGAGGTAGTAAAGCAGTAGCAACATACCAGAACTTGGAATGGGAAGCTTTCGAGATGGAGGTTCTCTTGCCGGAACAGGAATCTGTGCATCATCTGATAATAAAAAGGAGTAGTCCCTTGTGTTCTTAAGTTTTTCCCTTTTAGATTTTAGCTGCACAAATCATGGAATACATCACGATTATCGAAGAGAGAGATGGAGGGAGAGAGGGGTATCCTTTCTTCACAACTAATTAGCTATGAATCCAAGTACCTGATTTACAACTTTGGGTGGCTGGCCTGAAACTCTAGGTCTAGAACCAGTGGAATTTGAAGTAGAACTCTTCTTACTCTGCAAAAGCGTGAACAGATTACAATATAAAAACTACACATCCAACCATGCAAAGGTGCATAAGAAAGCATGTAACAGCTAGACATTAAAAAAATCCCACAATTAAGCATGCAATAGACCGATGGAGATACTCACACCATGAAGAGACTCCAAAATCTTAGGAGTCAGGTGCTGATTTTCCAGTAGTGACTTGCTTTCATGGATTACCCTTTGAGCAATAACTGGTTGAGAAGGACCAAAGAAGGAGCCGTCGTAACTGTACAGAAAAGAAAAAATAAATATTAGAATGCAAACAAGAATATACTTGTCAAAGTCAGAGACTTAACAATTGCTTCTGAAAAATTCACTCTTCAAAAATTATCCCAAAGTGGGCTTGTAACTCACTTATCATATGGAAGCTTCTTCTTGCCATTTGTATCAGAACGAGCAGAAGTACTTTCCTTCTTCCTTCGCTTTTTAATTTCTTCTTTCAGCTTTTGCCTTAATGCAAGGTATTGCAATTCCTCCTGGGTAGGTTTTCGTTCTACTATCTCTTCGTACTCCTCTTCATATTCCCCTTCACCTTCTTCCTCAAGATCATCATCTTCGTATTGATCATAATCATCATACTCCTCAACTGCTGGTTCCAGCTCCTACATTCATGACAAAAACAAACTTAACTTATAAAAACAATTTCTTTGGGCCACAGGGAAGAAGAAAAAAAAGATTCAATTCCAAGCTCGACACTTCTCTATCATATCCCCGCATTGCTGTCTTCAAGCAGCAATAAGATTATTCAGTTTCACTGCTATATCATTCTGGATACCTGAAACAAGAAGATTGAAAAGTTCTAATAGGTCAAAAATTCAAGTCTAACCATCAGCTCAGTAACAATGAACATCATCATGCGGAAAATTAGAAATAAAAGACAGTTCTTTTTGGTTTCTGTGGATGATGAAAATTTCAAGGCTCGCATACCAGAGACAAGTACAAATTTCGGAAAACTTTAAATTGAAATATATATATATATATATATATATATATGACTTTCAAAAATTTCCCCATAAAAATAAAAAAATCTTCCCTTTTATTCGGATTTCAGGTAATCCAAATTTTTTTCCCCCTTTTTTGGGGATTCGATAGCCAAAGCAGCAGAATCGTAAATCTGATTTACCGATTGAAACCTTAATAAACTCATCGCAAACTCAAATCACATACTAGATGCAATTTCGTCAACAAAAAAAAAATGATTCACAGCAGAAACCCTAGTTTCACAAGAGAAACCAAATCCAACGAAAATAGCCGAACCCATGTCGAGTAAAGTCGTAAAAATCACGCTAAGGTGAAAAAAAAAAAAAAAAAAAGAATACCGAACCGATCATAATTTTTCAAACACGATTGAAAATTGAATGAAATACCTCAACATAAGCCCAAATCGATGAAATTTCAACAGGATTTTAGCGATTTTCTCCGCCAGACCAAAGATGAACGCGAGAGAAAGGAAGACCTTGTCCGATCTATAAGAAGGAGAAGCAATATGCGAAGATGAAGGACGAGAAGGAGAGGGCTTTGTAAGGGTTGGATACAAAGAGATAAATCGTGTGGATTTAGGAAACGGAAGGACCCAGAAACAAAGGGAGAGGTTGCTAACGTGCGCAGCGTGGAGTAGTGCGCTCGCCGCTCTAGTCCCGCGAATTTGAAAACTGCGTTTTGAGAAGTTCGGTTTGACCCCACCGGGAGTTTTACATTTGATTCGATTTGAAAACCCTTTTTATCTTTTTTTTTTTTTCCCCCCTTATAAGTGCAGTATAAATGAGCACTCAAATTTTCCATAAATAAAAATGGATATAAATCAAATTCAAGGAATAAAATAATATTAATAAAATAAAATAAAATAAAATAAAATAAAATAAAATAAAATAAAATAATTGATTTAATTAAAAGATAAACCTTACTAAAATTGAAATTCGAATATTAATGTTAGTTTCTGACATAATTTAATCAAATTTTAGTGTAAACTAATTTTGATTTGTATAAGGTGAGGTATATCTATAAGATTAAATTTTGAATTACTATAAAATTTCAATAAAAATTTGTAAATGTATAATATTACCAAATATATAATGACTATATCTAACAAATCTATACAATCATACGGATATATATACGACATTTATCTTAGAAAAAATATAGACTATAGTTGTTCAAAAGTGAACTTTTACTAATTACATTATATTATGATTCCACAAGTAAAAATTGATATTTAAAATATTTTTTAAATAAATTTGAATTATTTATCAATTTTATTCATAATATATTCACAATACATATATATAATAAAAAGTTCATAATATCACATGAAATTTAAAATAGTAAATCTTAAAAATTATCATTTATTAAATATAAAATCAATCAATTTTTTAATTATTTTAAATTATCTGATCGTTCGATATCTAATCATATCCACATAAACTAATTATACATACTAATTATAAATCTCATAATGTAATATACAATGACAATTTACAGTCCTCTAAACATAGATTTTACTAATTTAAAGCTAAAACTTAGTGTTTTCCATCAAAATTAAAAATAGTAATTAACATGTTGTTTTTTCCTTCAGATGGGTAAACAGGATAAGTAACCGTGAGTTTGGCTTTAAACTGGTAAAAATACATAAAATTTTAGGGATTGTATAGATTATTAGTTAATTTTGGGGATTTGACTAATAATATGTGTAATTTTTTTTATTGGCCAGTCCACTTCCCTAAGGTAGAAAGCAAACATAACAAATAGTATATACAGTAAATAAGTTAAAAGGTTAAAAAAATAAAAACCTGTAGAATGGTCCATGGATCTTTTTTATCTGTAAAAATGTTTTTCTACTTCATATCGTCCCTTATCCTTTCTCAACCTCAAATTTCGACTTCGTGTAGTCATTATTATATAACACCGAGAAATGGTGTAATCAATATCTTAATTATCCCGCGTGGCTTAAGATAAAAAAAATCTGGTTAGTTTATAAGTGAAAATTATATATATATTTTTAAGATTTAACAAAAAAAATTATTAGATTTTAAATAATTTAATATAATATTAAAAAGTAAAGAATAATCTTTTATTTCTATAAAATATTTTAATAGAATAAATAATTATATTTTAAAATTTTTAATATAATAAAAAACTGAATAAATAAACTAAATTTTTATAAGAACAATACATTAAAAAAAAAAATCACAATTCTCTGTCCTGTCGCCGTAGAACAGCAACACTCATTTCAGAGACAGTGAAGAACAATACAAACTGACGAGTTTACACGACCACAACTACTTAAACGATAATCTTCTTCTTCTGCTAAACTTTAAAAAAAAAAAAAAAAAAAGAATTCAACCCCTACTCTTCTTTCCTTTTCTTTTATTTTATTTTTAAATAAAAAATTTATATTTTTCCAAACAACCCCTTAGAAGTTGGGACCGGCTGTAAGAATCTCCTCAGTGAGCTTATTGTCGGCACCAATCTTGTAATCAGTAAATGTCTCAAAGTTCATCTTGAACAATTTAGCCAGCTTCAACAGGGTGTCCTCGTGGGCCTGCTTGTCTGACCACTGCAATTCCATTCAAAAACAAAAAAGCCCAAAATTGGCCCAGCTTATTTAAATAGATAACTAATAACACAAAATACACAAAATGGCCCAACTTACGGTGTTCACTGGGTCCAGAATTTCAGAAGGAACTCCCTCAACCTCACTTGGAATCTGAAGCCCAAAGATATCAGTTTTCTTGTAAGTTGCCTTTAGAAGGCTTCCACTATGAATAGCATCAATAATCTTCCTTGTATATGCTAGCTTGATTCTATTCCCAGACCCATAGCTGCTAAAAACAAAAGTTAGCTCTAATCAATGTTATTGAGATGATGTATGTATATATGCAGAAACGTACCTTCCACCGGACCAACCGGTGTTAACAAGCCACCCGTGGGCCCCATGCTTTTCCATCTTCTCAGCCAACATGGATGCATACTTGGTCGGATGGAGCATTATAAATGCAGCTCCAAAGCAAGCCGAGAAGGTTGCTTGGGGCTCCTTGATGCCCTCTTCTGTTCCAGCCACCTTTTTTTTCACAAACCAGATTAATTATAAGACAAAAAGTGAGAACTTTTTTCAACTAAAAAATGAAAAGTAACAAGTTTCTGTTCTGTTTCTTTACCAAGGCAGTGTAGCCACTGATGAAGTGGTACATAGTCTGAGCAAGGTTCAGCTTGCTAATAGGGGGAAGCACACCAAAAGCATCACAAGCCAATAGAATGACGTTCTTCGGGTGCGGGCCCACACATGGGATCTTAGCATTCGGGATGTACTCGATTGGGTAGGCTGCTCGAGTATTCTCCGTGACCGATTTGTCTGTGTAGTCAACCTCCCTAGTGTGCTCCTCAAACACTACATTCTCAAGAACCGTCCCGAATTTGATAGCGTTCCAGATATCGGGCTCTTTCTCTCTAGACAGATCGACGCACTTAGCATAACAACCTCCTTCAATGTTGGACACACCTAGATCACTCCAACAATGCTCATCATCTCCGATTAGCAACCTGTTGTGGTCTGTCGACAATGTCGTCTTTCCGGTACCTAATCGATCAAAAACACCTTGATTAATCAACTGTATCTTTTCATCATCTTCATTATTACAATGGGTGATTAGAGATGACTGACCTGATAAGCCAAAGAAGAGGGCGACATCTCCAGCTTTGCCCATGTTGCAGCCAGAATGCAAGGACAGGATGTGGCGCTTAGGCATGAGGCAGTGCATGAGAGTGAACAGACCTTTCTTCATTTCCCCTGCGTATTGTGTACCGAGGATGACCATTTCTTTCCTGCCCAGATTGATGTCTATGCTGGTAGATGACGTCATGTAATGAGTGTAACGGTTGCATGGGAATTTGCCGGCGTTGTAGATTGTAAAGTCTGGAGTTCCAAAATCCTCCAGCTCTTCTTGTGTGGGCCGGATACACCTGTCACGCCCAAAACCCAGCTATACATATTTAGATATATTTGTATTTATCTCCGACTTGACTTGGACTAAAATGGATATTTTAGTCCTAGATTGTTTTTTTCCTTCTTTTTGCTTACATGTTGTGCATGAACAGAGAATGGTAAGCTCTTGCTGACACGATCCTGACTTTGATTCTGTTTTCTGGGTCCCAGTTCAAGAACTGATCATTCACGAACACCTGTTTATACATATCACCGTAAATATAACAATATATATATATATATAAGAAAACGATATTCATGAATTTCTCTAGCTTATTCGTATAAATAAATTCGATCCGTTACAAATACTAAAAGCACCATCATTATCATGATAAATCTGAGACTTTGGATCCACTAGGAACGAGACAAGGAAGTTATTTCTTACCCGAAATAATGCACGCAAAGAAGATCCATATTATTCATTTCACATTTATAAAATTTCACATAAGGATCTAAATATATAAATTTCATACACTTACAATCCAAATTTGTCTCCTTTAACCCATTTGGCCTCCACATCAAGTTAAATTTATAAATAGAAAATAGGGGAACTGAAATTTAAGAGAAATACCTTGTCCAAAGAGTTCAAGTAATCAACAGCTCTCTCTCTGTTAACCATGAAAGTATGCTCATCCATTTCAATGTTGGGTGAGCCCCTGTATAATAATAATATTAATGAATAAATAAATAAATAAAAAGATTAATATATATATATATATATATCAGCAACAGTACTTACTTTCCCCACCAAAGCTCATTCTCAGTAGTCTCATCTTTCACGACCCGTTTATCTCTAGGAGACCGACCCGTCTTTGCCCCGGAAAGCGTTGCCAAAGCCCCTGTTGACGTAATGAACGAGCCTTTCTCGTGCTTGATGGCCTGCTCATACAGCTCTGCCAAAAGGCTCAAAACCCAATTAAATTAGCCCAGGATCTAATTTAAATTTCTTCCCATGCCAAGTGTGTGAACTATAATTAAAAATACCTGCAGGGGAGAGATTGTAAAAAACGTGAGTGAATTTCAACGAACTGTCGCTGACGCTAATCGTCGGCGTCACGTGGTAGTGGGCCCCTGCCTTTGAGCATTTCCTCTCTGGGTCCCCCTTCACCACCTTGGGCCCAGTTTCCCGAGTCAATGAAGCTAAAGATGCACTGCACCAAAAAAAGAAAAAAAAAACAAAAACAAAAAGGAAGCCACATCATTTCATTAATATCGGGATTAAATGCATACGTGTCACCCAATCGTACGGCACACAGATCAAAGTTCTGCTGGGACCCATCAACTCACGTACTTTTCCCCGTTGGATCATCCGATTATTTCTATAGAGAGATGAAACAAATACGTGGCGTGAGTGTGTATATTATACCTGATGGATTGAAGCTGTTGTTTATGGCGTTCATTTTCTTCAACGGAAACGAAAGCGGTAGAAGGAGGGGTACCTCCTTTGATCGGAGTGGTAGGGTTTGACGTGCGCTTCTTCTGGAGCGAGTGGAGCTCGTCGATCGTCTGAGCTCTCACCGTCGGCGCACTGTCTTTCGGCCCCACCGTGTTCTGCTTCTCGTTGTACGTTTGAATCTTCGGAAGTCCGTTCCCGTTCGCTGCCATCTTCTCCGATCAACGTGAAATCACCTGCCGATGAGAACCAAAAAATTACAGAATTAAGAACGCGAAAAATATCATCGGTTCTTTTGTTATGTTGATGATCATTAGGCTAAATAAAAACTTGATCCAAACAATTTTTTTAGTCACGATCAGTCCGATTCTGTGAAAATTCTCTCAACTTCACGTTCTTTCTCTCTCTAAGAATCAATTCAAATTGAGTCTCGGATTTTAAGTTCGCGTTTGGTAGCTCTACGCCATGTCTGAAGTGATCATGCAGCGAAAAGAACGTAGTAACAATAAAACAGAGGAGAGAGAGAGAGATACCAGAGCTTTAGAACTCGAACCGAAGAAGAAATGGAAAAGAAATATAAACGGAGAATCAAAGGATTTGGAGCATGAAACTACAGTTTGTTAATAAGAACGATAATACGTAAAGGAATGAATGAAAGATGGTGGAGAAATGAAAAGACGGAGTGGCCTTTTAAAGCCTTTTTCCCACGCCTACGTGTAGCAGGTAACAAACCCGAGTCTAACTAACCACAATGTGTGGCTTAACTTTTTAACCATGGTTAGATCCTATCTACGATGCATCAATCTCATATCTTGAGTCTCTCTTGTGTTTGAAGGGGAAACTTTTTTGAAATTCCGAAAAGGCCCATCCTAAAGGAGAAGCTAAAATAGTAAAATTACTAAAATAAAAGTCGGATGCAGCCAAAAAAGAAAAAAATAGAAAAAAATAGTAAAATTTGGGCAACGATTATCTCGGTGTTTTTCCGGGCTACGATTATCTCGGTGGTCTTCATCGTTTCAGGGAATCTAGTTCGTCTGCCACGTGTCTTACTACACAGATTCCTATAATTCATCAGTATTTGCAGATATAGCATCCATATGCTTGAATCTGATTGGTCGGAACAGTACATTGCGGTGGTCTTCACGCCAGCGTAGCGTTAGATCTAAACGCCGATTACAGTGGTACAATCGTCAAGCGGAGACGACGCAGTTGCCACAACGGTCAACACGCTGGGAAAACCCAGAATGTTCACGGGATAGAGAAATTGTTCTTATGATTTTATCACAACTAAAACGACCAGGATGAAGGAGATTATAGTATTTTGCTTACTAAGTCAGATTTTAATTCAACGACCCGGAACTTCCGCCAAGCTTGTTACTTGTTAAAAACAATAATAAACTTATTTCTCACGAAGATAATGTCCGAGTTTGCAGTGTGTAATAACAGTAATCTACTGCAATAATTAAGTTTTTACAGGTATGGAATCTATAGGGAAAGCATGTCCGTGTCTGGTCGCCGCAGCCCCAAGCATTGATTTTTATCCGATTGCATATTTATTCCAATCCATGAATGAATGGCTCGCTTTTTAACGTGCCACGGGTTATTTATGATCAGAAAAATATTTGTATGGAACTCTGGTCGAAATCAACTGGAGGGCTCAAAAATATCTCTTGCATATTTATAAAAATATTATTTTTAATATTATTTTTAGAATATTTATAAAAAATTATTTTAATTAATATTTAAGTCATAGATCGGCCTTTTAAATTTAAAATTGAGGTTAGATTTAATCACTTTTAAAATATAACATTTATCAATGGGGTTTATTAAAGGCATCACTTAAGAGGTTCGAAATATGATGAGTCTAAGATCATCTCGCAGGAGATGATCTAACTCATACTTATAACACATGAATTTTTTTCTAAATCAAGATAGATCTTCGCGGATCTTATTAAATTAAAAGTTTCATCTTAAAAAGACTTTATCAAATAAACCCTACAAATACTCTCAAAAAGACTTTATCAATAAACCCTATAAATACTCCTATGAGACACCAAAGGTATCGCTCTATGGTGATTTTCAACTCAGTTTTTTTTATCGATTATTTTTTTGAATACCTTACTAACTTAAGCATTAGAGAGAGTTCATAGGTGGTAACCCCTATGTCCCTTCATGTCTTCTCTATTGTGCAGATACGAATTCATAGATCTACTATTAGGGCGAATTTTGGCATTAACAGTTTAATGCCGACTATGCAGACGTCAATTTCCCTTCGAGATCAAAAGTGCAATTAATACCATGGACCGAACTACAAAAGATAAAGAATACAAGGCGATGCCATCACCCACCGAAACATTAATAGAGCTTAAGTTGGGCAATAATAAAATATTGAAGCTTGGAGAATAAGTGACTTACAAAGAAAGGTAAGCGCTCAACAATTGCTTAAAGGAGAACTTGGACGTATTCACATGAGGCCTAGAAAACCTACATGAGATAGCCGAAGAAGTAATCGTCCATAAGCTGGGTGTGGCTTCTGAAGCTAGATCCGTCAGGTATAAGAGGAGAAAATTCAACGAGGAGAGAAATAAAGTAGTGGCTGAGGAAGTTGACAAGCTACTTGGCATATGAGCAATCAGAGATGTCCAGTACCCAAATGGTGAGCGCCAACATAGTGATGGTGAAAAAGCTCAGCAAAAAGTGGAGGATGTAGATCGACTTCACTAGCTAAAACAAGGTGTGCCCTAAGGACAACTATCCCCTCTTGAGTATAGATCAACTAGTAGATGCCACTACAGGCCCCCAACTGCTTAGTTGTATGGACACCTATTCCAGATACAATCAGGTAAAGTTATGAGAGCCCGACTAAGAGAAGACATCTTTCATACTGGATTAAGGACTGTATTGCTATTAGGTGATGTCCTTCGGGCTGAAAAATGCAGTAGCAACCTTCCAGCGACCAGTGAATGGAATGTTCAAGGAAGAGATCGAAAAGACGACGAGGTTTTACGTTGACGTCAGCGTTGTGAAAAGCGTCGAAAGTGCCAATCACAACTCATACTTAAAGGAGGCCTTTAAAACAATAAGCCACTTTGGGATGAAGCCAAACTCTAAAAAATGCACTTTCGGGGTGTCCTCCGAGAAATTCTTATGCACATAGTGCATTATCGGGGCATCGAAGCCAACCCATAAAAGGTCAAACAATCCTGAACTTGAAAGCACTAAAAAAAAGAGCTCAAAGGTTTAACAGGGAGAATTGCGACCTTAAGCCACTTCTTGAGCTAATCAGCGGACAAATGTCTCTCATTCTTTAAGGCGCTAAGGAGTAGAGGAAGCTAGGGGTGGACTGAGCAATGTGATCAGGAATTTGAGGAGTAAAAGAAGTATTTGACCGACATGCCGAGATTGACCAAACCTATCTCAAGAGAAGAGTTAACAGTTTATCTTGATGTGTCAAGTGTGGCGGTTAGCTCAGAACTAGTAATGAATGAAGGAAAGAAGAACGTTCACATGTATTATATTAGCAAAGTGATGAATGTGCCCGAAAGTAAGTATCTAAGGGCGGACAAAGCAGGCTTGACACTAGTTGTCGTCGCTTGCAAGCTCTGGCCTTATTTTCAAGCACAACTTATATTAGTGTAAACATACATACCATTATAGAACATTCTTCAGAACAAGGATAGATCCAAGAGACTTCTCAAGTGGTCAGCGAAGCTGGGTGAATTCAACATCCACTATAAACCTCACACTGCTATAAAGGCACAAGCCTTAAAAGATTTTGTATTCGAGTTCACAAGCTCGAAGCCGAGCAACCAACCAGAGGTCATAACAAGAATGAATAATGCGGCACCCTCATCCTCTTTTACGCTCCGGAAACCCTTTTGGATACTCAAAGTTGATGGCATAATAAATAAGGAAATATGAAGCATCAGACTAATCTTAACCTCACCATAAAGGTCAAAAGTAGAATGTGCACTGTGCTTTGGCTTCAGGGATTCAAATAATGAAGCTGAGTATGAAGCCCTCTTGGTGGGATTAAGCTTGTCAAGAGAAATCAGAACAGAGAGGATATATATCATGAGCAATTCGTAAGTGGCCGTATCATAAGTAAATGGAAAGTACCATAGGAGGTCTAAAGCAATGGTTGTGTACTTGAGGAAAGCCAAAGCCATCTTAGAAAAATTTGGAAAACATGAGATCATGCTTACCCTAAGAGAAAAGAACGTTGAGGCTGACGCCTTTACACGATTGGCCACTACAACAACTGCGGAACTACCGCCACAAACCAAGACAGAGTACGTCAAAAATCTTGGCACCACTATATAACAGGTTTTGCAGATAGACCAACACGGGTGGACAACCTCGATTAAAAGCTACTTGATCAGATGAGACTTACACCTTAACAAAGGGGAGGCGCATAAAGTTAGACACTGGGCGGCCAGGTTTGTAATAATAGGGGACATGTTGTATCGGTAAGGCTATTCAATGATTACTGAGATGCCTAAATGACAATGAGGTAAATTACGTCTTGTGGAAATACATGAGGGCATCTGCGGGAACCACTCAGGTCTTAAAAACCTAGCAAGGAAAGTTTTGCTCCTAGGCTACTTTTGACCTACCATGAAGAAAGACGCCCACAAGTTATGCGAGGTATGCGCCTAATGCCAAGCCCATGCGAATATTCCTAAGAATCCCTTTGTTCCCCTTACATCTGTAGGAGGCCCCTAACCCTTCTTCAGGTAGGAAATTGGCATGATTGGGCCTATGACCAAGGTGGAATCAGGGCAAAGGAAGTATGTGATCATGACAATAGACTATTTTACGAAATGGATAAAAGCTAAGGCTCTATCAAATATAACAAAGCCTCATACCATGAAATTTATCTGGAAGAACATAATATGTTGATTTAAGATACCCGAGTCTTTAATCACGGAAAATGGGAAGCAATACGATAATGCGAAGTTCTGAGAATATGCTCAGACCTAGGAATAAGGCACCTAATCTCCTCTCCGGTGCATCCTCAGGAAAATGGCGAAGTAGAATCAGTAAACAATGTCATAAAAAAGCTTCTAAAGAAGAAGCTCGATGGTGTCAAAGGATGACGAGCGGACAAACTTCGAGAGGTACTCTGGGCGATTTGCACTACTCCTTAATCAATGACAGGGGAAACACTATTTGGCTTGACATACAGAGCCAATGCCATAGTTCCCGTGGAGGTGGGACTACCATCCTATAGAAGAATCATGGTCGATGAAGAAAGAAATGCCCAAGCTATGGCTGAGGCACTGGACTTCCTCCAAGAGTCAAGAGATGAAGCTAATGTTAGAAAGGCTTCCCTCAAGCGACGGGTCGGAAGGTACTATAGTAAGCAAGTAAGAGTGGTCAGAAATATCTCATAGACAGAGACATGAAAAAGAATCCATGTAGATCCTAAGACAAAACCCTTGGTGTAGTCAACCGGGAAGAATAAAGTTGAAAACCTTATCAGTCCTCAACAATGGGCAAGCCCTAAAAGATGCATCGGCACATCGAGGCACAAAATGAAAAAAGATCTCATAATGATGAGGCACTCCAAAAGAAGCCTCGACGTGCTGAGGCATAAAATGAAAGGAGATCGCAACGTAGTGAGGCACCCTAAAGGCACCTCGACATGATGAGACGCCCCCAAAAGATGCCTCAACATGTCGAGGCATAAAATTAAAAAAAAAAACCTCACAATGATGATGCGCCCCAAAAGACGCTTTGGCACAAAATGGAAGAAGACCTCACTATGATAAGGCACACTAAATGGAGAAAAAATCTCGCGGCGATGAGACGTCCCAAAATACACTAAGGTGCAAAATGGAAGAAAACTTCACCATGATGAGGTACCCCAAAAGATGTCTTAGTAGACCAAGGTACAAAATTGTTAAAAAACATCACCATGATGTGACATCCTAAAAGACGCCGAAGTGCAAAATAGAAGAAGACATCACCATGATGTGACATCCTAAAAGACGTCGAGGTGCAAAATAGAAGAAGAAATCACCATGATGAGGCTTCCCAAATGACGTTGAGACACAAAATGGAAAAAGACCCTATCATGATGAAGCGCCCCAAAAGATGCCTTAGCACAAAATTGAAAAAAGATCCCCCAAAAGATCTTTTGGCATGTCGAGGCGCAAAATTGAAAAAATACCTCACTATGATGAGGTGCCTCAAAAGACACATCGGCATACCAAGAGACAAAAAGGAAAAAAATCTTAATGCTAAGGCACCCTAAAAAAGAGATATCTTGACTTTTCATAAGACTCTGTCAAAGCCAATGATAAATGCAAAACAAGTGGCAGTGTTGAGCTATAGGAAAAATTGCCTAAGTAAGGAATTGCTTAGGCTAAATTTTTAGCATGGAGAGGAGTTACCATATATGAAGCTAAAGAAATCACATAAATAACAGCCACATGCATTCAAAAGAGCTATAAAAAGTATGGTCCAATATAAAGAAATGCAAAAAGTGATAAAAATAATATTGTAAAAGATCAAGGGGATTTGCCATTAGATCAGTACACATGAAGAGAGTTAACTTCACTAAGATCCTCATCATCATTTGTATCTAGCTAAGATCTTCCGAATCTTGCTCAACATTATCTTTGGAAAGAAAATCTGAGTATAATATCAACATGTCGAGGCGCTAAGATGAGGCACATGGCTCTTAAACATATAAAAATCGACTTTAAAATAAAAAATAATAATTAAAAGTGAGGAGTCTACTTTAACCCTCTACAAGACAATCTCAGTCCTAATAAATCAACACGAATTGTTCTTCAGCCACAAAAGCCTTATCATGTGTCGAGTATAAAGAGGAACCTAATGTTAGGTAAACTACATCCACTAAATATTATAGTCAATTCAAACAACCCGAAGTCGGAAAAGAAGGAAAGAGGGAAATTGGAAGACTATCCAAAACCAACAAGATTATGGGAGAATGAATGATCGAGTCTATGAAGAAGACCCACTAGCAGATTAAAAGGGATCTATGATGAGATGACAAAACAAAGTTAAAAAATCACATAGCAAGTAAAAAAATATAGTCAAAATTACCTGCTAAATTTATCAAGATTTAGATGAAATACCTTATTTAAAAGAGAAAAAAAAAAAAAGATGAATATGCTTCAGTATTGAATAATGATTCGCCGTAAGGCTTTATATAAATAATAATAATAATAAAATAAAATTGAAAAAATTATTCATAACATATATATAATCTATTCTATTATAGAATTGAAAAAAAAAATCAATTAATTGAGAAGCTTTTAAAAGATAACTTCTAAAGCTATTATAATTAGTAGTAACAAATTACAAAACCATCTGTCGCCATGTCATCATCACCGCCGATATTCTCTATTAACTTGTTTGAGACATGAAAAGAGAGACAGCTGTCTATATGGATAAATATTCGTAAGAAACTTTCTTCAACTAAATATACAACATATGTTGTCATCTTCATCTTAGTTGTTTAATTTTTGAAGATTTAGAAATGTCAATATCCCGATTATAGGCCTGAATTTCGTACGTTCGGAATGTACTTGCAATTTCTCGTATTCCTCAACACTAGGACCGAGTTGGTCAAACCGACACATGCCTAAATCATTTAGCAAATACATTTCTTACATTCTCAAGTAATTTAAGAGATTAATTAAAACATTATCCTAATTGTCAACGGTAGAGGCGTAACCAACCAGGAATTTTAGTACGGACAAAATATATTGTATACAAATGATGGAGATTAAAAGTAGATTTAATAAAAATTTAAAAATCTATTTATAAAATTTTAATAATTTTAATTTCAATAATATTAAAAATTGATATTTAAATTTTTTTTATAATTTTAAAATAAATTTAATTTTAGTAAAACCGAGGACAATTACATAACAGATCTTAATCCTAACGGATCCTAATATTTAGGTAATACGTTTTATATATGTATGGCGTATGCTAGTTGGTAAAGATAATATAAATAGAGAAATAAATAAATAAATAAATAAATAAATAAAAGGCGAAGGCGAGATAGAGAAAGATTTGAGTTAATATATATCAAGAACTAAAATATGAGAATTAAGATACCATTTTTGTCAACCGTATTTCAATTTTTGATAATTTTTATATTATTTTTAGCCTTAATAATATAGATTTTTTTTTTACTTTAATGTATTTATTTAATAATTATTTTTATGTTTTTATTATCCTTTAATATTTATTTGAAATTTATTTTAAAATTTTAAAATAAAATAAACTCTTGACTTTCCTTTCCCTTCCCTTTCTTTATTTATTTGTATATATTTTTTCTTTCTTTCTTTTAGTTATAATAAAATGAGAAAATGTAACTTTTACAACACATTACGTCGTTATCTTACAACACACAAATTTATAATTAAATTGAAAACATATATAAATGGACTAACAATAAAATAATAATTAAATTAGACATAATATTCTCAATTGAATATTTAGTTAGGAGAGAATAAAATAAAAATGAATAATATTTTTCTCTTTATTTGATTATATCAAAATGATACTTATTTTTATTCTTTTAATAACTAATATAATTTATGTTCTTGTATAAGATCTTTTAGGAAAAAAAACAAAAGTTTGATTCTACAAAAATTTTATATGATTTTAGAGTTAGACTCAAAATTAAGTACATGTGTCTATACTTCGTTTTGTAAAATCTTCTTTATGTATTGTATTACTTGTTGGATCTTCGAAATAATCAGTTCCCAAATAAGAGAAAGTGTTAAAATTATTTCATATCGCTTAAGAAAAATAAATTTAATAAATTTATAAATAAAAAGATTCATCTTCTACTTACACGACTTTTTAGAGAAAGAATTAATAATTAGATTATTAAAAAAGTAATAATAATAAACTTATTAGACATATAATCTAAGTGTATATAATTCGGGTTGCTGAGTGGTATCACGCTCAAGTTTGAGTCATACAAGAAAAAACAGGAGAACATATAATAATTCTCTTCAAAAATAAAAATTAAAAAAAAAAATCAAGAAAATAATTTTTTTTTGTGCAAAAAAATTTCAAGCAATTAAAGAATTGGGTTAATAAAAGATTATTAAGTGTGGGAAAATTACAAACGAAAGCGACGAGCGGGACTAGGGCCCTGTTTGGCTGGGTGCACATGCTAAGGTGAGATGATCTTGTGGTTGGTGAAGTGTGTGGGAGATCTAGGTCAGAATCAACGATGGCAGGGCGCACATGCTAAGGTGAGATGATTTCATGGTTGGTGAAGTGTGTGGGAGATCAAGGTCAGAGAATCAACGAAAGAAAACTCTTGAACTGGAAATAGTGGGGACGGAAGTGGGAGCATCTGTAAAAGGAAAGTTGTTTTCATGGTAAATTGGCTCTCCACTGACAGAAAATTGATGTGAGTTTAGGGTGTAAACTTTGTATCCTTTCTGTGTTAGGCTATATCCCATGAACATGGAAGAGTTTGAACGGGCGGAAACTTATCTTTGTTATTTAGATTTTTGACAAAACATGGACATCCAAAGTTACTTAAATGACTTAGATTTGGTGGCTTGTTATGCATCATTTCAAAGGTGACTTATTGCCCAAGATCCTAGAAGGCAGCCTGTCGATTATATTGTTTGGAGTTCATGAATAAAAAAAAGTGAAAGTAAAAATTTTAAATTTTCAGCAAACCATATTTTACAGAAAAATACAATAAATTTCATAAATTTAAATTACAAGTTTATGATAAAAATGATATTTTAACTTTACGAGCAAATCAATAATATTTTCTTTCAATTCGATTGCAAGGAAGATCTAAAACGCTCACTTGTTCGTCTTATAATCGCAATATAGATGATTCATTCGCTTAGTTAATTTTCTAATTTAGGATTTAACACATGAATCAAAATATTCCAGGAAAAGAAATGGAAAAAACTCTCACCTTTTTCTCTCACTATTTCGGCTAAGTGGAGGCAATAATGCTTAAGGAATTCCGGCTACTTAGTGATCTATTTATAAAGCATCACTAGGTATAAGGATTCTTAATTATATTATGTTTCCTTGTAGAAAATGTTTCCTTAACTCACTTACGGAAACAAATGGATCAAAACCCATGTACATCACCGAGCACCTTCATGAGTTCTAACCCACGAATATTAATCAACCCTTTGATTAATTTGATCCAAAAAAATTCAATTACTAATTCAGTCCACTTACTCTTTAATGACCGATTATTAATACGAACATTTATGACCCATTTTATAATTAAATAAAAATTTTGTTATAATTTATTGATTTCTAATTAAATTAATGTCATGCTTAGTTGTGATAGCAAACTTGCATAATATTATATTTAAAAAATTAATAATTATTATTTTAATCTTATAGTTAAGCTATAAATCAAATTACCATTTTACTCCTAAAATAGAAACAATCCATTTTTTTCCTTTTGCTTCGATAAATCTTAGCTGAGTTACTTCGAATCTTATGTGTGTAACCGATTAGGTTCTACATCACACTGATTAGAAAATTTCATAACACTTTATAATTTTATTTAATTCATAATTAAATTCGTTAAATTTAGAAAATATTTTAAATTAAATAATTAACTTAACCATCTTATGATTAAATAACCTAAAACTCAAAATCAAGATTGAGTTCTGGAAAAGTGTCAAGACTACTTAGGAGATTAGAAGTATCATTTTCTAAAAGAACCTCATGTGACTATATTATATTTACAATAAACGATCTTTCCATTTTACTAATATTCCGACTCGTCCTAGGGCATTGTTTAACTATTAAATCATAATAGACAAATTATATGAATCATTATATTTTTAATGAATATCAACAATTGATTTATATAAACTTCTTTCTTACCATACTACTTTGCAAAAATTTCTAATTCAATAAAGTATATAATTCATAGGATCTATTTCCAAATACAGAAGCGATGAATTCTCTCTTGATCACTTACAACCTTCATGTGCAACCTTTTATATCCAACGGTTCACCCCGTATTTACCCTTACTTCGGGCTAAGTGGAATGATGTCAAATTATGAAACTTGGCAAGTAAGATACTATGAAGATCTGAGATCTAAAGACCACATGTATTATAATCACTAGATAATTATCATTAACAGTAAATATTAATTACATCGAGAATTATTTAAGTGTTATGTTTGGTACCTTTAATCTCTACTAAGCACCCATATAATCATTTTGATGTTCAACTAACATCAATGGCTATTAGATTGGCTACCCTAAACACTTTAGGTGATGAACTATATGATTGTCTACCCGGATCATTCTTGAGATTTTATGACAATAAACAGTTTGTGTCTTAAACTTTAAATAACTTGGGTCTCAATTAGCATGATCTTTATCATGGTCTCCAAAGTAAATAACTTAAGATACTAACATTTTATCATGATATATATTTATAGAACATATGATATTAATTTTAACATAGTAAATAAATATGATAAATAAGAAATGACTTTAAAAAATGATCATAAATAATTAATGATCAATGCTTTACTAATATTACATAAGTTATTTGTCTCATCAAATTAAAATTTGATTGGCTTAATAGACATACACTTTCAATTTCTCACTTGCACTATTGCTAATCATTTTTGAAATCTAGTTCTCATCTTATTAAGATGGCGATCAAACTTTTGTTGGGAAATCACCTTAATGAATATATTCGCTATATTGTAATTTGTGTCGACCCTTTCTATATGTCAGTTCCATCTTCAAATTATCTCTTAGATGAGGTTATAATGTCGCAGCACGTGTTTGCATTTTTTATGAGATATTGGTTCATTTGCTTGTGCTCTTGCATCACTGTTATCGTAGTATATTATTACAAGATTAACGATACTCAGAATCACACTAAGTTTAGTTATGAATTTTTTCATCCAAACTACCTCTTTTGTTGTTTCTGAAGCTGCAATGTATTCGACCTTAAATCTAAATATTTTATAATAAAATGTGGACAAAACATTACTAATCATCCAACCATATTAGCAAAAGTAAATTAAACTTTTTTATTTTTGTATTTCAACCCTCATAAATTTATTCTATTATATTTTTACACTCTTTAAAAATAAATAAAAATAAGTTTAAACTTACTTTTAAACCCTTGAAAGCCCATATTGGTTGCTTGGTTTGAGCTCACCTCATCATAAATATTTTTACACCCTTTAAGCCCAAGGATCAGCCCCCAAACCCCGGTCTTGAGCCTATCTGTATGATATGGTGAGCTCAGCCCAAGTAATCAATCTGGGCTTAACGTCCTGGGCCTACATCTATTTGGACCTACGAGCCCAAACATTCTCCATTCTTCCTAAGGAAATTTCTTCTTCCCGACCGTAAACAAACTGTAGCCTCGGTGGCTTTCAGACTCTTCAAACGGAAAAAAAGGAAAAAAATAAAAATAAAAATCTGCCTCCTTCACTCACTTGTCTCCTCCGCTTCCGGCGTTTACACCGCCATCGGAAACTTTCTCTGTCAAATAGTGGCCAGTCTCAACTTCTCTCTTTCTCCGTCCTTCCTCCATTGCCCACGTTAATCACCGAGGTACAAATTTTCAACTGTAAAGATACTGAGATTTAGGGTTTAATGTTTTTACTGGTTGATGGAAAGGTCCACTCTACTGAAATTTTTATTTTATACTAAAACTATTGAGTTTGGGTATTCATGAAAAAATTACCTTCTCTGCGTTGGCTAGAAATTAAAATCACGGCTTCTCTGCTGTGTTTATATGAGTTTGTTACTATTACCATTGCAGCTTTATGCTTCTTTTTCGTTGGCTTTCTTGTTGTTCCAGCTTCTATTCACACATTTTCTTTTCTTTGAGTGAGAAATCAGGATTCAAGTCTGTTTCATAATTGTATATGTTTAGTCTGTATGATATGTATCCTAATCATGTGGATAAAACTTACTTGACAGCCTGCTTAAGGAGAATAATAGCTAGAACAAGAGGCAAGCACTTCGATGAACGAGAACGTGGACACTTGGCAAATCATCCACATTCCGGATAAGCCTCCTGTTCCGCCTACTCAACAACCCACTGGTTAGTTTATTAAAGAAGTGAACTGATCCCTTATGTTAATATTTTTTTTCTTTTTGATTTTACTCATTTACTCTTTCTCAAATTGTTGTGTTTTCCGTACAGTTAGTGTATATGCTGCTGTGGTTGAGCCCAAGATTGCAAACATTCTTGTAAGGTTAGATTCTATTTTTTTCAGGATTTGATATGCAAATTCTAATATCGGACAATTTGACTGTGTATCTTTTGGAGCTCATATTTTCTAGATGGTATTAACAACTTGATTAAGTGAACACATATGAGAACCTTGGTTTTCTTTGTGCAACTATTTTAGGGCAAATTGTTTTGTTCTACGTAAATCTGCATAAAATTGAGAGCACCGCATACATGCACCGTGTAGTCTTGATAGGTTGGTGCCTTTGCTTACCCATTCTTTTGCTGAAATTTCAAAGGATTTTCTTTTAGGCAGCTGAATCAGATAGCTCCATTAGAAAATCTTCGTCATGTGAAGAGAGTACAAAAGAAATATCTTGAAGGAGGTATGTGTTCCGGTTGAAATTTGTCTGCCATGTCGAATCCTGCAGTTTTTATTTGGTACAAGGCCACAATCAAGTCTAGAGAGTTACAATATTTTTATTAAAGAATCCATAAAGAGTGAAATAAATAAAAAATAAAAAATCTGACAACCTGTTTTATTGTGCTTGGAGTTTTTTTCCAAGCAATATCTTTATATTGGAGGAGTAATGTTTTACTGTTTGGGGTCAGATATTGGAGTAGTAATGTGTCTTTTATATTTATTACCTTTATGAGTGTTGTTTTATTGGTTTTCATCTAGTATCAACTGTCAAGTTAAGACCTTTTTTTTATTAATCAGTTGATATCAAAGCTTGGTATTGACACATGGATTATTTTCAGGAAAAACTCAATTAGCAGTGATATTATGTCTAGCAAATGAAAATGAATATCAGCTGGATAGCTTGCCTCATGTTGTACAAGACCTTATAAATACCTATCAGTTGAGTGCCTTTATAACAAAAGTGGGTACTCCTTTTTGTTGCAAATTATTATTTGAGTGTGTTTTTTATTTTTATTTTTTTGTCTGAAATATCTGAAAACACAACAATGAAGCAAGCTGAGAATTATTATTCTATCTTCTAGTTGGCCTGTGTAGTTGGAGGTCTAATTTTAATTTTCAGGTCATGCTTGTTCATGTCTTCACCTTGAACTATTTATCTATATACGTAGTAATGGTTTTTCTCTATTAGGTATTAGCACTTTTGCTGACTATAGATAAGACATGAGTGATACAGTATATTAAAAATGTGCTTCTCTTTTAATCATCTGTGTAATGTATCTTAGGTTTGCAAAGAAGCAGCATTATCAAAGGAGGAATGGGAAGAGCAATGCAAGCTTTGGCCAACATCATTTCATCCTCCAACTTAGTAAACTCCACTATCAAATTTAATCGCTCTTTTTCCTTAGATATTTGATTCGATGCTCGGTTCAGAATCTGCTTAATATAGTGTTTTCTTGGAGTATTTATTTTGATAAGACCTGAACTCTTGGTAGGAAATGTCAGGTTTTTTAAAACGTTACTAACTAAAAGTTGATGGGTATTTATAAGTAGGGATATTGTATATAGGCAAGCTTTTTGTTTTATTTTTCCTTTCCCTTCAATTTTTAGCTTCAATGAGCTTTCTAGTCTTAATATCTTTTCAAGTGTCTAAGAATCTAAGGCCATATAGCATCTTGACTCACCTTTTTTCATTTCCTATGACTTACAGCAATATTGATGGCATCACTGGCTTTAGTGAAGTGGATTCACAATTTGTTATCGGCTGGATACTGTCTGCAGTTGAGTTGGCAAAATCTGGTGATGGGCAAGTTGTAAATGCTGCAGTTATTGTAGATCCTTTTTGCAAACAAGTAATTACCAGTGCATGTGATCGAGTTTGCTCTTGGAATATTCCCACAATCAAATTCAGTACGGAAAATGGCTTCTTAAGCCATCAAGAACCCTCAAGCCGTCATCACGATCCAAATGGAAATCCTAATGCAACTTTTCTCGTAAATTGTTCTACCATGAAAAAGAAAGAGTTAAACATTGCTGCTTCTTGTATGCATCCTTGGAAGTGGGCTCAAAAACAATTACATGCACCATATTCTTGTAACTGGCATCCTCTACATCATGCTGCCATTGTTGCTATTGAATCTTCTGCTGCCAGAGACAGACACCTTTTCCCTGACATTGGGATCCAAGAGGATCTAGAGCTTACTACCACAAATTCTTCATCAAAAAGACAGAAGACAGATCTCAAAAATGTCAGTACCCCTTCCTTAACCTCCTTACTCTCTTGCTTAAGGTGTCTCAGGAATTTGAAGCAATGCCGTTATGCCAACATTGTATTATTATTCATTTTCAGGCTGAGAATGATTGCCACTCTGTATCAACCCGACCATACCTTTGTACTGGTTATGACATCTATCTTGTATGGGAGCCATGTACAATGTAAGTTAATTAGACTATTGGTCCTAGGCAGTACTTGAGAATTGAGATTCTTTTGTTTCTTTTTCTATACCAAAAATTCCTCTCTTCCTTTGCTAATTTCCCCTTTTTTTATTTGTTTTTTTTTTTTTTAAGGTGTGCAATGGCGCTGGTTCATCAGAGAATTAGGCGAATATTCTATGCATTTCCAAACCCATATGCTGGTGCATTAGGCAGTGTTCACAGACTGCAAGGTGAAAAAAGCTTAAATCACCATTATGCTGTTTTTCGAGTCTTGTTACCCGAACAAGTCCTCGATGGGTGCGAGCAAACTTCAATTGAAACAACTCGGCGACCTTGACATCTTGGTTTTCTTTGTCGGCTCAGGCTCCTTATTAATCTGATGTTTAGATAATATATTTTAGTTATATATTATATTCGTAAACTGGAAAACAAAGCAGTGTTCTTAAATAACAGTGCAAATGCTTCCCCATTTGGATACATGGATGATACTTAAACAGTAATTTCTTCACTTTCTTTCTCCAGATTTTGGACAAAGTGATGTTGTATTGTCAAGTAAACTCTTTCATCTTATGTGTATTGGACATATAAAAGAAAACATGAGAAGTGAAAAATATGTGTGTCTACAGAGGATTCAATACTTATTCACTCCCTCTATGATGACAAATAATAACTCAAGTATTTATTTTGATCCAAAGATTAGAAAAGTGTTAAACAAAAAAAATGATAAAAATGTAAACCGATTGTAATATAATTAATTTATTAGTTGTATTTCTTTACAGTTATGACTAATCTTTCTCTCATTTTATCTGAATATTGACGAATGACGATAGTCATTGACACTTAATCTAAATATGAAATCTGAATATGAAATCTAGAGATCGATATTCGATATGAATTTGAAATATGGAGACCAATATTGGATTTGTAGCCTGCGAACTTAGATCGAGTTCCCTGTCCATACCGAGTTTCCAATCTAGATCGAGTTCTCAGTCAAGACATAAATATATTTATGTCTGAGTTCCCGACATGTTGGTATGTGGTCTCAGACAAATATGTGAGATCTCAGTCTATATATCTTAGACCGACAAGTGATATCTCAATCTCACATGTAAACCGAAAACTCAGTCATGTTTCTATCATCTAGATTGAGAACTCGGTATGGACCCAACATCCAGACATAGACCGAAAGATATTATATTACATTAGATCTCGGTCTGAGAAAAAAGAAAAAGTTTTCAATCTAGGAAGAAAAATGAAGAAATCAGTCTGAAAAATGAAGATGAAGAACTCAGTCAGGAAAGGAAGCCTAGTCTGTGAATGAATAAATTAAACTCAATCTAAGAAAAATAAAAGATCTCGGTCTAGGAAGGGAGTTTGATCTACGAAGGAAGAAATTAAACTCGGTCTAAAAAAGCTAAAAGAAATCAGTCTGAAAAATGAAGATGAAGAACTCGGTCAGGAAAGGAAGCCCAGTCTGTGAATGAATAAATTAAACTCAATCTAAGAAAAATAAAAGATCTCGGTCTAGGAAGGGAGTTTGATCTACGAAGGAAGAAATTAAACTCGGTCTAAAAAAGGTAAAAGAACTCGGTCTAAAAGTGATTTTAAAATGTTACATAAAAGAAAAAAAATTTGATCTATCAAGTATCTTATATGATTTGTATATTAATCGTATAAACTTTTATATTAATACGAACTTAATTTGACATGACACATATTTTAAACATATATACGAGAGAATGGCCAGATTTATGTGGAAAGACTGAGGCTGTAATCTGTAATTGCTCGCGTTTGGGGTTGACTATAATTTTCTATAATTTTTCTATTTTTGAGATAATCATGCTATTCTTGACTTGATTTTCGTTGTATTTCTTTTGGTTTTTGTCATCAAACTTAGTCCATCCTGTTAGTTTGACCCTCTGATGCAACTAATATTCTTTAAAATGGACCCTAGATAGGTTTCTAGTTTTCATTATCTGGTGCTAGTCCTTTGTCATTTACAACTTTGAATCTGTCTTGAGCATTGATTTTTTTTTTTAATAACAAGGTGGAACTACTTTTCCACTTATTATCAAGGTTTATCATTCTGATCCCTTAAATATAAGTTGCCTCTTAGGCACTTGGCAGTTGTGCAGTGATATGAATGTTGTTGTAATAATGGAATTCCTTCTGTACCTAATGACAACTTGGACTCTTGCAGGCGCTCTGTGTCTTGACCTTCATCACAAATAACTACTTAACTTCACATCACACAAAATGGAGCTCAATACCATCAAAGATGCATTTGACCGTGTTGTGAAGAAGCAAAAACTTACCTCTTCTAGAAATCGAGAGGTAATCGATCAAATCGACCCGGAAATTGAGCAGGCCTTACAAAATATACAGACAGCAATTGATCCTGACCATCCAGTAGATTTTAAATCAGTCCTCGCTCACCTCAAAGCAAAAGTAAAGGATCTTTCTCCTTTGGCTCAGCTTGAAACCACGCAGAAAGACCTGAATGCTGCACTCAGCAAATACCCAAAGGTTATCGAAAAATCATTCAACCCAGATATAGCAAAGGCCTACAGAAACATATAATTTGATCCGCACACTCTAAACCAGATAATCCAGTCATTTCTATAGCCAAGGCCTGTTTGAAATAGGCAATTCCTTAATCACAGAGGCCCTGGAATTAGAATCCGCTGCAGCCATGAAATCCCCATTCCAAGAAATGTACCAGATTCTTGAAGCCGTGAAGTGTAGAAACTTAGAACCAGCTCTGAGTTGGGCCATAAGCCAATTCCGAAAAACTCAAAGATTCTGGGTCAGAGATTGTTCTGAAACTCCACACGATGCAGTTCATTGAAATCCTACAGAAAGGAAATAGAGATGATACTCTTAAGTATGCAAGAACTAACTTATCCCCTTTTGGGCCCAGTCACATGGCTGAGATTCAGAAGCTCATGGCCTGTCTCCTATGGACCGGAAGGCTCGACCACTCCCCATACTCAGATTTGTTTTCATCATCAAATGAGACAAACTAGCCCATTAAGCGTAACCGTAGGAGCAGGGATCCAAGGTTTGCCTCCGCTTCTGAAATTTATGACTGTTATGGCAGGGAAGAAACATGAATGGCAGACAATGAAGCAATTGCCCGTCCCAGTTGTAATTGGACCAGAAATTTCAATTCCATTCAATCTTTGTATGTCCGGTTTCTAAGGAACAGTCTACTGAAGATAACCCTCCTCTATTGATGTCTTGTGGCCATGTTCTATGCAGGCAGTCTATCATGAAGATGTCTAAGAACGGCACGAAAACTTTCAAGTGCCCTTATTGCCCATCCGATGTGGATGCTGCACATTCTAGGCAACTGTACTTTTGATGCATTATAACCAGAAACTACATTCAAAAGGAACTACTTAAGAAAGAAATGAAAAAAAAAAAGGGTCAAAAGGAAAATAGAAATGGCATTGATCTTGCATGATGTCTTCTTCTTGTTGTTGTTGCTGTTGTTATGTTCGTTAAATTATGGTTTGTTGATGAATATGCATCTGTTGTAAATATATATTCTTTCTATGTTTACCAATGTTGTACTGCTTCTCTATCTAGTTCCTGCTCTACTGAAATGTTTTTTTTTTTTTTTTTTTCTGTAGTTTACAACTTGCAGTCTTACAGGCATATGATATGAGAGTATGAGAGGTTTAATATGGGCTGAAAGCCTCAAGACTTGGGCCCCCAAAAGTTAGTCAATAGTGGCCCTTATTACCAAAACATTCAAAAATCACAGCTACAACTATTACCAACACCATTTTTTGAATAACCTTTAAAACAAATTTTCATTTTCATTTTCACCCCTTAAATTTTAATTTTATCTTCTATAATAATAAATTTTCCCTTAACAATTGATTTTTTTGCCAAATTTTCAAATTTTTTTTTTCCATCTCAGCCGCCGCCACTGCCCACTGGAACCGTAGCCTCCACGCCACCCACTAGATTCAAGTTTATCAAGTTACCCAGATGAATGAATATGAATTTTACCCAAATTCATGTGAATCTAGGTTTGCAAAATTTAACTAAAATAAGATATATCTCTCATGATTCGTAGGATACTGTTTGTCCTCTTGGGAACATCTAGCGGCTAGAGTTGCCCAATGTGCTTTCACTATATATATATATATATTATACATCCTTTTAACCCAATGGTCAAACAAGAAAACAAATTACGTTAAATCATACAAATTATCTTCTCCATTTGTTAATTTTCATATTAATATAATATAAGCTCCGAGATCCCAAAATCCTCATCATTATCTGTAACTTTGGCATCATCAAATTGTCATACCCTAAGGGAACTCTATGCTACCCAGCTAACCTTTTACAATAACACTAATCACTTGCCCATTATTTTTCTATTCGTACGATTTGGAAATAAGGAAGCTTCTGCTTTATTAGAAGATTCACTCATTTCATGTTTCATAAAGTTCTCATCCCCCCCTCCAAAAAGGAGGAAAAAAAATAATAAAAATCTTATAAAAGAAATCCTAATTGCAACTTTACTTCTATAGTAACCTAACATGAATAGATAAGGCAATAATTACACGAGGTAATAATATAAAATTTTGATACACTCGAATTATAATCATAGAAGTCAGTCTCATATAATGATATCAAATTATAATTTTTAGCATTTGGATATTTTACATATGCAATTATATGATTGTTTCACCTTTTTGTTAAGTTCATTGCATGTTCTTGTTGGCTAATTGGATCTCATGAGCTCGATTTACATCTATTAATGACAGGGTTAATAAATTAAGGCTAATAGTTAATACATAAAAGAAAGGGTTTGTTTTAGTGGGTGTGTGTCATTATGACAAAAATGCAGGTATAAAATATTCAAGGATAATTATTAGTTATTTTGTAAGTATCTACTCTGTGTCATATATATATATATATGAAGGGACTGTGCACAACCCATGATTAAATAAGACAAAAGCTAACCACATCACATTCTTAATCACATCGAAAATTTGAAATAAAAAAAACACGATGCACCTGTCATTAACAAACAAAAAACAATGTACATGAAAAACTTTCAATTCTTTACATTATACTTGAATGTGACCCAACAACTAATAGCCAAAAACTGGAGCGAGAGATTAGGATGATAATAGACAGAGAAACAGACAAATATAGGTTCCGGCCCAACGCGTTGGCCCATCTTTTCAACGTTTTTTTTTTCTTTTTTAAAGGAATTAAAACCGGTGTGTGCAGTGTGTATACAGACAGACAAAAATCAGAGAGCCTCTCCCTGCAACAAACCGTTCATGTGGGGCTGCCTAAAAGGGCCAAGCCGTCGGGTACCCCTTGTCGTTTACTTTGGGGAGGGGCCCACATACCAATCAGATCCCTTTCTCACTCTCCCTCTCCTTCTAATTTAGATGTAGCAGCTCTCAAAGTTTAAATTATTCATGAACAAAACATAGATATATTTATATTTGTCTGTATTAGAAAATAGAGATTTTCGATTTAAAATTTTAAAATCTGGCATTTTCGAAGCCGTGCAAATCACTGACCCTGTTCATAGACTTCCTCATGATAGCCACTTTAGCCAATCTCTCAGCGGTTCGCCAAGCTGAAGTAGGCGTAAGTGGCTCCGGCTTCTCATCGACTCCGCCCCGGCTCGCTTCACGTCCACTTATTATCTGTCTCTGGCTCTGCTGCAGCTGGTGCTGTCTGCACCGATGGAGATCAGCTAATTCAGATTCCAAACCGGCTAAGTACTCATTAGCCGAGGAGCTAGACTGCTGCATCAGCAAAGCTCTGGCTGACGATAGCAAATGATAAGCTCCAGGTAAGTCATTATGCCCGACTAAGCGCCGCGACTCGGCCACTGCGCGAGTTGTGATGTGGAGGTTTCTCAACCTTTCCATGTTTGGAGAATATGATCGGACAGCACGGGGATTGGGCATTGGTAGGGCGCGTTCGTTGGAGCAAACAAGTTCTTGAGATGAAGGGTCTTTGTAAGTGGGCCGTACGGATAACACGTGGTGGGTCCCGACCGAAGAAATCGGCACTTTCAGTTCAATTAGTAATTCCCTCTCTTCTTCCGAGTACATATCGCCAACCGTCACCGAACCCGACCCAAGTGCAGTAGGCCTGCCCATGAGAGAATAAACAGCGCCTATCTCAGCGGGGGCTGAACCGGATATGAACCCGAGTCGTAGCTTCAGATCTTGAGCTGTCACACTTAACAAACCACCTAAGCACTTAGCTAAGGCGTCCTCTGGTTGCGCGTGATCTTTCCCAAATCCAATTGAATGAACGGGGATATCTAAATGAGAAAAGCGCGTGGACGACACGGCTAGAGACGAACACTTCTGATTCGCACGGTAAGTGGGACCATCAACAAGCGCATCGTGAACGTCCGATAAAAGAATGATAGTCGCAACGGGATTTCTCTCCCGTCGATCTTCAATCACCTTGACAGCCTTCTTGAGCGCGTCGTTTACACAAGCCCCTTGGCCAACTTCACAAAGCGCGTCGAAAATCCGACGGGCGGCTCTCCGACCACTGGTCGACATCTTACGAAGCGGAAACAACCGCTTTGAGGTGGCGGAGAAGGCAACGATAGAAATCCGATCGCTAGAAGATAGCGAGGATAGAACCACGCGCAGAGCGCGTTTCATCATCTGGAGCTTAACGCTGTTGCCACTTGTACTCACATCGAGCACCATAACTAAATCGATCGGAGCACGCGGGATCGGGTTAACCATTCGATCCGGTGCCTTAACCTTTAGAACCAGAGCATAGGTCTGACAGGTCCTACCTACAGCAACCACGGCAGCTTCAGATAACAGACTCAGCTCAACGTCTTTAATAGCGTTAACAGTTCTGGGAGAAGATGGCGGCGGGGCGTTAGCGAAGAATCCTTGGAACTCAACGGCGTCGTTTTGGTGATCATCGTCTTCGTTTTCGTTAGTTTCAGGAATAGGAATGAAGCGAGCGCCCGAAGTAGGAGACATGAGAGGCTCATCGTCGTCGTAAACTCTCAACTGTTTGGATTTATTGTTGACGTCTCTATTCAGATTCAAAGAGTAATCTCTGTGCTTATCTGTTTGGATCGCGAGAAAAGGAGCTTCGTTCCAGCTGTAGCTGCAGACAGGACATGCGAGAATCTGATTCTTCTTGATATGATCTGAGATACATGGAAAATGAAAGGAATGAGAACATTCTGCTGTGAAAATGGCGGTTCCTTGACCAGTCTTCACGCTCTGTAAACAAATTCCGCATCTAGTCTGCAATCCCAACGAAAAAGAAAGTCTCAGCAAAAACTCATCATCAATGCATAAAGTTATCGCAGTGGAATCAATAACAACGAGTTTAATGAGTGAGAGAGAGAAACTTACTTTTGACAGTCTCAAGCTGGCTTTGATGAGTGAGAAACTCGACGGTGATCTAGGAGAAGAAGGATTCGACACCTGAAACAATCTCGTAGTGAAAGAATCTGTAGTAGTAGTAGTAGTGTTGCATTTGAGTTTCGGACTATTCGGAACGGATGAAGTAGGAGTGGAGGTCGCAATCACTGTCCGGCAACGGAGCCTTGGACTCACCGCCGCCTGCAACGGCAGCCGCGGCGTGGATGAGCTTGAAAACAGGCCTAACTTGCAGCTTATCCTCGTTCCTTGATTTCTGTCACTCTCGCAATGCTCTCGATCTCTCTCCTTCGGACTCGATGTACAAAACGCTCTTCTCCAGCCAGTCATTGTGCGCTAACTTTCTTACTCACAAATGTATCTCTCAAACACCTATAAATCGATACTCGAATGCAATTCAAAAGCAGAATTGAAGAGCGAAATGAGACTAATGAAAACGATTTCTCGGAAAGAAAGACAAAAGGAGAGGATCAGATGTAGAGTCTGAGTCTGAATCTCCTTTTCATTTTCACCTTTTTTTTGTTTTCCCTTCTTCTTCTTCTTCTTCTTCTTTTTATTCAAGAACAATCCCCTCCAAAAGGCCCAGGGCCTGTTATGAAAAAAGTCCTCGCTGTTTGCTTCTTCTTAAAAGAAAAACAAAAGATAAAATGTATACAGAAATCAATTATTTATAGAAAAATAATATTACAAAAAACAGAATTGGGGTTAACAAGGTGGTGGTGACTGGTGACCGGTTGACTGGAGGTTGCTTCCACCTACTATTACATGTCAACGCGGTCGGTTTGCTTCTCTTGGTATTCGTTATCTCTTTCCCTTTGCCCCACGTTCTGGCCAGTCAATCCGTCACCCAGCCCTGCCCTTGCTGAACGGCCGTTTCTATTTACGCTTTTGCCATAATCCATTCCTCGCCACCTCACCTTTTCAACGCTAAGCAAAAAGAAAAAGAAAAAAAAAAATATATATATATATATATATATATATTTATTTATTTATTTATTTATTTATTTATTTATTTTTGTATTTGTATTTTTATTTTTATATTTTTATGTCATCTGTTTTGTAGTTATGCATAGTCCTGACAGGGGTAGGGATTAAATGCGCTGCAGGTGCCTACTCTGATGCTTCTGATCCTGTCCGAGTGTCCGTTGCTAGAATGGGGTCCATTCCGTTGCACGTTAGAATTGATTATTTATGGCGTAGGGGGAGGGATTTTAAGAGATTTCTCTTTCTCTTTCTCTTTCTCTTTCTCTTTCTCTTTCTCTTTCTCTTTCTTTCATAAATGGGATCTTTTAAGATTTTGGAAAAGGCCAGGATCTTAGGCTCCTCGTTTTTATGATTGATTCTTATTATTATTACTAATATTTATTATATTAATTTGAATGTGAAATTTGTTAACAGATCATTTCGTGAAAATGACAATTCGTTAGCCGTGGAGGGTTGTTAGTTCGTTGGCTACTAATTCGTTAGCCGTTGATGTGTGACATCCTCTAATTCACCTCTACCCCCCAAGCATGTGAGCCAAATAAATTGAGTAAATTAAGCTTGTCAAGCAAATGACAATGTTGAGCGATCCCTAAAGCCTTAGTAAATAGGTCAGCTGGTTGATCGTTAGTAGAAATATGAGCCAGACGAATGGAACCATCATTAACCTTTTCTCTATTCACATGGCAATTCAACTCAATTTATTTTATCCGTTCATAATAGACCGGATTTGTAGCAATGTGAATTGCTGACTTACAATCATAATGTAGCATTACATGATGAGCTGCAAGAGGATGAAGATGGAAGTAATAGCCCAGTCACTATTAGACTGAGGCTTGCAATTAGACAAAACATGTGTAATGTAGAAGATCTAGCACATATTTGTGTTGATCTATGCAGATACCAGAAGCAGTATGTGCAATCTCAAAGCTAAGTCCTTGTTATGAAAATTTGTGATGGTTCGTTAGTTGCTAATGTGTGACACATCCTCCAATAAAATTGTAGGTAGACTAAGACTGACTATTTATAAAAAAAAAAATTTCAGATTTAAGAAAGCCACTCAATTAAGATAGGAAGCATGTTATTTCTATTAATTTTATATTAGCCTTCGTATCCAAATTTTTCTTACTAAAAAAACGTCGATAAATAAGTGAAGTAGTTAATTATTATTTCTCTATGACTATAGCGTCTAACCATAATGAAAAATAATAATGATAAAATTGAAAGCTAAGTCTTTCTCAAGTTTGAATAATGAGGCCAATATTGCGGGACCCGATTCGTCCATTTCATCAATAATCAATATCACGTTATGAGGTTATGAGCTTTCGTGTTACTTTTTCATCCGCCAATTTTCGTTGTGGCGGCACCTTGAATACTATTGACTTATTAACTACCTTTATATTCAAATTCTATTTATACTAAATATCTTAATCCGACTCGGATAGAATCATAACAGTAAAAATTATAATCGGATCGAATCTTACGAAATTAGATCGAATCTTATGATTCGATGTGTGTGGGATTACGAAGATTTAATTAGATACTTATAATCTGTTACGCGGAGGAAAAATATATATATACTAAAATGACATGAGATTATGTATTTATACGCTTTAATAATCTTCTATATTAATTATTTATTATTAGATCATTAATCGAGTAATTAATATAAATAAATAATTATCAAATTATACTTTATTTAAAATTACATTTTTTTACTCTCCATGCCATCACCCGCTATATATATAAAATTCATGAATATTAGATATAATTATACATATATTTATTATAGTAATTTAATTTATTTTTTTATATTTATTAATTAAATAATTAAAATTAAATAATTTTCGAGATTCTTGTGAATTATTGCATCGCTATGAATTTTCCACACAACTGATTAGTCAACCTAAGAATCCCGAAGAGTCTCCTCACATCTCTAATCTATCTAACTTCAAAGTAAAAATTTATTATTTTTTATTATCGAGATGTAATTAGTATAAATAATAGTAGTTTAACATCGGTAAGTGAGAATCCAAAGAAGGGAAAAAAAATAAAAATTAATTTCTTTTACCGGCTTTGATTCCTTCTTCTGGTTGACCATGTTCTTCTAATCTTACTACAAAAGTTAGTCCGAAACTTTTGGGATATTAATACTGTCTCACGTGGCACGTGAATCGATCTTTATTACAAAGCCGGATAGAGCGTTAACTGCTGTCACAAAGATCAGCCTGTCAGTTGTGATAATCGATTAAAATAAAAATAGTTAGCTATAAAGATGAACTATGAGCCATAATGATTTAGTTATATTAGTAATGTTTCATTACCCGATTTAATTACAATTCTTCATCTAGTCAAGCAATTATTCGGATTCATTTCATTTCAATATGTTAATTCCAATTTTACCAAGGAAAAAACCATATAATATAGACCATAATCTTAGTTCCGAATAGGTATTCACTTATTTTTAAGAGATTCTCGAAAAAACATATTTATTATCTATCTAAATATTAATTTTATACACGATTTAAATATTATCTCATGTATTTTATCTTTTTCAACTTTATCATTATCCTGGATGATCATCTAACCGCTTTGTTCTTTTCAGCCATTCTGAGGACAAGTGTTGTTCAACCCAGTCCTTGGGTTCTTGCCATCACATATTGAAAATCCTTGATATGACCATTTTGCTCAGTTGTAGTAGCTACTTAGTTATCGTGATGTCGTTTCCTACTTGTTATACCTAATTCCGGGAAAGCTTTAGCTAGGTAGTCTGAGACTAAGACTTGTCGTCATTAGCTCAAGATTATAGAAATAAAATGCTGATAAGATATGATATATGAGACTGAGGTACGTAAAATCTGAGGTGGCATCAGTTCAGTTATCTATATTTAGATGAAGCGAAATGTCTCAAGAAGATGCTGAAATCGAGCGAGGACTAAGCTAGGTATTTCCTCACTCGGCTCAGATACTGATAGTATAGCTGAATGAGTGGACATGTGGAAAGCAACTGACACTCGAGTAGAGACTCTGTCCTTGGTATGTCATACAAAGGTGGCGCTGCCACACGCTGAGGTGCCACAGAAGATGTCAGACCGGGGGGGGTCTTACTGCCGAGAAGGACAAGTGAGTTGGAGGTAAATTCCTACTATGTCAGACTGTAAGGTGCTAACACCCATTATAGAGCATAAAATAGGGCAATGAGGGGGCGACACATGTATTGTTATCGGGAGCCACACAACTTAAATCAGGTATAAAAACCAAATGTCTAGAGAGAACAAAGGTAATACAAAATTAATTAAAAAAAAAATAAGTTTCTTCAATACTCTCCGTTTTCACTCTTAAAAAACTAATTAGCGCGTCAGAGAGGGGTTAACCGTCCGCAGTTTGTTAGTGAGTGCATAAGTCGATCTTGTGACATATTGTGGATCATAAAGCCATTCACAACGAACGAAAACTTACGTCAACACTACTCAACCCAGCCCCCAAATTATTTATATTCCAAATCACCTTTGGAATGACCTTGTTACTCAGACATAGCTGTTTACCTTGGCCGATCATATACTGCTTCACACCAGCCTGCCTTGTTTCTTGGATTGAGTGTGTCGAAAATTATCCAATATGCTGCCAAATTGAGTCTCAATCACACCATATGGGATGATATTTCTTAACCCAACAACAACAATCCCATCAAAACTCATATTCAATTATATTTTAATATGACATCAATTTTTTTTTTGACATATTAATATATACTGAATATGTCTTTTTTTTGTTCTAATTATTTTTAAAAGTATTAGATTAATCTAAAAATATCATATCTTATAAAACTAATTAATAATAAATCAAAAAATAATAACCTATATAAATTTCGAATTCAGAAAATCGAAATAAATTTCACCTAATTCCTTTATCTTTTAATGACCGAGCAATTCCCTGAAATCATAATTCGACCCCTCCCTCCGAGAAAATCATAATTTGACATATCTTTTTTTTTCTTTTTTTTTATCCATGGTGGATGTGGTAAGGCTCAAAAATCAGAGATTGAGGGCAAAAAAGAAGGTGGTGATGCGACAGCACTGTCTCTATATGGTGATGATCATCAGGCGAAAGAGGTATATAGACTGCTTCACTTTCTTCTTCTTCGTCCTCTTTCCCCTTCTCTACACTCTCAATCTCCGTCTCTATCTCTCTATATGTATAATAAGCTCAACAAGAACGAAAGTTGAGTTTAAAATAAAAGATAAAAACTCGTTCGATTCTAACTTTTTAATACAAAAAGGAATCATAAAAATAGAATCTAACAGTTCTTTAAAATTCTGATCATCCAAATTTGAAACTAAAAGTGTCTGATATATTCCTAGGGCAGCCAAACATTGGTAACGAAGTCGTTTTTTTTTTTCTCTTCTGTGGAAAGTCATTCAAATGCTTCGGTTCTTCACTTCTTTGCTGCCTTTATATCCACAATAAAGCATGCCCCATTACGTAAAGGGGCGTGAATCATCTCCTGAAATTCCATCATCGCATTATAAAATGAATGTTTGTGACCAATGTGAATACCACTTGAAAATTATGTATTGTTAGTTATCATGTATTGTGTAAGCATGCATGACTACCAAAAACCACATTGCTGTTTTGACTTGAGAAACAATAATATATAAAATAATTTATGAGATTTGACAAAATACTAGATTTGATTAGTGATCGATAGTAGAACTAGGGATCCATAACTTTAATTTATTACAATATATTCCAATTAATGAAATTTGATTCGAACCCATTAAATCGCCATCTCTACGTCGTATATATTTTTGACTACACAAAACACTTTCCACTCTCTTTAAAAAAAAAAAAAAAGAGAAAAATAAATTTTTAAGTCCCAAGTTGCCAACTCGAACATGTAATTATAACAAATTTCATATAAATTATACTAAAATAGATCTTCAATCATGTTTATTGACTTGTAGGAATCACGTGGAGAGGGAAAATGTTGATAATTTAATTTAATTAAAAAAAAATCAGAACAATAAATGTGCCTCGAAATCATGTATGATTAGATGGTAGGATGGCTAGGTCTTCTGGAAATTAGCTGCACTTTTTGCAGGAAGGAAGAGGGTGAAGATCCCTAGAACCCTGCAACTCTACGTACACTAGCCATTATACTATTTACCCAGAAATATAGTAAGACTGTTGTCTGGAAATTAAAATTCAAGAATTTTGAGAAACCTAAATATAAATCCTTGGAAAACCGGAAATTAACTTTCAATTCTCAAGATATGTCAAGTATTAGAACTCTCTGCTGAACAAATAGTGTCGGAAAATAACGACAAAACTTAATGATTTGTTTAGATTGTGGTTAAGGAAATTACTGATTAATCCCGAACATGACGAGCCGCAAACAATACTTAAACTCATGATAATTATGTTTACTAATCAATCAAAAGTTTGTTTATGTGTCAAATGCTAATTATTAAGTAGTTCTAATACATGATTAATTGGTAGTGGCATTGAGTTAGGGTTTGACCTATTCAGGCACATAACATAAATTCGCCAACAGCAGAACTCCCACCAACCAGCCATAATAAATCCTACCAAACTCCAGTTCCAACTGGCTACGTACAAATAATGACAGTAATAATAACAAAGGAGTAATTAAACGTGCATGCATGCAAAAAATTTAAAAAAAAAACACAAAACAAACAAAGCAAAGGATGGGATAATTAATACGAACGATATGAAAATTACATTTATGATCGTTATAAGATTTAGTGTGATACGAAATCATATATTATATTCATACAAAAATATCTAAAACTATCTTCTTCATTGTTATTCAATCACCTTAATAGCTGCATACAATGCTAACTAGCTTCTCAATTATTTACAGGAACAGACACATATGTAATCCTATAATTAATTTAAACAGGTTAATTAGGACCTGTGAAAATGACATGATCATGTACAACTAATGAGGTGAGAAGGAAGAAAGCGTGGAGTTTTATGAGAACATGAGATCAATGTATAGCTAGCTGATCAGTTTTATTACCGCATTCATTCGTAGCTGGGTACGTAGCTATCTAGCTAGCTAGGTTTACATTTCGTATATAGTGGTGGGCTATGGCTTAATCAAACACTATTAAATGTGCATGAAACAGTTGTGAATTATATGGGCAAAAGGGAAATGTGGCAAATTAGGGCACATATGTTTAAGCAAGCACACTTGCATTCATGATCGTCTTACAAGTACTTAGATAACCTTATATTAATCAGTAGGTAGCTGGATACTTGTGTCTTAAAGTCCCAATCCATGAAAGATATTTTCTTTCTTAAGTTCTATATGTATATTTAAAAGTCTATAGTAAATGTTAATTATAGATATTTTCCATATTAATATTAATATTTTTTTATTTTTTAAGAGGATCATTATAGGTTTTTATTTTTTAGTTTTAGCCGCTTGATTCGAATTCAAACTTAATAATATTATGTGAATGTGTTATTATTGAGCTATATTTATCATCTTATTATCGACTTTATTTATATTAAATGGTTTAATATTTTATTATAAGGATAAATGTTTTTTTTTTGGAGTAGTTTTTCTTATCTTGCTATCCTTCGTGTATATATATATATATATAGTATTATATACGTTGTTTCAAACATTGCAAGCATCTATGAGTGTATGCTTAGTTACCAACTCAATTGATCAAAGAAATTATGGAGTAAACAATAACATTTATATATATATATATAGAGAGAGAGAGAGAGAGAGAGAGAGACAGGGAGAATTCATGGTCCTGTCTCATATGGACACAGTTTAAAGATGTAAAGGGCAATTAAAATTTGGATGCATGCATGAATGATGAAACGTCGTATTCATGGTCCTGTCTCATATGAAGAAAGTTTTAAAAACTCATTTTGAAAATGACTCTACAAACCAATTACTTATATACAGGTACATAGCTGCCTCATTAAGAAAAAGAAGACATTAAACCTACTAACCTAACTGCCTCAAACTGATAAAACATAATGCATGTTGGTTATGTGCTGAGATCAGTCTATATCTTTGCCTCTCTCTCTCTCTCTCCCTTTCTCTCTTTCTTTAATTATTAATGAATCTTCCTGGAACTTTCACCAGCCGTCAACGAGTAATGAGAATCTCTTTCCTTGTCATACTGAAAACCAAACTTGGTTGTACTATTTGATCTCAAATGCACTTGAAACTAAAATGAAATAAAGTTAGAAGAGTTGAATCCGCCACCTAGAGCTTTTATGGATGCAACTCCTCTCAAATACAGTTAAGATGTAAGTAAATGCACTTGTGGAAAATGTCAACCAATAAATTTTCATGTGGATCACGTATATATGAGACCAATTGCGGATCCGGCGAGCTCTTACATATATACATATAAATTCTATGCATATTTCATACGTCAATCTTAGTTTCACAAGTTTAAGATAAAAACTATGAAACATAATCAAAACAAAATTAAGGGTTTGTTTAGTGTGTTTCTAGGTGAAGTCTTGATGTCTAATTTTAGGTTGTTTTTTACAATCCACTTATTTTTGTGTCATGAATGATAAACCACATATATATTGTAATAAAGTCGAGAAAGAAGATGATTAGTATAGTTAATACAAGGGTTTAAGAATACATATTCAACATCAATATCATATTAATTAGTGGTGCACAAAATAGTTTAAGAGGCAATATACCCATTTATTGCATTCCACACTAATGTTTACAAGACTTTGTGGTATAAGACTCGAATAATAATAACGACATTGAAAGCAATAAGAAGACATGAAGTGTCGTTCAACTTTACATGATTGAAAAATCAAAAATTGATCTTGATTATTCACTTAATCTAGAGTACTAAACATGTCCCTTCAAGAGATCAATATCCCCGATGAGATCCGAGATCTCAAATTCGACACCACATAAAGAATTCTTTAAAACCAACCTTCAACTAATCTAAAATAGATCGACGTGTCATCTCCAACGTACTTAAATTTCACTATGAAAGCGAATATATTTTTGCGGTGATTAATCTTTGCACTAATCACATGACTAATAGTTATTGCCAATGAAAAGTGGGTAGAATAGATGATGAAAAATCTCGAAGTCCAAGTTGGTGCTATGACCAAAATGAGAATTATTGTGAGAGCAGAACTTTGATCACTTATTGGGATAGATTATGAGCTCCATAATCTGGTCCATATGGTAAATTAATCAAAACTGCAACTTCATAGATAGATTATGAGCTCCATAAACACTAAAAAAAGCAATTATGTCTAGCTTAATATTAATGACTTCACATGCGTTTTAATAATGATCAAAAGACCTACAAGACAAAAGAGAACAAACAAAAAAGAGGGACCAAAGGCTAAAATGCAAACATTTTCAGGCATCGAAACATCAAGCGGAACGAGTTAGTACAGATAAATATAACCACTTTTGCAAGACTGGTCTAGTTTTCCAAAACGTCTCAACAGTTTCACATCGAACTTTGGTAAAAACTGAAATTCGGTTGATAACTCTAGGCTTCTAGCTCATCCTGTTCTTCAATTTCTCCGTTGTTCTTGGAGCTACAGAGCAAGGCGGAAGCACAAATTGGATTACTAATTTATTGATGGAATACCCAGTATGCAAAAAGATCAATATTTAATAGAAGACTCTTCAAAGGTGCAAAGAGTATAGAATCTTATATGTTATGGGAATTGCAGATATACCCCAATTCCAGATTAAAGGATTTCCATAGTTTACATACATCGTAAATTGAACAGGCAGCAAGCATGACAACCATATTCTAATAGCTAAAACAATACGATAATATCCCGCCCAATCAGTACAAACGGCAGATAAAAGCATATTCAAACAGAGAAACGCATACCTAAACCGATGGCATCAGAGCCCTTCATAATTTTTAGCCTCTTGCATGAAGCAATAAACATCCTGTGATGAAACGATTGAGTGAGAGGGACCACTTAAGAGTGGAAATGCAAATGAGCCACAAGGTTCAATGCTTCAATAATCTGTAATGCTTAACCTCTTTGGCTTTTTTTCCTTCTGATTTCTTAGGAAGCCAAAATTGACCCTTTTTTTCTTGGAAGGTACTGTTATTTATTTATTTATTATTTACAAGGAGAGGTACATGAATTTAGACGAGATTGAACATGTGTGATAAAACTTACTCCCATGGAACATCCCCAACAAGCATCCAGTCACCATCCTTATCCTCATACGTAAGCACATATTCTGATCCGTGCAGGAAATCCCTCAGCTTACTTTCACTCATCCACTCTCTTCCTTGAGCTCCATGAGATCCACATTGACCTTAAAACCAAACCAAGGAGCTGTATATAACTAAATGCATGCAAAAAAAATGAGGTTGTTCTTATAAATTTTGTACAGAGGCAGTACCAAAAGAGTAGCTCACCAAGGGTAAAACAGCAAAACATCCTTTCAAGAGCAGAAGAAAGCTCCTGATATGTCGAGTAAGTTGTCAGATCTACCTTCCTCAAATATGGAGCACCATCCATGCTCACCTTGACAAAAAGCGCACCAGAACCTGGTTTTCCATCAACCTCATCATTGGCTTTAGAGGTAGTAGCCAATGAATTCTTCCTGAATGATCTTATTGGAGGCCAACCAACAACCTGTGCCCTTTTGACAGAAAATCCCGATTTTCATCATCATCATCTAAATATAGAACTATTTTTCTTATTTGCTTAAAATACTTGTACTTACTTAGAGGCTGGAACACTGTTGTGATTGTTTGAGGGCAATTCTTTCTTTACAGTTGATTGAGGCCCAGAAGGCCTACAAGATAGCATTACATTAATCCCTGAATTGCCCTGAAACTTCCCTTGTACCCCACATTGAGTAGAGTCCAAATCAGATCCAGCCGCATGAAAAATCCAGTTTCCTTCACCACACATAGAATTAGTATCCGAAAAACCTCTTTTATTACCAGAAGCAACATTCTTCTGTGAAGAAGAGCATATTCCATCCTTTGAAGGAAGCAATGGAAAGAGAGGTTTCTCGTCAAGTTTCACTGTGGAACTCAGAGCAGAAAATTCAGGTTCTTGATCAGGCGACTGGGATTGGGGAAGACCAAGCCTCAACTCTGTAGCCTTTAAATTGAGATTGTTCCTGTTCCCTTCTGACAAGCTAGGAAATGTAGAGCTGTCAACTGAAGAACAATCTGATGAGAATCCCAGGTAGTTTCGTTCCTTTAATCCAGTGCTGTTTTGGGATAGACAGTCCATGGGAGGTGAAGAAGCTGTGGTGGAGATATTGCTTAGCCCTTCTGCCTCAGAACCCATCAGAGGTGGAGACATCATGCTCCAATACTATAAACTGCTTCAAATCGAAACATGATATGCCAATTTAGGAAGAAGGATGCTTGAAGATGGGTACAGATGATAAATAAGAAAATGCGTTGTTTAGCATGACAGAAAATGAATAACTAAATCTAAATCAATAGTTTATAAAAATGTTCATCACAGCAATTCAATCAGCTAGTTTGTTTTATCAATCAAGAGCAAAGAGAGCCCAGAAACAAGATGGAAAAAAATTTGAGGTAGATTATAAACTGAATTCGCAAATTTTTACCAAGTGTATGTTGTAGAATAGCTAAAGTTATGCAGAAACTAAATTAATACAGAATTAAAATCAAGTAAACTGAAGAAAAATACAAGTCTGCCTTCCAAAAGGAAAAGTTCAAGAAACCAGATTATAAGTTCCTGTAAATTTCTTTAAAAAAAAAAAAAGAAGATCAAGTCTAAATATCTTCCAGCACTACACGAGTTCGTGAGCTTTCCCTTTCTTTTCAGAAGAACCTTCAAGTAGACATAACCCTAAAATGGAGGTAAAAAAGTAAGACAATACAAAGCAGGTACTGAGGATTTCACACAGAAAAGCCACAGATGAAATCATGCTCAAGACTAGTTTTATAATCACAGAGATAAAGAAAAAAAAATCGAAGAGAAAGGAGAGAGAAAGAAGAAACTGTGGAAGTACCTGAGAAACACTTGCAGATCAGATGAAGAAATTGAAGAAGGAGAGATGATGGACAGTCTGCCTGAAGATATTTTCTCTTCTTGCATATATTTTAGAGAGAGAAATGCAGAAACAATATATATCTCTCTCTCTCTCTGTATTATTTCTTAGCCCAAAAACTCATCCAGCATTTTTTTTTTTAAATAAAAAATAAAACGTCAAAAAAAAAAAGGTAGGGGTAATAAGGGGAATGATAAAAATAGACAATAATGCTTAAACAAGAGGTTTTGTAAATTCATAATTTGGTTAATTACCGAATTAGATTTGATTATATTTTCATAAACTGGATACAATAATGTAAAAATTGCAATTAGGTGTGAGGAGAAGGGTAAATTAGTAATTAGCGTATGGAGGAAGGAGTAAGAAAAAGGAGCAGAGCATTAAATGGGAAGACTGAGGAGGGGGGGTGGAGGGGACAGAAGAAAACAAGGGGGGAGAAGTGATTGGGGCGGGCGGGGGGGACAAGAGAGCGGCATTTGAACTTGCTTTGCCGGTTTCTGACCACTACATCTCTAATCTATTACCAAACCCCCCCTCTCTCTCTCTTATTATATTAATTGGTCCTTGCAGACATCATTACCTTCTATTCTGGTCTTTGCATGCTCTGTATACTCATCATTTCTTTTTCTTTTTTTTTCTTTTTTTTTTTTTTACTTAAAAAGAGAAAAAATAAGGTAAAGAATTAGTAAAAATTAATTAACGGGAAAAGTAGTTTGCTTTATATTAATGCTGGGCTTTATAACGACAAAAAGGGACCCAAAGAGCTTAAGAAGCTTTTCAATACCACCTTTTGCCGGTGACTCTTTTTAAGCTGAGCCCAAAGCCCAAAGCTCATCAAGCCCACGGATTTTCGGCCCTTAGCGATGGATGCACACACGTGGACTATGACTGACTTAAATAGGATTTGGGTTGGGGTCCGAACATACAATGGCCGACGTGTACAGCAGCATATGAGGTAACAGGTCCGAGTTATGTATATGACAACGTACATGGGCTGAATCTCAAATGCAACCAAGTCTAAGCCTTATCCTTTAGCCCAATTCTATGAACATGTAAGTAATTATCAAAAGTTTATTATATAAGTGATAAATTGAAATATATTTAAAAGGTGTTTATAAATAAATAATAATAATAATAATAATAATAATAATAAAATATTTAAAATATATTATGATATATATTAAATTAATACATATTATTTTAATTTTTAAATAATAAGAAACACTTTATTTTTTATTATCAAATAAATATTCAGAATTATTTATTTAAGTTTGAATGCATAATTTGTATACACTCCAAACGGGTTGTTTACCTACGTAATGGGAAGGAAACAAATATGAGCCGCCATTTCCCTTCACAATTAAGATGGTCAATTTTAATGGGCACAGACCCACATGTCACATATTATGATATATCTCATGTTAATAAAGGAAAATAATAAAAATAATAATAATAATAATAATAATAATAATAATAATAATAATAATAATAATAATAATAATAATAATATAATTAATACTCCTCTACTAATAAATATAGAAAAAGAGTTAGGCGCCCACTACCAGAATAGTTGAATCATAGTTGCCCAAAATGCCTTCAGTTGCATTATACTGGTTAGAGATGAGCAACGGATAAGATCTGACTCATTTGATTATCGGATATTTATTGAATCAAATTGTGCCATTTTTAGATCAAGATCTGATCGGATACATTGCAGTTGAATAATTAAAAAAAAAAAAAAAAAAGAGTCAAAAGAGGAGTGAAACCTTGTGAAAGTAGAAAAAAAACATTCCACAATTTAAATCTTACACGGCATATCGCGGTAGAAAAGTACAAAATCTTGTAAGAAAACACTTGAAAATTTTCTTGTACACTACAAAAGTTCTAGCTCCAAGAAAAAGTGACAAACCCAAACCCTCAGTTAAAAGTATAGTGTAAGAAGTGTCGAGCTTTTACTGGTAGAAAGAATGGTTTTGCTTCCCCGCCTCCTTCCTTCCTCTTGTTTCTTTACTTCTCCTGCCTACCAAACAGGTGGGCTCCACCCATTCCGTACCAAGTGGTACCTTTACACGTACACCTTACGGGCCCACCCTATATCATTCTTTTCTTCTCCTCCTCTTTGTATATAAACTCGCACTTCCCAATTTTCATGCTACCATTTTTCCATTCCTTTCCGCCTATCTTGCGAACACATGAGAGAAGGAAGAGGAAGAAGAAGATCATCATCGACTGAAATAAATGAAGAGTCAGGATCTATCACCATCCCACGTGGACGAATCTAGACCGTCCTTAGGTTTCCCTCTCGGCACCGCCCTCCTCTTAATCATCATCTTCAGCCTCAGTGGAATATTCTCCTGCTGCTACCACTGGGAGAAGCTCCGCTCCCTCCGCCGCCGATCATTTGCCGATGATCGAGATCCTGAGGCTGATAGTGATATTGAGTCCTCTCCTACTAAATCTAAGCTCGCCCACACGGTAACAAATTCTCTTCATAAAAAAATTAGCAAAAACAAAATTTGAAAGTATTTAATTTATTTTAATTAATCTATTTATTTATTGAACAGCGGTTAAAGCAAAATCAAAGCCAGAGCTTGCCGGTGTTAATGCCGGGAGATGAGGTGCCCAAGTTTATAGCGATGCCGTGTCCACGTCAGCTTCCACGGCCTGAAAGGATTTTCGGGAAGGTGGAGAAGCCGCTGAAGCCGCCACGCATGCCAATTCCCTTGTATTTGTAAAATATAATGAATCATTTATTTTATTTTTTTTAAATTTCTTCTAGATCTCTCCTTTAAGCTTAAGCTAATCAAGTATGAAATCGTAATTAGGAGAAGAACAAGAGAGATATAAGATTTTCCATGCAGCAGATCATTAAATTAATGTTTTTGTATAGTTTCGAGCTTGTACTTAATTTTGTTCCCATGAATATATACTAGTCCTTTTTTTAACAAAAGTGAGACGAAGATACTACATTTCAGACGGAATTAATCTAATCTTTATATATATATATATATATATATATATATATTTTTTTTTTTTTTTTTTTTTTTTTTTTTTTTTTTTTTTTGCTGTCTCGCACTCTCCAGATGTTATATATATATTTATTTATATACTTTTCTTCACCATCATCATTTACGAAAATTTAATGTCGTTATAAGAATGTCTCGTCTGAAAATTTAATTTATTATATTTAATTTAAGAGCTTATCAAATAATTAAAGTATATTATTTTAAGGAAATATTTATTTTGATATCTTGGATTATAAATTCACATAAATTACCTTTTTAGGTTAATTATCAATAAATCTCGAAAAAATAGATGTTTTCAACCTTTGGTATCGCGATGGTTGAGCACTGGGTATAGACTAGTCGTTCGGAATTCCCTGAATTTGGTAATATATATATTATTTTTAATTAAAATATGTCATTTTTAAGATTAAACTATATAATTCTCATTTCATAATTACTATTAGAATTTGTCTCATGTCACTTAGGAAGAAAATCTATAATTGATTTATAAATCAAAAATTCCGTCTTCCTCTACGAAGCATTTTAGGATAAGAAATTATTTAATTCATTAATTTATCATGATATCATAGTTATACTCTAAAGGAATGTATCAACACTCCATTGACAAGTCTCTGTCATTCATTATATCACTTATTGAGCTTTTAAAATGACCAACCCACAAGTAATGGAGAGTATTAAAATTCACCTCACATCAATTATGAATAAAATTTCTAATTAATTTATGAAGTCATCTCACATCTACTTGTCATGGACATGTATTGAATTAGAAATTGCCAAGGTAAGTTACTAGGAAACCTTTTTGCTTAACATAAGAAACCTTAATAGAATAAGAAAAAAAAAAAAAAGAGAGAATAAGAAACCTAGCAAAGTATTTTGTAGAAACATTAGTAAAATGAGAATAAGAAACTTAGCAAACCCTTTGATTTATTCGAAAGTTGAAAGTATAATATATATTTATAAAAATTTATTGATATAACATGTAGTATTACTTTTAATAATATAATTAAGTTAATTAATAAAAAAATATAAATAATAATAATAAATAAATTATGTTATCCACTATCCAAATTGCTCAACCACCCTATCTAGCATGCATATCTTTATATTTTTTTAATGGTTCGATTAATATTAATTTTAAAAATTCGAATCGATACAAAATGACTTAACATCTTAATTAAGTTTATCAAAATTTAACACTCTTTCTAAGATGCAAACTTATAATATAAAAAAGTAAGAATCAAATATATTGCGCATAAAATGAACAATGAAAACTCTTTTAAACTTAATTTTTTTTTTATTATAATAACTTTTTAAGACTAATACTAGTTCAAAATTATTACCACGCAAAAGTAAAGTGAAAAAAGTGATAATGTTTCATGATGAGGGTTAAAACTTAACAATTTACATGGAGATATATCCTCGAAAAATTTGTGTGAAATGAAAGCAAAGCGATTGTCAAAAAGTTAGGCCAACCCTACAAGCTTTGCACCTTGCAAAGAGCATTATAGCAAAACGCAGATTGGGGGGGGGGGGGGGGGCATAGTCCAGCTATAAATGTTAAGTAGTGCTCTATCTTATCATCATATTCAATATTCAATATTCATATTCATATGGTTGAATGAATCATGATGCATATTTTGATAAGTACGTCAAACCTTTTCTTTCTTAACTAATTGGTTGGGTGTATCATGTAATTCTAATTCATATGTGCTTTTCTTCCTTTCAAAATGGCAAATAGCCTTTTCACTATTGCAGATGTATCGCATCACTTCACAGCTCACAGTTTTCCTTCATGTGAGAATAATAGGAAAGAGTGAGAATAATAGAAAAGAGTGGGATTTATAGTGGGATGTATCGCGTCGGGCATCTGTCGAGGGATGGAGGTCAGGCAGCCGCAACATTCTTCTTCTTTGTTTTAAGTTTTTATTATTATCAACGCTACCTCTTACACTCTCTCTTTCATATCTCGACTTAAATAACCCGGATCGAACCTCGGTTTTTCTTACCTAAAATACACACGAGTTAGAGAAATCCAATAATTTTTTTTTTCTTGTAATTCAATATGTTTTATTAGGTAATATGTTTTATTAGGTAAAACATAAAATTTATCAAAAGTTAAATAACGTGTGAAAGTTTACGTGAAAAATAATGATGCTCCACAAAGACCCATCTCTCTTTTCATTTTTTCTTTCCCTTTTATTTTTTGGGATGAGATATAGCTTTAGTTTCGAACATCCCACTCATTTGCATGTATGTAAAGACATTATTTCACTGTGTCCTGATTTTACCGTACAAAATTGTCCCGGCAATATGCCCCTTTTTTTTTTTTTTTTCAATTCAGAGAATTTATTAACAAATTTTTAGTGATGGATTATAAATTTAAAAAATAATAATTATAAATTTAAAATATTATATAAAAAATTTAAACCCGAATCAAACTCGATAAATTATGTCTACCTAATCACTTAAACCACCGGAAGGTTCCTTTGGCAATATGCTTTCTGCCTAATCACTTAAACCAACGGAAGGTTCCTTTGGCAATATGCTTTTGTTTCTCCCCGCCTCATCATCATGTCTTCCCACGTGCTAAAATTTGCTTTAAGTACTTCAACTTCGTACTCTCCCTCTTCCGTGCCAAAAGGGTACATTTTCATTTCACCCATTTTCTCTCAATTTTGACCATCCACTCTTTCTCTATACGACTATCACTACGCTGCTTACCCTGTGGATCATATTTTTTTAAAAAAATTATTATCAAACATTGTACAATTATGACTTTAATGTTACTTTCTCTTATAATTTTTTCAGCTAAAGAAATTTCATTGGATGCGAATTGCAAACATGGGAGCTAACTCAAATATAGAATTGCTACTTTGCTAGTGCGTTCTTAGTGGTCTTATCTCAACAAGTCTTGCTGACGTAGCACTCTCTCTCTCTCTCTATCTATCAAATTGCACATTCATCTCCAAGAATATTATACTCAAAAAATAAGAATTTCATACAGTGAACACGGTGTTTACTCGTAATGACTACCACTTTTTCTTTTTCTTTTTCTTTTTTTTTTTATCAAGGGAAAAAAAGAAAAAAAAAAAAAAAAGGTTATTTTCCATTAAAAAGAATCTCTCTTGGTCGGAAAAAATATCACCTTTAATTCAAATCTTACACATTAGTGATACAAGAGTTGAGTTATGATTGTCTTGGAAAAAATAGAATAATTCATTTTTTATATATATTAAAATTTTTTAAAGTAAGATTTTAATATTATGTAAAAATTTAAAATTTAAAATTTTATATTAAAATTAATTAATTAATAATTTAATTTATATATATATATATATTTTTTTTTTTTTCGATATCAAAATACCATTTAATTTAATAATATTTTATTTTAGATATAAAATATATTTTCGATAATATTTTAATTTAAAAAATCAGAATCTCAACTTAGAAATAAATACCATTTAACTTTTGTTTCTTTTTAACTGTTAAAACAACGGTCGATAGAGTGGGGTATAGAAAGCACAAAACACCGTTTCAAGTAGTTGGTAGGTATAATTATTAAATTGTAGTGGAAATCCTTAGAAGAAAAATTAGGTACAACTTATTACACGGGATCTTAAAAAGCAAAACACAGACCCATCACTTGTTCCTCCTCTCTTGATAAGTTACGTATTTGTCCTTCATTAGTAATTTCATGTTTGGATTATATGAGTGGGATGCTTTGCTTGATTAATTTAATTAACTTGTATCTTTTTTTCTCTCTCTAAGAGATTCTATATAACCTTAACTTTAATGTGTAATCTTGTCTTTAACCCATTTGATACTTTATTTGAAATAAACAATTAATTAATTGATTAAAAAAATGAGGTCCGATAATGATGATTATAGTGCTGTGATAATGAAGGTTAGAGGATCCAATCCTCTTATAAATCTCTTTCTTTTCTTCCTAATCCTTTAAGCTAAACTTAATTAAACTTAATCTCTTTCTGAAATGATGACTTCACTGCTCTTTTTATCACTTGCTTCTACTTCTCTTCTTTTTAACCGTTTATTTTCATTTACTTATTTAAAGCTAATAAAAAAAGAGAGAAAGATCTGAATTCAAAATAGTAAAAACTATCTTTAAAGAATCATTATCCTTATATAGCCGTTAAACTATATTACGGTTAAATTATACACTTATATATAACCGTGACGGAAATTTGAGACTACATTTATGATTTTGATAAGAGTTATCGAGTATTTTAAAAGTTTGTCATAACAGTAGAGCAGGAGTAGTATACTAGGCCGCTTACTTTCCACTTTATTAGCATTGGGTCGACCCAATAAGATTGGGCTTTTCCACCCGGACAACCACTCACATACCCAATAAAGAGTAAAAGGTAAAGCCCACCCATTTTTCCCTCTCAAATTTTTAAATGCCCCACCAACTATTCGTGGCGATGCCGCAAAGAAGAAACTCCATTAACAACACCGTTCAACATTCAGTTCTCTCCGACGATCTTCTAGATTCACAACTCCAAGAGAGAAATCGGAACCAGTACGAAGTTTCACAACACGAAGATCGCCTAGATTCATCCGGAAGAACGACGACTCTTCAGGTTCCGATGATCCGAGAGAGAAACCGGAATCAGTCCAACTTTTAACTACACGAAGATCTCCTAGATTCGTCAGGAAGAGCGATGACCCTTCAAGTTCCGATGATCCGAGGTCCGACCCGTTCCAGGAAAAAGGTTCGAAGAAGAAATCGAGTAGATCCATTATTGCGTCGAGAAATTTGCCGAGGTCGGATAATCAGACGGAGGAGTTTCGGAATCTCCGGCGGTCTCCGAGGTTTTCTATTGGGCAGAAGGTTGAAGACGACGATGAACTGTCGAAGAAATCAACCAACATCGTGTCCTGCAATCGGAGAAGATCTTCCAGATTTAGAGAGAAAAGCGTTCTCGATGAGGGTAGAGAGAAGAAGTCTAGTGTATGTGAAGAGGAGGGAAAAGATGATTTATTAGATATTAAGGAAGAAGCTAAATTGATCGTCCTAAACTCAAGTGAGAAAGACAAGAGGACGCGACAGAGTAAGAGAAATCGAGAAGAGGAGGAGGTGGAGGATAAATAAATTGGGGTTGGACAACAAGAGTGGACTGAAGAACAAGAAGCTGTATTGCAGATTGCTTACCTCGCTGCTAAGCCTACTCCTCATTTCTGGAAGAAGGTTTCCAAAATGGTATCTTTCTTGCCCTTCTTCTTAGTTGATTCTCAATACCTAGAAATCTAGATTCTTGAATCTGGAAGCCAGATTCCAGCTGGGTTGACAATTATTAATTCTTGGTATCAATTTAAATATCAGATTTGAAGATCATAGTCACATTATTAAGACCGGTTTGCCTTCGGTTTTTAGATTATGACTATGATTTAAATAGATATCATATTTATTTAAAAGTTTGAAAATTTAGTGAAGTAATTTCAAACGAGGTTTTTGAATCCTCAGTAATGTTGTGAAAGTTGTCTTGAAATAAATAACAGGTTCTGGGAAAATTGGCACAAGAATGCTTTGACAAAGTCCACTCTGATCAGTCAACTCCCCCTCAGCCTCAACCTCGATCAAGGGCAAAGAAACCAACCTTAGCCTCCTCTTCGCCGTCCTCCTCATTATCCCCTCTTCAATTCCTTTCCCTTTTCGGGAAAACCAAATCAAAGTCTAAGAATAAGAAACAACCTCATCTCGCCCCAAAAGTTGTCCGGCATTTACTACAAAAAAATTCCCAACTGGCCCGGGATTATTCCCATGACGATCTGTTCCTATTACTCGAACATAGACAACTCTTCTAGTCCTATGAATTTTTCAGACAAGAAGCAAGGATTGCTTCTTAAATGCGACAAGACAAGATCTCGTTCTGGTGGTTCTAAGAAATCCATATCGAGATTCGGACGGTTAGTCACAGACGTTAATCTTGCTAGTCCTCCTGTATTGAAACCAGTCAAGAACATGGTTTTACATGATAAGTATATCGACCACTTACATTGCAGGGAAGCTAGGAGAAAAGCAGCGTCAGAGAGAAAAGTAAGGCCGGCCATTGATTTGATAAAAGGTGGGAAGGAGGATATGGTTAGAGCGGCGAAAAATGCTTTGATTTCTGATGCGAGAGAAGCTATAAGTTTCAAATCTTACAGCATAATGTGTTGGACTATTTTATGTCTGGTAAATAGACCATGATGATGGGGATGATTTTGAAAATGATTTGGAAACCGGTTAGATTCCTTTTTGGTGTTATGTCGTTCGATTCGGTTGGAATTAGTTGAGATGGGTAGAAATGGAACAGAAATTGTAATTGAAGTTAGTGTTGTCCGTTCTGTGATTGATCATACGTTTGCTAGATACAATTTTATGCGATTATGAATGTGATAAATCTGGTTACCGGGTGAAAGAATTTTACGAACATTTAGAACAGAACATAAAGTGAGCAATGAAAAATTAAATCTTATGATCAATGTCACAATCTTCATAAAAGGTGCAAAAATTATTATTATAACTTTGAAATCTCGATTTATTTGTCATTTCATTGATCCCTTCTCTTATAAACATTTGCCTCCATATCCTGCACTTCTGAATAGTTCCTGCTTTATATCTTCTGAACTCACCACTGCCTTCTGTGAAGCTCCCTAATCATTCATACAATCACATTAATGAAAAACAAAAGTAATAATTAAAAAGAATGAAAAAATTTATCAAGACCAAATGAAGAAAATGATACAAACCTCAGAGCAAGAAAGTTGCACAGAGAAATCATTGAAGCAACTAATAACACCTTGTTGAATCTCAAGGCCTAGAGCTTCAAGTGTGCTCACTGTAGATAACAGCAACCCCGGCCTTGTTCCGCAGCTTATCTCTATCCTCGTTTCCATCTCTCTCTTCGCCACATCGAACTGTAATATATTCTCATATATCATAAAGATTATAAAAAAAAAAGAAAAAAGAGAAAAAACCCGAAAAACCGTACCTTAGGGGAAGTTCTTACAATCACTTCACTGGGTTTTGAATCTTTGGAAGACCCCATGAAGCTGCTTATAATTTGATTTTGACCCTTATCATCACTTAACAGTTCCTTCTCTTTCAAGTTTTCAATTCTCTCTAGAAGTTCTTTCATGTACTCTATCGTATCTCCAAGTATAGAAGTTCTATCCATCTACATTAAGTAATTTGTTTCCCATGAAAACTAAATCAAGTGCTTAAATAATGTATATCAAACTTTCAGTTCATCTTATTCCTAATACGAGGACTAATAATAGTGATTGAAACGATCATGATCACCTTGCTTATCTTGGGGACTATCGATCGGAGCATCGAGAGACGATCATTCAACCGCTTTCTCCGTCTTCTTTCTGCCATTAAATTCTTAGAAGGTTGATCTTGAAGCTTCTTACTCTTGCTCTTGATCTTGATCTTTTGATCACCACATGAACCCATTTCAAAAGTACCTGCAGCCTGTTCCATATGATCATCACCACCACCACCAGCTTGTTCCATATGATGATCACTATTACCAAGAAAATGACCAATATGACCTTGATCATGATCTGAACAATTAGGGTTAGGATGTATGTCATGAACATGATGATCTTGGGATAAAAATGAAGGGCCATCAACATTGCTTGTGGTGTACGAAGGATCGAGCGGAGGCACCGTACTCAATCCTTGAACAAAAGTGAACGCTTGGTCTTGAATTTGATCCAAGTCCGTAAACGGGCTAGGGATTAATCCGGTAAATGGAGGATTGATCCAAGAGTTTTCATCAAAGTTATTATAGATCAAGTTCCACCCATTAGAGAAGAACTCAGTGATAAGTTCATTAGTGGAGTGGTACGAGCTATTACTATGATTAGTATTCCAACCTGGATGATGATCTCTTCTCGAGCCCTGCAGTAGTAGCAGTTCCTCTAAGAACTCATGTTGATCTGTTAGCTCCATCCTAACAAAATGTTTTTCAGTTTGTGGTTCAGAAATGGAAGGTGTCAAGTATAAAAAAGTTGCACCAATTAGGTTCAAGGACTATATATATATATACTACATACACATACTAATGAGCAGATTCAGCAATAGTGAAATTAAAATTTTAATATATGTTTAGATTTTAAAATGATATAACGTATTTATTTAAGATAAATTAACCGACAAAAATTTATACTTTTTACGTCAATCCAAAATACAGAAAAAATAAATAAATTATTGATACCAAACAAACAAACAAAGTCCAGGTTGAAGGAATATAATAATTAAGGAAATATTATGATGAGATTAGGGTAAATAAGTTTAAATGAAAATGAAATTATTAAATCATATATATATAATGATATATATAGAACCTAGTGCCAGCCTATGAGATGGAAAAGGGAATCTGCTTTTTTGCTTGCGCTCTCTCTGGGCTGGTGAATTCATGTCGTTTTCAGTGGAATTATTCAACAGGGACAAAATTTATATTTTTTTTAATGCCAGAAAATCCTGTAAAGGTTTGACCCACAAATCTGTCCGAACCGAAAAGGAATGGATTTAGATTGGGAAGTGTCGGGCCTTTTTCTTCTACTAGGCAGCTACGTGTCGTAACTTGTTCTGATGTTAGTTGTGAATGAACAATAATCTAATGCGAGCATCCCTTAAAAGCCTAAGCTCTCTGTCCGATATAGATATAGATATAGATATTATAATATGATTGATACAAAGAAGAGGACCCATTGCATTGACCCATTGCATCCCTTATTCAATCGTTTCCAATAGAGTTGAATAGTTTTGTTTTTTTTCTTCTTCTTCTTCGTAGGATGACGAAGAATGGAAATATGAAAGGAAAGAAAAGTCTTATTTGTATTCGAAATTCACTTGAATGTATATAGGATATCATAATAATTAACGAGAGAAAAAAATTAAAATATTTTATTTCATTATGAGCGTCCAAAACCCTATAAAACATATTATTTAAAGTAATAAAAAATAAAAATCCTAATTTGGTCAAATTAAAAAAAATTATAAAAATATCACTAAAGGTGTAGTATATAAAAAAAAGAGAAGGAAATAATGAGAATTAAATTAGTACAACTATTTTAAAAAGAAATTATGGATTATTTATATGCTAATTTTAATATATCCCTCAAGTTGGAGCATGTAGATTGGTAATACCCAACTTGCTGAAAAAAGTGTGAACGAGGTCATTGTCGAGAGCTTTGGTGAAAATGTCGGCTAACTGATGAGCCGATGGAACATGAGAGGTGGTGAGGAGTTCAGCTCTAAATTTTTTGCGAACAAGGTGGCAATCGATTTCAATGTGTTTTACACGTTCATGGAAAATGAGATTTTAAGCAATGTGGAGCGCGGATTGAATATCACAAAGAAGAGTCATAGGTGTCAGACGGGAAACACTGAGATCAAGGAGGAGTTGTTTAAGCTAGGTGAGCTCACAAGTAGAACGGTCATAGTGCGATATTTGGTTTCAGCGGATGAACGAGCAACTGTGGATTATTTTTTTTTTCTCTTAAAAAAATCGGTAGTCGATCGGCGGGTACTAGGACAACTGGCCCAATCAAAGACAGTGTAGGCAATGATATGTAAATTATTGGAAGAAGGGAAAAAAACCCCTTAACTAGTAGTACCTTTGAGATATTAAAGAACACGAATGGCAGCATCGAGGTGTGGTGTGCGAGGAGCATGCATGAATTGACTGAGAATATTGACGGAGAAGATGATGTATGGATGAGTGATAGTGAGGTAGATGAGGCGACCAACAAGATGACGGTAGTGGCTTGGCTCAGAGAGAAGATCACTATCGGTATAATTGAGCTTCAGATTCTGTTCCATAGGAAAAGAGACTGGACGAGAGCTTAGATGACCACTATGAGAGAGAATGTCAAGTAGGGGAATGAGCCACTTCAAGGCCGAGGAAATAGTTAAGAGGGTCTAAGTCCTTTGTCTTGAAGTGACGCGTTAAATGATTTTGAAGAAATTGATTTAGGGAAGGTGAGTGCCTATAACCAAAATGTCATCCACATAAACGAGGACAATAGTGAACGAAGAGCTAGCGGTGAGAGTGAAAAGAGAGTGATCCGTTTGCGATTGAGTGAAACCTGTACTAAGAAGAATAAATGTTAGTTTAAAAAAATCAGTTACAAGAGGCTTATTTGAGGCCGTAAAGGGATTTATGGAGGCAAAAAATTAGGGTATCACCGGCGGAGCAATAATCAGAGGGAGGCTGCCCATTATTAGTCCAAATAGTTTTGATGGTAGTAAAAAATTAAATATGGATGAGTGCAACAAAAATCATCATATAACATATGGTTTTAGATTTAAAACGTAACAAATAAACCTAAATACATCGAGAAAAGTCATCAACAATAGTAAGAAAATAATGTTTACCGGTCAATGAAGCAGAGTTATATCCACCCCAGATATCACAAAAAATTATATGGAAAAGAAACATGTTTTTATTAGGAATATTTAAAAAAGGGAGACGAGTCTGCTTCGAACGAGCATAAATAACACAATCAGATAACTGTTTAGAAATATTAATAACATTATGAATTGAAATTTGATAAAGGTGACCTAAACAAAGATACCATAAGTTTGAATTTTTGGAGTAGCAGACCGAAAAAGCAGCATAAAGTTTTGATGGGCTAGGTTCGAAGACATCTAGCCCATTGCGCATTTCACCCGCTCCAATAAGCCTATTTGATGTTGGGTCCTGAAAAAAACATTGAGTAGGGGAGTAAAAAAACAAAACATTAAGGTTGTTGGGTTAATAAGGATATAGATAATAAATTAAAATGAAAAGAGAAGGTGAAAAAGACATTTTATAGAATTAAAGTGGGGGAAAGGGAAATTTTCCCAATCTCTTGCATAGGTAAGATAGAATCCATGGAAAAAGAGAGAGAGAGAGGGGCTAAGGGAGGTGTCGTGGGTGGGAGAAGGAAGCGCGGTGACAACAAACATGGTGTGACGCGCCATAATCAATGATCTAGGCAGCCGACATAAGAGATTTATACGAGGGGAAGACATTACCCACGAAGTTAATGGTGGAGTTCCAATCAGAAGTAGGGTTCCAACGAATCGCCAGCACCAGTCACGGGTATGACATTTTTTCCCGCATTCGCTATATTTGAAACTGTTTATATGTGATGGGGGCTTGTGAAAAACCATGGCCGTGACATCTGTAGGAAGGGAAAGAAGGTGGAGGAGTCGTTGCTTTTCTTCTTCATAGAGAATGAAAATTTTTTTGTTGATTGTGGGAAGTGGTTCAGTAGTTAGAATTTGGCTCCGTAAGACAGAATAAGAGTCGTTCAAACATATGAGAAATTGATAGACTTGTTCGTCGGATTCTCACAGTTGGTAGGTGGCAAGATCCATGACAGGTTAGAGGGATGCAAGTTCCAACCATAGTTATTTTAGGCGGCCATAATAGTCGGGAATGATTAGGTGTAGTTGGTGGGAGGGGCTAGATCACGTTTAATGTGAAAAATACGTACTCAGTTTCCATGCCTAAATCTAGATGGCAGGTCGCTCCATAGGGCAAATGGGGTATTGTGAAAATTCAGGGTACTGGCCAAGTTGGGTTCTATGGCGTTTAGGAGCCAAGTGAACACCATATCCTTAGTCTAGTCTCATTGCTTGCAGTTAGGGTAACTTTTATCAGGGAGAGAGAGGGATCCATCCACAAAACACAATTTGTTTTTTGCATTCAAAGCTCGAGTGATTGCTCATAACCATTGGAAAAAATTCTCGCCATTAAGTTGTTTGGAAACCAGCATTAGGTTTGTAGAATCAGAAGGGTAGAGATAGTAAGGAGAGGTATGAGGTTTGGGAGATTCGGTAGACATTTTAGGAGGGGGGAGGAGATTCAAGGTAGGCATATAATTGTCTAGACTCTGATATCATATAAAATATAGAATATGTAAAATTCGTGTATATTTTTATTAATTTGGGATTTCTATTTATAATACAAATGTTGTAGCATATAAGGAAAAAAACAAGAAAATAATGAGAATTGAATTAATACAACTATATAAAGAAAGAAAATTAGGGGCTAATTATGTGCTAATTTAATATCGAAAGTTTGCATCCGACTAAAAGATGCCCACCAAAATGATAGAAAACTAAAAACATTTTTGGAAAGTACTCTCCTTATATAAATATGACTAAGGGTCTGTATCCGCCGGGTAGCTTAGATCTAGATGATTTCATTAATCAACCTAAACATGACAATTTTTTTTAATTTTCACTCACGGGCAATCCAAATTAGAAATCCAACTAAAATTTCGGATCAAATTATGTATAAATTGAAGGGTGATTGATTTTTTCTTAAAAAAAAAAAACATAACTTGATGATCAATAATATTATACGTATCATTGTCTCGAGGCAGAAAGCTCTAACATAGCTAGAAAAGGGTAAAGATTTGGCTTTAAGCATATTTATATATATATATATATATATATATTTGGCCCAGAAAAAAATAAAGAATGTAAAAGCTCGGGCAAACACACAATTTGACCATTCCGATCCCTCCCCCACTAACTCCCAAAAACATGCAAAGTTAATAGAATGTAAAAGCTCGGGGAAACACAGTGTAGCACATGCCAAGAGGAATAATTGTTACATTGTCTGATAGAACATACCGACTGATTAACCTAATTAATCGCAATTAGAGATTAATCAATAAACTAATTTAAGAAATGAGATGGAAGTAAGTGGGTGGAGGAGAGGAAAGGAGATGGGCCTCGATAAGAAGACGTTATTGGCCGGGACTTGCAGGCAAATTCTAGAGTAGCAAAAACGTGATATAAATAATAATCAGAGGCTGCATGCTTTATCGACTATATATATATATATATATAATCAATGTCTGGTTTAACTTGTATTATTCATTGGTTGTACGTACGACATTATAATAACATTGCGTAGAGGAAGTACTACCTAGTTGCTGTCGCTATTGCTGTCCTAGGCAAGATTGTTAATTTTAATTATTCTGAGTAAATTTACTTTTTAATCTGTTTAATTATTTCTAACATTAATCATAGTTTATAATAATATTTATAAAAATATACTAAATTTAAAATACTTATAACTATTAATACCCACTAATCACTTATTTAAAACAACAGGTTTAATGTAAATTAGGAACAAGTACAATCATATTAATGATAAATCAAAGCCTTAATTCCTCCCAATAAAATATCATAGCATGAAAAAAGTGGATGTAATTAGTATATCGGATGCGCACACTTCCCAAGAGCCATGTCTCATGACACTGACCCAGCAGCAGGCACCCGACTAATCTAGAGAGACCACGTGAATGTTTCTTTTTCAACCATATAGATGATATAGGTTAGCTGTTTAAATGCATTATTATTAAGATAATTGTTTTATCGTGATATTAAGGTACAATTTCATCTCATCTCTGAAAATTTGAAAATTAAATATATAATTAAGATTAATTAATTAATTTTATTAATATATAATTGAAATTGACTTGTTTATTATAGATAATTTTATTATATTATTATTTTTATTATTAAATCAAACAAAACTACAGATTTTCCATTGGTTGTCGGTAGGAGAAGATGGAGGTAGTACCTGGGCTGGAATAATGTCTTCAGATGGGCCTACCCATACAGTAAGAGGCCCATTTAAGCCCGGTTGAGTTCATATTTATACCCCATATTCTTGCCGGGCTAGAATATCTTTATCTGGGCCTACCCATACAGTAATAGGCCCATTTGAGCCCAGTATTTATGCCGCGGTGAAATACGAATCCCGTTATCAGCTGCAACAGAAAATTCCAACTACCTACCTCCGGCTTTAGAGCTTTACCTCTATGTCTCATCCATGGCGGTTCATCTTCATCTTCACCTTCTTCTTCTTCCCTTAATTCCTGAAATCCTGTTATTCTCCTTCCTCCACTCCATTCTAACGTTCTCTATGCCCATGCAAGCTGCCTGACCATAACTCACACTCCTTCTGCAACACCTCACTCTCGCTCAAAACCAGCGCTCAATCCCTAATCTCTCTTCTCACTCTCGAAGAGAAAAATCCAGCAGCTCTCAAACAACGCCTCGAGCATTCCGCGACTCGGAATCCCCGCCAACGAGTGGTGGTCCGAGTCTCTACACGGCATCGCCACTAATGGGCCAGGCGTCTCCTTCACCGGCGCCGTTTCCTCCGCCACGAGATTCCCTCAAGTCCTCCTCACTGCGGCAGCGTTTGAAAGGTCTCTCTGGTACTCCATTGGATCTGCGATCGCTGTGGAAGCTAGAGCAATGTACAACGTCGGTCAAGCAGGGTTGACTTTTGGGGCGCCGAATGTTTAACATATTTAGGGATCTCAGATGGGGAAGAGGACAAGAAACGCCCGGAGAGGATCCGGTGGTGGCTTCTGTTTCTGCTATTGAGTTCGTTAGGGGTTTTCAGAGAGGAAATTTCGGGAAAATTGATAAAATTGGGGATCGATTTGCAGGCAAAAGATCGTTAAAAGGAGATCATAATGAAGATGATGATGGGGAAGGTTTAATCGTTTCTGCTTGTTTCAAGCATTTCACTGCTTATGACTTGGAGAACTGGAAGACTTTCAGTACGTATAGCTTCAATTCTGTGGTAAGATTTTCTCATATGCTTTTTTAGCTCAAATTCGGACCTAAACCTAATTGTCTGGTATTATTATACGAACTTGATATTACATTACAGATCTAAGATATAAAATTAGCTGAGTCCACATTTTGTTCATAAGGTTACGGAGCAAGATTTATAGGATACATATCAGCCTCCATTTCGTAGTTGTATCGAACAAGGTAAAGCTAGCTGCTTGATGCGTTCTTACAATGAGATAAATGGCATTCCGGCTTGTTCCTTTCAGCTCACTTTTACGTGTATGATGTGACTGATGTTCGTATATCTAAAAATTCAAAATTGATCTTGGTACGAAGTTAAATATCAGGTACATTACCTCGGATTGTGATGCTGTAGCTACGGTTCAAGAATATAAGCATTACGCAAAGACCCCTGAAGATGCCATAGCAGATGTTCTGAAAGCAGGTGATTGATTATACCAGTGCAATTTCTTTTAAAAGGATTGCTTTTGAACCTCTAGAATCTAAGGTTCTAAGAAAGATGAAGGTCGTGCATGGGTTAAAGAGACGTTGGGAGTTCCTTCTCTCATAGGTCAACTTGATTAGGTTAAGTTCAGCCTTATTTATATAGTCCAACCCTTAGATGTTATACCTTTTCATATACTGCCCAATTGAATATTTCGATAAATTCCAACACAAATTCTCTTTTTGCCTCTACTTTGACTGTGTTGAGGCTGATGAAAGGAAGCTTAGCTTTCATGACTCCTAAAAAGTGAGCTATGAATAATGATTTTAATTCAAAGAAAGGATCTATCGACCCTGGGGTCAACCCCTTATACCAGTACATTGCTGATCATACGAAAGTGATATGGAAGGCTTGGCAGACTACTGCCTCAAAAATCACACTCAATCGTCGTACTGTGAGATTTGGGGGCCTTTAAATTTCTTCATGATCTGAGCCTCCAAGATTCTTTTGGTAAAATGACTTTTTGTGTCAATGCAAGAGGGTGTGATTTCTATATTTGGTATCGTAGTCAGCTCTAGAATTCTCTTCTCTAGCGTGGCTTCATTGGCTTTAGCTCTTTCAAGCTCTTCCTTGAGCCTCTCCTTTGTGGTCATGTCTCTGAGCTCGTTGCCAGCAGAGCTAGCCCCTTCGTCTCTTTGCTTATTTATCGCCGACACTTTGAATTTTAGAGTATAAGTCATTCTGAATTCCACTCATATATGGCTTAAGAAGTATCCGAGGTGATACTGCTTGACCCTCTCAACAATACCAAAGATGCGGCTATATCCCGAGCTCCGTTGTCTCCTTTTTGGTCTCTGGCTGATATTGGAGGAATGTTTTGGAGCTATCCCCTAACTTCTCCCGGTTGAAGTTGGTTGTTGGTGTTGTATCTATTGTGTTCCTTAGTTTTTTGCCCCTTGGAATTGATTAGGTTAAGCTTTTGTCATTTTCACAGACAACAAAATTTTGTATTCGAGCTTCAACAATATGTCGGTCCAAGAGCATTGATCTTCGGTTACTTGGCAATTAATGTCTCTTACTTTTATCATTAATCGCGTAATATTTTAATATCTAAACAGTTCCTCCGAACCTTTGTGACATCTTAACGTCCGACCTTACAGGATCCACATATTTTAATAAGGTCAAAACTCTAATCATAATAATTATCAATTATACTTTGAGATTGGGACCTCCAACCTCCATAGATCAAGTCTCACCCAACCTTATAAAGTCACTTCATGAATCATGATCTAACATATATAATGGTGACAATGAGATTTAATTTAATACGTAATTCTTTTTTCTATTTTTCAAATTTTCAATTGAATATGTATCTTATCTTTGGTCGGTAAAAGAAAAGCCTTTGTTCTCTCTACAAATTGTTAAACAATCAGAGGTTCTTGGTTATAGACACGCAGGCAATAGATTTAAGGCACAAAAATATAACCCTTTTTTTTTTTTTTTTTTTTTTTTTTTAATGTTTAAAAGGAATCATATTCTGTCACAAAAAGAAGTTCAACCAACTATCACTAGTTTGATAAAAGTCTTCACTTACATACCCATCTCTTTTTCATTCCTACGATTTTTATAAAATTTATAGCGGAAGATAGTTTACTTATTAATTAAATAAATAATTTGGATGATTATTAATTTATCATTCTATTCAAATTTTATTTAATTTTGATTTATATATTATTTTCTTAATTATAATAAATTAATATACTTTTAATATTATTTTATTATATATTATATTAAAATTATATACGAAAAATCTATCCACGTAAATACAGTCTACTGACAAAATTCTCTGCATTATTATTATTCATTCCAAGTGCAAAGGTATATATTTTGTTCTCGCAAAAATATAGTGGAGTTGGTTTTTTCTTTGGGTTCTGGCGGCCGTTCACATAATACTATAAATTTACCTACTCTTTTTTTTGATGCTTAAAGTGATCAGAGGACAATAAGGTGTGATCAAAGCTTTTAATTTTAATTTTTATTTTTCTTGCGAAAAAAGAGATTCTAAGAGTATGTCACGCAGCTGATTCATCTTATCTTATACATCGCATTAAAAAATAATTATCATACAAAATAGTTACATGAGCCTTAAATGAAATCTACATACAATCGCTAGGAATTTTCAATTGTGATTGCGTGCCCTATATCTCCCAAAATAAGTACATGATCACCAAAGGTATAATCCTATTACCATCTCGATCGACAACACTAAGATGTTTTACAGGTTGATATTCATTTCAATAGATTTCCGAGATATCATAGCCACACGATCGAATCCGATCAGCTGTTTTCCGGGACTTCCCTTAAAACCTTCCGGAAACATAAAGGTCGGACCTTATAAGGTTGGGTGAGACTTGATCCATAAAGGGCTAGTTGTTAGATCACGATTCATGTGCTGACCTTATAAGGTTGGGTGAGACTTGATCCATAAAGGTCGGAAGTCCCAATCTCAAAACATAATTGATAATTATCAAAGTTAGAGTTCTAACCATAGCAAAACATGTTGACCTTGTAAGATTGGATGTTAAGATGCCATAAAAGATCAGATGAAGTATTAGTCATTAAAACGTTACGATTACTAATCAGGGTAAAAAATATTATTGACAAATATAATCGAAAATCAATTCTTTTAAAGAGTTCTTAATTAGCAATTAATAAGCATAAATGCTCGTCGTTAATATAAAAAATATAAATATGCCTGAGAGATAAAGATAAGACATATATTCACATTCTTATTATAAATTTCTAAATAATATTTACTCTCTCAAAATTTAATTTAATTATTAAAATGATACCGTCTAAAAACCACCAATAATATTATTTTTACCTTGCAATAATTAATTGGACCAGCATAACATTAAAATTCGAACACAGAATTTATCAACAATGTCCATACATGTTTAAAAAAATAATAATAATAATAAAAAATAAAAAATAAAAATAAAAATAAAAATATATATCACCTGGGTTACCTGCTTATTTAGCTGTCCAGGGCCCACAGTTGTTTTTCTTTTGTAACAGAGAAAGTAAAGAAGGAAGGTTCGCTGATGCAAGTATCATGCATACAGATTTTAGACTGCAGTAGTTGTTTCTTTGTTGGAATATAAGAACCTAACAGATCTGGGTTTTCCCTTTTACTCTTCCTATCAAAACTCATCAATCTCATATCCTTCTTCTCCTCCTTCTTTCTCTCTCTAATTATTAGCAGCAAATTAAGAAGAAGATGAGCGACCCAAAGTATGCATACCCCTATCCTGCACCCCAAGGTAAGGTTATCACTCTCTCCTTCCTATGCCTCTGGGTTTCAAAAATCTTCATTCCTTAAAAAGAAAAAAAGAAAAAAAGAAAAAAAGAAAAAAAGAAAAAAAGAAAAAAAGAAAAAAAGAAAAAAAGAAAAAAAGAAAAAAAGAAAAAAAATGCTGTTTGCTTACTTTCTGGGTCTAATTAATTTGGAAATAATCAGGGTATTATCAAGGGCCTCCGGTTATGGCACCTCCACAATATCAATATGCTCCTCCTCCTCCCAGGAAGGAAACTGGTTTCCTTGAAGGATGGTATATATATATATATATATATATATAATGTATTTGCATGCAAAATAATTATGTTATATAATTAATAATTATAAGTTAATTTAATTTAGTTTTCAGTCCCTGATTTATGTTAATTTTGCAGTCTGGCGGCTCTGTGTTGCTGCTTTCTTATTGATGAGTGCTGCTGTGACCCTTCCATCATCTGCCTTTGGTAAATGGTAATTTATATTTGTATTTTATAAACTTCATATATCAAACATTATCAACTATATAATATACGATATATACTCAATCTATGAACTATAGTATTATTAGTTTCTGTGAAATTACTAATTATTGTTTGGTTATATGAAACTCTATTGTCTTCCAAATTTACACTTTCTTGATTTTTGCCGTTTTCCGGGTTGTTCATAAATGTCTAAATTTGTGGGCCCAATTGACGGTACCCTTTTTCTGAAGTTGCCTCCGGGTAAACTCCAGCTCATCTGCATTTCCAGCTTTCAACTCTTGGACTCAATGAACACTAAGCCCACATATAACATTGTGTTTGGGCCATACATTTTTTTTTTCATTAAAGAGATTAAGAATTTAGGATAAATAATGCGACCCGTGACATGTTAACACATTAGAGACAAAGTGGTAGTGGTAGTGGTAGGGCTAGAAACACATTACATGTTATCTTGATGAGTTCAGATATGGGACCCTCTCCAACCTCCATGCCATGTAGCTACTAGCATGACGTGTAATATGTTCCTAGATCCCACCACTACCACGTCATTCATTCGAACGAGTTCAAATACGTAGGGACCCACTCCAAGCTCCTTACTATATAGCTACTAGCATGACTTGTAATATGTTCACAGGCGGGCTGTTCAAATAGTGGATAGAGACAACTTTTTAAATTACTTCTGTATTAAGTTTTTTTATATAACGTATAAATTTATATTTTAAATTTATTTAATAATATCATAGATTTAATTATTTTTTTAAAATTTATAATTTATAGTCGAACATGTACGATTAGATCAATTCTAACCTCCCTACTATATAGCTACTAGCATGACATGTGACGTGTAACTTGTTCCTAGGCCCCACCACTCCAACCTCCATACTATATAAACACATCCTATTTCATTTACATATTCTATCTACATTTAAATCACTACTTCAATTGCTGACTAAACTCGACGTGTCGCTTTGCTCCTACGACATGCCGTTCGAGTTATATATCTCATGGTCATGGGGGCGCTAACTCAGCAAGCCAGATTGCGAAGCCCATTCTTTTCTTCACACGTCAGCCTAAAAACTATTTTTCGGAGCTGACCTGGTGAAATTTCCAGCAAGGATTTTTGGCGGGAGAAGATTCCCTCCTTTTTCTAGCCACTCGCCCCTCCCCAAAAACAAATTAATTGCTAAACTATGATTTTCCCGGGTTAATCTTCCGCTGGAATCGTAGGTCCCACAGTTCCACGTATTACTCTTAAGTTTTTAAATTCCTCTCCGGCCTTCCTTAAAAATGACGGATGTCCAAGATTTCATGCGTGTCAAATAAAAACGATCTGGGCCACTGGTGACAGATGGCAAGAGAAGTAGATCGGGCAGAAGGGAAACGGGATCTGAACTGTTAGATACCTAATCCAACGGATGAAAAATCTGCCCTAGACGTGTCCGGGCAGATCTAGACTTCCTTAAGAAGAGGTGGTTGCACTCCATTTGTTCTTCATTCCAGTGAGGAGGGTTTCATTTCTTTTCCGTTACTTTTCCGACCTTACTTTGCTGTCCGGCAGGTTATGATTTCCCGCTTACTCCGGTTTAGGAGTATCTTGCCGGAGAGTTGGTCGGGACCAGATCGGAAATGGCGTCGGCTCTGTTAGCCAGTCGAAATGAACCGGCGTGGGGTGAAGGGAAGGTTCATATGAGGAATTACGGTAACAACGTGATCAGTAGTAGTACCACCTCTAATAATCCATTTCTGAAGCTAAACCCTAATGCGTACTCATCATCAAGCCATAATGCCGGCTGGAAAAGCAGCCATGAGAATCAGCGTCTAAGCACTGTCCATTTCAGGAAGAGTGAAGGTAAAACGCCGGTTAGGACAGCATTTGATCCACCGGTTCGGAAATTGCAGAAAGCCAGTGAGGTGAAGAAAGAGCAGTCTGATGGAGGTTATGTGACCTTCAATCTTAGGGCCCATTCGAGAGGGGAGTTGAAGGAGCTGAAGCAACGCTTGACATCGGAGCTTGAACAGGTCCGTAGGTTGAGAAACCGGATCGTGTTAAACGATTTCGGATCAATGTGCAGATTTCCTGTTTCTCAGTACTCAGAAATCCGGCCTCAAGTGAAAGAGAAAACGACGCCTGTAACAGCAAGCGAGTTCTATGCGGTCGCTTCTGAGCTTGAAAATGCAAAAAAGACCAAGAAGAAAAAGAATGAAACGGAGGATCCGATCGTAAACAAGAAAGGCTCTGGAATTAAACGGAAAAATCACTTCGAGTCAGTTAAGCATCCAAAGAAGCCCGCCGTTGATCCAACGGCTGAAAGAACAGTAAGCACAATGATGAAAAGATGCGGTGTGATCTTGACGAAATTGATGACGCATAAACACGGCTGGGTTTTCAATAAACCTGTAGATGTGGTCGGACTAAAGCTCCACAATTACCACCTGATCGTTTCTAAACCTATGGATCTAGGCACAGTGAAGTCGAATCTTGAAAAGCATCTCTACAGTTCGCCCATGGATTTCGCTTCAGATGTTAGATTGACCTTTAACAATGCATTGCTTTACAATCCTCAAGGCACTGACGTAAATCTCATGGCCAATCTGCTCTTATCTCGTTTTGATGGAATGTTCAACCCGGCCTATGAGAAGTTCAAATCAGAGCACAGGCAACAAGCCGTTCAAAATATGGTGTCGGAGAGAATCAACAAAGCTCCTTCCCCACCACCACCTGTTCGGGCCCAAATTCCACCGGGCCAAGCCCAGGTGCAGACCCAGATGTTAATAGACTCAAGCCCTGCCACAAAGTCAGTGAGGTTGCTCAAACCGAAAGCAAAGGATCTGAACAAGAGGGAAATGAGCATGGAAGAGAAGACAATGTTAGGGATGGGTTTGCAGAGCCTGCCACCTGAGAAGATGGGTCAGTTAGTTCATATATTGAGGAAAAGAAATGGGGATTTGGCTCAGGATGGGGATGAAATTGAGCTTGATATTGAAGCGATTGATACAGAGACGTTATGGGAGCTTGATCGGTTCGTCACCAATTATAGAAAGATGCTAAGCAAGATCAAAAGGCAGGAGGTTATGAATATGAACAACTACCCCGTTTCAGCTTCCCAAACCAGCTCTAAGGTAAATGGCATTAGCAAGCCCCATTAACTTATGTTTTATGATTGATTTGTTATTGTTAATGTTGTTGATGCTTTAAAATGTAGTCTCCAAGGAGTGAGAAAGAGGAAAATTTTACTGCTGCTGCACAGAAGAGCAAGAAAGGAGTTGAGTTTGAGGAGGAATATGTCGACATTGGGGAAGAGATTCCTATGAGTAATTTCCCACCTGTGGTGATTGATAAGGATCCCAATGGGTCTAGTGCCTCTAGTACTTCAAGCTCTTGTAGGGATTCCTCTTCATCTAGTGGTAAAGATATTCAACATTGTTAGTTCCAATGCGGTTTGGTTTACCAATTTAAGATTATAACTCTTAACTCTATGGTGCAGATTCTGGTTCAGGTAGTTCAACCGGTAGTGATTCAGGAGATGATGATTGTGCAAAATCGCCTTGTGCTGTGCAGAGAGAAGCGATTATGAGTTGTTTAATTGAAGAAGGTAGTAGAGCTTAACCACCGATTTTAATTCTTACTGATATCTTAGTTGCAATAGAGTGAGATTTGGGATTAGAAAATATGGTTAACTAGATTGATGGGTGGAAATGCTTGGTTTTGTTGCCGTGTTTCCATGTGGGACTTGCTAACAGAGGAGGAAAGTAAGTAATTGATTTGTTCCTCTTTGTAAAGAGAGATTATGGTAACTGAGTTTAGTTGTTAGGAACTTGATAGTAGTAGATGTGGTAGAGAAATGAGAGAAGGAGAGAGAGAGAGAAAAAGGTGTTAATAGTAGGTACTTTTTTACAAGTGCACTTTAATGAAAAGGCTAAAAAGAAGACTTTACAAATATGTAACTAACTTTTTTTTTTCTTTTGGTTTGATGTGCGGATTCAAGGCTTTACAAGCAAATCTATAGTAAATCATGGGCAAAATTTCCATCTTGCTTTAGGGGCAACGGTTGTTACCCTATCGTGTATCGATCAATCAATGACACATCCCATGTGACATCTTTCCCTTTTTCTATGCTTATGTTTTTATTTTTTCTCCTGTGTTTACAGTTGGGGTAATTTTAATCGAGTCAATTGGCATTATTAGAGATTCTTGGTTGTCTTTTGTAAATGGCTAAACTAGTAAAAAGGGGTGTAGCAAAAAAGGTTCAGTTTCAACCACCTACAGGTGAGTGACACACCCACCCAATACAAAAATGGTTGGGGTGGGGTCCATTACTCTTAACTTTTGAAGAGGCAAGTATGGGTAGATTAATTTCATACCTAGAAAGTAGTAGGGGAAATAGATTTTCGGGAAATTACATCGAACTGCACCAAATACCACAAGTTCACTGAAGTGCACCGAGCAAAATTGTGCCGAATATTTGTTCGGGAAATAGCCTACTGTAAAACAATTCTGGGCGAAGCTTTTTCAGTGTTGTATCTACTCTGTGCATTGCAGCCCAAGTTTAAAATGGCTTCTCAATCATGATATTCACCAAACATGTCAAACTGGGTCTTCATATTTTGATAGAAGCCGAAAGAATCAGAAACGGAGTTTACCCTTTAGTAAAAGAAAAAAGGGGGAAAAAAAAAAACAGAGCTTCCCACGAATGTGGACAGAAAAAACTTGAACATTGAGCATATAACATGTTAATCTCAGTCTACAACCTGCAAAAGATAAATGATTTTACAAATGGAGATCTATTTCCCTCTCTCTACCTTTCCTTCTTTAACTCAGAAATTCAATGTAGCATACAACATCTAATTCCTGTCTTTCTAATCCCCATTTCTATATCGTTTTCTCTTCGGTTTCTGAACTTGAAGAAGTCGAAGAAGATGAGCTATCCTCCAAATACTCTGCTTCAAGTGTATCCTTAAGAATAAACAGCCTTTGTATAACCACAGGCTGAGTCATCTGCTTAGCTTCCCTGATCTCTGTTTCTTCCTTATTCAAATGATAAGCATCCAACATTATCTTAATCCACTTGTGCAGCTCTTTTGGAGTACTACATCAACCAAAAAACAAAACTTTAACATAATTCTGAAAAACCCAGAAGAAAAGGAAAGAAGGAAAAATAAAATATATTAATAAATCTCTTACGTGTATAGACCGTTAGGATCCTTAGCTTCATTTTCACCACCCGGAGAAAAGGCTGTTGCTAAAGCCGAAAATCTTTCCTCCGGATCGGTAATGTTCAGCAAATGCTTCAACAGTTTCATTTCTTTAGGTGCAATGCTTCTAAGGCTGCTCTTTGTAGTTTTATACAGTCTATACATAATCTCTTTGACCTAGTAATAAAGATCATAGTATTATAATTATTACTACTGCTAATCTTGAAAAGAAGTTTCCAATACAAGGTTCGATTTCTTAAGAACTATTTTTTTTACCTCGTTCTTCATCGTTTTTGACTCTTTAGCAGATGCCCACGCACTGTTTATTAACAAAATCAATGAAGAGTCAAGTTCCTTAGCCTTAGCAAGGCTTTTAATTTTCTCACAAGCCATATCAAGCGATGCGGAGTTTAAAATGTCATCAAATTTTTCCCGGGCTTGATCTAATGTCTCTACGTTATCTAATGTGTTGTCATAAGCACTAACTGCTGATAAACACCGGGCTCCAAGCCTTGCCATTTCTGGTTATGAAACAAATAGAGATAATGATTGATGGATCTTAGCAGTTAGTCATATTGAAATCAAGCAGGTGGAGATAAAGTTATTTATGTACCGTCACGGTCCTCTAAATGGTCAAAGGTTTCGGAGAGTAAAGTAAGGTACCGGAAAAACTCTCCGGTGAAGTCTTTTCGCCGGAGTGAAACTATTGCATTGATGTCAGTTGGGTTGTCTTGAATCTCCTTGAGAAGTTCATTATGAGCCTCCATCTCTTCATCAATCTACAAATTTTCTAACTTCGTATCAAACATAGAATTAAATTAACATAGAAAATGTTCAATTCATTCTCCTGGAATTCTTATATGTATAAAATGAATGGTTTACCGGTCGATCAGAGATCACATGAGTTTGTTCACAGTACCTTCTTTACTTTTCGACTAAGTTTGATCAATTGCTGCTTCAAGTTCGGATCATTTTCGTTACCGACTCGGGATTGACATCTGCTATAAAAGCATGCCCTATACTTGTTCCATTCATCTCTAAAGACCAAGTACTTCCTCCATTCTTTAATCTTGGGCTTCTCATTTAAGAATACATCAATCATCTTATCACAAAACTGAGTTAGAGTGTAACCGTCTGCAACTTCAGCCTCTCCTTGTTGTTCTTCTTCAAATTTGGCACTAGTCAGTACAGAACTTGCCTGAAAACCTGATAAGTAAATATTGAGATAGAACCTTACAACCTCAGTCCTGTTTTCCTACACTTTCTAAGTAACCAAACAAGGGTACTAAGTAAACTACTAAACAGTGAGAAGAAAGTGAAAGGAAGCGAAATACTTACTGATTGTGCCTCTTTTGCGTTCACACCTGGGTGAATAAACAGATATTGAAGAAGGGTCTGGAGCTGTAAATTTTACTGCGTTTTGGAGAGTTTCAGTGAAGGGAAAGAATGTACCGAGTCTTTTGTTCAGGAAGAAAGCTCTGGTTGAAGAAGCTGAGAGCTCCAATCCCATGATGAAATCGCTCATACTTGCACTTGCAAAAGGGAAGAGAGCGTAAAAATGGAGGTCGCGACGAAGCGAAGTTTGCAGCTGCTTCTGATTCCTGAAATAGAGTAGATGAAGTGGATAGCTTCGAAACGCACCGTTTTAAGTCATATCAAAATTATTTCAAGATTTTTAATAAAGCCAAACACAAAGGGACCAATTTTTGTCAATTTAAAAACACCAATTTTATTTTATTTATTGTTTTAAGGATAATCTTGTTATTTTTCTTCTGTCTTTGTTTCCAATTTGAAGAAATGGATTAGTTGCCAAAATACCAGGCTGTCGGTACTTGATGTAAACAAGAACAATTTACTTCTTTTTAATCGAAACCGGATTTTACAATGAAGCTTTTGGAACTACACCCAGTCACCCACCAGCTGTTTGTAGAAAGTCCCCCCTTTTATAATAACTCTATCCTGAACACTCCCTCAAGTTTGGGGCCAGTAAATGATAGAAAACTTCATTTCCATATGAGAAGAGATGGGTCATGTCAATGCTCATGATCATCAAAGTGAAGCAGTGATTGATATCTTAAAGCCGAAAAACTATATAGCCGGCGGGATCTCATTTTCCGAGCTTACCTACACTGTAGTCAAGAAGAAGAAAATTGAAGGCAAATGGGTGAACCAAGATGTGGATTTGTTGCACCGGATTACCGGCTCCGCACCCAAGGGTTGCATCACTGCTGTTATGGGTCCAAGTGGGGCCGGAAAATCAACGTTCTTGGACGGTCTAGCTGGTCGAATTGCTAGTGGAAGTCTCAAGGGTAGAGTGTCCTTAGATGGAACTCCTGTTAACCCCACTTTGATTAAAAGAACTTCAGCTTACGTTATGCAAGAAGATCGGCTTTTCCCGATGCTCACGGTTTACGAAACTCTCATGTTTGCTGCCGATTTCCGGCTAGGCTCAATCTCTGTTTCGGATAAAATCCAACGGGTTGAAAAACTCATTGATCAACTCGGTTTATCCGTAAGTTGATTACTCTCTTCTCTTTCTTCATAAATATATTTATATGTTTTCTTTTTATTTAAATGGTTTTTTGATTTCAATGATTTTGTGATTATAGATGTCGCGAAATACTTATATTGGTGATGAGGGTACACGAGGAGTATCAGGGGGAGAGCGTAGGAGAGTTTCGATCGGTGTGGATATAATCCACGGACCATCATTACTCTTCCTAGACGAGCCAACCTCAGGCCTAGACTCAACCAGTGCGTATAGCGTGATCGAAAAGGTGCACCACATTGCACGGTCGGGTAGCACCGTCATTCTAACAATCCACCAACCCTCATCTCGAATAGTACAACTTCTCGATCATCTCATCATCATCGCTCGAGGGCAGCTCATGTTTCAAGGTTCACCAAAAGATGTTCCTCACCATCTGGGCCGAATGGGACGTAAAGTCCCCCATGGCGAGAACCCGATCGAGTATATGATTGATGTTATTCAGGAGTATGATCAATCCGAGTTAGGAGTCAAACCCTTAGCAGAATTCGCCCACATAGGAACGAAACCGCCCTTTTTGCCCAGGATCAAGATGTCTGATGTGGTTTCGACGGTTTTGTCCTCACCACGAGGAATTGACGATAAAACTAATAGACACCTTCGATTACAAACAAATGCTCATGCTCATGCGGCTATAGACGAATTTGATCACAGTGTGAGAAGTCCGTACAACACCTCGAGGTCATGGAGTGCTAGCCATACTGGCGTTATGCAAGCGTTGGGATTAACACCTTCCCGCCAACAATTTAGCGGGAAAACGCCAAACCCTGTAAGGTAGATTATATATCGATCCGTACATAATTCGATTGATTCAGAATGATCTATATTCTCTCATATTCGTTGTGTCTTTTTTTGTGCAGTTCATCTCCCGGTTATTACATGCACTCGAGCCAAATAATTCAACATACACCAACACCTCATAGTAGTGATTACACAGTCAACGAAGACGATTATTTGACTCCAAACTCACCGAGCTATGCAAAACACCACATTGGTCCGAAGTTTCCGAATTCGTTCTTCTCGGAAACTTGGATGCTCATGCGTCGGAACTTCAAAATAATCTTCCGAACCCCCGAACTTTTCCTCTCTCGACTAATGGTCTTAACTATCATGGGCTTCATGATGGCCACAATGTTCAAAAACCCCAAACAAAACACACAAGGAATCACAAACCGTCTCAGTTTCTTCATATTCACCGTTTGTCTCTTCTTCTTCTCCTCAAACGATGCCGTTCCAGCATTCATCCAAGAACGATTCATCTACATTCGAGAAACTTCCCATAACTCCTATAGAGCCTCCTCCTACACTATAGCCGGAGTAATCACCTACCTACCATTCCTTGCCCTACAAGCCCTAGTCTATGCCGGGATCGTTTGGTTTGCCCTAAAGCTTAGAGGGTCTTTCTTATACTTCTTGATAGTTCTCTACGCGGCCCTTCTTTCCACCAATTCATTTGTAATGTTTGTGAGCTCGGTTGTGCCCAACTACATCTTGGGTTATGCGGCGGTTATTGCCTTTACGGCTCTCTTCTTCTTGTTTTGTGGGTACTTCTTGAATAGTCATGATATTCCGCGATATTGGAAATGGATGAATACGATTTCTACCATGACGTATCCGTACGAAGGTCTATTGATGAACCAATATCAAACGGCGGAGGTTTTCGGGTTCAATAACGGGACACCGATCCAGGGTATCGACATATTGGACAGTCTTCATATCGATACAGATTCGTTTAAGAAGTGGGAGAAGGTGATTATCATGCTGGGTTGGGCTGTTCTTTATAGGATTTTGTTTTATATAATCCTCCGTTTCGCATCGAAGAACCAGAGAACATAGAAGTGCAAATCGCCTCGATTTGGGAGTGGGTTTGAATTTATTTCGCAATCAGTTTTTAACTTTTTTTCATTGTTCAGCTACAAAGATTGTGTTGATTTGTTTTCTTTTTTTTTTTTCCTCCTTGTGATTGGAAACCATGTTTGCAAAATAAGGAAAGTACGGAACTTGAAATGTGAGCTCTTGAATTCTGACAAATTTTATTAGTTACTCATAAAATTTGGAATACAAGGCAAAAATATACAGGCGTAGTTTTTTAGTGTTCTTAATACAAAGTGAGGAAGAAAGGCAGAGCAGAGTGGAAGGGAAGAGAGAAATTACTTATGAGGTTGTAAAAAGAGAAGGGTTAGCTGATGCAGCCGTAACTTGGACCTCAAGCAAGTATAATCGCCGCTCTAGAGTATCAAGCTTCTCGTTCAACGCTGCCAATTTGTTCTACGTTGTAGCCTCTGCAATAAATAAAAATTTGAATAAATTTGATGGGTTGCCCAATTTGGATTCTTGGTTCTTCTTAAAACCCAGATCCGAAATTTCAACTTCAACACAGATCAAGTGGTGAGAAGTGATTTGAGAAAATTGATAGATCTAATAAGGGGGGGGGGGGGGGGGGGGGGAACCAAATTGGACGAGGAAATCAAAGAGGCGGCGAACGTTGATGGAAATGTGAGAGATGAACTCGCGATTTTCCCAGTCGGCTTGGACCGCTATTCCGACGTTCACGGCGTTCGTTATTCCGCTGGCTCTCGCCATCTCTCCATCCCTCTCTCCCTCTCTCGCCGCTGCCAACGTCTTGGGCAGGAATGGGGAAGGGAATTTTACGTCTACTCCATTTTTGTTAAAGAAATTTAAAAAGTAGATCTCCTTTTTGGTCCGAATAATTGGAATCACTTTTTTCGAATGGGCTTTATTTCAGGAACTAAAATGTTTGGACCACAACATTGATGTCATACTTAGAATAAGTTGGATCAATTGATGCCAGATAATGGCCTGTCTTAGGTCTGGTTGAATTGGGCCATATAATATGGGCTTCTTATGAGGCCTAGAAAGTTTTAAAAGCCTAGGAATTGGGAAGGACGGGATGGCCGGATGAGGATCCAATGTTCAAGATTAAGAAAGGAGGAATTTTTAAAATTTGTTTGACGTATATTAAAAAGTTCCCACCTTTTTTTATTTTAACTTTGATTGAAAACGTCAATTTCTTTCCCCTGATTGAGAATATGTTCTTTTAATTTTTTGGGAACACGACAAAGTTACAAGTCCACACATAAGCCTTGTTCTGTGCAGACCTGTTGGCTCTTGTTGTACTCACATCACGTGGGGCCTCTAACTTCCCCTATATTCATATTTACAGCCCATCACTTTTTTTCCTTTAGATTTAAAATATGTAATGAATTTATTTTTTTAAAAATAATATTTTTATTTTTTTAAATTATTTTAATTTATTATAAAAATAATTTTTAAATACGACAAAATAATTTTATAAAATTTTATAAATAATAAAAACTTATTTTAGAATATTAATATTGTTTTATATTTTTTTGATAATATAAATTTTTTATATTTATAAATAAAATTAGTATCTATTTATAAAATAATATACAATTTCATAAATAGTTATATATTTTAAAAAAATAGTTAAACTATTTTAAAAGTTATATATTTAAATTTTTGAAATTTAAATTTTAATAATAACTAACTATTTTAATTATTAATTATTTAATTAAAATGGCAAACGTGCCAAAAGTGTCTAATAAACGCCAAAAACACCAAGTGCGCCTCCTGTCCATGCCACCTGCACGTGCATATACGAGTTCCGGTCAGATTCCAACATTTATTTATTATTACAAATACTCATTATTTATGATTATTTATAAATATTTTAAAATTTTTCTTTATTTTTAATATAAAATACATTTAATTATATTTATAAAATATTTTTTAAACTTAAATCTTTTAACTCTCTTGCTCTCTTAACCGATCCCCCTCTCTCTCCTCAGTACAATCCATTCAATTTTTCCAATTTTCCCACGTCATCATTTTCACCGCAAAACGTAACTCTAGTCTACTTGGTTAACTGTAAAACATGCTTGGTTCACTGAATCACTAGGCTAACTCAAAATACAGTATTCCCTTTGCTTAATATGGCTCCACCTCATTTTTCACTAAATTTGTAATTACCTGGCCCCACCAAAAAAAAAAAAAAGGTCAAAAACCAAAAATGGACCAATATAAGACAACACAGATAGCTATCTACGGGCCCTCCTCTTCTCCTTCTTTTTGTTCTTTCTTCTTCTTCTTCTTCTTCTTCTTCTCTCTCAAATGTTAGAATTGCCTTGAACTTAGAATGGAGAGCTCATCAGAATTCACCAACTGTTGGAGCAGTAGTAGTACTAGCACCGGAGGAGGGTGTGTGGCGGCGGCGTTGTCTCCAGTATCATGCTTTCCGAGCATGCACGAGAAGGGAGTAATGGACTACAACCGGATCGACTGCAGAAAGAGATCCAACCGGAAGTGGCGAAACCTGTTTAGGAGATGGGTCAAAGATAGAAGGATGGTGGTCATGACTACTATTTGCGGCTCTAAACCGATGTCGTTTCAGTATGATGCTGTTAGTTACTCTCAGAATTTTGATGACGAACCTCCCCGCCATTCTCTTGCTTTTCCAGCTGATATTATGGATCGGCCCTCTACACGCGTTATAATCAGTAATTAAAATGTCCAATTCTATTTTGTTGAATTGTTTTTTTTTTATTACTTCATTTTGTTTGTAATTAGTACTAAATATATATATAGATATGTTAATTAAGATGAACAGATCTATAGTCTTTACTTACTCGATCTTAGCAGACACTGGATCTGATTCTTACGTTTAAGGGTTATAAGAAAATTCTCTCAAGTCTTTACTAGTATTGGAACAGTTTCAAGCAAAATTTAAAATAAGAAAATATCACTTTTTTTGATTTAAAAGACGAAACTTGTTTCGAGGAATACAGTTTCTACATTGTGTCGGAGCAGCGGTGATCTCGGGTTTAGATTACACTGTCTTTCTTAATTGTTAATCAAGACTACCACTGGACCTGAATTCCTATGACTTGTAATAGCTCACCCTTGTCATGACACCAACCTATGAGTGGCACCAAATTCCGGTGTCTCAACCGGCATATAGTCTTCACTTCCGTCGGATATTCTTTCTTCCCGCGCGAGAAATTCTTCACTGTCACTTCCATACTTAAATCAAAATGAAGCCTTTGTAGACAGAACCAAACCCTGTCAATTCATTAGAGAAGCTTTATGGAGCCAACAAAAGGTGTTTATAGCAGCAAAACCTTCTTGTCCCCGGTTTTCCATTTTCAACGTTATAATTGACAGAAGTTAGATTTGTGTTCTCTACTATTCTTCTCACCAACTGTTTCTTTCTCCAATCAATTAAACAAGTACTGTAGTTATGATCATCACCACGAAAATCAAGCTGCATGCCATTAGTACGTAGTACCAATCTCTTTGTTATTGCTTTCTTTTTACTTATCCTTTTGAGAAATATAGAATGGTATTTTCTGCAACTTGCCTTACCCAGCTATAAATCATAGTCCATAGACTAACAAAGGCTAGGCCTTTCAGCCCTAGGCATGCGCAACAAAGGCTAGGCCGAAGGTCGGTTGCACGGAACCGGTTTTTGCTCATGCCTATTCAGCCCAACTCAGTTTAATCATTAATCTTAGATTCATGGAATAATGTTTGATACTTATTTTCTAGTAAGACAAACAGTTCATAAATTTACGGATTCGGGATTAACTCCCATCATCATTACAATTATCCTTGTGCGGATCAGATTCGATAGAGGTTCCTACTTCGATCCGTTTTCGCTCCACGAAACCATCAAGCTGATCAGTAAAGCTCCGTCCATGAATGTCTCTCTTCTTTTTTAACTTTGTCTCTCGGGCTGGCTTAGATGGCGATGGATAGGAACACGTAGGTTGTCTTCTGCATTAAAGGTATATGGAGTAGTAGTAAAGATATTTCTGCTTATTGCTACATTTTCCTCATTCCTTGTGCCATAAACCTGAGACAAGATGAATTTTTCTTTGGTTTAATCTTTAGAATATATAGATTTTGTTGGGTGACTAATGGAAAAAAAAGAGCTACCTTCTTATTCAATTCCATGTTTTCTTGACGAATAAGGTTTAGCTTCTTATAGAGTTCCATATATTCTCGATTAATAAGATCACCCTGTCATTCAAGCAATACTGTTCTAAAATTACTCGGCCACAAAAGAACTGGTCACATTCTTCTTTACAAAAAAAAAAATAATAATAATAATAAATAAAATTTCTAAGATATAAGAAAAGGGATTTTGATTCGGTCCAAATTATACGGTTTCGGACCGAGTACCTTTTTGATCGCAGGATCATTTTGTGAGAAATAAAAATAAATAAGTCATTAAATCCATGTAATAAGTGACATGATCATATTCTTTAGACTGACCTTTCTACTTAGCTCTTCTATTCCATCGGTTAAGATCTGTCCCTGCAAAAATCAAAATTTTCAGATGTCTCCTTTTTTATTATATAGAAAAGATTCTAGACTACTCATGGATGGAGTATACTTTGTCAACCACTGAATCATGGCATGTCAGTATATCAAAAGAATGCTGACATGGCATGATCCTAGCATGGTGTAAATACACAGCAAGAGAAAATGAGCATCGATATATATATATATATGATCGGACCTTTTTAAGGCGAACACTCTGTAAACCTAACTCCAACTGATTCTCTAGATTATGCAGATCCTTGATGCTTAAATGGCTGAGTTGCTCTCCCATCAATTGCCTGTATCAGTTAGCAGCATTCATGCCGATTTTGTTTTAGCGACAGATTTCCGGAACATGTAAGTAAAAGATATTGATTTATACCGATACGTCTCCTGCAAGTTGTGTATCTGTTGCCTTAGCTTTGTTGCTTCACTTTGCCATAGCTAGCAAGCACAATAGAAGCACGTGAATTCCAAATTAATTAGAAAATGTTCATCATCAGTACTACCCTTCTTTTCATTACTGCTATGCTTTTTCCAAGAACACAAAAAAAAAAAAAATCCCGAAGTTCTAGTTGTTTAATTTGGTTGAGCTCTTACAGAAACAACATCCAACTCCTCTTGGTGTGCAATATTTTTCATGCGACGAGCAAATACTTACAGGACATATCATGTAATAATATTGTAGATATATTGTTTTGGTCAAGACGAACGAACTATTTTTCAATAGGGTTATGACTTATGATCAGAGTTTTTTCTAAATCATCAAGAGTGTCTTCTCATGATGATTTATAAAGATAGAATTAATGTGTGTATATATATATATATATATATATATGCTACCTAATTTATTTTTTAATCATAATTCCATTAAAAAATAGTTCGTTCGACTTGGCAACCAATATTCTAGAATATTACAATATGGTTTGGTTCCTCCTCACTCATATATATCACTCCAAAAAAAAAAAAAAAAACTTGCTAGTACTACTAATTGGGAGTTGGAAGTTTTTCTGAGACCCAACTCTTGAAAAAGCTTTATATTTCATTTTTTATTGTATGGTTGAATAATATGGAGTTCAATCAACCTTGCTATCAAGAAGTTTCCATATATATATATATATATATACGTATACTTACCTTCGCCTCTGATATGGGATTGAGTAGTAGTTGATCTTCCTCCTTCAATTTGTTATATCTCTCGATGATGGATCTAATATTGCTGAAGAGAGAAAGTGAATGATTGATTAGATCCAACACAGTGAAAAACACCATGAATATATATCCTCCAAGCCAACCGCAAACATTTCTCAGGGCTCAACAGTCACGTGAATTCAAAGTCCAGAAATCAATTTAAACTACACATACCATCACTCATCAATAAGTAAGCAGAAATGAGTGCATGGCTTCAAAATGGCATGAACAACTTCATATTAGTGAGATTTATTAGAAGTAGAGAGTTGACCAATTAAGAACATGAAAAGGGTAAAGGGAGTATGGTTGAATTAGAATATATAGAAAAATCATGAATAATAAGATCATGGCGATCCAAACTCATAAGATTTTTCTCTTTGATTTCTTCAACAGTCATCATGAGAAATTTTATTAAAGTCAACAAGGCTAGGAGAGAGACACCATAAGAAATTAAGAAGAATAGCAAGCTTTAATTAATTAAGCTAGTATCGTTCATACTTCATATGGTGTAGCTTTTTTTTTTTAGTTCGAACTTGAAAGTTTTTTTGGTGATTTGAACTCTCGATCTTTACTTTGAGAGTAATATGGTATAGGCCTTATTCTTCATTACTTACTCGATAATTCCTTCTACTAATTATACCAACTCAATATTGGAAATCATATCATTGCATCCTTTCATTTGAACGAACAGAAACTTGGTAGGGTACTTCATGCTTGTGGTCTCCACACCTACTATGATTAGCTCTTGTCACTATTCTATAAGCTACCTAAATTTTATGTAAGGTAATAACTATCACAAATAATGGTCAGAATCTAATATACAAGTTCGTTTCATACCTATGAGGTCTTTTTTTTTTTTTCCTTTCTAAAAGTTAGATTTAAGAAATTGATCAAACAATCTTCTGTGTGTATGATGTATGGCCAAAATATGAAACTTCTATGTAATGAAGGCTAGATTTACTGCGTGTTATCAACAAGACAGGATCACCTTTATTATATACGATCTAGCTGGCCTACTTGCATGAGTGACACTTGCTACTTGCTTATCTTCTCCTAAAAATATGAAATCCCTGTGTATGTTTATACTTGGTAGTATGTTTGATTTCTAATATATATAACATGAGAGAAAAATATAATATAATAAGTTTGAGTGGGAAGCCAAGTCATGCACAATGATCTTATCCTTTTCGTTAGAGGTAAATTAATGCACGGTATTTAAACCTTTGGTAAGAGTAGATATCTGTGCTTTTAGGGATATAAGTTTTTTGAGTTATTGTCATAAGGATTTAGGATTTAAACTGAGTATATGTATTTTTTGGATTTGGGTTCTGGTCTATTCATAGGTTTGAGGTAAGATTTATGCCCCTATAAGAGGTTGTATTCTTCATTTCAAGAGATTGTATTCTAGTGAGCGATATCACGAAACACATTTCATCTAATAATGTTCATAAGTATCAACATATTTTCAGAAAAGTTAATTAAGTACCTGATTATTTAGTAAATATTGGAGTTTCAAATAAAGTTGACATAAACGTCTTCCCATCCAAAGGCTATTATATTTATACTTTTTGATGATAGGTTAGCTTCGGGTGATTTCGTTCAAGTAACAAGTAAGTTTTTTCTCCCTTTCTTTTTCTGGAGGTATTGATTTTGTCCCCCTCCTTTGTATGATAGTTTTTGTTTTTTTAGTTAAGGTTTTTGTGCATTATTATCTGTAATATCAAAAGTGGAGTAAACAGTAACATTTATTAAAAGAAAAATAATAATAAATCTTTCCCAGAGTTAAAGAGCTTTCTCTAGTTTCATTATAACAAAGAAGCAAAGCTAAAGATGGACAAATTTCTTGCTAGCTAGCTAGCTTAATCCAATTCTTGTTTTGTGAAACATACATGTTATGTCAAGTGATTTAGAAAAAAAAAGAGTTTTATCTTTATCAAAATGTAATATATTATTGTACGTATAGGTTGATCCCAATAGTTTATAGAGTAACGAGACCATTTCTGTAGTTTACCCTAAACCTGCAACTTTCTATATTCATCAATAAGTATTCTAGAAACTAGAAAATGCCTTCTGGAACTTGGAGGCACCCAAAAGAGAGCTAATCTATTTGCATGATTGCTTCACTTTGAGAAGTTCTAACTAGGTTGGATTAAGGATGAAACTTAATCTTATGTAGGCTATGCTCTAAACTCCACATACTAAGCTGAAAACCCTAAATCTATTATTATGTACACGATGAACTTGAACTCTAATTACCCAGCTCAGATCTTAATCTAATTAGTAAGAGCTTAATCTGGATCATATATATATAGATCAAATATGTATTAGTTAGAAGATTAATAAGTGATCTGATTACCTGGTGCTAGCAAATTCATAAAGTTTTCCAGAGCTTGAGAAGATGAGCAAACCAACATCAGCATCACAAAGAATTGCAAGCTCTTTAGCTTTCTTGATCAACCCTTTCCTTCTCTTTGAGAAAGTAACTTGCCTGCTGGCGCAGTTATCGATCCTCCTTATCACTATCTTCCCTCTTCCCATCGATCTCTAGCTGGCTATTAGGGTTTACCTGAAAGAAGCTCAATCCTTAATTAGTAACAAAATCAAAATCTCAAACATCTTTAGCTAGCTTAAGAATATATGTAAGAAGATTTAATTGGACACTTAACGCTTACTGTTAGAGCAAAAGGACACCTCTTTTTTTTTCCCCTTTTTTTTTTTGAGGATCAGTTTGTGTGGGAGGAAATGTAGGTCTAAGATGTGTATATATATATATATAATTACAAAGAGTTTTGCATTAGTGAAATAGTTAAGAGTTTGTACAGATATGTATATATATGTATATACATATATAGAAATAGAAATATTTGTGATGGCGCCGTAAGCCGTGTATCGTATAAGTTAGTGACACATGCAGTAGTAATGTAGTCTTCCTATGTAGTTGAACACTCTTTACACTGGTGGCTAGCTAATAGTATAATTAATCCTTTAGTCAAATTTTAGTATGATATGCATCGCTCTTTATCACATGGTAAGACGTGAGGAGGAGGCTATATATTATTAATAACTGAGTAGTAATTTTCTCAATAACAATTATTCAACAGCTCGGTGTAAGTTATGTCAATATTTTTTTTTATCAAATCAAATATTAACATGATTTAATCACAATCGTTTGGAGCATATATTCTAAGAATATGCTACAACTTTTCATGACTATCTTTTTGGATGTGTGTTGGGCTTGAACTGACATTGAGGCCGAGGAGGAGTGAGTGGGTTTGTCAAGTGAGTGGGTTCGTCAATATAATGTCCATTTAGCAAGTTACGTTACACATGCAGCTCATGCACGTTAGGGGGGGGGGGGGGCACTATGTTGTTTTCTTATTTTGTTAGGGCTATTTGTTTCATTTATTCTTATTAGTCTTTAGTTTCCTTATTTATTTTAGAGTTAAGCCTATAAATACTTTTGTTATTTTTGATGGAGGAAAAAAAGAGAATGACTTTTTAGAAGTATTGGTCGCTTGGCACCATGAGTCAAGAATTGGTCTCTTAACCCCGCAAGTTAGGAATTTGATTTGTTTAATTGGTATCAAAGCCAGCGCGTCGTGATGACAAATCGAGAGTGTTTTAAACAACTTGAAGGAGGGATGCAGGATCTTCACAATAGCATTCACAAGATCACAGAGTTATTCCGGCAGTACGTGGAGACGTTCGCACGTGAGCAACGAAATCATCCATTACGGTAGAGAGGAAAGAAAAAGGTTGCGTCATCCGAATCAGATTCATCCTCTGATGGGCGATCGGTTTCTTCTAGGGCTAAGTCAGATAGTGGCGTTAGCGACAGTTTGTCAGACGAAAAAAATTAATTCGAGGAAAGTGTGGGGTCGAGGAGGCATGGGGGATGTTTGCTGCGGTTGAAGATGGAGTGCCCGGAGTTTTCCAGCAATGACTTGACGATGTGGCTCGATCGGTTACGTCAGTATTTCTCCATACAAGAGACCAAGACAACAAGAAAGTATCGCTAGCATCATACCATCTGGGAGGGGACACCAACTGATTGTGGCAATGGTATTTATGGAGTCACAAGTGGAAGGACATTACATGGAGGGTTTTGAGAAGGCTGTGCTCAAATGATTTGGGCCGACTGATTTCGAAGATACAAATGAGTCACTCTCCAAAATTCGATAAACAAGTTCCTTTGAGAATTTGAATGCTTATCCAACCAACTTAAAGGTTGGCCCTAAGAGGTGCTATTGGGGACCTTCTTAGGGGGGCTAAAGGAGGAAATTGCAATCGAGTTACGCATGTTCAAGCCCCAAAAGTTGACAGATGCTATTAACTTGGCTCAGAGGCAAAACGATAAGCTATAAAGAATGAAAAAAAGGGGCGGGTTTGCTGCATATTGTAGGCCAGCAAGGTTGACTACAACTATGTTTGCATCCAAGACGAGAGGAGGAATTATGCCACCAGCCAGCCGGGTCACTAAGAAGTGTTCGAAGAGATAAAGCAATGGAGAGACAAGGGTCTTTGCTTCAATTGCGATGAGCAGTTTGTACCCGGCCATCATTGTTAAGCGGAATAAGCACTACTCATGTAGGCGGCGGAAGAGGAGGATGACACTGACCTCAATGCTGAGGCTGAACCTGAAGAGCCACCAGGTGACCCAAAAATCGCTACACGCATTATCGGGAGGTACTGATTGATGCACTATACGTATGCAAGCAACAATACTGAGTTACCAGGTGAATGTGTTAATAGATAGCGGTTTCATCCATAGTTTTATCCATGATTAGGTGGCGGGTAAGTTGCGGCTCATTGTTACTTCAATCACATCATTTAGCATTAAGGTGGCAAGTGGTGATCGATTATTATGTCGAAAGTGGTTTGCCGAAGTAAAGATTCACATTCAAGGTTTCGAATTCAAAACCTCGCTTTACTCCCTTCCAATCACAGGTATGGACATTGTCCTTGGAGTACAATTCCTGGGAGAGTTACGGCCGGTGACATCAAATTACAATCAGATGATGATGGAGTTCTCAGTACAAGGGCATCATCATAGATTAGTAGCATGTTATGTTTCACTATCTACAATGGTGAGCATCAATTCTCTCCTACATGAGTGCAGGGTTGGTGGCGAAGCTATTTACAATTACGACAGCTAGTTCACCATCGAATGCAGAGGTAAGAGTAGATTGGCCGACACCCATCCACGATCTGCTTGTGGAGTTCGCACAAATCGCGATAGGTCTATTGAGTATGTTATCTATGCCCTCAAAGATTTGGGCTGATATTTCAATGGATTTTATAGACGGTTTGCTGATATCGAGAGGCAAAAATTTAATTTTTGTGGTGGTCGATCAACTAAGCAAGTATGTATACTTTATGTCTCTCTCTCATCCATATATGCATCATGTGGTAGCAGATGTATTTTTTCATTAAATTATTCGTCTACACAGAATTCCTGAGTCTATATTCAATGACCACGATCAAATTTTTCTCAGCATGTTTTGGAAAGAATTATTTCATTTTTATGGAACACAGTTTAAACATAGCTCGACATACCATCTCGAGATGGACAAACAAAAAAAGGTGGTGAATCATTGTCTTGAGCAGTACCTTCCCTGTTATGTGGGTAACAATCTGAAGAAATGAGAATTGTGGGTAGCATGGGCGGAGTACTGGTATAATACATCGTATCATGGGTCGATATGAATGACTCCTTTTGAAGCACTATTTGGTGGACAACCACTAGGACCTCTAGGTTATGATGAGGGTAGCTCACCAGTCAATGAGGTCGATCAGATGTTTCGTATAAGGGAGCAGATAAATTGAGAATTGAAAGCCAACCTCAGTAGGGCTCGAAATCGAATGAAGTAGTATGCGGATAAACATTGCCGAGAGGAAGAGTTTAAGGTCAGATATTGAGTCTATTTGAAGCTACAATCGTATCAACAACATTCTATTTTTAAGCGAGCATTTCATAAGCTCACCCAGTCGGTATTTTAGGTTGTATAAGGTAGTAGCACGAGTGGGTTCAATAGCATATAAGCTTTGATGTCAATTAGTCACTTGGTTTTTCATGTCTCTCTATTGAAACGAAAGGTGGGAAATGAGGATGTTATTTATCCCACGGCACTGCCGTATGACAATGAGGGCACACTCGTACTTGAGTTGGATGAAGTACTGGATTTCCGTTTGGTACAACTTGCTTGGGTCCAACCAGCAACAAGAGGCGTTGGTGAAGTGGAAAGATTTGAGTCGGGATGATGCAACATGGGAACCGATGTTAACGTTACAACAACATTTTCCGTCTTTGAACCTTGAGGACAAGGTTCTTTTCTTAGAGGGAAATAATGTTGGGCCTGAACCAGCATTGAGGCCGATAAAGAGTGAGCAAGTTTGTCAATATAATGTCTATTTAGCAGGTTAAGTTGCACATGCAGCTTATGCACATTAGGGGGGTGCTATGTTATTTTCTTCTTTTGTTTGGGTTATTTATTTCCTTTATTTTTATTAGTCTTTAGTCTTATTTATTCTTATTAGTTTTTTAGTTTCCTTATTTATTTTAGGGTTAAGCCTATAAATACTTTTGTTATTGTTGATGGAGGAAAAAAAGAGAATTACTTTTCAAAAATATTGATCTCTTAGCATCGTGAGTTAAGAATTAGTCTCATAAAACCGTAAGTTAGGGATTTGATTCATTTAATTATCTTAAGTGTATCAATGTGGGCTGAAATTGCAAACATCCTTTAAAAAAAAGTTATTTTCCTTGTCGTGACCTCTATTTCCATGTATATATATGTGTGTACAACTGTGAATTTCTAGTCTTCTATGTATATATAGTAATTCTCAAGATGGTTGTAATATTTCATAGTGTTTCGAACAATTTACTCTTATAAATATTTTACGAGATTATCAAAATTTTATAAATATTGTAATTTTTTTCAAAATACTCGATTTATCAGTCGGCTTAAATCATAAATCAAAATGTATGATTTAAGAAAAATGAAATTTTGATTTCTCAATGTAATTTTGTACAAGTGGGGTGCAAAAATACTTATACTAAGAACATGTCTTTTCTTTTTTGGGGGTAAAAAGGAATTGGGAAAAATGGCCATGTTATGGAGTTTATTATCCCAACTCCAAGGCCAAGGGAACAAAGCCCTTAAGCAAATAAGGTAAGTGAGATTAGTCGGACCATACAACAAAGGGATTTGGGTATCTCCACGTGTCAAACATAAAGTTTGGAGTTGGCAAAAAGGTATTGAGATCATAAGCAAGATTTCATAGTATGGTTATGAAACTTGAAAAATTCCAAAATCAGAAAGATATGGAATCCGTACAAATCTAAAAAAGCGGATTAATTCAATGTTTTATTCCTTTAAGTCTATTTTTGCACATCAATTTTGGTTGTCCTTATTAATTCAATGGTTAAAATATGTGTCATGTTACAAGAAAAAGATAAAAATACAAGCTGATTGAAATACGGCTAATTTATGAGCCATATTTCATCATTTACCTCTTCCATTTTCTTAATGCGACTCCCCTCTCTTTCTTTTTCTTTGAATGTTGATGAATGACGATGACCATTCACACCCGATTTGACTTTAAAATCTAAAAACCAATATTCGATCCGAATATCTGAAATCTGAATTCTAGAGATCGGTATTCGATTTGAATTAAAAGCTAGAGACCGATATTTTATATGTAGTTCTTGGTCCATACCAAGTTTCCGGTCTGAAATCTGAAATCTGAAATCAGATTGAGTTCCCGGTCCAGATCGAATTCTCGGTCTGGACTAGTTCTCAAGTTCCAAACATGTTAGTCTTTCTCAAACTGAGTTCTCGGATCGAAGGGCATGTCACATGTCAATATGAGATGCACAGACCAACATCTCACATGTCGATCTGAGACGCCCAGACCCGATATCTCACATGTCAATGACCGACATCTCATATGTTAGTATGAGATGCAAAGCGATACATATCGGGATCTCATGTCGGTTAGTGGTCTAATGACATCTCCCATAAATTATAGTCGAAGGGTCGATGTACATCTCACATAAATTATAATAGAAAGGTCGATGGGTCGAAGGGTCGATGTACATCTCACATAAATTATAATAGAAAGGTCGATGGGTCGAAAGGTCGATGAACATCTCAGATCGACATCTCACATAATTCGAGTAGCTTCGAAAGGTCAAAGGGCATCTCCAATGTTGGTCTGAGATGTACATACCGACATCTCATATGTCGGTCTGAGATGCACATACCAATATCTCACATGTCGGTCTGAGATGCATATAGACTGACATCTCACATGTCCGTCTGAAATTCAGAGCAATACAGATCGGGATCACATGTCGGTCTGTGGTCAAAAGGCATCTCACATAAATTATAGTCGAAGGGTTGATGAGTCGATGAACATTTCACATAAATTATAGTCGAAAGGTTGATGGGTCGATGAGAATCTATGATTGACGTCTCACATAATTCGAGTCGCTTTGAAGGGTCGAATGGTCAAAGGGCATCTTAGAGTTACATGTGAGATACATAGACTAACATATCACATGTCGGTCTGAGATGTAGAGCGATATAGATCGAGATATCATGTTGGTCTGTTGTCGAAGGGTCGAATGGCATCTCTCATAATTTATAGTCGATGGGTCGATGGGTCGATATGTCGAAGGGACGAAGGGTGAAATATGTGATCTCGGTTATGAGTTCTCGATCCATATCGACATGTGATCTCGGTTCAGAATTCTCCTCCAGACCGATATGTGATCTCGGTCTGAGACCACAGATCGAGAACTTGGTCATCTTTATGTCTTTTCTAGAGAACTTGATCTAGAAAGTATATTATATCAGATTTCGGTTTGGGAAGAAAGAAAAAATTCTCTGAGATCGATCTAGGAAAAGAGAAATTAAACTCGATAAAAGATCTCAATCTGTGAAGGAAGAAATTAAACTCGATTTAAGAAAAGTAAAAGAACTCCGTCTATCAAAAAATAAATTTAACATGTTGCATAAAACTTTGCGCGTTAGCCATATAAGTTTTTATATCAAAACAAGTGATTTTAATGTAACATTTATTTTAACTATTAAATTTACAAGGATGATCGAATTTATGTATAGAAATAGACAATGACTGGATCTGGCTCTTCAAAATCTAAACATATTTATCTCCTTTTTTAATGTACGGTAACAATGTTCATACACTTAATTATACATCATTTTAAAATTGGATCAAATCAAATATTTATATTTAAAACGAGGAGCTGATCTAAGATCTACATCTTCACTGATTATTAAATCTTTAAAGTGATCAAAATATTTTAAAAAAGAATGCAAATCCAACAATTAATATGAATGTAAATCTCAAATCTCAAATTGACCCCTAGTTTCATTTCAGCCGTATACGCAGAAAAGGTGATATTTATATTTTCTTTAGTATTTAATTTAATTTATTGGGAGGCATGAAATCCTCACACCCACTTGAGACTTGAGAGAGAGTTTGAAACTGATGCGCACGTGACTTACTACAGATCTCTCATCCGCCAATCGAGAGCTTCCCTCGCATGCCTTTTCTTTTCCAGCTCAGCCCCATTACACAGCTACTGTACGGCAACTCTCTCCCCTCTTACGAGGTTTTTTTTTCTTCTAATGATTTTTTATTTAATAGATAAATATGACCACATAAAAAAATATATACTGAAATTTTAATTTTTTTTATTTTTAAAATAAAATATTTATGATTATAATAAATTTGATATATTTAAGGTACCTACATATTATACTCCCACTATTATATGTATACGCCAAATATACTAACATTTATTTAGAGAATGTATATTCCTCCTATAAGGCTATAAGGATGAAAATCTTAAACGCCCACTTGAAAAAACTGTTTGCCTTTTTCATATCTTTTATATATATATATATATAAATATTTAATTAATTGAAAAAGAGCTTGCTTTGATTGTGCTTATTGCTTAATGCACCAATAATCATGAAGGGTTTTTGGCTAATTGCCTTTTTAAACAATGAACACTTGCTTGCTATTGGCTGAACCCACGTGAAAAGGGAATTTGTTCGACCAATAAGATTCGATCTAATTGCTTAAAGTTCCAATGGACCCTTGCATTAAGACCACTTTGGTCCAAAGTTAATTAAGTTAACCTAACATTAGTTTAGTCTTAATTTCATGCCTATAATGACGAGCTTAGCCAGGTGTCAATGATCAACAAATGATACGATGAACACAGACCAAGAAAAAGTGGGTTCTTGCACACACATTCAACTTCGTTTATCATCCCAACAATAAAAAAATAACCTTTTCTATATCTTTTTAGTTTGTGACGTGCAAAAATCAATTAATAAATATGTTATATGTGTTCATAATGAAGTGTGATGCACATGAGCTTTATATAGCTATATTGTTGATGTTTGAATTCAATTTAGATAATAATAATATACTTTTAAGTTATGTCTTTATTTTTTTTATATGTAAAGAAAAGTAGGATGAGATTATATCTATCACATTTTCTTCGATACTTAAGTTAGTTTGTAAAAAAGAATTGTTTTCCTTTTTAAAAAAATAGAGAATTTTCATATGATAAATAATGATTAACTTTTTACTTATTAAGAGTTTAGATGTTTATATTATTTTACATGGAGAACTACATTAACTCTATTTTTACACGTGGCATGATTTGACTGGCATAAACTGGTAGTGGCTTAATACTCCTGCAATTTCTCTGTTTTATCCTAATACAGTTAGAGAATTTGCTCCCCACTCCCTGCATCAGGAGACTTTTATCTAATTCGCTTCCCATATTACTCTTACTTACTCGTATAGACCGACCACCTTGACATACTTACTCTTTGACAATGTGCCAAGATGGGCTTCTAGGACGGAAATGTTCAACCTGGTGCCATTCATCAAGGCTGACCAGACCTGGTCGGCATATTCTTGCATGTCAGTCATTTCCAAGTGGTGATGCACGATCAACCTAGGGTTTGAGTATTTAACCTCATTGTCTCCATCTCTTCTTCATCATTCTTATTTCCACCACCTTTCCTCCATAACTATCGTACGAAAGCTTTTGAGCATTTTCTCCTTTCTTCACTATTTTTCTATCTTTGTCTTTACTAGATTCGGCTACTCTGCTCTCCTAGGCCCTCTTTTCGGCGTGTCAGTGCCTATCGTTATTCCTTCCCGACTTGCAAAACTAATTTTCCAGAAATCAAGTTTTCACTCTTTATTCTTCATGTTGTTCGCGTTCTTCACGCCTTTTCATTTTCTTTTCAAATTTCTATTTTTTGATCCAAAACTCCAGTAGATAATTCTAGGTTTAATGTTTGTCTCCTACCCTTGTTCGGTTGTTAAACTTTATACTAAGAACATTTTTAAGAAAGCAAACATCTCTTAGTGAAACCCTATATTTAACTCTATACCTAGGCTTAAAACTAGCCAATGTATTTCTTTAAGGAAACACTCGAACGTGATCTCTTTATTAAGTTCGGGCATCTTCTGTCTAAATTTTCTTGATCCATTTCCTTTAAACCAAATTGTTGTGATCCAAACACATATTTTTGAACTTCGTGTGCCAAACCGCTCGTGCAGTTCTTGCTAGGATTTGAGCTCCTTGAAAATCCATAATGCCCCAGGATAACTTTAACCAAGACCAGGTCGAGTCATCCCGACATACTTAGAAAAATGTTAGTCGTAAACCCTAGAGAGAACTGCCACTGTAAAATATCTCCTTACCGAGGATGAGTTTGACCTTCTTCTCTCATTTAAAGACACTCCAAATGAGGTTACTCTTAGGCTACCTAGGGTTAGCGAGAGACCATGATTGACATACGTAAGGAGGACCCCCATGAAATAATAGCATCCAAGAGCTTTTTGATACAAGCCTTAAATTCACTCTCCACACTTTCTTTAAAAATCTCATTAGGATACGAGGAATTCCTCATCAAAAGCTCAGTCCAAAATTCTGGAAGTCTCTGGTCGGATCCTTCATACTTTGGAGAGAGAAAAATCGGCAGGATCCTAGCCCTTAATTTTTCATAAACGCTTATAAAAATATAGAAATAAATAAATTATTTAAATTTATATAATAAATAATATATTAAAAAGGTAATAATTATGACTGATTTTTATTCAATCCAAAACGCGATCTATCCTGGCTGTACAGATCCATGTCCATTCCAGGGTCCGAGTAAAAGAAGATCCTCAACATCGCATTCAATCAGGATTCTTCTCCGGCCGAGATGCAGTACATGCAATAACACTCTCCATCAGTATAGACCTCTCTCTTTTATCAGTAGCTAGATATCGATGTTTATTTAGAATAATAATATAATTATCGTTATAGAAGACTAATACAGTAGGTCATCGTGGAATCAAGTTGACTAATTATTGCTCTAAATTTATTGGGTAATAATAATAATTGGCCGATCTGCATTTCATTTTAACTTATGTTTGGAGTGTTGCGACAGAAGTCGACACAATATATGTCCTTTTAGATGAATGATCAGACAGACTTAGTTCTATCAAATCTTTGCTAACTAATATTATAAACATTTGCTGTGTCCAGAAATGAAACCCAAAAGACATTCAACCAGCAATCAGTCGTTCGTATCTAGTTGGTAACTCTTCAGTCTTCACAAAGATTTTAAGCTGATTCTATGGATCGATTTAGATTAGTCAACTTTAACAAGCAAATCAACGGACTTCCGTTATATATACGATCAATTGTCACACCCATATTTTTCAAACCAGCATATCAATCCTGTAAGAAAAGAACATGACCATGGCTATCTTCTTTCTGCTACTAATTATCCTTCTCACAACTCCAGCTGATTATGCCCTTTACTTCAAAGCACCTCCCTTTAACACAACAAGCATAATCTTTGAAGGTGATGCAGCACCTTCTACTTTAGGCGTCGAGTTCATAGATTATAGGTACACATGTCGTGTTGGTCGAGCCAGCCTGACCGAAAGGGTGCATCTATGGGACTCGAGAACTGGAAACCTTTCGGATTTCTCGAGTCATTTTTCTTTCACCATTGATACCCTTAAACTCCCTTACAATGTTTCCGGAGCAGGATTTGCATTTTTCTTAGCTCCTTTCGGGTTTCAAATCCCACTGAATTCCGATAGTGGTTTTCTGGGCTTATTCAATAAAACAATGGGAGATCAGATTGTTGTAGTTGAGTTTGACACTTTTGTAAACTTAGACTGGGATCCTCCATTTCAGCACGTGGGGATTAACAACAACTCCATTAGGTCTGCAGTTACCACACCATGGAATGGTACCTTTCATAGTGGTGATACCGTTGATGTACGGATTGCATACAGTGCTACCACTAAAAACTTTAGTGTTTTATGGGACCACCAAACCACTTCTAATCCTCTAGAGAAAAACTTCCTTTCTTACATAATAGATTTGTCCAAGGTTCTACCCGAATGGATCATGGTCGGATTCTCTGCAGCTACGGGCGCCTACCCAGAGAGCAATTTCCTTCGATCGTGGGAGTTTAGTTCGAGTTTGGACATTTCTGACCACACAGATAGAAAAGAAACAGGAACAAAAAGATTATTAGTTGGTTCATTAGTTTCGGTAAGTACTCTATTTGTGGGAATATTGATAATTTCTAGAATCTTATGGAGGAAGAAGCAATTGGCAAAGCAAATTGCAGAAAAGGCAAAATTGCTGTCCATGAACAATGATCTTGAGAAAGGGACAGGACCGAGAAGGTATTCTCATAAAGATCTTATCGCGGCTACTAAGAATTTCTCAAACGAAAGGAAGTTAGGTGAAGGCGGGTTCGGTTCTGTTTACAAAGGTTACATTGTTGATCAAGATCTATTAGTTGCGGTGAAGAAATTTTCCAAGGGTTCCTCACAAGGGAAAAAGGAATACACAACGGAAGTAAAGATCATTAGCCAGTTGAGGCATCGAAATTTGGTGCAACTCCTCGGTTGGTGTCACGAAGAAGGTGAGCTACTACTAGTTTATGAGTTCATGCCGAATGGTAGTCTCGATTCTCATCTTTTCGGCAAGAAGACTTCCCTCACGTGGGCTTTGCGACATAAAATTGCTCTTGGGCTCGCCTCGGCATTGCTTTATCTTCATGAAGAGTGGGAACAATGCGTCGTACATCGAGATATCAAATCAAGCAATATCATGCTCGATGCAAACTTCAATCTCAAGCTCGGTGACTTTGGGTTAGCTCGGCTTTTGGACCATGAGCTACCTCCAAAGACAACGGGGTTGGCCGGAACTTTTGGTTATATGGCCCCAGAGTATATAGGCACAGGTCGAGCAAGTAAAGAGTCGGATGTTTATAGCTTTGGTGTGGTTGCGTTGGAAATTGCAACCGGGAAAAAGGCAGTAGATCCTGCAGAGAAAAAATCTTTGGTGCAGTGGGTTTGGGATTTATATGGAGGGGGAGAAGTTGATAAAGCTGTTGATGAGAGATTGGAACATGATATGATAAGTATCGATGATAAGAGGCAAATGGAGTGTTTGATCATCGTGGGGCTATGGTGTGCTCATCCCGATTGCCGATTGAGACCTTCAATAAGGCAAGCGATCCAAGTTCTTCATTTCGAGGCCAATTTGCCAAGTCTTGATTCGAAAATGCCGGTTCTCACCTTCCATGTGCCTGATCCAAATTATGCTAGTAGCTCTCTTTCCTCATCAGCCACTTAAGACCAATTTCTAAGACATGTATGCTCTTTCAGTTATCAATGTCATCTTTCAATTCTCTGTAACTATGAAATGTAATGTGAAAGGGTCGCCATTAAGATCCTTACTTGATATTGTCTTGAACTTTAGTGACTTTCCTAGTATCCGAGGTCTTATACTGTTACCAATCTGATTTTATTACTAATAATCCTTCCTCTTTACTGAATAGGCTTATAAACCTTTACTGATAAACTTTTATATTAATATCTGGAATGATTGGTAAATATCCTCTAATGATCTTATTAAACCTGATCACTTGCCTAGTAATATAAAAGTTAAGGACTTATGGATTAATGGCGATTAGAATGTAGACTTTAATCCTTTTGTTTTGTTCTGGTTAGCAACACCAGGATATCGTCATAGTGAAACTAACCGATCAACGAGATGTGCCATAGCGTTAAATTTGGTCTATAATTTGAAGTACTCTACTTCCGACGTTGAAGCTTATCCGACCTTCCTATTTCAAACTACACTACACTTGTGGGCCAAAAGAACATGTAGGCCCAATTTGCACCATAGAACCTGTTTCTCTCGGACCCAAAATACTATTGGTAGTTATAGAAAATCAAAAATTAAATTAGTCGTATGTTATTTTTTAAAAGGTTATTTTGGTTGTTGACATTTTTTGAAACATATCTGGTATCTGGGGGCCCCACAAATGTTTTCCTATTCAAAACATGTCTTCGCCATTACATTCTTAAAAGGTTAAAAATATAAACCAAATGGTGGCTATTGGCTTGTTTAGAGAACATAATATGATACCTTCACACGTAAGACACTGCCCTGTCCATTTTCTTAAAATCCCAATTCCCAGATGTAGTAGATTTTGACATCATTAAAATCCCAATACCCAATTCCCAATTTCTTACATTCAAGAGAGATTCGTTTAATTACTAATAACATTGACATCATTGAACCAAGTAACCTATAAGAAGGAAGTCAACTCTTATCTGCAAATAATTCTTGAAATGTCAACCATTTAATGTCAACTGTATACAATGATTTCACTTTAAATTGTTATATATGTTTCTACAAGCATTGGCATGTTTATGTATGTAAGAGATCCCTGCACAAGTTTATTGGATAAACCTTCTAAACATCATTTATAGATTATGTATATATCTATGGGATTATTCCATTTCGGATTCCATATCTTCTAAACTTCTCTCAACTCTCAATTCTCATCTTAGCTTCTCACAACAAGACAATGTCTTCCTCTCTCTTTATCAACTTACTTCTCTTCACTATTTCTCTTTTCTTCCTCCCCTTTACTTGTTCAATCTATTTCCAAATAAGTAATTTTGATCCCAATTCCAAAGGCATCGCATATCGAGGAGATGCCGAGCCATCTAATGGGTTCATCGCGATTAATAGAATCGATTATATTTCCCGTGTTGGTTGGGTCACTTATTCCCAGCCAATAGAGCTCTGGGATTCTATCACCGGAAAACTTTCCGACTTTGTAACAAATTTCTCATTTGTTATAAACACACAAGGTCATTCTAAATATGGGCATGGACTCGCATTCTTTCTTGCTCCTTTCGGATTCGATATACCACCAAATTCATCGGGCGGCTTTCTAGGCCTGTTTAACACCACCACTAGTGATGCAAGTGACAACCAGATTGTTCTAGTTGAATTTGATTCTTTTTTGGATCAATGGGACCCACCCGTTCAGCATGTCGGAATTAATTTCAACTCTATTTGCTCTTCAGTTTATACATCGTGGAATGCTAGTCTTCACAGTGGAGAAACTGTCGCTGTTTCGATCACTTATAATGCTACTACTAAAAACTTGACCGTGTCGTGGAATTACCTAAGTTCCTCGACTGTAGAAGAGAATACTAGTCTATATTACCAGATCGATCTAATGAAGGTTTTGCCCGAGCAGGTCATGATCGGATTTTCAGCTTCCACGGGTCAAGAGGTCGAGCAACATAGCCTTTATTCATGGCAATTCTTGTCAAGTTTAGATGTAAAGGCAAAAAGTGGGAAACCTGAGAGAACAAGAAAATTGGAAGTGGGGATAATAATTTCTGGGGCTGTTCTGGTAATTGTGTTCATCATATCATTTGCAATAGCTTGGAGGCAAAAACAAAAGATGAAGGAGAAAAAGGAAGTGGTGAACTTGACATCGATCAATGATGATATCGAAAGTGGAGTGAGACCGAGGAGGTTTTCGTACAAAAGTCTTTCTTTGGCTACTAACAACTTCTCGAATGAGCGGAAGTTGGGTGAAGGAGGGTTTGGTACCGTTTACAAAGGTCACTTAACGGACATCGATATGTCTGTGGCCGTGAAGAGGATCACAAGAGGATCAAGGCAAGGGAAAAGGGAGTACATAACGGAAGTGGAGATTATTAGCAGGGTGGGGCATCGGAATTTGGTGCAACTCATCGGTTGGTGCCATGATAAAGGAGAGTTTCTAATTGTCTATGAACTCATGACGAATGGTAGCCTTGATTCTCACCTCTTCGGCAAAAGACTACCTCTTCCTTGGGCTGTAAGATGCAAAATATCATTGGGATTAGCTTCCGCATTGCTCTATCTTCATGAAGAATGGGAACAATGTGTCGTTCATAGAGATATCAAATCAAGTAATGTGATGTTGGATTCTGATTTCAATGTCAAGCTAGGCGATTTCGGATTAGCCCGGCTTATGGACCATGAGATAAACTCTCAAACAACTGGCTTGGCAGGAACATTTGGCTACATAGCTCCAGAATACATAAGTACCGGTCGAGCAAGTAAAGAATCAGATGTTTTCAGTTATGGAGTTGTTGCTTTAGAGATTGCGACTGGAAGAAAGTCAAGCGATCCGATGGAAATGTATTCTCACATCGGACTAGTAGAGTGGGTTTGGGATCTTTACGGAAGAGGTGAGCTTCGTGAAGCTATGGATGAGAGATTGGATAAGAATATCGACCTGAAGCAAATAGAGTGTTTGATGGTTGCCGGTTTATGGTGTGCTCATCCCAATAGGAGTTCGCGACCTTCCATAAGACAAGTGATTAATGTTCTCAATTCTGAAGGGGAAATGCCAAATCTTCCGGCGAAAATGCCCATTCCGACATTTCAAATGCCCAACCGTCAGTCTTTTTCTCATATCAAGAAACTATCTGTAGATGCAAGTTGTTGAAAAGGTGTATATGTATGTTATCTATATAACCTTAGTTAAGGACTTTATATTATAAACTCCCAGGCTAGAAGTAGGGATTATGTACTCATGTATATGTATAAACGATCGTTCAAGACTTCAATATAAAATATCCTAGCTATCTAGCTACCTTCTGCTGCTGCAATTTATCAAAGTCGACATGTCGTCCTTTACCTACATGCTATTTCGTTCGTTTAGCATTAGCATCTGTGAACAGTATTCTATAACGCAAATGCCACAATAAGCGGAAGGTTGACCGTTTGACAAAGAACAAAATTTATATTTGGCGGAAGGTCTACTCCGACTTAATAGCGGCAGGATATAAAGAGATGACAAAAAATAAAATTTATATTTGAATTACGGATCAAAAATTTCATTAAACTAAAATTATGAAAGCAAATCATATTACTCATGCGTGACTAACTATATGCTCTGGTTGACTTTCTTTATGTCTGTAAGAATTTTATCCATCGGTCCTTTACTTTTCCTTACAGGGTACCGATCATTCATGTGGTGCCTCAAATGCGAGGTTCCCGATTTCCTACTACCTTATAGAACATGACCTTCTTACAATGAATACACACTACCGTCAAAAATTTTGAATCTACTATGAAATTATCCTATGCCGAATTCCTTGTCAGTCAATTCTTCGCACTAGTCTTAGTACTTACAGAGACCTTTCTGGTAGATTTCTTTAATGTTTTCTTTGCGGACTTCTTTTTCTTAATTCTTTTTCTGCTTTCATTTGTAACTCGGGTCATTCTTTTGTCATCAATTTCTAGAGTATAATCAAAGATGGAATGGTCTTCAAATGAAGGGATAATTGATTCAGTGCTATCATTGGGCACCATAAGGAAATAATTGAGATAAAACACATCAAATCGAACCAAAATCAACTTCCATATCCCAGTTCAAGTCAAACAGATCAAAGAAGAGAACTTGCAAAAAAATCTCTTGGTTATTGTTTTGTTTTACATTTTCATTTTCTTTTCTAGTTTTGCTCATTTTTTCATGATTCACGAGTTAAATGCATGGATGGATTATCATATGGCTTTGTAGAAGGATTCTTTTATGGTTTTATTCCTTGGATTATTCTGTTCCAACTTAGTTAAGCAAATGTCATCTTAATAAAATCAAAGAAACAGATCAAACAAATCAAAGAAACTCAACAATTAATTTCTTAATCTCAGGTTAATTTTACCAGCGAACCAGATTGATCATCATTGCATTTCTCTAAAGAAACCATAACCGGAGAGTAGTAGTGGAGGGTGGAGAGGAGACGCTCGTGTTGGATCTCGGGTGGCAGAGACAAGGAGTAAAGGCTTGCGCTAGATCTCGGGCCCACGGAGGATGGGTGGACTGTCGGCAGGCGGAGTGGAAAGGAAAGGGGAGGGGGTGACAGAGAAGTAAGGGGAGTGGATACTGAAGAGGAAAGGGATCGCGATTCATTTTTTTGTTTTTGTTTTAATAATTAATGAAAATAAAGAACTAGTGGGGATTATTTTATTTTATTTTATTTATTTATAGCTAAAGGAATTAGTGGGAATTGAATAAGTAATAAAAAGAGAAGAAAAAAAAATAAAGAAAATAATAAAAAATGAAAATAAAAGGAATTGAACCTTGACTTCTAATAAGCATATTAACATAAGTAAAATTTATAAACTATTAAATTATTATACATTCCAATTATAAATTTAAATTACATATTATATATTTATTAACTCATTTTTAAAATTTTTAAAAAAATTTCTCTAGCTGCCCAGGTAGCCGCTCGGATGAGATTAGTTCTGCCCGGTTCTTTTAGTATTTGATCTCATTTTTTAGGCGACAACGACACGTATAGTAGAAAATGTGAGTATGAAACATTACGTTATAGCTAAGATATATCATGATTCATGCATATCTTGATCTCCATGGTTTTTTGGTAGAAGATCATCTATCACGGGAATCTAGCCATCTCAGTCACATGTCCAATGGAGAATGTACACGGCAGAACTACACGTTAATTTTCTCCACCACCATACAATATTATTATTATTATTATTATTATTATTATTATCATCATTATTATTATTATTATCATCATTATCTATCTATAGTACTGATCTTAACTTCTTAAGGCTAAAGCTATATATCGCATTGGCAAAGTCCCGAGGATTGCAGAAAATTTCCCCTATACTCGCTACATAGATTAAATTTACGTACTGATCTATTTAAGTGAGATCAGACTCTCTCTCTCTCTCTCTCTCTCTCTCTCTCTCCCCTGAGTTCTGAATAAGAACAGTTAAACTAGAGCTTCTGGCTCGATGATCCCCTGCCTGGCCTGCATAACAAAAGGGCTTTGACACTTTTATCATCTAATCTACAACAAGACAAAAGGGCAAGAGAATAAGATCAGGCCCGTTAAAACTCCTGTAATAGTGTAAATGAACCTGCGATACTATATAATAGACTAAAATAATAACAATAATAAGAGAGCATACGTCTTGACATTTCTTTAGGGTCTTCCCAAACGTACCTCCTCTGCAACTCTCTCTCACAAGCGACCTCATACTAACATCATACATGTCATAATTATATACATACAAACAGATACATAAATATAGATCGATATCAAGTTCTGAAAATTTCTTTTTAGACGTAAAATATATATTTCTTACGTAGTTGGTTTGTAAGCAAACCTTCAAGTTCATTATAAGTTGTATCAAAATCTTTGATTAGAATTCAATCCCTACCGTTGTATACATACAGGTGGATGTCACTTAATAGTATAATATTCTATACAAAATCTATGTTTTAAAATGAATCTCAAAATATAAATGTTTTTCTTTATATATATATATATATATATATAGATGTAATTAATTTAAACCTCTTTATAAAAATGGGCGGGATCCGGAGACCCTATACTATACTATTAGTAGTTCGTGTACCAATGACGCCTTAAATTTAATAAATATATAGATAGTATATAATTGAGCAGTGATGGCCGAGATTAATTGTTGTTATTTAATTAAGTAATTAATTGCGGCTCTTAAAAAGAGTCAGACATACCTAAATTCAATAAAAAAAAATTTTTTTTTTTTTTTTGGTTTTGTGTGTTGACACGTGCGCGATTGTTAGTAGGTTGAAAAGGGACGATACATGGGAAGGAATAGACAAAAGCTGTTGTTGTGGTCAGAAGCCTGCACTCTGCAGGCAGCTTGTAGACCAGTTGCTGCTTTGGCACTGTCCGTTTATTGCTGGCTAGCTGCTGCAACGTATTCCCTCAATAATAATTTTATAATTATTATTCTGTCACATCACGAGCTATCTAATCAATCTTATGATCTATAAAGCCTTCATAAATATTGCTCGCAGGAGACTAAGGCTGCCTGCCTACGTGCTTTTGTAACTTTCGTTCCCAACTTATGATATCATATTATACGTAAATCAAAATGCCTATTGTTGTGTTTGATTGCATGCATGCATATATATAGAATACATTATATATATATATATATATATATGTATGTCACAACCGTAGACCATAAAGCTGTTTGTCTTGTCCTGTTAGAGGATTCCTCGTCCTTTGTTTGATCCCCATGCATCGAGGCACTTCCACAAACTTATGATCATCCATTTCATACATGAATATAAAAAATATTTATCATAAATAATATATATTTATATGATATATCATAATTAAATTAGAATATAATAATATTTATAATAATTATAATAAATTTTAATATATTACGTAGAACGTAGATTACATGCTACAAGAAATTTTCCACAAAACGTAGATAGCATTTTTAATGCACATAAAACAAATATTGTTCCAGTCCCCCCTTTGGTCTTCTCCGTTCCGTTCATCATGACCAAAGGCACACTTAATTGATAAGTGATAACGACTCATCAAGATCCCCCGGCCCCCACCTTTTCCATCATGAAACAATGAACAACAAGCTGCAGATCTATCCCATTGTTTTGTTTGAGTTCTGCTTCTGTTTTCCCTGTCAGGTCAGTTTCACATCATTTAGTTTTCCTTGTCTCAAGTGTGGTACTGCCACTGTCTTTCCCTCTACTTATATCAATACCTCTCTTTCTCTCTGCTCTCCCTCTTATCTACTTCTCCACATGTATGTATATATATATATACACATCTGACCCAACTTTTGTTTCTCGACAAACCCCCTCCCTTTTTCTCTCTCTCTCTCTCATGTGTAGTTTATTTACTGCCACCAGATCTAACCTCTAAAACCTCCATCTTCCCATACAACAACTTTCTTAATATGATCACACTCACAAGCAAAACCCATCAGCCCCTTTCATATATGAACTCATTGAATTCATAATATCACCCTTTGCCTCTCCAAAAAGCATACTTGATCATTCAACTAATTCTCTTAATAAGATCAACACTAGGCCATGTCCCTAGATCATAACTTCAATCCTTCTCCAAACCCGCTTCCAAAACTAGATCCACAAACCCATCAACCCTCTACAAAAGACGGCCGAAAAACAACCCCCTCCTTGACAAATATGACGCCGGACCATCCGAATTCGCTAAAATGCCCTCGATGCGACTCGCCCAACACCAAGTTTTGTTATTACAACAACTACAGCCTCACCCAGCCACGACACTTCTGCAAGAACTGCCGCCGTTACTGGACCAAAGGCGGGGCCCTACGCAATGTCCCCGTTGGAGGCGGTTGCCGTAAAAACAAGAAGATGATCAAATCATCCTCCCTTTCTAACAGTTCCACGCCGGAGAATCTCTCCGGGTTTAAATTCTTCAATGGGTTCTCTCCAGCCGTGGACTTCACACCATCTTTAATCCCTCGCCTTGGGCATAACCCTTTATCAACCGGGTTGTTTTACAACCAGTTGTCTCCTCATCACCAATTAGGCATAAGTAGTAGTAGTATTACTACTAATCCTCATAATAATGATTCTTTGATGGGTTTTAATTATCCAATCCGGACGGCTAATGGTGGTAGTGGGTTCGGAATGAGCGCCTCGTTGAACGTGGATTGTAATCTTGCGTCTTCCATCGAGTCTCTGAGTTCCATGAATCAAGATCTTCATTGGAAATTACAACAACAAAGATTGTCTATGCTATTTAGCGGAGGAGATAGTACTACTAGCACTAGTATCAGTACTACTAAGAAAGACAATTATCACGGGGTTTCTAGTTCGGTTGTTGGTATTGAGAACGATACGCAAAAGTTACAACCGATATTGTTTCGGGAATTAGAGAACTCGAAATCGGAGGAGGTTAGGGGTGGTCATGTTGGGAGCAATATTGGAAGGATGGAATTAGGGAGAAGTACGGGAGATCATGATCGCATAGAGACGGAATGGTTCTTCGGGCAGTCTTATGCAGGCGGGCCGGTCAGCACTACAGCGCAGATCGATACTAACAGCGAAAATGGCGGTAATGGAATGAGTGGTATTCATGTTTTGAATGATTTGCATCCATATAGTCATGCTTTTCCCTAGATAATTTACTTAATTAAGGTGTAATATCATGTTCATGATCATTAATTAGAATTGAAAACGGAAAATGAATGAATCCCATAGCTAGGTATTGGAATATTGTAATTGTAATTGTAATTGATGTAATGGATCGATGAATATACATTTCCAAATGTAAAAATAAATCCGATAATCTTTTATAATGTCACGCTCTTCCCTTCTTTAGGTGGGTTCTACCATTCAAGACTATAACTCTCTTTGTGACCACCTTGGAATGTGGATTGGCTATATTAATTTGGATTTTACTTTACAATTAATTATTTTATTTTTATCATCTATTTATTTATTTATTTCTTCTTTATGTTGTTTGTGTTTAGTCGCTATATACGATCAGAATTCAGACCTCCTTTTTGCCTCAGTAATGTTTTTTTTTTCTTCTCTTAATTAATGAAGTACTGGTGCCTATACCAGAACTGGGTTTCAGAATTCAGACATGTTTCTAGGTATATGTTATTATGGAACAATGACAACATTATAATTTATTATTATGACTGAAACTTCAGTTTCTGTTCCAACCAGTGCATGCTAACGAGCTAGGATCATGTATCTTTTATCCTAATTCTGATCTGTCTGATTGCTAGAGAGAGAGAAGAAAGCCTTTGCCTTTTCCCCTCTTTGCTGTCTTTTCACTGTTTTATTCTTTGTTTTTAATTTTCCCCTTTCGTTAAATTAAAAGTAATAAGAAGAAGAACGAAAGGAAGTATCAAGTATGTAGAGTCGGGCATATACTTTTTTCTTCTATCTTTTCATATTCGGAAGTATCCGAGCTAACTAAGCTATGCAGCGAGGGAACACGTAATAAGTCCGTCCACAACCCTTGGAAGTTTTTCGAGTGGTTGGATATGAGTGATTCATTGAGTTTTGCTTAAATTCAAATGCATGATATTTTATATTATACTTTAAATTTATTTAGTGATATTATGAATTCAATCAATTTTTAAAAATTTATAACTCATTGCCGAATAAGTATAAAGGAATTCCCAAATTTACAAAATAAAAAAAAATAAAAAAGCTTATGTGAATAGCAGCAATATGACGTATATGAAGTGAAAAGCTTGTGAGATATGGTTGATGAAGATCAAGTAAGAAATCAATTAAGCAACAACAAACCATGCACGAAGCAGCATGATCGACGTGAAGTCATGTCAATTTACATGTATACTACTTCAAACCCAGCAAGAAGCTCATGATTGCTTACCTGTTTTTTTTATCTGTTTATTGTACGTAAATACTAAATATATATGTGTTTCTATTTATCCTAAACAATACGTATCTACTTTAGGTTAATCAGCCATTAATTACTTACACTCATCACGATATACATATAAATGGTATTATTTCAAGTTGTCACAATCATCACAAGATTAGTTAGGGTTTTATCTTCGCCCTAATATTTTGAATTAGATAGCCTCAAATTACGATTACCATTACGATTCAATTATATCAATATTCACTTAATAGTAAAAAAATAGTGACGTAGCTTAATTATAGTTATTTGGAGTATATGAGGATAAATTAAGAATGAATTAAATGTAATGTAATTAACTAATTAGGTGACCGAATAACTTGTTCACACGTCATCCGGATTCATCAAACTCATCAAATACCGCAAAACACTAGATTCGCATCCCCCTTTTTGATAAATGGGACACCCATCTCCCCAAAAAGCAATCAATAATTTCAACAAAAAAAACAAAAGTAAAAAATAAAAGAAGTTTTCCATTCATATATCACTCTATTTCCTAACGTGTAAGCGCACGAAACCAATTAAAAACAGCCACGTATATTTCTTACCCCACACCATCACAGATGTTAAGAAAACGCGTGGCGCGTGGTTGGGAACTTTACTAAATCGATTGCTATTGCCCTCGGCGATACAACAAGTCAGGTGGGTGGCACGATCAAAAATTATTATTATTTTCCTTTTGTCCAGGCCAACGTAAAAAAAATTTGTTCTAAATTTTCCCTCGTTTCCTCATTTTCCCGGCAAACGGAAGAGGTGCTTGAATGTGAATTTCAAAGCTTCTTTCTCAAGGTAATCAATTCCGGGTTACTTTTTTCATTTCGATCTTTCGTTTTCCTTTTTTCTGATTTTTTAGATCCATTGTCACTCACACTTCGATTTGTTGATCTCTTAGGTTGCGAGGTTTGAGCCGATTTTCTGATTCCGGATTTCTTTTTGGGCTTTCGTAATCAATTTAGGGCTCTAGTGCAATTTTGACTTCCCGATCAGTTCGCTGCCCGATCAGGTAATTTTTCTATTTCGCATTTTATTTTTTATTTGTAGTTGTTAAGTACGAGTCAAAATTGGTTGGAAGGAGGGAAATTAGGGAGGTATCTTCAGAGATCATGCTTTGTAAGTGAATTATTTCGAGTAGGAGCTAAGCATTTGTCAAGTTTTGTAATTATGTAAAGGTTGGAGTGATATATGGTGGTGTCATGTTCAAAATGTGTTTTTTTCTACTTGCAGGTTGCATAATTTAGATAGTTGATTGAGTTGTGGATTTTAGGGGTTTCTATTGTTATTAAATCATGTTCGTGTTCTCTCCATTGTATGTAAAGTTATTATTAGATCAGTTAGAAGATTGAATTTTATCCTCCTTGCAGCTTATAAGATATATGGATGTGCCGTAAGTGAAGATAAAATCTAGAGTATTAAGAGAGGAGGGATATTTTGCCGAAATTGGAAACTTCAGTGTTATTGATGAATTATAGAAGGCACCCAGGTAATGGGGATGGAGCTGTTTATGATTTTGCTTCACCCTTTTCTGCACTTTTAATTGGTCATGCATGTTCTTACTTCATCAGAGACAGTTACTAGTCACATCCCTTCTTATCAATCTATGCTTCTTTGCTTCTAACAAGTCTTTAGTCATGTAATATGAGAAGCTCCCATTTTCTATCTGTATAAATCTTATTTTATTGTATTTTTGGATCTTCCATCTAAGGGCTTTCCTGTTAAACAGAAAGTAGCCTAGATCTCCATTTTTTTAGGATTTCTTTTCATATTAGTCTATCTCTATTTGTAGGCAATGGAGACACACAATCAAACAGAGCATACTGAACAGAAAAAGATCCCTCCTCAACCTGCAACATTTCAAGATCGGGAAGACCTCATTACATATGCTCATGACTTTGGTGCTAGTCAAGGATATGTTGTGACCATTAAGAAGTCTAGGAAGGAAAGAAGTGTCATTCTTGGTTGTGACAGGGGAGGTGTATATCGCAATAGGCGTAAGATTGATGACAGTAAGCGCAAACGGAAAGCAAGTTCACGCCTTATAAATTGCCCTTTTGAAGCCATTGGAAAAAAGGAAGGTGATTTATGGGGTGCTTACCATTAAGAATGAAGAGCACAACCATGGGCCCTTGAAAGATATGTCAGAACATCCTTATAGCTGTCGCTTTACTGAGGAAGAGGTTAGGAAAATTAAGATGATGATAGAAGCCGGTGTAAAACCTTGTCAAGCGCTTAAAGCTCTCAAGCAAAGTAATCCGGAGCTGCTGTCAACACCGAGGCACTTATATAACCTTAAGGCTAAGATTAGACAGGGAAACTTATCAGGTCAGACCTCTTCCATAGCTTTCTGAAACCCTGATAGAATGATTTCTTTCTAGAAGAAAACGAATGGTTGCTTTCTGATAAAAATGACAGATGTGTTAGTTATTTTCAGTCCTACCTTTATTAGGTGACCTTCAGATTAGAGTCTATTATACTTTTTTCCAAAACTTCCGACAAATTGAAAATGCAGAAAAAATGGTTTTGCAGAGAAAAGTCTTGCTTTGTGGAGACCGAATAGATCTATTCCAGTGAATGCTTCTGCTAACCTAAATGGAGATGCAGCAAATGAAAACAACCGGCCGGTACACTTTAATATGAAAAGGATTTTTTCACACCTGATGTGCTCTTCCTTCTTTAACTGGTCTTTCTCTCTCTCGCGTCAAAGGAATTGGATTTTGTAACTCAACTTAGCTGAAATTGTTGCTGAAGGTTCCAAATTTTATTGGTGGGAAATGGACTCACAGAGCTGTTCATCGGTTGATGTTATAGATCCTGTGAGCTCTATACTCCATATCAACTCATTTACTTTGTGAGGTTGTTTATCTCTGTTGTGATGCCAATACATTTTTTATTTGGTCAGGCAACACAAGAAGTTGCTTCTCAAGTTCCCTTATCAACTTATGATGAATTTAAAGCTGCTGTAGACGCAGCAAAGAAAGCTTTTCCTTTGTGGAAGAACACCCCTATTAACTCTCGCCAACATATTATGTTCAAGCTCCAAGAGCTCATCCGTAGAGATATTGTCAGTAAATTATATATTTTTTGTATCCTCATTTACTTCCCACTTTGATGTTAATATGACTACATTTTTTTCATTCAGGATAAACTTGCAGTCAATATTGCTATAGAACAAGGGCAGACATGGAAGGGTGCTCAAGGGGATGTGCTTCATAGTTTAGGTTAGTCTTTGAATTTGTTTCTTATAAAAAATTCTAATCATTATTGTCCAAAGCTCTTAAGGTCAATCTCCTAACATTTTTGTATTGCTCAGAGGTGATTGAACATTCTTGTAGAATGGCGGCTTTGCAAATGGGGGAGTTCATTCCTTATATGCCTAATGGAATTGACACATATTCCATGAGAGAACCGCTTGGCGTTTGTGCTGGGATATGCCCCTACAATTTTCCGTCAGTGGTTTCCTTTTGGGTAAGGCAGCCTTGCTTCTTTCTTGATCTCATCTCAGATAAAAGGTGGCTGGTTTAGCATTGACAAAGTTAATTTGTACCATGCTTGTTTAGGGTAAGATGTTAATCCTTTGATGCATTGCATCCAACTAGTGAGGACTTAGCATGACTTCTTGGAGTTTTTCTCTCTTTTCTGAGATTTTGCAGATGTTTCCAATTGCAGTTACATGTGGCAACACATTTATCCTAAAGGCATGTGAAAAAAACCCGGGTACTTTTTGCTTTTGAAACCAGCCCTGTTTTTATAATTGCTGTTCCCACTATTTCACTTTGTCTTACCCTTTTTTCACCTTATCATTTTCAATGGACTAATAAAGTTTTATATCTAGGGGCGTCAATGATACTTGCAGCACTAGCAATGGAGGCTGGTCTGCCTGATGGTGTCCTAAATGTTGTTGATGGTACCGATGTAAGATTACAAACTTATTATGTGAACTCTCTTTGTGACTAATGGTTTGTGAAATTTTTACATACTATATTATATCCAAATTTCATATGATTAATCTAATCCATTTCTTCTGGTTACATAACAATTTGGGCAGGATATTACGGATATTTTGGACTATATCTGCGATGATGAAGATATAAAAGCTATAGCTTTTGTTGGTTCAGATACTGTAAGTCACTCTCATTTGCTGCCAATTGCTCACCAATTAGTCTAGAAGCCTGGATACTTTATAGGGTTTCCTACCCAATGTTTTTTTTTTATAAATAGTATTATTGAGCTGACACGGGAAATAATTGTGTAGTGTGTAACCACTTTTCGATTTGCGTGTGCCTAAGGTCCGGGGATCAATAACCTGTTGTGAGATGGATTTGGTTTCAATCCGACCGATCAAAGATTAATGTAACGGAAATTGATTAAAAATTAATTTTAATTATTAATTATTTAATATTTTTATTTAGTTATTTTATAAAAAAGAAAAAGAGGAAAAAAATTTATTTAATTTTATATATTTATTGATGTTAAAGTTTTATAAATATGATAGTGATTGAGTAAAAATTTAAAAAATAAAAGGGAAAAGAAAAGAAAAATCAAAATGGATCAATGAAAATATTTTATCTCATATTTTTTATATAAATTTTCAACGATTTACCTTTATTATATATATATATATATATATATATATATATATTATTTTCATTTGTTATGATTAAATCTCTAGTAAATTCATTGTATGAGATTAAATTATTATCAAATTATAAGTAGCTCTTAATTTTGTCTCATCCTAAATTTGTATGTTCATGACAACACAGGCACCAACCGTTTTGTGTTTTCTTTTGTTGTTTTATCTGATTATTAAGAATCAAAATTATGAATGTTTTTTTTTTCTTACTGTTTTCACATATGAAATTGATTGATATTAGTACGTTTGATTGTAATTATCTTGTGAATCGAATGTTAGAATATTAATCAAATATCTTGTCCATTAATTGTTTCACGTGGCTAAGTTTGTTCCGTTGTTCTTATTTGACTTTCTTAATTTAGAGATTAATAAGATATTTAGCTGGATATTTCCAAATACATTGTGGGAGAGCTAGAGGAATCTCAAACAGAGCAGCATATACATATACATATACATATACATATACATATACATACATAGCATAAGCTAACGAGTAAGTAAGTTAAGATGCCTAACTTAATCTTATACTGTAGATTATACAACAAGTTGGGTTATTAATAATAATAACTAATTATCAAGGACACTATTCGTTAAGTATATTAATGCTATTGCCTAAAACGATGTCGTTATGTAACTTTAAATGTTTTTTAAGTATAAAATCACCGAAAGTCTTTAACTATGTAACTTTCATTTGGGATGAGTCACTTGGATGAGGTATTTTAAGCTCATTTCACATTTATAAAATTTAAAAAAAAAAAAAAAAAAAGTCAACAATTCATGACGTGGCTTAATCGTATATAATATTATGTTATACTCATATTTTAATTCTAGTAATGCAAATTTCAAACTTAAGCAAGTTATTATAATTATCTTAATAAGTTGATATTTTTTTTTTTTTTATATATTTATTATAAAACTTACTAAAAGAACCCAAATACTTGTGTAATGTATGGTTCTGTTCTCATTTTTGACTTAAATGGTAAAGTCTAATAATTGATTCTTAGATAAACTAACACGTATGTATATAATTTTTTATTTTGTATTCACCTCATGCCTTGAATGGTTCGATTTTAATTGTACTTATATATATGTTTCATGTTTAAAACGTGCATGGATTTTATTACACTATTTAATGATCTAAATCTAAATTATTTGACTAATCTAGTATGATATGTGTGAGATAATCAATCTAGCATATGGATATATATACTAAACTTGATATCTATGAACAGTTTTTTTTTCCAAAGGTTATTGTATTCTGCAGTGAATGATCATGAGGAGATATTTGATTTAAATTAGTAGTTGTTTGTATCTTAAGTAACGAAAGAAGAACTGCTGATTTAACACTTCAATGGGATTTCAAATAGAATATCTAATTAATTAGTCTTATGTAGTTAAAGGGTTCCATCAACATCCCGGTCTTAACTACACCGAGATGTGTAGCCTCGTGGTAAAGCCTATCACTATTTGAACCATCATTTCCCTTTGTCATTATGAAAGACCGGTCCTTATGTCAACTAGACGTTAACAATGCGTTCCTACATGATGACTTAACCGAGGACCTTTATATGGCTCGACCTTCCGACTTTGTTGAACTCATCCCCTCCACACACGTTTGTCATCTTTAGTATTATTTATATGATCTAAAACAAGCTCTGCGAGCCTGGTATCATGCGCTAAGTGTTGCTCTTCTCACTCTTGGGTTTATTCAAGCCAAGTCTAATGCCTTGTGAGTGACTTATCTTTCATTGAGCCGACTATATTACATATTTTCTTATTTATGTTGATGACCTTCTCACTGCGGTGACTTACATCTCATTTCTTAGTTAGTGGGCCGATTGAGTTCCCTCTTATCACTTAAGGATCTCGGGTTGCTGACTTTCTTCCTCGGAGTTGAGGTTGTCACTTATTCCAAGGGCATCCTTCTAAGTCAACAAAAGTACATCTCAGACATCTTATGTCATCATCAGATGGCCGAGGCTCATCCTATCACCACTCCGATGTTGCCCAAGCAGTTATTGTCTACGACATCTCGCATGTTTGTCACTAATACAATGGCCAACCGCCAGCTTGTTGCTTCTCTACAATACTTGACGCTCACTCAGCCTGACATTACTTTTCTTATCAACTGCTTGGCTTAGTTCATGCAAAATCCACTCACTTTTTTGAAATTACTGCTTATTATGATGCTGATTGGGTTAGTAATCTTGATGATAGCTCATCTATGTCAACTTTCTTATCTTTCTTGGTCCTAATCCAATTACGTGGAGTATACAGAAGCAATGTGTAGTAGCTTGTTCTTTAACTAAGGCCACATATCACGCACTCACTTATACTACGGACAAATTATGGTGGATTCTCAATCTCTTCTCTGAACTATCCATTCCCCTTCGTTCACCATCATCGTTCTTTTGTGATAACATCGATGCAACTCAACTATCTCTTAATTCAATTATGCACTCTTGCATATAGCAAATTGTTGTGCAGGAGGGAAAAAATTTGATATTCTTCTATATATCAAAGATACAACTTAGAAGGGCTATATATAACCTGTACATGAAGTTAATTTTGGAAGAAACTAATCACACTTTTTTAGGCTACAATCTTGGATGATTTATAATCAAATAAACTAAATTGGTAACTAGAATATTTTATTTCTATAATTACTCTTTCAACAACTCACGTCAATACTCCCCCTCAAGTTGGTACATAGATATCATCAATGCCCAACTTGTCAAGTGAGTTGTGAAATATTTTGCTAGAGACAGCCTTTGTAAGAATATCTGCTAACTGATCTTCTGACTTCACAAAAGGAAACTGAATGACCTTGTCTTCGAGCTTTTGCTTGATGAAATGCCGATCCACTTCAACATGTTTGGTGCGGTCATGTTGAATTGGGTTGTGCGCGATTGCTATGGCTGCCTTATTATCACAGAACAAGTTCATTGTATCTTGAGATGAACACCCAATTTCCTCCAATAATCTTTTTAACCAAAGTAACTCACACAATCCTTTAGCCATGCCTCTAAACTCAGCCTCTGCACTAGATAAAGCAACTACCTTCTGTTTTTTACTCCTCCAAGTGACCAGATTGCCTCCCACAAATGTGAAGTAGCCCGATGTAGATTTTCTATCAGTGATGTTCCCTGCCCAGTCTGCGTCCGTATAACCGTCAATGTGTAGATGTTGATTTTTCGTGAACATCAGTCCTCTTCCTGGAGAGGACTTCAAATACCGTAAAATACGAACCACTGCACTCATATGATCTTTGCTAGGGCAATGCATGAATTGACTTACCAAGCTCACCGCATAAGCAATATCGGGTCGTGTGTGAGATAAGTATATCAGCTTTCCCACAAGGCGTTGATACCTTTCTTTATTGGTAGGGGTCTGATTAGGAAATTCTCCCAAGCCATGGTTTTGAACAACTGGTGTATCAACAGGTCTACAATCAAGCATTCCTGTTTCGGACAACAAGTCAAGCTCGTATTTCCTTTAGGATAGAAATATGCCTTGTTTTGATCGAGCTACTTCAATTCCTAAAAAATACTTCAACCCTCTAAGATTTTTCATCTCAAATTCAGTTGCTAGATGCTCTTGTAATTTAAAAATTTCTTCCTCATCATTTCCTGTAATTATCATATCATCAACATAAATTATTAGAGCTGTTACCTTCCCTCGTTGGTGCTTCAAGAAGAGAGTATGATCTGAATTACTTTGCTTGAAACCGTGCTTTCTCATGGCGAGGCTAAATCGTCCAAACCAAGCTCTAGGGGACTGTTTCAATCCATATAATGCCTTTTGTAACTTGCAAACTACCTTCCCTTGTGTCGAAGAAACAATACCAGGTGGAATGTCCATGTACACCTCCTCTTCAAGATCTCCCTGGAGAAAAGCATTTTTAACGTCAAATTGGTGCAACGGCCAGTCCAAGTTTGCAGCAACAGAGATTAGTACTCTCACAGTATTTAATTTTGCTACTGGTGAGAACATTTCTTGATAATCTACCCCATATGTCTGAGTATATCCCTTCGCAACGAGCCTTGCTTTATATCTTTCAATTGATCCATCTGCTTTGTGTTTAACAGAGAACACCCATCGACATCCCACAGTTTTCTTTTCCTCGGGCAATGGCACAAGCGCCCAAGTATCATTCTTCTGTAATGCTTTCATCTCTTCCTCTATCGCTTGGATCCACTTGGGATTATTCATGGCTTCACTCACTGTATTAGGAACATCTTCTGCAGATAATTTATGAACCAATGCCTTGAGAGGCTCAGACAATTTTTTAGTTGAGACATTGTTGGCAATTGGATACTTTGACTTGCTCGTTCCATGATCAGGTGTATAACGGTTTGGTGGTTGTCCGCGATTATTCCTGAAAGGTAGTTTATAACCAGCAGAAATATTGTGAGGAGAGTTTAGAACTTGTACCTCATGAATATTCTCAGAAGATTGGTCTGTTTGTGGTACTGTCAGGTCATGGAAGGGTTGTTCACTTTCAAGTTTCGTAGTTTCTTCATTTTGATCCACTCTGCTGGTTGTTGTTCGATCTCTGCTTCAACATGCTCAGCATTTTCAACTTCTCCTCTTTCATCTATCAGTATTGCCATTGGTTCTCTTTGCTGAACCTCCCCTACATCATTTGAAGTTTCGTCGAAGCCTATCCAATTTTCCCAATTTTGCTCTTCACTCAGCATCTGCCCCTAAAGAGAGGAGCGGGAAGATTGAGAAGGGAAGAAATTTTCTGATTCAATAAAGGTGACATCCATGGTGGTATAGAGTCGCCTTGTAGCTGGATCGTAACATCGGTATCCTTTCTTGTGAGCTGCATAGCCAAGAAAAACACAACGGACAGCACATGGATCAAGCTTTGTCCGTTGATTCTTGTGTATATGAACATATGTAACACATCCAAACTTTCTTGGAGGAAGCATTAGAACTGATGGTAACATCACATGTTGCGCAAGAACTTGAAGAGGGGTTTTGTAGTTCAAAACTCGTGATGTAGTCGGTTCATTAAGTATACAGCAGTTATTACTGCATCTGTCCAAAAACGTTTAGGTACATCAACAGCGGTCAGGAGAGCTCGAGTGATTTCCAAGATGTGTCTATTCTTCTTGCGCTCTGCAACACCATTCTGTTGCGGTGTTTGAGAACAAGATGCCTCATGATGCAAACCATGTTCCTGAAAGTATCTGTGAAATTGTGCATTATCATATTCCCCGCCATTATCGGATCGAAGAATTTGAAGTTTAGCATAAAATTGTGTTCGAATCATATTATGAAATGATCGAAATATTTCAAACACTTCATGTTTATTCTTCAACACATAAAGCCAAGTCATTCGTGTACAATCATCAACAAAGGTTACAAACCAGCGAACACCAGAAGAAATAGTAATAGGAGCAAGGCCCCAAACGTCAAAATGAACAATCAAAAAAGGAGCGTCACATTTATTCAAACTGATTGGATATACACGATGACTCTTAGCTTGAATACAAACTTCACACTTAAAATCTGACTCATTAAACTTTGCAATTAAATCTGGAAATAAACATCTCAAATACCGAAATGAGGGATGCCCCAACCGATTATGCCATAACCAAATCTGCCTTTCCTTAACTCCAGCAGAATGCATATTATTTGCTATACCATAATTGAAATCATCCATGTAATACAACCCTTCCCTTTTAGTACCACGACCAATAATCTCCTTGGTGAGAATATCCTGAAACAAACAGAAGTTAGGATACATTAGAGCACAACAATTCAATTCCGTAGTCACTTGTCCAATAGATAACAATTTATTGGAAAGTGATGGCACTAGTAAGGTATTTGGTAATGAAAATGAAGGAGAAAGAGTCACTGTTCCAGCCCCTGTTACTGGATATGTTATTCCATTAGCATTGGCAATGCATATTCGTTTCGGTTGGGTGGCTTCGTCGAAGTCACAAGGGTCAAAGGTCATGTGGTCTGTTGCCCCAGAGTCAATGATCCGCCATCATAGTTCCCTGTTTTCGAGCAAGAAAAAACATAACCTTGGTTACCTGAGTCATTCTGAGCAATTTGTTCACTAGTGGAAATAGAGGATTCTTGTTGTGGTACAAGAGATAGTTGAGGCTCTATGCTCATAAGAGCTGCACGACCAGGATTGTCGCATCCACTTGCTTCACGCTTTTTCTTTGCGTTGAGTTCATGCCACCAATCTGGAAAACCATGTAGTTTGAAGCATGTTTCTTTGGTGTGTTTTGTATTCCCACAATGTGTGCAGCCTCCTCCTTCCCCTTGTGACTTCGATTTTGTAGCTGTGTTAGGCTTTCCACTTGATGTCGTTTGAAAAGATAAATGGTGTTGAGGTTTCTGCCCTCCTCTTGAAAGCATAGCACCACCAGATATGGTATCTTCATTCGTCATCATTACGGATTGCCTCAAATCCTCTCTTCAGACTTGTGCATACGCTTGTTCCACTGTTGGGAATGGTTGTATCTAGAGCACATCTGCTCGGATCTTGTCAATCCGATCATCGAGTCCGTCTAAGAAGGTATAAACTCTATCCTCCTGCAAAAAGGAGTTTTATTTTTGCACATCAATATCACATTCCATAGGGTTTGGTCGACGAAAGTCGATTTCTCTCCACAAGCCTTGCAGATTGTTGTAGTATGTCTCGATAGATCCTCCTCCTTGTTTGAGTCTAGTTACTCTTCTTTTGAGATCATATACTTGTGATGTATCAGTACCATCAAAGTACTTAATAGTAATATTATCCCAAACAGCCTTAGCCGTTGAGAATCTGATAAAGTTACTTACTAACTTTGGATCCATAGAATTGATTAGCCATTCCTTCACCACTGCATTTTCCGTTCTCCATTTTCTAAATGCAGGATCTGCTTGCAGAGGCTGTGGAAAATCTCCATTTATGTATCCCAACTTGTCTTTGCCTGAGATATACATCTCGACAATTTGGGACCATAGTGCATAATTGGTACCATCTAACTTGATTCCAATCTGTGCAGCAGGTTCATGACTTGTGACCTGGTTCTGAGTTTGGTTGTGGTTTAGTACTTGTGTCATTCTTGTGGTAAGATTTGCAAGAATTGAATTCTCCCCTTCGTGTTTTTCCACCCCAGTAAGAGGTGTTTCCATTTTTCCTCTTTTCTGTTTTTTTTCAGAAATTCTATGGCCCTAGAATCTCTGCTCTGATACCATGTTGTGCGGAAGGGAAAAAATTGATATTCTTCTATATATCAAAGATACAACCTAGAAGGGCTATATATAACCTGTACATGAAATTAATTTTGGAAGAAACTAATCACACTTTTTTAGGCTTTGAATGATTTATAATCAAATAAACTAAATTGGTAACTATAATATTGTATTCCTATAAGTACTCTTTCAACAACTCACGTCAATACAAATAACCCTTGGTGTCCACTTTGTTTAGAATCTTATTGTTAAAGGTGTCGTTCTCGTTTCTCATATTAGCACAGTTGATCATCTAGCATACTTACTAACTAAACTGTTTCATCGCTCTTGGTTTCAACTATTTTATAACAAACTCATTGTCATCGATGGGTCATCGCTTTTACGAAGAATACATATAACAGATACAATCTCAACTATCTCTCCATAAATATTTTTTAATGACTGATTCTAGAAATATATTTGTATCAGTTTGTTATTTGTTATTTTATACACTATGTATAACCAAAATTCTATATAAAGATTACTAAGACCTTTTTTTGGAGCCAAAAAAGATTATTAAGACTTTTAATTTGATTTATAATATAACATTATACTTTGTAGGAAAAATTTAAAAAATGGAGGCCTCCGCCCTATTCCTTGAAGGCTCCACGTTGTTTCACTGAATGTAAAATCGGTAGAAATGTCTGGAAGTGTATGTATAAAATGAGGAATGCTTTTATTTGGCTTGCCGACTTGCCGACTTGCCGACTTGCCGTACTAATTGACATCTGACTTGTTATATGTTTTATTAAAAACATAATAAAAAATTGATATTCTATAGAGAGATCATACGAAAATTATGTCAGTACGAAAATAATATATGAATATGATGATATTTTAAATATTATTATTATTATAAATATTATTTTTATATAAAATATATTACAATAAAATAAAATTTGATGTCAGAAATAGTCGGAAGGATCATGTGCTCACGAAGCTTGACCTAAATTCCAAGATATGTTTTGTCTCAACATGACATGCAATGCAATGCCAATACACAATTGAACTTCCTTTCGATCTGGGTGGTGGGGGAGGGATTGTAACATCATGAGTCACGTGACTAATTTATGAGTTTTTTTCAGTAGTCGGAACTTGAATGAGTCGAATTGCAACGAAATTCCAAATTATAAATAAAAAATAAAATATTTTTTTAATACCATATCTGTCAATGAGTCAAACCTTTTTCTTTGACCAAACATTTGAAACTAAAGTCAAAACCGTTGAAAAACACATTTATTTATTTTAAGTAACTTTCAATTTATATGTTTTGATATTTTTATTTAATTATTATTATTATTAAATAATTGCTTATTTTTTTTTCTCATTTTAGAGCAGGAATTCTGATCCTAAACATTAAGTTATCATTTGTACACATCTCAATTAAAACGGGGAAAGTCCACTACAAAATTAAACAATTTTATTATATAGTAATTAGTATGGGTCTCATTTAGAGCCTTAGTCATCTGCGGCATGATTCTACTTATCTCATAGTGCTCGCGTTGAATATCGCTACCCAATTTTTCGTACCTTAATCTCACGAGAAAAAGAGCACCACTACCCCGCATCTTCTCTCTCTCTCTCTCTCCATTTTCTCTGCTAAGACTGCTATACTGCTATATATAACATGGTTATTGGCCCCCTCTGTTTTCAAAACAGACCCCTCTCTCCATTTTCTTAAGCTAGACCTGTAAGTCATCAGCAATGGCAGTTTCTGGGTCTTTCATCAAACCAAACCCTTTTCTCTCTCCAAGCCTGAAAACTCCAAAACTTCTTAGTTGCAGAAAACAGGTGAAGCTCTACAGAAATTCTTTGATCTCTACTTTCTTTTATTTTTTACTCTAATTTTTATGTTTCCTGAATTTCCATTGTCATTTTGCTTAAGAAATCTTTAAATAATATTTGATGGATCAATGATACTGCAGCTTTACCTGAGAGCTTCAGCAATTAATTCAGATGGTGAAGAGAAAAAGAACATAATAATAAAGGAAAACGAGGAAAGGAAGATAAACTACTCCAAAGAGAAACCGGCGACGCCATTGCTGGACACGATCAACTACCCGGCTCACATGAAGAGTCTAACCCAACAGGTAACTTTAAAACCACTATTTAATTGGTTTTAAATGCTCGATCTTTCTTATTGTTTGGAACTTGAGAAAATTCTAATCTTTTTTATTTTATTTTATTTTATTTTATTATAATTTTCCTAGGATCTTGAACAACTAGCAGCAGAACTAAGAGCAGAAATTGTACACTCAGTATCTCAGACTGGTGGTCATCTAAGTTCGAGTTTAGGAGTGGTGGAGCTCACGGTGGCTCTTCACCATGTTTTCAACTGTCCTGAAGATAAAATCATATGGGATGTGGGCCATCAGGTAAAAAAAGTTATGTTTTTTGGAAAATTTGGATCAAAATGTTTTGCATACTTCATTCCTGCTGTGATTTTCAAAGTCAACGACCTGATGAAAAACAATTTTTTTTTTTTTTAAATCCCGCTTGCAGGCATATATACATAAAATTCTTACAGGAAGGAGGTCTAAGATGCATACCATCAGAAAGACATCAGGGCTTGCCCCATTTCCGAAAAGGGAAGAGAGTCCACATGATGCTTTTGGCGTGGGACATAGCTCTACAAGCATATCAGCTGGTCTTGGTATGTCCCAGATTTTATACTAGGTTGAAAAAATATTCCTGGTTAATTGTTATAGTGTTAAGAGTTAGAAATCCTCGATCCAAAACTATGAAAATTCAGCCATTTTCAAAAATATATTGTAGGCATGGCAGTTGCGAGGGATCTATTAGGGAAGGATAACAATGTGATTAGTGTGATTGGAGATGGAGCTATGACTGCTGGGCAAGCATATGAAGCAATGAATAACGCAGGGTTTCTAGATTCTAACCTGATCGTTATCTTGAACGATAACAAGCAAGTCTCTTTACCAACTGCAACTCTTGATGGGCCCGCATCTCCGGTCGGAGCACTTAGCGGTGCTTTAAGCAAGCTTCAAGCAAGCACACAATTCCGGAAACTCCGTGAAACTGCAAAAGTAAGAAAATCTAACTTATCAACCTGAATTTTTTAATTTTCATTTTGAATATCTATTAAAATGATCTCTGACTTGGAATTTTTCATCTTTTTGAAAGAACATCACGAAACAAATAGGTGGGCAGACACATCAAGTTGCTGCAAAAGTAGACGAATATGCAAGGGGTTTGATTAGTGCTTCTGGGTCTACACTGTTTGAGGAGCTCGGTCTGTATTATATTGGTCCAGTAGATGGGCATAATCTCCAAGATTTAGTCAGCATTTTCGAAAAGGTGAAAGATGTGCCTGCTCCTGGGCCTGTATTGATCCACATCATTACAGAGAAAGGAAAGGGTTACCCCCCAGCTGAGGCAGCAGATGATAAAATGCATGGTGAGATTACTATTATGACCCTTGGATCTTTCATCACTTGTTTCGAAAATTAATCTATTACCTTTCTTAACTTGATTCTCTTATGATTGTTGTAGGGGTTGTCAAGTTTGATCCAGAAACAGGCAAACAATTCAAAACCAAAACACCTACGCTTGCGTACACTCGGTATTTCGTTGACTCTCTGATAAAAGAAGCTGAGGCTGATGAAAAAATCGTAGCTATCCATGCAGCAATGGGTGGTGGTACAGGTCTTAATTATTTCCAGAAGAAGTTCCCGAATCGCTGCTTTGATGTAGGAATTGCAGAGCAACATGCTGTAACCTTTGCAGCCGGTTTAGCTGCAGAGGGTCTCAAACCATTCTGTGCTATCTACTCATCCTTCCTGCAAAGAGGATATGATCAGGTGAGTCCACAGCATAATTATAGGATTCTACTTCATGATTTTTAACCGTTACTGATGAAATCTTTTGCAAATATGTAGGTGGTACACGATGTAGATCTTCAGAAACTACCAGTCCGCTTTGCAATGGATCGAGCTGGTTTGGTTGGTGCAGATGGTCCCACACATTGTGGAGCATTTGATATCACATACATGGCTTGCTTGCCAAACATGGTGGTCATGGCTCCAGCAGATGAAGCTGAGCTCATGCACATGGTTGCCACTGCTGCAATCATAGATGACAGACCTAGCTGCTTCAGGTTTCCAAGGGGAAATGGTGTTGGAGTTGAATTGCCAGCAGATAACAAAGGAACCCCACTTACGGTTAGTAATTTAACACTTCAAATTCCAAAAAGGGTGGTAATGATGCACATAGAGAGATATAGATTGATACTGAGCTTCTTTGATTGTTTTAAACAGATCGGAAAGGGAAGAATACTGAGGGAAGGAGATAGGGTTGCTATATTGGGATATGGTTCTATAGTTCAACAATGTCTGGAAGCGGCAGACAACCTGAAAATCCAAGATATTTCTATCACTGTAGCAGATGCAAGATTTTGCAAGCCCTTGGACACAGAGCTAATCAAACAGTTGGCTAGGGAGCATGAAATCCTAATTACGGTTGAAGAGGGTGCGGTAGGAGGTTTTGGGTCTCATGTATCACACTACCTCAGCTTAAGTGCTATTTTAGATGGCAATCTTAAGGTAATTTTCTCTTCAAGGAAGATATTTCAAATTGGACGCCTCACTTAGTTTTTGGAGAAAATAGTTGAATGGACATTAACTGTTGATATAACTCCTTTTGTAGTTCCGATCTATGGTCCTTCCGGACAGATACATAGAACACGGAGCACCACAAGACCAGCTCAAAGAAGCAGGGCTCTCCTCAAGACAAATCTCTGCGACAATTTTATCGCTTTTGGGGAAGCCAAAAGAAGCTCTACTCTTCAAGTGAGTGATGGCAGATGGAATCCGAATCTTCATGGAGAAAGTTTGTAAAAGTCATTTTATGTCCATAGAGTTGAGAAAATCCAACATCGTAAAACTCAGTTTTCGGATGTTGTGTGTGTGCTTATGAAGCAACAGTTCATTGTATGATCTAAAACAAATTACTATGACATGATGCGGTACTTCGAACGAATGTACATTAAAGGACCACCAAAACCAATAATTTAATTTTCTTTTTCATGGAGAATTCTTGTTCATGTAGCTTACTCCCTGTCAAATGCAGATTTTCTATTATATCAAAACTCGATTATCGTAAAAATGGGGATAAAGTTTTCCGATCATTCAAAAAAGCAAAGAAGCCTGAACTTACCAATCATTCTCCTCTGCTGAGAATCAACCAATTCGTCTTGCAACATATGAAAGAAAGAGGATTATTCGACCATATGAAAGAAAGAGGATTGGTCGCAAATAGAGATACATGCAACTCACTTCTTAGTTGTTATTGTGAGTTGGAAATTATGGGGAAGCAACGAAATTGGCGGATGCTATGATTGAGCATGATTATTTGCCGGATCTAGAAACGTATAGGCTACTCGTTTGAACGTGCACATGGGATTCTCGACGTAATGGTCTCAACGGGGTTCTCATCCTGATGGGGTTACTTACACTACATTCATTTATGCGTACTGCAGCCAAAGTAGACTAAAAGAAGCAGAGAATATAATGGATACGATGAATAAGAAAGGGGTCATTCCAGACCCACCCTCTGCCTTCTTACAACTTGTTAATCGATGCACATGGACGACTGGGATCAATACATTGTGCATAAATAAATTTAAATACTTATCATATTCATAATTATATTGGAGGAACCATAAATAAATTATTTGTTAAATGACATATTGTGCCATTGTGGTGTGAGGGCGTGCCACATCGAGTATATATAGAGACAATGACAATGACAATGACATCATGACAGTGTGTATATTCACGAGGTCAACCGATGACGTCAAGTTCCGGACAACAAATGTTGTAGATGTAACTTACTTATTCTATGAATAAAAATTATTGGATGTCTTTTTTTTTTTCTGGCTAAAAAGAAAAGCCCAAATATTCGGGTGCGTTTTATAATAATAATAATTATTATTTTTGAATATTTTTAAAATATATTTTTATGAATTATAAAATAATTTTGTTTAATTTTTAAAATTATTAAAAAACAGTTAATTTCGATTATTATATAGAAATTATTATTTTTTAAATTAAAAAAAAATATATCTTTATTATTTTTATTATAATATATATATATATATATATATTTTTTTTTGTGGCTTCAAAATTAGGGGGAGAATAAGTTTATCCTTTTTAAAGCTTAAAAAAAAAAAAACAAACAAATAAGACGGTTTTTTTTTGCCAAAATAAATATGACGTTAACTAAATTAATGTATATATGATGGTATAATAAATTAAATAAGCAAGAAACAAAAAGTTATCATCTTTGAATTTCTCCAACAAACCGAAAGAAAATTCAACTCAACGGCTGCATCAAGCCCTGACCCCAGACCTTCCCCTTCACACTATGAACTTGAGGAAATTCTTGTTGAGAGCTTAGTGAATCAACTGAAGCCCAGTTGAGCTCGACCCTCTCTTATAAAACAAATTTTCTTAATTTAATTTTGAATTCATTTTGTAGCCATGAACAACAATGAAGAAGAGAAAGTCTACGTCGCTATAGGAAATGATCTGCAAGATGGGTATAAGACTCTGGCTTGGACTCTTGAGAAATGGAAGTCTCAGCCAATCTCCATAGTTATTCTCCACGTGACTTATAACATCTCAAACGAATTTGTTTACACCCCTTGTAAGAGGATTCTTCCCTTCTCCCCTTCCTTTTTTTTTTTAAAGAATATTTCATATGGGTTTTCACGATTTCAGCATTTTCCATCCGGGTTTTTTCAATTGGGTGTCTTTTTTTTTTTCCTGTGTTGTGCGTGAAGTTGGGAAGCTCCCAGCAAGTTCTGTAAGCGAGGAGAAAGTGGAGGTTCTAAGGAGGTATGAGCAAGAGAAGATTGACAAGCTCTTCTCCAAATACATATCTTACTGCCGCAAGGTTTGATTTTTCGATTAACTAATTTGAGTCAATAATAAATAGTTCTTAACCTTTAAATGGAGTCTTTTTTTTTTTTTTAATAATTAATTTTAGGTTAAGGCTGAAATTCTCAAGGTTGGGAAATCTGATGAACCTGTTCAGAAGCTCATTCTGGATTTGATTTCACAGCACCAAATAACCAACTTGGTTTTGGGCTATACGTTCATGAAATCCTCATTTGGGTATGGATATATGCCAAATTTCTCTTACATTGATTCTCATTCCCAAAATGGGTTTCTGAGTTTTAGTGTTATCTTATTTTGGGTGAAAGGAAATCAAAGAATGCAATCAGTGGGTCATTCTATATTCACCAAAACAAGCCTGAATTTTGCAAGGTATTCATAATATGGGGAGGTAAGCAAGTATTTCTAGGAGAGCAAAACCATGAAAAGACTATGGAAGATGATCAAGGTGTAATTGTCGCCAAAATCCGAGATAAGTCGTCTATAAAAGATTGGCTCGGAAAAATGTTCAAGGAAAACCCAGCTTCATCTTCTTCTTCTGAACGAAATTATTCGCCCCAAGCTTCGACTTCTTCCGGAAGTATGGAAGATTCCACAAGTTCCCAAAATCAATGGGAGAAACATATCCCAGAACTTGAAAACTACTATGAACGGTTATCATCTTGGAATTTAGAAAAAGAAGATGAAGAAGAAGAAGAAGAGACTGATAAGGAGAATGATGCTTTTGAGAATATGAGTCCAACTGCATCAAATATTCTCGAGCTTCTGGATTATAATATGGTAACATATCATTTGTAGATGTATTTTTTTATTAACCAAGTAAAAAATGTTCAAAAACATTTCTTCATTCATACTTCAGAGTACTGAAGAGAAAATCGAGCAATTGAGAGCTAGGATTGACGAAGCTCGTGAAATTATTCGATCAAATAAAAATAAAGCTAAGATCGACTCTGAACGACAAGCAAAAGCAGAATGGGCCATTTCTATATGCAATGCAAGGGTAAGTTATAAAGCTCTCATTTTTAGTTTGATATTTCGTTCCTTTTCATATGGTTAGTTATATACTATTAAGTTTGTGATTTATATAGGTGGAAGAGCTTGAAGCTAAGATGAAAGACGAGGCTATGAAAAGGGAAGAGTTACAGAAAGAACTAAATGCGGTTAAAGAATACGTATGTGAAATTATCGGGGATGTAGAACAAAGCAAGAGTAGGTTACATTCACTAGTAGAACTCCAATCTGAGCTTTCAAGCAAGCTCCAAATTTCCACTTCAGCAAAATCACAAGCTGTGGCTCAATTGGAGAAGGCAGTAACTATGCGGACTGAGATGGTTAGAGAAATCGAAGAGTTAAGACGGCAAAGAGCAGTTTTTCATAGGAGGATTGAGTTTTGCAAAGAGAAGGACGCGATAGGAATGGCGGAAAGGTTGAGTGAAGGGGGAGTTAGTTTGAAAGAGTATACGGCCGAAGAAATGAGATTGGCTACAGAGGATTTCTCTGAGGCGATGAAATTGAGTTTTCAAGACGATGAGTTGGTAGTGTATAAAGGGCAGTTCAAGCACATCTCGGTCACTGTGAAAATGTTCAATGACTCTAGAATATGTCCATCTCAAGAAGATTTTCAGGCTAAGGTATTGATTTATGTTGCAATTAGGGAAACGTCTTCAAGGTTTTAGAGCTTATATTTCTGGAATTATATTTTTAATATAAGATTAGATTTAAATTGATTTGACGTTTTTATATAAGAGTTTTTGACAAACTGTAGTTTTGTAAGTTCAACTGGAGTCTAGATTTTAGACCCAGATTGGAGTTTTGAATGCTCAACACTTGCTTGATTTATGTATATTGTGTGTAGGTGGAGCTTCTTAGCCAAATCCGACACCCTCATCTGCTTGCCATGATAGGCTTCTGCTCAGAGTTAAGATGCATTGTCTTTGAGTACATGCACAATGGTAGCTTAAGGAACAAGTTACAAACTATTGGGTGGCAGGACCGGATTCGAATAGCGGCCGAGGTAGGCTCGGGATTGGGATTTCTCCACTTGGCCCAGCCTGGGCCCATCATCCACGGTCACCTCTCCGCATCCACGATCTTCTTGGATCGAAACCTCATTGCGAAGATCAGTGGTTTTGAGCTGAACGAAGCATCCAATGATATCTCCGATATGGAATCGGACATTCGGGCTTTTGGGCTTCTATTAATCCAGCTTTTAACTGGAAGGAACTACTACACTGAGGTGGGCCCAATGAGTAAGGTGGATTTGGTCGAGAATCTTGATGATACAGCCAGACAATGGCCAAGGGACTTGGCCGAGAGACTTGCAGAATTAGGTTTAAGATGCGTGGGGTCCTGTTCTGGTTTGAGGATCAGAACCGTGATGGAAGAGCTCGACAAGAGTCGGAGAAAGGCATGTGATCTTATGGGGCCTGCCTATGAAAACGTAAACAGACAGGATGAAGATCTGATCAATATTCCGAGGGTTTTCATCTGCCCTATTTATCAGGTTTTCTTTTTGTTTTACTGAGTCGAAAACTCTGATGATCTTTAATCTTAATATGTTTTTCAATTGTTAATGATTGTTATTATTACTTCTCTTAGGAAGTGATGAAGAACCCACATGTAGCAGCAGATGGATTCTCGTACGAGTTTGAGGCTATAGAGGAATGGATCAAAACTGGGCACGACGTGTCGCCCATGACAAATCTCCAGCTTCAGCACAAATTTCTCACACCCAATCAAACACTTCGGACCCTAATTCAGGACTGGCATAACAAAATGTCAATCGCATTTCCATAGACAAATATATACATTTGAATCTTGTACATAATGTTTTTTCATTATAGTTTGTACATCTCAAACTCTGATTTCAGTAATGCGTTTGAAACTGGAGTTTTGATTCCAAACTCTAAACACAGAGATGAAGAGAAATGCTACAGCGTACTAAATCAGTGAAGAAAAGTTCACATTTTTCAATATGTATATATATATTTTCAGAATCTTCATACTATCTTGATATAGGACACATCATAAAAGAACAACATCAAGAACAGATCAGTGGGGGGGAAAAAAAGAGAGAGAGAAGAGGTACGTATTGAACAAATGATCTTTCTGTTTCTGGTAAAATCTAGGAGGCGGAGATTACGATTTTCTGGAAACAGGGGACAAGAGGCGGGCCATCTGTCCTTGTTGCTCGCGAAACCGCCGTTTGAGATGGCTCTCGAGGATTTCCATGACAGAAACGAATCGCCTCATTTCCTCAAGGCGGCGGTTCAGCTCGGCTTCTAGGGCCCTGGCTCGAGTCAGCCGCGCCTCCGTCTCCGCTAGCCGGCTCCGGAGATGCTCCACCAGCAATAGATTGTCGTGCTCTCTGGTTATCGATCGCCGCTGCCCGATGCACATAGTGATAACTTTAGGATTTGAAGAAAGAATGAAACAGGGGATTTTCTAGGGTTAGGGATTTGGTTTTGCAGATGGAGCTAGAGAGAGATGTGGAAACTGTTTTATTTCAAATTTGCCATTTGAAAATTATTTACTCCGATGGTATAATCTGGACCGTTGAGTTAATCCGCGCCAAATCATAGACATCAGACAATTTCTTACTTCAAAACGACACTGGTCTCTTAATGTACAATGATATAAATAGCGAAACTCGAACATTCAAGAAATCAGTAAGAGCAATGGCGAGTGCTTCAGAACGGGATCCTTCTTCTTCTTCTTCCTTCTCCATGTTCTCTCAGCAAAACTCTAGAGTTCCAGAGGACACCGTTTTCTACGCCATATTTCCCGATGCGAAGACTAAACCCTCACAGCAGCAACCCCACTGAGCTCTCCTCCTTTCTTCAATCCCTCCATCTCCTAATCCTTCGCTCCGTCTCCTCCTTCACTGCCGACTACATATGGAAACACGAGCCGTTAAACCTCTCCCTCTCTTCCCTTCCGACGCCTTCTTCCTGTCTCTGTTCCTCCTCCTCCGCCCCCCCCCCCCCTCATCTTCACGGCAAGCTTCGCTTCGAAGACAGCCTTGAAGACGAATGGTTCACTGTTTTCCTCCTCTTCCATATCTCCAAGTCCTTTCCTTCTATCTCTATCCGAGTTTGGGATACAGAAGGTGAGTTCTTACTCATCGAAGCAGCTTTCCACCTCTCTCGCTGGGTTAATCCGGAGCACAGCCTCAATCGTGTCTTCATCCGGAACGGCGACCCCCATATCGTACCAAAGCAACACTTGCAGAACCCTAATTTGATCGATTCGTTAAAGTTTTTGATGGAATTTGGTGGGAAATCTCGCTCGTCTGAGTCAGTTCAAGTGGCGGTGAAGAGTCGCATTTCAGACTACCCAGATAGAGGGAGAAGGAATATCCATCGAGTTAGGGTTAGGGTTCCAGTGTCAGCCGCACAAGTGTTGAAGCGCGAGCCTTGCTTTGTTTCACTAGCGGTTGAAGGTTTCTACGATCGTGATATAGACACGATGAAATTTTCCGCGAAGATGGATAAATTCTTGCCGCAAGGAAAACAGGAAGAATTGGCTTCTGTTTCAGTGAAGATGTCTAGGGCAATGTACGCATAATTGGCTCAGTAGACATTTCAAGCCCCTAACCAACGCTGAATAGAACCGATTCTTCTGCTTTATCTGAGGCCGAGTTCGGGATGAAAATAGCTTGTGGTTTTGAGATGATGTATCAGCTTAGAAGAAGGGATGGTTCAGAAGGGAAATGGAGGATATGGGAAGCTTTTTGGGAGACTTTGGGGAAGAGTGGATATTTCCAAGGTCTTATTCCCCGATCGAAATAGTATCAGAGGCTGATGCAAAATGCAGAGGAGTGTTACAGGAACAGTTCATTGTTTTTAAGAGAAAGGTATATTTTTTCGTCTCTTGATTTTTAGCTTTGATATGACAAGTTAATGCCAGTCTTAATTTGTAACTAAGAGGAATGTTGCAATTGTTAACAGTGACAAGATGAGTGCTCCTGTGAGGCGAATAGATGAGATTCTTGCCTTATCATATTCAGCGGAAGATTTCAGAGGTCAAGAGGTTCCACCTTCTGATGATGATTCTTGGCTTTACAATGGGGATGATGAGTTGAACTCTGCTCTTTTAGAGAGACAGAAGGAGATGGAGCTTTACAATTTAAAACAAGAGGAGAAGAAGAAGAAGAAGTCTAAAGAGCAGCAGAGTTCCCGGCTATCTACCAACTCTAATGTTGGTGAGTTCGATCTTGGTGATATTGCAAAGACAATGCAGGCGTTTGTCCAAAAAGTGTCAAGCTATCAACGAGCTGAAGTACCTAAAACCAGGTTAGTTTATAGCTGTATATCTCTTTCAAATTAACACAGTGCATGTTCGGGTATTTTCTACTTATTTGTTTGTTTATACTTCTAATACTTGGTTTGGTTTGGAGGTGGTGTCATCTGCTCTTTTATAATTTCTATTAAAAACTTCATTTTATCTATTTCATCCTTGTTTAGGAACAAGTACTGAATTACTTTGATTCGAGATTCAGTTGTATATTTCACAAAGATAGTCCTTCCTTTAACTAATCAATTTCCCGATTTGACATCTAAATCAAATTAATTTTTTCTTTTTCTTTTTCTTGTTTAAAGTTTAAACATGAGCACCTGTATGATGAGAAATTGATCTTCAACTTGTCTTCTCTGAAGGGACTGGGAAGAAGTTGACATTGATTTCGACCGGTTTATCAAAAAGCATCCAAATTCAACAGATGCTACTGACGATGTAGAAATCGGAGATGGCTCCCCATCTGACTGGGACTTTGGTAAGTGCATTGTCTATCTTTTTATTGAATCTCTTATTGGTAGGTTTCTTCTAGTAGCGTGGGAACTTGCAACTACTAGGGGCAGTTGGTAGATATTTTGATTCTGCTGTGTTTTTTAATCACAAATGGGTGATTTGCTGTATTATTTTATATCTTTCAATTACAATTTCCATATCTTTCTGAAATAGTATCGTTCTTCACAGATCAATCAGAAGATGACGGGAGTGATATTGCAGAACCACCTGAGGATAGTGAGGGCAAGGAAGAAGAAGATACCTTCATGGAATCCTATTCGGATGCTTTGAACAAAGAATTGAAGACTACCACTCTGAAGAAGAGCTTCATTCTTGCTAACGAACAGGCCCCTAAACCGGTGGAGGTAAATTGTGTTCCCCTATACATTTATTATTTGACTTCTCATTCTGTTTCAAGCTGAAACCCTTTCAAATTTGGCAATCCTTTGAAAGTAAACTTATAATGATTAAATGCATATAGGGAACAACATCAAATGCCATGGAAGAAGACATGGAGGCTGAGGGGGAGGAGTTCACACCCGTGGATGTGGACGTCAACCTCGTGAAGAGTTTCCTTGATTCCTTTTCATCCCAGCAAGGACTACCGGGTCCCGCATCCAACCTTCTTGAACTCATGGGTATACAACTCCCCAAAGATCCCGTTAATCACGACCGAACGAAATGATCCAAGATTCCTAGTTCAAATAGGGTATGATTTTTCTTCGACATGGTAATTAGTACATGCCTTGTTATAACTAGTATCTTCATGTTTCACACTCCTTTCTTTTATATTTTAGTTCCAGATGTTGTTATAATCCAGGACCCTTGGCGTTGGTTGAATACATATGTACTTTAGTTAAACGTTGTCGTGTTATTACAATTTGATTTTATGCAATTTTCAGAAACTATCTGTTGTAATATATATATATATTTTATGGTCGAAATAAAAGAATAGGATAAAAGGGAACATCACGAACGTCCACCTGTCTAAATATTACTTGCTGTTGCGCTTATAAAATAAAAATAAAAAAATAAAAAATATATATATATTAATAAAACAAAAAAGATTAACAAATATCTACTCAGATTTATATGGTGCCAAAACGACTGCGATTCAACCTACCTAGATGGTTACTTTAGGTCGAGTGGGATTATAATTATTTTTTAATTTTTATTATTATTTTATGGGATTGATGCTTGAATTTCATGAACTGATTTTCTTTTTTTAAATATTTTTAATTAAGGGAATCAATTTGATAAAATATAAATATTATTATTCATATACTAATTAATTTATATCATTATCTTTTTATTTTTTATTTTTTTATTATTTTTATTATTTTTTATAGGCTCTTACTCTTGGTATGATACCTTTTCTATTTATATCCTGTCTAATGTCTAAACGCTGTCTTTCGCATTTGATTTCTTCTTTTTCACGGTTGAAAATCTTTCTCCGATTGAAGAAGGAGGAGGAGGAGATGGTTTCGAAAGCCTTGGAGTTGTTGAAGGAGGAGCTTCCGGTGAAGCAAGAAGCTCTGGTTTTATCAGAGGACGTGAAAACTGGTCTGGTCCTCGTTGACTTGGTCAATGGCTTCTGCACCGTCGGCGCAGGAAACCTGGTTAACTTTCTTCGTTCTTCCATTCTTTTTCTTCCAAGCTTGATCATTCATCTCTCACTCTGATCGCTCGTATTCATTCATATTTTTGACTCCCTAATTTCCATTTTGCTTTATGAAATCTCCCTTCCGTTCACACTTCAAAATAGGAAAAATGACAAAAAAGGAAGAGATAATCTGGATTTCAAGCCTCAAATCGAAAATAATAATAATAATGAAAGTTTTAGAGAAGCGAGTACGATTATGTTATTCATTTTCAATTTTTTCGTTCTTAATTTGTCGTTTATTTACTTCTGTAGATTGGATTTTAGCTAGGTGATGTGAAACGTTAAACCTAATTTTGGCAATTAACGCTTGTTGTTTCACAGGCTCCAAGGCATCCTGATAAACAAATTTCAGACATGGTTGAAGAGACAGTGAAACTTGCCAAATTGTTCTGTGAGAAAAAATGGCCTGTTTTTGCTTTCCTTGATTCCCATCATCCTGATTTTCCTGAGCACCCTTATCCTCCCCATTGTTTTGCTGGATCTGATGAATCCAAACTAGTTCCCGGTATTAACATAATTTTATTGTTAAATTTCAGCCTTTCCCTATGTTTACATGATATCAATGCATTTTTTAATGGGGTTGGCATTTTTACACTTGTTATCTCTTGTTGTATATAGCTTTGCAATGGCTAGAAAATGAAGATAATGTTACACTAAGGTGTAAAGATTGCATAGATGGGTTTCTCGGTTCGATTGAGAAGGATGGATCCAATGTGTTCATGGATTGGATTAAAACTAATCAGATCAAAACTGTAAGCCAAGAATGAATCATATCTGAGAAATATATTTTTGACAGATTGGAATTTCTATTCAGATTGGATGATCATTTTATCTTCATTAATTTCTTTTTTTATGAAGATTTTGGTGGTAGGGATCTGCACGGATATATGTGTGCTAGATTTTGTATGTTCGGTTTCATCAGCAAGAAATCGTGGTTTACTCACCCCTTTAGAGGATTTGATTGTATACTCCCATGGTTGTGCTACTTTCGATCTTCCCACTCAAGTTGCTAAGACCATTAAAGATGCAATACCTCATCCACAGGTATTCAATCTCTATTTCCTCTTTCATATGCAAATATTAGTTAGATTTCCAAGAAGGCCTAGTCTATGACTATTCCTAGCCTCCTTGATGTAGTGAAAGAACATGAGCTGTTTGGTTTTATGGCAGGAACTGATGCATCATATTGGGCTTTACATTGCTCGCGGAAGAGGAGCCAAGGTGGTCTCAGAAGTCTCGTTTTGATTCATCGTAGCCACCTTATTGGATAATGTTTTTTCGATTTATAGTAAAGATGAGAATCAGATTCTTAAACATAGTGTAAATTATGTCATCATATAAATGGAATTGCTTTCTGGGATGGCTTTAGAAAGATTTTCTAGCCTGAATAGTTTTTCCATTTAACATTCGTGTATTATTCTTCTCCCCAGGTCAAACTACATCCCCACTTGTCTTAATTATTGCCGTGAAGGTATCAAATTGAGAAAAAAAAAATTCTTATATACGTTATCATATATGACCACGTGGTATATAAAATCTCATCACAACGTGTGGAGTGATTTAATATATGAAAGTACATGTTTTTCATGTAAAAAGTGGTTGTGACGAGATTTAATGTATCATACGACTATCCGATGTACACGTACAAGAAGGTGTCCAAATTGAAATTGATCTCATCCTACTTGGCTTTCAAACTACTCCAAGTTACATTTACCTGACGTGATACGATCAACTTGATAAAGCCATCATCTTCGTCTTTCATTCTATCCCTTAAGGTCTTGTTTGAAGGAAACATGATATCAAACTCATCCACTACTTCACAGTAATTGCAAAATCTTAAGGAGAATAAAAAAGATAACCGAAGAAAACAGGGGAAGAGATGGTAGTCAAAACAAATTTTTACAAAACTACTAGTCAGTTAGTTACAGAGATGGTATAGTAGATACTCACATATTCACGATAATCGGATTCCGTATATAGAATAAAGAATTTGCCACTTTTTTTTTTTTTTTTTTCATCGTAGTAGTCCACTAGAAATAGAAGGATGATGAACAAAAGGAAGGAAAAATTAAATGTAACAGAACAGAGCTCTCATCAAACTCTGCTTTCTTAGCTGATAGCGCATCCAATTGGGCCAACTTCTTCGTCATCAGATGAGCGAACACAGGAAAAGATCAGAGAGCTAGTGCTCTAAGATTCAAAATTTTGAAGAGAAGAAAGCCATTGTTCCATATAGTTTCTTCCTCCTTCTGCATATGACCGGAAACAAAGATTCAGATAAACAAGAGAAAAAGAAAAGACTGATTTCATCAAAACAGGTAATAGCTCTTACCGGGAGAAAATTCATTAGGGAGGTTCTTAATAGCAGTCAAGAGCTCGATATTAGAACCTTCCAAGACCTCTTTACAGCCCGGGCTATAGCAAGGGACTAACACTGCAAAACTGTTATCAAATTTATCATCATCATCATCATCAGTCCGGAACCCGGGCCCATGAGGCTCTAACCACCCTATCGACCAATCGGAGTCGTCTGATTCGGACCCGGATAGACAGACACCATCGGACGGCACCAGAACCACATCATACTCCCTGTCAATCTTCCTGTCTTCTCTACTCGGCCATTTCCTCTTCACCTTTCTCGAAGAGGAAGAAGTAATTTTGGTCCCTTTTACAGAAGAGAATCTCAAACTCTCTTGCTGCTGTTGCTGTTGAGAAGAGTTTAGAGATGATCCAGTACTTGTTGAAACGGGCTCTTTCTCTTTACTACTCCACAACCACCATGAAAGACGAGTAAAAGAGACTGCCATTTTTGTTCTTTTGCCCCCTCAAAATTTCTGAAAAAGATATGACTTTTTGGATGAAAAGTTAATTTCAGAAGAAGCCCAGAAATAGAGATTGTAAGAGATTCCTCCTACCGGTTGCAGAAACCACCACTATATTAGGAATTGATGTTCTTCAAAATGGACAGAGAGATCGGATAAAAGGTATAATTTTTCCAAAATTTTTAAAAAACCAATCCAACATAACTAACTAATTTAAATCTTGATGATTAGTAAAATCAAACCTTGAAAAAACGGTCTGTGAGAAAAAGTGGTCTCAATTTTCTAATTCAATAACTGGTCTATTATTCCCTCATAACCCTTCTTCCCCAATTAGCAACTGAAAATAAAAATAAATAAATAAATTCCAAATTTGGAAAGAAGATGGAAAGCTTATTCACTCTGTGAAATCCAGAAAGTGGAGAAGCTCATAACCAGAAATTAAAGCCATTTTTCTAAACCAGAGGTTCATAAGTCGAATGAATTTCCCCACTTTTTTCCAGGAGTTCAAATCACAAGAAAAACGAGAATAATTGTTACTCTGCTTTCACAGTCAGAAACCAGATGACAAGAATCGGAACTTTTTTGAGTTATTTTTCAAAAATGAATAATCTTTAGATCAAAAGGTCGAATTTTTCCTCACATTTTCCCGGAAAATTCCACCCTGAGACAATTACCGATGAAAAAATTGTTGATATAGAAAGCACGGAATCGGGTAGAGAAGAAAAAAAAAAAACAAAAATCGGCGAAAAATCAGAGAGACGAAGCTGATCTGAAAATCGAACCCTAATTCTAATCTCACTCCCTCATCCAGCCAACTTCTCCCTCTTCTTCCTCTTCTTCCTCTTCTTCAAGCTTTATTTATCTCTGTTGCTTCGAAATAAAACCAAACTTCAAGCTCGTCTTCTTCTGAATTTAAAGAGCTTTTTTTCTTTTTGAATTTTTATTGGACTCATATCAGCCGTTAGATGGAATCATGCGGTTCTGATTATACCGCAGTGTATTTGTCTTACTGTAGTCTCCAATCACTTAAAGACAATCTCCCATCATTTAAGTCCACTCAGGATTATTATTATTATGTTAATTTGCGATCGTTGATTTTAGCGCCTGGTGAAGCTGAGAACCGTCCAAAATTGCTGACGTGGTTGACCCGTATCCAATCATTGCGTCCATGTGCTGTAGTAGTTAGGTCAGCTGTTATTTTGTGACAATCCACCAAATATTAGTGAAGAAAAATGAAAAAAAATATTTACGAATAAATTGTTGCATTTATTAACTTTATATATATTTTGTGACAAAAAAAAAGAATAAAAACTATATAATATAAATATATATCCTAAATAAAAATAAAAATAAAAATAAAAATAAAAATAAAAATACTAATCTCCATTCTTAAGAAGGATAGGACAAAAACGGTGGGACAAGAGCGAAATAGCAAATTGAGTTGAGAGGTTGTAGTAACTTTGATTAATGCAATGCACACAATTTTGACTAAAGTAATTGAATTTCAATTATTTTTTCATTGTTTTTCTTTTTTGGGTCCGAACAAGTAAGTTTGGTTTTTTGTGGTTCAACTTGCATGATGAACTCACATCATTCGTGGTTTGATTGCAACCATGAGATTGTGCAATTGATCAGTAGTACGAAATGAATCTTTCAGATGTTCGATTAAGTATGTGATTTAACCATATAGTATGAAAAAATAATAATATTGAAGTCCGATAATAATAGGTGAGCATCATGTTTAGAACTTTGTTACTAATTTTGTAGGTACCTAAGCTAAGCATATCTTATCAATGTTATTTCTATGTATTAACCATTCTTTGTATGATCATCTACCTCTTTTGCTGTCTATAAAGATTCGAGTGATCAGTCTGATACATCAAAGATAAGACCTGTTGCTCTTATCCAGTTCTAAATACATGCATTGAGTGTAGTGCGTTTTATTCTTTCCAGATTCCCACAGAAACCTGGATTGAGAAGTGTAGGAACAAGTGCAAGCTCTAGTATTGAGGTGTTATTAAATACTATAGATCTCAAAAACAGGCCCAAATATAGAAAAGTTTGAACTTATAAGGCCCGATTATGTTGGGCCATAGAAACTATTAGAGCCCAAAATCAGTGATAGAGGTATAAATATACCGACCGACAGTCTGACGCAGTGATTCCTGATTCGCATTGTGCCGTTTTCAACGCAACTTCAAATCTCCCACAAAAGCTTCTCTAACGGCTACTTGTAAACCACTTTCATCATAAATATTTTTTTTTTCACTCTCTCTCTCTCTCTCTTCCTCGTTACCTTTCTATCTTTCCCGTAATTAACAGCAACCAGATTTTTCCGGAATACTTCCGATCAGAAAGCTTACATTAATGCCGAATCTGTAGTCTCACGGTCAGGTATGTCTCTGAATCTTTTCCTTTCTGGTTTTTTCATTATCTCTTCAGTCTTTTCCTTCAGCTTGTTTGGTTTCCGAGAATCTAGCTCAGAAAGTTGAACATCTCTTGATAACTGTTAAAGACTAGAATTGTTAGTGTTTCAATTTTCGATGGATCATAGAGTTTTTGTAACTGTGATATGATTTTTTCATCTTATTCAGTTTTCCAGTGAATGTGAAAGTTTCTAGGGCTAGAATTTTTCTTTTTCGCCTGTTTTCCAACAAAATCGAGAAAAATGCTGTTACATTTTTCATTTAAGTTTTTTTCGATTTGCATTATGTTCTTGTGTAACGGGCACACTTGTAGATCCATTTGGAATTTAGTAAAGGAAACCAAGATTTCAGTAAGTTAGGTAATTTTCTTTTCTTCACACTTTCTTAGCATCCAAACAAAGCAAGTTTCCTTAGCTGCCAGTGAAGAGTTCTCACGATTTACAGAAGAAAGTATTGAAGTTACCCGCTGAACATTGATTTTAGTGATTACCAAAATTATTGTTGTTGATATGAAAACCAACTTTTGTATTTTCTCATGTTAAAAAATTTGATCGCAATTTTATTAATTCATGTCCAGAATAAACAATGAACATGGACAAGATTTATGAAGAACTAGGCGAAGCAAGGGCGGAGATCGCGAAACTCAAATCAGAATACCAAATTAAGGCCGAGTTATCCAAAAACTTGAAGAGATCTCATACCGAGCAGCTTGTCAGATTACAAGAAGCAAATTCAAAATTTGACAAGCTTGGTCGAGAGCTAAACGGAAAGGCAGAAGAACTCTCCCTTTCAAAGCAACAATGCGATGATCTTAGATTTAGTTTGAACGAAAAGGAGTCCATCATACAGCATCTCTCTGCTGCAAATGACAAGCTCCGAATCAATGGCGAAAAGAAGTGCCGAAATCTGGAAGAAGAAAACAGAAAGCTTATGTTTGCTTTAGATGAGAAGAATGAGAACAGTTTGGAGCAAGAGCAGAAGATTTGGTTATACAAAGGAGAAATTGAAGGACTGAAAAAGAGCCTATCGGTTTTCCAGAAAAAATGCTCAGATGCTGAAGAAAAATCCAAGGCTATGAAGGAAATGAGGGAAAGAGAGAATATATTTTTCAGATTAGAGGAGAAAAATGAAAAATTTAAAGATGAGCTGAAATGGAAGAAGGAGCAATTTAAACATCTCGAAGAAGCACTTGAGAAGTTACGGGATCGATTCAAGGTGGAGAAGAAGCAATGGGAAGATGAGAAATCTGGATTTCTCGATGAAATTTCTTCGCTTCAAGGGAGGCTACATTCTCAGGAAAGAATCTCAAAAGATGTTCAAAACCGGCTAGAGATATGCAACCAAGCCTTGGCTCATGAAGAGAGCCGGAGAAAAATTATTCAAGCTCAGGTTTCTGAGTTTCAAGAGCGATTTGAGAGCGCTTTTGCAGAATGCGAGGATGTTAAGGTCCGACTGGAAGACATGACTGCTCGGAGGGATAAGGAGATCGCATGCTTGAGACTTTCATTAGGGACAAAAGAGTCATTTAACAAGGAGATGCAATATCAAAGGGAGAAACTGGAGCAAGAAAATAAGGAATTAAAGGTCGCTCTTAAGGAGCTCAGAGAAGCTCAAATTCAAGGAGCTGGAGCTTCATCTTCGCTTGGAAAACTGCGGAACAAGCTCAAAAGCTTGGAGGCTGTTCACAGAGAATCCATGACAAGTTTCAGGGTAAAAGAATCTGAATGGAGCTTGAAAATGGGACAAATAAATGAGGCCCTTGAAGATTGCAGGTCTGAACTAGAAATGAAAGAAGCAAGGCTAAAGGAGCTAAAGGCCGACCTGGAAGGCCGTGAGATGGAAAATGAGGAGTTATCTGTCATGTTACTAGTATTAAAGATGGGAATATCTGAAACTGAATTGAAGCTTGGAAAAGAAAAGGATGAAATGGAAGCGAATTTTGCTCCATTGAGAAAAAAGATGGAAATACAGGATGCTGCCCTGGTTGTCAAATCACAGAAAGAGTTGATTGAAGAACTTGAGAAGGTGGAATCTTTGAATAGGAAGATTGAGTCCTTGGATCGAGCAAATGCGGAATTGGCTGAAAAAAGTTGTATGGAGAGAGGAGCTGAAGAAGTATCATTAGGGGATCGAAATCAATTAAAAGAACAAGTCGGGACCTTAGGTAATGCATTGGAGAGAGCAAACATAGAATTGACAGAGAAAATCTTTGAAGTGAACGAGGCTGAATTTGAGCTACAGATATGGAAATCGATGGTGGACCGTTTAAAAGCTGATCTTGAAGAAAATTACGAAACGCGTAAAGAATTAGAAGCATCTCTTCTTGCGCAAGTTGATTTTGGTGAAACCATTGAGAAAGAAGGCCTCATTGTTCAAATCAAGCTGTTACAGCAAGAGAAGGAAAGCATTCTTCAGACTATGAGAGAGAAGGATGAGTCCTTAGAGAATCTCGAAAAAGAAGTTGATTTGTTAGAACAAGAGTCATGTAGAAGAGAGCTTGAAACGAAAGCAAAGGAGTTGGAAATGGATAAACAGATTGGGCAAATGAAAATGGACATGACATGTTTGGAGAAAGAGAGAAGTGATTTCATAGAAGATGTGATGAAGTTGTCTTCTGAGAGGGAGATGCTGTTGGATTTTATTGGCCAGACGGGCGATAAGATTTGCGAGTTTTCCAGTTCGGATAAAGGGCTGGTGAGTTCTTTGGAGAGGTTAATGTCATCTTTGAACAACGATGTTCGTGAGATGAACTTGAAATGTGATGAAGAGAATTTCAGTCCTAAATCTACAATGAAGAAACTTGAAGGCTTACCGGGATTGAGATCCCCATTTCGACAACTTAACAGTTAGCAGGGCAAACCTAAACCATGTCATCTTATTTTCCATCATTTTCCCACTGAGCTGTAGTGTGATTTGTTTTCAGTTTTCTTCCTTGTATATATATATATATATATATAACAACATTCATCTTGTTATCAGTTTCATTGAGTTTTATATGTTTCTGTTTTAATTGGTATCAGATGTTTCTTCGGTTCCAAAAATGTATAATTGCACAAATAGTGTAGTTAAATTTGAATTGTTTCAAATTGACGAATCATAAGTTCAAATATTTTATACTAAAACTTACGGTTCTAACATGAATTCGGATTCGATTGCTTCTGATTGCTAATAGGGTGCCGACCACCCTCCGGCTCAAAAGAAACCAAGGCAGGCAGCTGAAGTCAATTACATATAAGAGAAAAACAAGTATAAAACTGAAGATATATATATATATATATATATTTTTTTTTTTTAATTATTATTAATTTTATTTTTTATATAACATTGAAAAAAAAAAAAAGGAAGAAAAACGTGGAGGAACAAATCGCATATTCGCATACGAACGGTAGGCCCAGATTTAAAGACACGTGGAAGACGTTGATTGGTAAGTGACCGCCAGGAAGGAACATAGGAAAGCTCAAACGCAGGCATTTTTCACTATTTTCTTCTCTTCGTCTTCTTCGTATATCTAAAAGCTTAGAATTCTAACCAGAGTGCCTGAAGGGAGGAGGACGTTCATCTTCATTTTGTGTTTTCACCAGGTAACCTAAAAATTTCTTCATACCCTGATAATTATAATTTTAATCACTGAACGAGCAGGTTATGATTTTTCGTTTTTTGATTTTTCTTAGTTATGGTTGTCTGGTTGAATTAGGGTTCTACGTTAACATATTTTGATTATTGTTTTCGGATATTTCTTGAGTTATATGATTCAAGATATGTTGAAATATTGATTTTTTTTTTCTTTTGCTGGTAAATTTGAGTTTGGTCTCTGAATCATCAGCATTTCTAGGGTTTAATCGGTTAATTTATCAAATAGGAGTCTCATGAATCCCAAGCTATATGTAAGTAGTTCGACTGGGAACTCTTAGAGGTAATTGTATTGGTCTAACGATAATCTTGAAGGGAAATTATTGCTATAAGGTAAGAAGTTAGAAGCTTCCCTTTGATGCTCATAGGACGGATTAAGGGTTTTCTTCTTTTTCTTTTCTTTTTCTTCTAAAGTTCCTTTTTTTTTTAATTATTATAAATAAATGGTGCATTTTCCACAGATTTCTCCATTGATTACGTCTTTTTCGAGGGAGGCCATTTCAATAAACGACATACGTAAAATCCATGTCCTTTCTCAACCAATAAAATCTCAAATTTCAACCTCAAATATTGGAGCCGTGAGTTGCTGTCTAGTCCTTATATCAAGACCTAGTTGCGTATAGAGGATAGCATACTTGGGTGATATATGATCTCACACCAGTAGGGGCACCGTTCAAGCTGTCATTTGCAATTAAACAATGGTGTTTTCAGGTTCCTTGCAATTTTCCCAAGAATGGGGACTCTGTAGGAGCCAAGAGCGCAGAAAACACTATAAGGTATTTAACCCCCTCTACTTTATTTCACTTCTTCAATTCTTTCTTTCAACTTTTTGTTTTGAAAGAATTTTGATCCCCTCAAGTTATTGGACTGTTTGCAGTCTAAAGTAGGGAGAGAAAAGATGCATTTGTTGGGTGCTGGCTTTTCTTCACAAGTCTCAGTAAGGTTTCTTGATTTTCAAGTCTATTTTCCTTGAAAAACATGAATTACTGGGTAAACTCTTCTGTCAGTTGCATTTCATGAAAACATGCTGGATTAATCTCTGTTTGTAGTGTACAACCAGTTAAAAAGAAGATGCCTAATTCAAATCTTATGGGGCCTTTACAAATATATTGAGATCATTTTATCATTGCAGTTTCAGCAAAAAAACTTATGGAGTATTTGCCTCTCAGACAGTTCATATCAGCCAATAAGTTCTTTGCCATACAGATGCAATATTCTCAAGTGCCATTCTTCTTTATTATCTGGAGGAGGATCTGAACTTCCTCATATGGTAAAAACAGTTGCTTCAGCATTGACGAGGTGAACTTTTCTTCCATATTGGGCGTCTTGAAACCAAGGGGTATTTATGTAATACATAAGTTTCAGTGTTTGTGATCACATAATGATTTGTAATGCAGGTCGTATGAAATTTTGCAAGGTAGACCTCTTGTTCCAAAGTTGGTTCCAGCAATTGGTCTCATTATATTCGCTCTGTGGGGCATTGCTCCACTTTTGCATTGGACCCGAAATGCATTTCTTCATGTTAGTTAACTTTTTTTTTTTCCTCCTTTAACGATTTTTTTTTATCCAGTTTTATTACAGAGATTGCTGTATTCTCGGCTATAATCTATTTATTAATTGAATGAGAAATTTTTGTATGGACATGGTCTATGGCCACATGGAAAACCAAATCTCATCACAACCGCAAATGTCACTTTCTTGTAATGAGTGATGGGATGTATGAAAGTGATGTTTGTGTTTGTGATGGGGATTGGTTTGCCAAGTGGCCGTAGATAGATGAATGTCTCAAATCTGTACTTATATTATTAACTTCTTTTGGGAAAATAATGCAGAGAAATGATAATGGTTGGAAGAAAAGTAGCACATATTATGTCATGACTTCTTATCTTCAACCTTTGCTGCTTTGGATGGGAGCAACACTTGTTTGCAGGTTTGTCAATCTTGAGACGTTTTACAATGAAGTTTTGCAGTTTTTGAAAAGGAATTCTTTTAACATCTTAGTATATGTTTATCACACTTATGTTACTGGCAGAGCATTGGATCCAGTGGTTCTACCAACAGAAGCTAGCCAGATTGTTAAACAACGACTCTTGAATTTTGTGAGGTCATTGTCAACTGTATTGGCCTTTGCCTATTGTTTATCAAGGTGAGTTAATTTTCACCAACTTATTTATTAATGTTTAAAATGCTTTGTGACTAGTTAATACCATTTTAAATGACTTTTTCTGAATTGTTATCCTGCTATATATGAATATCTCCCCCTTAAGAACAAAAAAAAGATAAAAATAAAAAATCGCAGCTTCCATGACAGGTAATATCATTTATGTGTTATTGTTTTTCAATGCAGTGCAATTCAACAAGCGCACAAGTTCTTTATGGAGACTAATGAATCCAGTGATACAAGAACTGTATGTATCTGTGATAGACATATTTGCAATTTTTGGAACCTATTGTGGATACAGTTATATGCAATAGGACTGTTGGAGCATAAAAATTCAGCTAAACAGTCGATAAGATGAATCATACTTCCTCATTCTGGATGCATAATGCATGTGGACTTTCTTGTTTTCCATGCAGATGGGTTTCCAATTTGCAGGAAAAGCTGTATATTCTGCAGTTTGGGTTGCTGCTGTTTCATTGTTCATGGAATTACTCGGTTTTTCTACCCAGAAGTGGCTTACTGCTGGAGGTCTTGGGACAGTATTGCTTACTCTTGCTGGCCGTGAGGTTAAACTCATTGCCGCTTCATGTATTAATATTATGCACATTTTAATTTATTCACCACCTTGACAGATTTTACTCCTATCATTTCTAGATATTCACAAATTTCCTTTCTAGTGCGATGATTCATGCAACCCGGCCTTTCATCGTGAATGAATGGATTCAAACAAAGATTGAAGGTTATGAAGTCTCTGGATTTGTTGAGGTATGTCCAGGTGAAGGTTTAAAAAGAGCTATTTCATTTTTACAAATGAATTTCCCGTGTCTTAATCCTGATTATATATGGCTTAACATGTAATATCATAATGCAGCATGTGGGTTGGTGGTCCCCCACAATTGTAAGAGGTGAAGATCGAGAAGCAGTTCACATTCCAAACCACAAGTTCACTGTGAATGTTGTGAGGAATCTCAGTCAGAAAACTCATTGGCGTATTAAAACCCATCTAGCCATAAGTCATTTGGATGTCAATAAGATTAACGTGAGAAAAACTCTAATCTACGTGTTATCTGTTATGATATGAATTACCCCCATGTTACAACTTAATAATTTATTCTCTCTATGCAGAATATTGTTGCTGATATGCGCAAAGTCTTGGCCAAGAACCCTCAAGTTGAACACAAGAGGCTGCATAGGAGAGTCTTTCTTGACAATATCCATCCTGAAAATCAGGCACTTTTGGTTCGTATCTGACATCTTTATCTTCTGTTCTGTCTAATACATCAAACTCTTTATATGTGTTAAATTTATGGTTTTTCCCTTTGCATTGGACAGATCTTAATATCCTGTTTTGTAAAAACCTCTCATCATGAAGAGTATCTACGTGTCAAGGTAAGATAGTTTTTTACTCAGTTTCACCTATTCGTTTTTTAGAAGAAGCTAGTTTTTGACAAATTAATTTTCATTTCTTTTTAATTTCTAAATGTAAAAACAGGAAGCTATACTATTGGATCTTCTTAGAGTCATCAGCCATCACAGAGCCCGGCTTGCCACTCCAATCCGTACAGTGCAGAAAATGTACAGTGACACAGACTTAGAGAACGTTCCATTTGCTGATTCAATATTCAACCATGGTGGAGCAGCATCTAGACGTCCATTACTCATGATCGAACCATCTTACAAAATCAATGGTGAAGATAAATCCAAGAATAAAAACCGTTCGGCCAAAGACAGTGAGACCCCGTCAAAACCAGCAGCTGACAACACAAATAAGGTCAAAGAAGCTCCACCATCTTCTGATGGGCCTGCTGTGGTTGAAGAAATTATTAATAAACCGACAGCAAAACAACCAGTCTTGAAGAAAGACTCCGAGGTGGACTTGGAAAAGTCAACTTTTGAGGCCACAGATAAGCAAGTAAATACGGAAAGTGAGAAAACGCAGCCACCAGTTGCGCAGCCACATTTGTCAAGGCCTGCCTTGGAAGAGAATATAGTACTTGGAGTTGCTTTAGAGGGGTCAAAGAGAACACTTCCCATTGAGGATGATGATATTCCTGCTTCTGAATCTCTTTCTGAAAAGACCACCTCTCGGAAAGGTAGCAGTGGGCCATTGACTGCTGAAAAGGATAAGAAAGATGTTCAGATTCAATCTTCTCCTTCACCAAGTGATTAAGAATTTCTTGTCAATAACTTTCCTCCTGTTTTCAAAGTGATCATCCTCTGTTTTTTTCATGGAGCTGTATCACACTGCCGTGTATGATCAAAATAGTCTACACTTCGCTGAAGCCTGTCCATAAACCATGGAGAGGTGTAGAAGCCAAGTTGGAGATTGCTTGTTCATATCTCTCAATTTTCACCTGTAGTTGTGCCTCATTCACTTACGATTGAAAATGTGTCCCATTTATAAATAAAAGGAGCACCTTTGTGCTTTTGGTTCTATACACTAAACGATAATTTATTCTTTTCTTACGGCAAATTCTGGCTTATGGTACTATCCAAGAACCTCTTGTCTGAAAACGAGTAAACGACAATGCCACATTTTTTACATATAACCAACCCAACTAATATTCCTGTAACATATGAATCAAACAAACTAGATTTTCTTTATTTAACACGTGCATAAAGTAAAAGACAGTTGATGCAAAAGAGCATTTCTTTTCCTCTAAGCGTGGCACATGCAATCTGGAGTAGGATATGTATAAATAGACTGCTTTGCTTTCCTTAACCGGACCAACCCTTGTCTACTTTTATGTCCTTCCACAATTTTATTCCGGAAATCAGGCCAATTGATGCTCTTATTCAAAAACAGCTGCCCCAACAACGCCATGTTTGGTCTTATCGTTTTCAAGTTCTCATACGTTCTATGTCCCACCTGTTCACACAAAACTCCAGTTTACTCGAAGTACAGTTTCAAAAGCTAAAGCAAATAAGAAAATCGGGATTCGTACTTACCAATGCATTATGCATATTTCCAGGAGAAGCCGAGATAAATATGTCACTATGCATGCTAACATAGTAATCAACTGCGGCTTGTAAAGAAGCCTTTCCCTTAATCCCAGCCCGTTCCTCAGATGAAGCAAGACTCTTTTTATCTTCCATAAACGGAAAGAGTCCACGTAGAGTCGAAATTCTACCTTCCCCACCATAAACCTGTTATAAAATTAGGGCCACACGTGAAATACAATAATTAGCATCCATAGAATCTGACTGAAGTACACAGAGAATCTAGTTAAAACCAAAAAAAAAACCTTGTGGGAGGCGAGATATAGACGGGTATTATTGTCAAATCCCAAAGCAGCTAGAAGTAGACCTATTTCTTCTGGGGTCAAAGGGCAACGGCCTTGACTTCTTAATTCTTCATCTGTGAACTGTAAGTTAAGCACTCTTCCTTGCCAAATTGCTCGACGGTATCTGGCTAAAGCTAGCTTCTCGGATTTTCCTCCTCCAAAATCACAGGCTGAATGTGCAGCCATATCCTATACAACAACATCCGTTCAAATTCAGTTAGACACAAAATAATCCAAATAATTCTTTTTAATTTCCCATTCGAGAAACACTAAAGCAAACTATTGACCATAATACCTTGTCAAAGCGAAGATGTAGTACGACAAATTTCCCTTGTTCTTGTTTGTTCGAATCAGAGGTGGTCTGTCTAAGGTAACTAGTACTGCTTTTTCGGGAAGGGTGTCTGAGACGATTCACAATGGAATCTCCTAGTGCTCGGACAAGAGGGACAAAAACTAATGCTTGAAAGTTCACCTTACATCTCAGCCGTTGGATCTCATCAGGCAAGTTGTCAAAAGCTAGACGATGAGAGAAAGGTGCTATCGCAGCAATACCATGACTGCATCATAAAGATTAAACATAGTTAATACTGAATCCACCAAGAAAAGAAATATCAGTTTGGGACTAAAATTTAGTTATCCCCAGAATATAACTAAAATACATTTATCACAAAATCTAGTTTGATGAACTAGGGTTTTGAGTAAAGTACAAACCTTTGAATTATAGGCAAGACATTCTCAAGATACCAACTGGCAGAGGCATGAACAGGGGCAGTTTTGATTCGGGTGGAGCGAATAGCCGTAGCATAGTACTCCCTTGTGCTCCAAGAAAACTCATCGGGCAACTCTTTGACAATTGATATTTCATTTTTCAATACATTGATAAAGTGATCCACATCAAATATATCCAAGAATGAGCTGCAAATACAGAGAAAATTACGATTAAAGAAAATACATATATATATATGAAAGGCTTTTTTCCACGTACCTTGAATCTTTCCAAACGGGATTCACTTCAAGATATGGAATCACAAGTGTTGCATTTAAGATCTTAGCTAAAGCGACTGCATCACATATCTGTAAATCAAACTCGTTAACATTTCGAAAAAATAGTAAAATCCAATTTTGGTGAAAAAAGTATTTGGTGTTTTTTAACTTGCCCCCATTCTCTGCTGATTCAACCCGCCGTCAAGAAACACTTGAATATACCCGTTTGAAGATTGTGGTAATGCTGCCATACATAAAGACTTAATCGGGTAAATCTATAAAATTTTAAACTGTTTTAAATGAAACAGATCTCCTGGTAAGCTTACAAGGTCCACTGGAATTGGATTTAACGCAAGGTTTCCATCCTTGATTATCTAAAGGAATCCACAAATCAGACAGCTCTTCATTTGACTGTAAGAGAGTACATAAGTAGCTTAATATTTACTTGAAAGATATGGAATGTTTTAAACGAAAATGTACAGATCAAAAAATTAGGTTTTACCCACACTTTGGTGTTGTAAGGCACTCTTAAGAAGCCGCGAGTGCTTCGGCTTCAGGGCATTCCATTCCTACATGAAAACAAACATAAAATAAACCTAAGGGTTCATTGTGTACACAATTTCAAAACTCCAACTTGAACATAAGGAAAAAAAGTAAAATCCAATTTTTGTCACAAACACTTGAACTACAGTTTATCCAAAACGCTAGTCCAAATGCAAAGTTGAGTTAGAACTCACATCATAATTAAAAGCAGTTTGCCCAATTCCATAGTTCACTTATCCAAAACCCCAGTTTACTTTAACCAGAAAAAAAAAATGCTCTGATCCTTCTTTTTAGCACCAAAACTGAGTTTATTCAGAAAAAAGTTAAAATTAAAATCTTCACCTTTCATGATATGCAGTGACCCAAGACTCATTTCAAGTAGAAAAACACTAAAACAAAGTCGAAATTGTCCAGGATAATGAAAACAGCCTAAAGTACAAAAAAAAAAAAAAAAAAACATACCGACAAGACGGATGGAGAAGCATGTCCAAATGGGGTGAACAAACAAGGCAAGAAAACGGGAAAGAGCAGAACCGACAATCCCACAAGAGCGTTTAACTTCATCCTCTTCATCATCATCAACAACAGCAATCTTACCCTTCCTCCTCAGATCTTGGAGCAGGGTCTTGATCCAACACTCCACTTAGAACTACAGACCCAGAATCCCAAAAAAAAAAAAAAAAAACAGGAGAAAAAGATCCTTAGTTTTAATGGAGGAGAAAAATAGAACAAAACAGAGTAGAGGACAGAGAGGATTGTGATTTGTGATATACAAAAAGACAAAGGGAATGCAATAAAAATTAATTGTATTATTAAGAGGTAGTCATCTGAAATAAAATCAGATATTCTTCACTCACATGAACACCTGTACGATTTCAATGCATGGGATTGAATCATTGGTTATGGGAAAATTTTCATTTTTTTCTTAAAAAAGTAGAGTAGAGTAGAGCGGACCGTTGAGGTGATGGGATTATGGGCAGGTTGGTAAATATCATGTACTTTATTGGAGTCACTTTCTCTGAACTCAGAACCAGCACCGACACTACAAACTGTTACTATTTTGGACTTCCAGACTATTTGTCAGAGGTGGTTACTAAAAAGTGTATGCCGGGTCATATATTGGGCCTGTCGGCCCAATACGTTAGAGGGCCAATACAAGCCCCTAAGGGACCCAATTTCCCAAAATAGTCTTGCATTTTGAAACGGGCAAAGATAGAAAGGGAACTAGGTAAGTATATACTAAGCCCAAGTAAAATAATAAAACGACACGAAAGACACCAAGACAGTGTTAGATAAGATTGCATACAACCGACATGTTAATAATAAACGAACGACACACAAAATTACAAAGAGATGCTGCCCTTAGAACTCATGCAAGGCTGCCCGCATACTTTTTTTCGAGTTCTCACTTGAGCTTTCTTAATACTTGGTACAGTCTACAAAGTGTAGTCCATGATAATAAACGACACAAAATTACAAATAGATGCTCTGACATCAGAACTCATGCCTGGCTGGCTGACAACATTCTTGAGTTCTCATTTGAGTTTTCCTAATACTCAGCACAAAGAGGGTTAGATTCAAGATAATGGATTGCATTTTTTTTAAAGCCTCCGTTAACATGCAATTAATTAACGACCTTCTTTGATCTTCAGCCTGAGTATGGTAGCCTACAAAGAATACAAAGCAATTTGTTAAAACCATATTATAAGATCATGATGTAAAATCAATCCATCATATATTTAGATCAATGTAGATCACAAGAGATTTCTTTAACGATCATATATTATTCTCATAGTTAATTATTCTCGTATTCTGATACATGATATCATATTATTTAATAGAATCATATATATATATACAAGCACGGTTTCATCTATCGGACTATGGGAATAGTGCCTTAATCATAATCATGTGAGATAATTTCTCATAAATCATTATCATCCATATATACAATTTGGGACCTTCAAAATTTTCAGTCTGCTCAAACTCGAATCAAAATGGCAAATTCGACTTGTGTATTTAACCATCAGAAAACTCTGGTATAATCAAACTTTAATTTAACGAAATATATAAAGAATGTCTCATATTCTTAATAAGAAAGAAGGGCTAATTGAAAGAAGCTTACCCCAACTTCAAAGAGGTATCAGAGCTTTCATAATCGCGAGGGGGGCAAGTAATGGAGTTGCAGAAGTCGGTGACAGATTCTGATGACTGACCGCCCCCTTCCTTATCGGTTACCACATTGCCTTCCGAGTCAGTCCCGACATTCCGGCCCCATCCATTGGTTATCTCTACCACCTTAAAACATATCCGGACAGTCACTAATTAATCAACCACTTTAAACTTATAGACTTATAATTACCATAAATTAAGCAGTAAACTATATACTAAAGCATCTTAAGTAACATAAAGAGGAGTTCAGATTAGAGATGATTACTTGGTGTCTTAATCGCTCGTTCTCTTCCATCAATTGCATGCCCTGCATGCATGCATTTCATTTACTACATAAACTTTCACTTTTCAAGACAAGGATTACCATATATATAATTACTATGGAAGTTTACAAGTGTTTTACAAGTGTCTGTACCTTTGTTTGGAGATCAGTGATTTCTTCCATAATCTTTGCACCCTGAAATTATAATTGCAAGATAATAATTTTATATTTCTAATATTGTTCTGTAATAAACATGCATGCGAGAGAGAGGGAGGAATACCTTTTTTGCAATGACGCGGGTCAGGCCAGATTCGAGGGATTTCTCAAGCTGCTGTAGTTGTTCTATAGTCAGTTCTTGTAGTTCCTCTCCCCTCATCTGCCTATAATGATCATATATACTAAGATTGTAGCTAGCTACTCTTAAATAGCAGATCATGTGTGATAGAAGAGAGAGACCTTAATTGATGACTTTTCTCAGCAATTTCCTGGTTCAGCCTACAGCGGTTGCTGTTTTCTACCAACTATATACATTAAGAAATCCCCCAAGAAAGGAAAGGACAGAAAAATTATCAAGATCATGTATATATATATACACGTTAGTTTAAATTAGCTGACCTGCAACTCAAGAGATGGTTGTTGCAACTTCTGGATATTCTTAGGGTGCAAATTGTGCTTCTCTAGAATCTCCTTCATACTTCACAAAGACAAAAGAAATTACACGCCCAAACTAGAATTCCTCAAGCTATACATACATACACACATCATCATCATCTAAGCTCAATCAACTACAAGGATATTGGCTCTCCAAGCTATATGCGCTCTTGCCATATATATTTCCGGATTATCTTAATTCGTTTGAGCCTCTAAGACATTATCATCTCAAAGGTTAAATCTAAACGTCATAGCCCAAATTCAAGTTATAATTCTTCATATTATCCAAATCCCATTCAGCAAAGGATTAATGTAAGTAAATAATTTCTATCGAGAGTTTCATCGTTTCACAAATTCAACTGACTATGTTTCTTGGTACGTAGTAGCTAGCTAGTAATTAAGCAGTAGTTACACTCGTTCTAATACTGATTTCTTTTTAATAAGAATTAATTACTTTACAAAAACAGCTAGCAAGTAGTGCAGTCAAGTCAATCTCGACCGGACATACATGTCACCACCTCGATTCCATTGTCATATATAATATATATATAAACATTAATTTGGACCCATAAAACTTGATGTTTAAAACTGAACAACGAACTATTAATCACCAAACCATAAGCCATTGCTCGTAGGGTCTGACTTATTTGCGAATAAAATCTTCCATAGTAAGATCACTACGATCATGTCAAGTATTTTTACGTAAAATAACGTAGCCTGATCCCACTCAAAACAATCTAATATCAATTAATTAACACAATAATTATATATATATATATATATATATGAAAATTATAACTGTTATCAGTCAATATATATGTAAATCATGGAAGGATCTTCTATGGCACCAAAACATATGTTCAATCTAGTCCAACCCATATAATTTGGGACGCAACTAATTAAAACTGCAGCTTGTAAAAAAAAATGTTTTGCAGTATGTTTTAGAGAGAGAGAGACCTTGAGCTAGAGTACTCAAAGAGCTTTCCAGTGGAGGAGAAGATGATGAGGGCGACGTCAGCATCACAGAGAACGGAGAGCTCCTCAGCCTTCTTAAACAAACCGCGCCGCCGCTTTGAGAAGGTGACCTGTCTCGCCGTCGTGTTGTCTATCTTCCTTATCTTAATCTTCTCCCTCGCCATCATTATTTATGCTAATTCCCAGATCGTTTCTCTGAAGCCAAAAAGAAACAAAAGGAAAAAAAAAAACCAAAACAGAAACATAAGAAGAGGATGAAAAGTTCATAAACATATTCTCCTTTAGAGGAAACCCTAGTTGGGTTCAAACCCATTTCAGATCCAAAATAAGAAATATTTACAGAAACACAAGTTGACAAGTATATAATAGCAAAAGAGAATAAAACTGGAGGGGAATCTTTTCTTTTTGGTGTAGAATATTAAATTGCATTGATTACCAGTTCAGCAGTTCTTGATTGGTTTTCTTCTCTCTCCCTTTTTTTTTTTTCCTTTTTTTCAGATTCGAGAGCTCAAAGCTAGAATGCTGAAAAGCCGCCTGTGAGGGTTGGAGAGAGAAGAAGAGAAGGGAAGAGAGAGAGAAAGTGCAGCACCATTTCTAGTGAAACAAAGAGAGAGAGAGATGCCTTCTTCTACTTCTGGATTGGCTTTTGGACCTTTGGTTGATGTAAAAGGTTTTAAAAAAACAAACAAACTAAAGGTCAGTTCGGGAAGGAAGGCAAAGTTATATCTTTTTTGGGGGAGGGGTGGACTGTGGAGGAGGACAGGGATCGCCGAACAGGAGTGACGTAGGAATAGTTGTTTATGGGTGTTCTCATAATATGCCTATTATTGATGGGTCATTTCATAATTTTTAGGTTCTTAAGTTGTACTTACTATTATTATTATTATTATTATTATTGCTAAATTGCTAATTACTATTTTATTTTACGAAATCGAAAAGAACGTGCGAAAAACCAGAACACAACAAATGCCGCCGTACAGACGTAAAACCCGTGGAAATGAGATACTGTTCCCTCCGAATAGGGCATGATGAAGAGTGACAGCAAATCAAAATCGTACACGTGGCTCGTCGCTAATGCGATTGCAGCACTTACAAAATTCGTCATTTAGCCCCGCAACAGCTGCTGTCAGAAACACGACCGTGACTGCCCAATGGGAGGTGACAGGGAAACTTCAATGCTTATGACTGACCAATGAAGATCCTAAACAGTCCTATGTATATTTTTGGGGCCTCGAGTCTTTATGTAAAACGGCGACGTATGGCTGGTCACCGGACATCTCAGAACTATCTTAATAATGAACAAACCTAGCCAAGTGTACTTTTCTGGTATGCGTATATTAATGTATTTATTATGCACCCGTTACTTGTACTATATGTGACTTCGATTAAGGAAATCAAACCAATATCTTAGGTCCGAATAATAGATTTGGAGATATTTGAAATCTTAATGATAGATGAAACCAATATATTTGATTCTAACTTTATATTCAATTCGTGATACCATATCATATCATATCTTATAATTTGATCTCGAACTTGTTGTGAAAAAATAGTTTTATTGCCTATAAGACCACAGCTAAATATGTAGTTTGCTCTTGTCTTGATACATAAATCTTATTACTTTCCTCCTTCCTCCTCAGTATACTGCATAAGATTATAAAATTTTAATGATGTTCTTGTTATTCATCTTATCATAAAAATCACGTGCCAGCAGTGCCTCTAGAGGGGGAGACAGATGTGGTGGGCCTACCTCTTAACTTTTATTCTTCCAGGAGACAGACCATTTTGATATTTATTGGAGCGAGTCTTCCGGCCCAAAAACATCACAAACGATCCAGACAAAAAGCCCACCCCACTCCCAACACCAAACATAGATACAGTCATACGGACATGTTGCCCAGCTTATCAAGTACGAAATACAGCAAAAATCCACGCACGCGAGCTCACGTGCGCTCCCTACTTGCCTTATCACAATATTCTTTCTCTGCCCCCAGAGAAACTCTAGAGCACGAGAGCGAGACGTGAAGTAATAACGAGCGAATAATATATCTTGTGACCCATAAACCACAACGACCGAAACGGCGTCGTTCGTGGCGCCAAATCCAAATCCCCTCCCTCCATTTATAATTCCAAAGAGGGAAAAAAAAAGATGCTTCAGCTCTGGATTAGATGATGTGGAGAAGAGAGAGAAAGAGAGAGGGGTTTGAGGTTCTCTCTGTTTGAAATAGCTGAGCTCGAAGAAAATATTGGTGTAGATTTGAGCTGGTTAGGGTCTACGGAGCAGAGAAATGGCGGAGCAGAAGAACAGATGGAACTGGGAAGTGAGCGGATTTGAGCCGAGGAATTCGTCTTCTTTAGAGCACGATGATCAGTATAAATCAGCTGGAAGAGCTCTGGCTCGAAGGTATTCGATATCTGCCTCATCGGTTTCGCCGCATTCAGAGGTTACCAACCACTCCATGGCGGCCAAGGTTCAGCGATTGAAGGATGAAGTTAAGGTATATTATTTAGCGTTCATTTCATCAGTAGTTTGTTCTTTTCTTCTAATGGCGCTGAGTGACACTGTCATTGAAGGAAGTGTTTTGGCAGTTAAATTGAGGTTATGTTAGTCTGCTAGTAGCTTTTTCAGTGACTGTGTCACTCAGCGCCATTAAAGTAGCTTTTTTAGTGATGAAACTGAAACAGAATCCCGAGGTTGGAAATTAGGCATTAATGGGGAAGAAGACCAGTCTTGATTTAGTGATGTTGCGTGTGATGTGGAATTGCGGTAGTGATATCCTGTACTAGCTAAGAAGATAGTGTATTTTTTATACAGCATGCTAAAGATGATTACTTGGCGTTGAGACAAGAAGCAAGTGAACTTCAAGAATACTCGAATGCCAAACTTGACCGAGTGACACGGTATTTAGGTGTTCTTGCTGAGAAAACCCGTAAGCTAGGTAATAAATGAACTTTGCAGCTTATTTTGTCCCTATCTTAATGACATTCAGTGACGTGTTACTGTGGTTATTTTCAGGATATGAACTAATATTCGCTTCAAATCTGATAAATCTTGGAGTTATTAATCAACATTTATCCTTGAAGTTTAAATTCAAATCCAATATCATACTGTTCAACCCCTACACAACCATAATATGAAACCTTTCCTCTTTGTTTGAGCTTGTTTATTCATAAAACGTGCATATATGTTTGTGCTGGTATGCATTATATTATTAATCCTTGGAAAGCTATTCCTTAGATTCTATTCATGGTACTCAAAGTTTACTTATATCTAATGTCAGATCAAGTAGCTCTTGAAACCGAAGCTAGAATTGCCCCTTTGATAAAGGAGAAGAAAACGTTGTTTAACGACTTGTTGACAGCTAAAGGTACTCACCTTCCTTGACTCTTACACTTGCAGAATTATCCTCCCATGACTTCTCCCTTGCACATAAAAGGATGCTGTCTTCTTCCATTCAAGTTTATTCCATTTGTGATATGTAGCCTTTTGCTTTCAGGAAACATAAAGGTATTTTGTCGTTCACGGCCATTATTTGAGGATGAAGGCCCCTCTGTTGTTGAATTTCCAGATGAATGCACAATCCGTGTTAATACTGGTGATGACTCCATCTCCAACCCTAAGAAGGATTTTGAATTTGACAGAGTTTATGGACCTCATGTTGGACAAGGTAAGCTGAATCTTTGGTTGTTTAGTTTCTTCCCAGTTTTTTGGTGCTTTCTGGTGGAAGCTATTGTATTCATATCTTCCTACCCTACTGTAGAGCTAGCAATGAATCTTCTCATTTTCCTCTTGTTTGTGCAGCTGAACTATTCAGCGATGTTCAACCTTTCGTGCAGTCAGCTTTGGATGGACATAATATTTCCATATTTGCCTATGGACAGTCGTGTTCAGGAAAGACACACACTATGGTCTCTCTCTCACACATGCACACTATGGTTAAACTGATGTGCCCTTGCTATTATTGACTGAATGCCCTTGGCGGCTGTTTCAAGTTAATCTGTAGTTTTAATTATTCCACCATACTAATGTCTATTTTCCAGTTGGAAGATAGTTTTCATCCCTTTTCTAACCCCTTTTCCCCCTCCATCTTTAACAGGAAGGATCTAGCCATGATCGGGGATTATATGCCCGTTGTTTTGAGGAGCTGTTTGATTTAGCCCATTCAGAATCAACTTCTACTTCGCAATTCAATTTTTTTGCTAGTGTTTTCGAGCTCTACAATGAACAGGTCTTTAACTTTTATAGGTTACTATCTTGCACTTTATTTTTAATCCTATTGCTGCATTGCCCTAAACTATGGTTTCTACTTCTTGATGCTTTTGAGCATAACTGCAATGCACTTTTCTGATCTAAGACCCTTTCATGAACTTGAAGATTAGAGACTTGGTTTCAGAATCAGGGAATGCTGTGCCAAAGCTCCGTATAGCATCACCCGAGTCTTTTGTAGAACTCATCCAGATTAAAGTTGATAACCCGTTGGATTTCTCTAGAACTTTGAAATCTGCATTCCAGGCTCGGGGAATTGAAGTATCAAAGATAAACGTCTCTCATTTGTATGATCTGAAATCTGAATTCCATTATAATGAAACTGTGTTTCGAAATTATGTAATAAACTGTTGCCATAATTCGTTTCGAAATCATGTAATAAACTGTTGCAAAAATTCATTGATTTTTGTTTTCAGGGTTGTCACAATACATGTATATTATAATAATTTGATTACTGGCGAAAACTCGTATAGCAAGCTTTCTCTTGTTGACTTGGCTGGTAGTGAAGGTTCAATTGTGGAGGACGAGGATGGGGACCATGTGACGGACTTGCTCCATGTTATGAAATCGCTTTCTGCGTATGTTTTCTCATCGATATGTTATTTTTCTATGTTAGGGCAGGTGGTTTTACATTTGTGAATTTTCTGTGAAGCAATATGAAGGTTCCACTTGTTCCATATTTGTCTATATTATTCATATTTTGTTATGATTTTCCTGTAGTCCTATCTTCGTCTGACTGTAATCTGGAAGATGTTCAAACAATCTTTGTATTTAGCTTATTCTACGAGTTGTTTCTTCCTAGATAATAAGTTTTAACCAAAACATATGTGAACAGAAAAAAAGTTTGATGAATTTTTGATTCTAATGGTTTCTGTATTGCAGCCATTCTATATGCTAACTACATTGATGTTTTATTTGTAGGTTGGGAGATGTTTTATCTTCTCTAACTTCAAAGAAGGATGACGTTCCTTACAATAATTCAATGCTGACAGAAATACTTGCTGACTCAATAGGTATTAAGTCTCTTACAAACAGTGTATTTATATTCCTTTGAATTTCTTCTTATGTAAGATTTAACAGGCATTCTATAAATACTCCTCATCTGTAGGTGGAAGTTCAAATACTCTGATGATTATTAATGTCTGTCCAAATGCTTTGAATATGTCGGAAACACTATTAACTCTCAATTTCGCTGCTAGAGCTCAAAATACTGTACTAAGCCTTGGAAATCGTGATACAATAAAGAAATGGAGAGACATTGTAAGTTTCTTGCCTCTTCTTAAGGAACATCATATATTTAGTTTTGAACTTTTCTTAGGTATAGTTGTATTGGTACTTATAGGCAAACGATTCACGTAAGGAGTTGTGTGAAAAAGAAAGGGAAATTCAGGATCTGAAGCAAGAGGTTTTGGGACTCAAGCATGCACTTAAAAATGCAAATGATCAGTGTGTTCTACTCTTCAATGAAGTTCAGAAGGCCTGGAAAGTTTCTTTTCATCTACAATCAGATTTAAAGGTTTGTAGGCTTGAGAGTTTGATGTTGCGTAGGCATTCCCCAAAACAGTTTTATAGTGACTGTTGAATTGTCCTCTTCACATCTTTCAACTTGGTCACGTTACTTCTTCAGGTAAGGTTGTTACTGAGCTCTGTTCTTTTTGTTAATACAGTCAGAGAAAATTACGCTTGCAGATAAGCATAAGATAGAAAAGGAGCAGAATGCTCATCTTCGAAATCAAGTCGCTCAACTATTGCATTTGGAGCAAGAGCAGAAAATGGTGATACAACAGAGAGATTCAACAATTCAAACCTTGCAGGTTGGTTCTGTATCTTTTATGTGTCATGCACTGTCATAAATTCAGCTTGTTGATTTTTTTTTTTTTTCATGCTGGATATATATGGATGTATATATGTATATATATTTTCCCTTTCTCTGGTATGCGACGAGATGACTTCAATTTCTTGTATGATACTTATTTGATTAAGGGGCTGGTATGTAGTTTCTTGTTCATCTGAATGCCTTCTTTCATTCAAATTACAATGCTACTATTACTTGATGGCTTGGGTAAGAAGACTATGTAAAAATAAAACTATGTAAGAAGACCACCTTTTTTTCTTCTTACATTATACAGATTAAAAAAAAAAAAAGATCAGTGAATTTTAACCTTTCTGATTCAGGATAAAATCAAAACCATTGAGTCCCAACTCAATGGAGCCTTTCGATCTAATGATGTAAGATCAGCATTTGGCTCAGAACCAGGGCCTGAAGCTCTGTCCAGGTCAACTGGAGATAACATGGATTCTTCAGCAGTAACGAAGAAACTTGAAGAAGAACTCAAAAAACGTGATGCACTTATAGAGGTCTGTTATTCTACAAAATTCCGTGTTCATCAGTTGATTAAAGAGAGTTTATATGTCAGTTTTTCTACAAAAAACGTGATGCACTTATAGAGGTCTGTTATTCTACAAAAAACATGGCGTTGTTGCTGAACAGTTTTCTCCTCAATATTCTTGTGACTTATTTGGAATATATTACCAGGCGTACCTCCTTTGATATACTTGTTATACTAATGGAGGAATACTGTGTTATTTTTGCAGAAATTGCATGAAGAAAATGAAAAATTGTTTGGTAGACTGACAGAGAAATCATCTTTAGCTGGATCTCCCCAGGTAAATGTCTTCTCTTCACATTTAGAGCTTGATTTCCATTCCTTTGGGAGAGTGGCAAGAGTTTCTAGTTATTTCCAACAGCTGTTGCACAGTATGGTTAGAGATACTCTTATTAGGTTACGAAAACATTCAAAAGTTGGGGAGTCAATCCTGATAATTAGTCATGGGAATGCTAGTCTATATTTGTTTTATGATACTTTTTATTTTTGCTTTTCAGCTGTCAAGTTCATTACCCATAGGACAGGTGAATGCTCAACCTCAGACCATGGGGAGGTACCTAATCATGTTTGAAGCTGCAGTTGATTTCAATCACAGTTTTTTCTTCTTAATGGGTGCTTATAACCTCAAGTAATGGACAGGAATGATAATATTGACAACAGTAAAGGGAGTTCAAGAGATCTTGTTCCTTTCCAATTGGCCACAGACAAGACTGAAGGCAGTCTCGCCTTGGTTAAATCAGGTCCTGAAAAAGGCAAAACTACACCAGCTGGAGAGTATCTTACTGGTGCTCTGAATGAATTTGATCCTGAACAGTATGACAGCCCTGCTGCCATATCAGACGGAGCAAACAAGCTTTTGATGCTGGTATTTTGATTGTTCTCTTTTCATTAGACCTGAAATTTTGACCTAGTCAATATATTGTGCTTTATTAAAAAGTTATGCCATGTAATCTTACAGAAGATTTTAATTTAATCAGGTTCTGGCAGCAGTCATTAAAGCTGGTGCTTCTAGAGAGCATGAAATACTTGCTGAAATTAGAGATGCTGTTTTCGCTTTTGTTCGCAAGATGGAACCAAGGAGGGTAATGGACACTATGCTTGTTTCACGTGTTAGAATACTGTATATAAGATCTTTGCTTGCTAGGTCACCGGAGCTGCAATCCATCAAGGTAATGATATATACGAGCATTACTGTTTAAAATTATTTTATAAATTATGCTGCATGCTCCTCGCATGTTTTCAAAGTATCTACTTTGTTTGGATTGTATTGAGTCTTACTTTCATTTGATTTGCAGGTTCCTTCTGTTGAACGTTTTCTTGAAAAGGTAAATACTGGATGCAGTAGAAGCTCCAGTCGAAGTAACAGTCCAGGAAGATCTCCTGTGCGTTATGTTGATGACCAGGTCCAAGGGTTTAAAGTGAATCTAAGGCCAGAGAGGAAGTCCAAATTTTCATCAGTTGTTTCAAAGATTCGGGGTCTTGATCAGGTAGCTATTGTTTGTGATATGAAAAGTTCCATGGCTGTACATACTCTTGTAGTCTGTAGACACTTTAAAAGTTGTGAAAGAAAGAAAACATGGGAAGAAAAGTATTTCCCAGTAGAAGAAAAGTATACTAGATAAATAAACTAGATACATTTATTTATTAGTGCTTCAATGTACTACTCTGATTACTTACATGAGACATGGGCTCAAATTTACAGGATTCAAGGCTACAGGTTACAGGTGGAAAACTCAGGGAAATTGCTGAGGAAGCCAAAATCTTTTCTGTCGGAAATAAAGCTCTTGCTGCTCTTTTTGTCCATACACCAGCAGGAGAGCTCCAAAGGCAAATCCGGACCTGGCTTGTTGAGAACTTTGATTTTTTGTCAGTTACTGGAGATGATTCAACAGGAGGAGCAACTGGCCAGTTGGAACTCCTTTCAACTGCAATTATGGATGGCTGGATGGGTGGGCTTGGTGCTGCCATGCCTCCCTCGACAGATGCTCTTGGCCAGCTTTTATCAGAGTATGCTAAACGGGTCTTTACTTCTCAATTGCATCACTTGAAGGTATGTTTTGAATTTTAAGAGGACCTATTTTCTAGCACTAAAATGCTTTATTTAAAATTTTTTGAATTCATATAGGATATTGCTGGTACCTTGGCCACGGAAGCAGCTGAAGATGTAACACAAGTGGCAAAGCTGCGTTCAGCTCTTGAGTCTGTTGATCATAAAAGAAGAAAGGTAGTCATTTTAGTTCAACCATGAAAAGGAGTTGTGGTACCTATCCTTTACTCACCCTTAATTGGAATATGCTGACGTTTCGTGATCAGATTTTGCAACAAATGAGAAATGATCATACATTGCTAATACTGGAAGAGGGTGCTTCACCTATCCAAAATCCCTCCACTGCAGCTGAGGATGCACGATTAGCATCTCTCATTTCTCTGGGTGGCATACTGAAACAAGTCAAGGTTCTTGTCCTCTTGAAACCTTTGTTCCCTCATTAATTGGATTACTAAAAAAAAATGATAAAAGGAAAATATAAAAAACTCCCTTTTTTTTTAAACAGGAAATTGTAAGACAATCTGCTGTAATCACCCTGAGCAGAAGTAAGAAAAGAGCACTGCTTTCATCTCTAGATGATCTTGCAGAACGGATGCCTTCTCTTCTTGACATTGATCATCCATTTGCCCAGAGGCAGATTGCAGAGGCTCGTTGCGTGGTTGAGGTGCATTTATCATTTTATTGATTTCAACTTTCTGCTCATATTAACTATCCAGTATAATTCCTTCTGAAAGGGCGATGGAATTAAAATAGGGGGGGGGGGGGGGGGGAGGGGGGGGAAGCATTAATGATTTCAATTCTTCACTTCAATCTTATTTCATTGCCGCAGTTGGTTCCTGAAGAGGACGACATACTTCAAGAAACATCACATCTCCGAAAACCATCCTCATCAGATTTTGGGCTTGATACTGCAACTGATGTGGCCCAATGGAACATACTGCAGTTCAACACAGGCTCGATGACTCCATTTATCATCAAATGTGGGGCCAACTCGAATTCAGAACTCGTCATCAAAGCAGAAGCCCGGGTCCAAGAACCTAAAGGGGGTGAAATTGTTAGAGTTGTTCCGAGACCGTCCGTTTTGGAAACTATGAACTTGGGAGAAATAAAGCAAGTCTTCTCTCAACTTCCAGAGGCTCTAAGCTTGCTTACCTTGGCTAGGACTGCAGATGGGACCCGTGCCCGCTATTCGAGGCTGTATAGAACTTTAGCTATGAAGGTTCCTTCGTTGAGGGATCTTGTGGGTGAGCTCGAAAAGGGGGGAATTTTGAAAGATGTAAGACCGTAAATACCGCCTTTTCTAGTTGGGGTAGTTTTTTAAATTTTTTAAAATTTTCTTCTTTTTTATCAATGTATCATGGTTGTCTAAATTGTTGTATCATTTTGTTTATGTTGGGGTTGTCTTAATTTTGGGAATTTGGAGGGCGTGAAAAAGAAATTGGCATTGTAATTTGTGTTGTGAGCTATTTTGTACCAACATAATGATTTTATTTTTAAAAAACTGTTATTATCGTTAAAGATTGACATTTCTCTTTTTAACGTTATTCTAAATGAACGGTTAGGATTGATCGGATTGTTCATTTCAGTTGTTGACTTTTTGAATTGATAAGTCAATTTGTAACGAGTTTTCATTTATTGGGCTTTTGTATAAAATGGAGGTACTGGGCCTGTCGGACAACCCGCTAACTTATTCATTCGTTCAGACTGCAGTAAGGATGTTGAGTTGGACGAGAAGTGGAGGCAGTATTATCGGCCGGTCCGGTTTGAACCTTTTTAGGCAGACCTGTTGAAATTATGTCCGGGTCCTACCCTGAGTCTGCTAATTAGAGGTTTGGGTCAGGCCCGGTTCGAGGTCGGGCTCGAACTAAGTAAGAATATTTTAACTTGCAGGCCAGCGGGCTAGCCTGCATACTTCCTTACACAATCTGCCTCCTGATAAGCTTAAACTGCTATATCAGGTACCTGCTAAGAAGCCATTAACAAAGTGTCTTTTGATTTCTTTCTTTGAAGTTTTTTTTTTGGTATCAACTGAAGGTTTCTTTTGTGACTTAGGATTTATCCGGAATTCCTCTTTCATTTGACCGACTTATTTTAATGGTATGTCAAAATTTCTTATTCACAAGCAATGCCTCATTGCCTATGAAGGCTATTAGTGATTTCGAATCGAGCATTGGAATTTAGTTTTTCTCTACAAACATGTCAGGTTAGGTTATTGATGGCCTTCCAGCAGAATTCGTGCTTGGAAAAAATAACCAGCTTCCGAACGTGGAGTTGTTGAAAGCAATGTCGTATACTCAGTCATTGGTCAAAAGTGGGACAGCGATTGGATATCATGCTAAGGCTGCACCTCCAACTGTTACAATGCCTCGCTTGAAGGTGGACAGAAATAGCTCCCATTTTTTTTTGAAACCTCTACTTGAAAAGAATAAATTTTTTTCTTGGAAGTTTGTTTGTACTCATTGTATCTGGACATGATGAAGGCAATGGTTTATGGGGAAATTGCGGGGTTTCTAGATGTGGCTCTCAATTTTAATACGCAAGCATTCCTAGATGATAATCTTCTTGGTCAGTTGATGCAGTTATACAGACATATAGACCGCTTTCATGGATTTTCATGATACTAGTCGTATGATTTACTTGGTTGCTCTCTGTGTTACAGGCTAGTTTCTGAAGATTGGTTGGAAAATGTTGATGCATGGAGATGAAACATGGCTGAAGTTATTTCCAGGGTTATTTTCAGGACATGATGGAGTTAGCAGTTTTTTGGTAAGTATCTTTTACACTAATTGCATATGGTGTGTACTTCCTTTTGACATGCAAGGGGTGTATTCATGAACACTCAATTTGTCTTCTCATTGCAGGTAAAAGATACAGTTCAAGTAGATAAAAATGTTTCTCGGCATTTAGAGGATGAGCTTAACGGAGATGACTGGAGTCTTCTGGTAAAAATATCATTCGTGCAGAAGCACTTATATTTTGTGATGTTGTGGTTGTGCCCAATATTTATGTGTTGAATTAGATCTGCCTGTCATTAACTGCTTTTGACTGAAGCCATATGCAGATTCTTCATTATCTAGGCTTGGACCATGTTGGACACATTGGTGGGCGAAATAGGTGTGGTCATGAACCTCTTGTTGTACAATGTTTATGAACTGATTTTGTTTGTTGAGTCTTACTTAAATGTTTATTCAATCAGTGTCTTGATGGTCCCAAAACTTGCGGAGATGGATGAAGTGGTGAAGACAATTCATACGAGTGCCAATATGAATGAAAAGAATGAAAGACGAACACTTTTGGTTTGTGAGACATCCTTTTCATCCTTGTGAATTTTAGTTGCATGTGCTTTCACGGGACATCTAAGGTAGCTCATGAAAGTAGAGACATTAATCTAACTGTTATGGTTTGAAAATTATATTAGCTCGTGGTAAGCGATCATGGCATGACTGACAATGGTAACCATGGAGGATCATCATATGAAGAAACAGACTCGTTACTTCTTTTAATTGGCTTGAGGAATCATGTCTCTGATCATGCGTCATCAACATCTAACAAAGTTAATCACGTGATTGAACTACGGACCTTGTGCTTTGTATTGTTTCCTCAGTAATTGAGCTGTGTTAGGTCTGTCACTTTACAATGTATCATTAACATTTCACTACAAATGAGACAGATTACATTTTCTCAAGAGTTCTTTAGTAGAATAGATTAATCAGAGGAAATTCAATTTCTGTTTGTAATTTGGTTTTGTTTGTTATATCAATCATTTGGATTCAGGTTGACATTGTACCAACACTGGCTCTTCTATTTGGTGTACCAATTCCAAAAAACAACGTTGGGTTCATGATTTCAGAAACTTTTGATTCTTTGAAGGGTTAGATTTCCTTCCCTCATTCTACACACACCCTCTCTCTCTCTTTCTCTCAGATTGTTGCACTTATGTTGTGTCATTAACTTGGTGAATATAGATACCCAACAGCTGAGAGCACTGCAACTGAATTCGTGGCAGTTACTCAGATTATTGCAAGCACAGTTACCTGGATTACCATGTCGGAATTTTCCGTGTGATGGCTTCCTTGACGATCAAAGATCCCTACTATGTAAGAATGATAGTAGTAAGGAGAAAAAGTTATGTTGCTAGTATCAAACAGCCATGACTCTTCACAGTTCCTGGATATCAAATTTGGCCTCCAAGTGAGTAGTACTGACTATTAGTGATACAGAAACCAGATAAAAGCAAATTCTAATATACTGTTAATGTTTTAATTAGGTCCAAGAGGGAAGATTACAGTCTTATTATTGAAGCTTACTATGAGTTTCTTAAAACTGCTAGTGAGTGGTTATCACATAGAGCTACCAATGTATGTGTGTTCTTTTCTTATAAATATTTACTCAGTATTTTACTTAATGCCAATTTGGATAAGAACTGGTTATTGTTGTCTTTATGTATGAATATGACCCTATTATTAATTTATATTTTGCAGAGACCTGTGAAACTACTTGCTTTTGGAGTAGCAGCAATGCTACTATCATGCCTCATGTTGACGACCATTATTTACCATATGTACCACGAAAGTTGTGTTAGCAAAAAGCAGCTCATAGACTTGAGCAACGATATGCTTCCCTGGCATCTTGATGGGATGTTTGCTTTAGCTGTGATCTTACTTGCTTCAGTAAGTATGGTATCAAGCTCCATGGTCGAGGAAGAGCAGTATATATGGCATTTCTTAATCAGGACATTGACTCTGTTATTGCTTCGTAGAAGTATGCAGTGCCTCCCCCTATTCAATGAAAACAATATAAGTGTTTTAAATATATGTTTGATCCTTGTGCTTCTTATTTCTGGAAGAATTTTAAGAGGCTGGCATCAAGGAGGTGTTAACCACACTTATCTTCCTGATATATCCAAGTGGCTTGAGCAAGCTGGGACTGGTCTTATACTCTGGATTCAATTACTATCCAGCCTTCTCATGCTCGGCTGTAGCTTATTCGCTCTTATCTTTCTCAAGAACGAAGAGAAAAATCATTTTAGTTATTGGCTTTGTCTTCTTGGTATCTGGATTGCTAGTCCTTTATCATATAATGGAGTATCACGACTCTTTGTTTAAATCCATCAGCTATTCTTCCACTGTATTGGCACAAATAATCTATGCAATTTTAGGCATTGGTGCAATTGCTATAGTTCTAGTTGTACCGTGGATCATGCCCATTCAAGCTTTTGTATCAATTTCTACCCGTAAAATTCAAGACAAGTATCCAGTAGAGGAAGTAAACGATTCTACTTATATATAGCCTCCTTTTCTCTTTTACAGTTGTTTCTCCAACAGCTGATCAATTCAGCACCTACATTAATACTTCTTGTTCAAAGATTGGCTGTCTTGCTTTATTTCCATAATTCAGGTCCGAATCAGAACCAGTGGATTGAGGTCAGTTACTATCATGATCATTTTATCCGGTATTTTCTTTCATAACTAGGTAAACAGTTTATTAGTAAATCTGTTTGGAATTTGTTCTCAGGTTGCTGTGTTATACTACATAGGAATGGCGGGACACTTTGCCTTGGGGAATAGCAATACGTTGGCTACTATTGACGTGGCTGGGGCTTTCATTGTACGTATATATCACTCCTCTTCTCTTCTTCCCTCAAACAGCAATTCATTCCTTGTAAGAAAGAAAGCCTTAAGATTGTCTGATCAGTGAGTTTCTAAATTGATTTTTTCTCATTGTCAGGGCATCTCAAACTACTCAACATTACTTACCGGGATTTTAATGTTCATTAGCACCTATTCTTCACCATTGCTATTTCTCCTCAGCACCGTTGCATATATCTCCATAAAGGACACAAGCAATGTTGTAGCATCTGTTTTGAGTCTTGACTCGGGACAAATTCTAAAGATGGTGCTCGGCTTTCCCTGTCTGGTCCCACTGGGCGTGAACTCGATTCTGTTGACTTCATACACACTGGTCTTGCTTTTGATGAGGAACCATCTCCTTATCTGGAGTGTCTTCTCTCCGAAGTATCTATATATCTGTGCTACTACCGTTTGTGTGTTTGTGTCTGTCGGAATCTCTATCGTGGCTGCTACTGTAATTTATGCTTATACTGTGCTGGCCTCCCGGAAAAGGACCCGGATCTCTTCACCTACCATAGAGGTTTTTATAGCTCCAGGCACTAACACTGTAATATAAAATTTTGTTGTACATTTTTTGTATGATTTAATGGAACATTAAGCTGTTACAAAAGGTGACTAGTAACGGAAAATCAGAGACAACCTTTTGTTCTTCTCGTCACCTTAAATTAAGAAAACGACAAAAGTGTACGAGAAAAGGCGGGAAATCCAAGTTCAGTAAAAGAGAGTGCCTAAGGCAATTTCCTCAACCAATTTCTCTCTCTTCCTTCTTCCTCTCTCACCTCATTATTTTCTCTTCTTTCTCCTAGTAAAGACGAACGTGCCCGAATCCCACCCGGACTCTAATCGTCAGAACTTTCTTCACTGCTCCTCAGCCGGGGAGACCTCACCGGTTGCCGGAACCACGCTCTTCTGGCACGAAAATCAGACCCGAACATCTCCGGCGTCGATGAAATCCTAGCTATAGTCGACGTCCTCCTCGTCTCCAACCACCGTGACTGGTACTCCATCCTCCAGGTCCACCGCTCCGATTCTGAGAACGACAGACTCATTGGTTCTCAGTTTAAGAAGCTTCTTACTCTCGTAAACCCTACAACTAACAACTTCCCCTTCCCGATACTTCCTTCAACCTCGTCCGGCAGGCCTGGTCCGTTCTATCCGACCCGTTAAAGAAGGCCCCAATACGACGTTAGAAGAAGAAGATGGTGAAGAAGAACGTGAAAACTGTGGCTAGAAATACAAAGAAGAAGTGGGGGAGGGGGTTTGTGAGAAGTAAGAAAAGTGAAGGGGAGGAGAAGGAGAAGGAGAAGGAGAAGGTGAATGATATGGGAACAGGGGAGGTGAGAGAAAGTGAGGAAATCAAGGGGAAGAAGGATAGTGTTAGAAGCCATGAAGAGGGTGAGCTCAAGTTTTATGAGGGAGAAGATGATGTTTATATTGATGTATCAGATGTTGATACATTAGTGTAGGAATAGAGGGTAGAACTTGATAGTTTATTGGGGATATTATGGTTGTAGTTAGTGCTTACTGATTTGACTATATTATGAAGTTCGGAGGATGGTGATTTTGTATGTTTTTGCCCTCGTATAAGGCAAATGGAATGGTTGAAAGTTTACATCTTTAATCATGACTCTTGTTATTGTTTATTGAACTATAAGCCTTCTTTTATCTTTTCGGTCACATTCTTACATGTATACAATCTACGATCACGTGTCATACAATATTTTTACATACGAATGATGTTTAAGATTGTAATGAGTTTTGAAGCCTAGTTTTCTTTGTCTCTTTCTATTTGTACTACTGAAATCTCGTGTGATAGGTCTCGCTCTCTTTCTTGAAGCATCTTATCGTCTTTAATCACTAGCGATTTGAAGTATCTTATCATCTTTAAGTTTTATAATCAACCTGGTGCAAACTCATTAAATTCTAATAATGGGCCCAGGATATCTCGCAATTAATCAAAATGCAGAATGCAAAATGCACCCCCCCCCCCCCTTCCTCCCTTCAATAAATTTAATAGGCAATAAATTTCTTTTCTTTACATTCATCTATATATTTTTTCTTTTCCACCAAAGAACACCTCCTCCCATCTCCTACAATTCCTCTATAGTCGGAACGGAAAGATATGCAGTCGATCTGGGTCGGTTCGTCTAGCACGGTCGCTAATATGATGATGCAAAAAAGGCTTCTTCATGGAGCAAGATCAAGTAATTATCATTACCCCATCTACTCCAAAAGCTCAATGTTAAAGCCCAAGTCAAAAGAAGAAGCTAAATTAGTGGCAGCCAAGAAACACAGTCAGGCTGAGAGGAGGAGAAGGATGAGAATTAATGGCCAATACTCCACCCTTCGCACTATCCTTCCAAACATAATCAAAGTAAGTCCATGTTTTTTACTTATTACTAAACTCCAGCTAAATCCAGTTTAACTCACAGACGGACAAGGCTTCTATACTGGCCGAGACAATCAGAAACGTAAGAGAGCTGAAAAAGTTTGTATCCGAATTGAAAACGGCAAGTGGCATAGACGGTAGATTGTTTCCAGGTGCCGAACACAAAGTTTGTTTTGTTTTGTTTCTTTTCTCTTCTATGTAATAATCTTTTTTTTTTTATTTGTTGGACAGATGGAACGGAGAAGTTGAGTTTAGAGTATTGTGATGACGGGGACGAGGCGAAAAAAGGATTGGTAAAGGCTACGGTAAGCTGTGTGGACAAGCCGGAGCTCATGTCAGAGCTTGCAAAGGCGGTGAGGTCAATAAAAGGGACGACGGTTAGGGCTGAGATTGCAACGGTTGGTGGTCGGACCAAGTGTATTTTGTGGGTGAAAGAATTGGATAAAAGTAGCAATGATGGATTGGTGATGCTAAAGAAAGCTTTGAAAGGGGTTATGATAAGATCTTCTTCTTCTTCAAGGGTCGTCAAGAAGATCCATATGTCCATATGATAGGAACATCAATTGCAAAATGATTACTAAGGTTACTTTGAACTACCTAATTACTAGTTAGTTAGGGATTTAACCTAGAGAGCTAATAGAGAAAATTCAAGACCCATTTGTATTTCTTGGGGATTGTAGTTACCATGTGCTAACTATAGTTATATGTGTAAGTACATAAAACGATATCTTACGAGAAATAAATAAATAGTTAAGTTGGAAACTCTATGTAATGATCTTTTGGTAAGTGATTTGCAGTTTAGCTTGTTGATGATAAGGAAGATTTTCTCATGTTTGTTAACATAATTGAATCGAATTTTTAGTATAAGAAGTATCTTAATTAATATAATTGAACTAATTTTCAATCAGTTCAAATGATAGATAATATATGATTCTATTTGAATTCAGTAACTTAACATTGTTTCCTTTCTTTATTGTTATTTCTCTCGTTCTAAAATTTTACAAGATTAAAGTTAATATTACTATATATTATATATTTTCATTTTCTCAAATGTTTTTCTTTTTGGTTGAAATTAATGAATGTCGGCCCGGATCAAAGTACGTTAATTTTCCAAAATATTAAGGCAATATTTTCAATTACGTTTTGTTTAATAAAACAATCAATTTGACGATTCTAAAACATGAGTCGGTTACCAACTTTCTTAACAGTCAAATAATGTATCATATGTTCCTTCAAACGGTTCCTCGCTATATAATTAACGTTCATACAAGTAGCTAGACAGAAACAAATACTTTCTCTGATGAGAAGATGAACTAACAAAGCACTCCAACTACATCTCATCGAACTCCTAGAATAACTCCTAGAATTCTCAAACACAATTTGTATCTTATATAAACCCATCAAAACAACAAAACCCTTCAACTCAAAATTAAGAAACACAATTAGCCAACTCCATCTGATAAGAAAATGGCCACTTTGAAGCACTCTCTCATGCTATTTTTGTTTGTTGCGTTATCATTCTCATGTATCCATAATAGCTTTGCAGCTCGATGCCTTCTTGATACCTCCGTAGCTCCACCTCCGGCAGTTCCTACTTTGCCCACAGTTCCACCACTGCCTAAGGCCACACTGCCTCCATTACCCTCAGTGGTGCCGCCTCTGCCTAAGGTCACATTGCCTCCGCTGCCATCAACTGTGCCACCGCTGCCTAAGACTAACCTACCTCCACTACCCTCATCGGCAGTTCCACTCCCCAAACCCACAACTTTGCCGCCACTCCAATCTATGCCAACGTTGCCTAAAGCCACATTGCCTCCACTTCCGTTTGCACCAGTATCATTGCCTAAGGCCGCTGTGTTGCCACCGCTGCCATCAACCTTGCCATTGTCCAAGGTCACATTGCCTCCACTTCCCTCTGCGCCAGTATCATTGCCTAAGCCCGCTACGTTACCACCATTGCCATCTACATCTCCATTGCCTAAGGCCACATTGCCTCCATTGCCTTCTATGCCCCTTCCTAAGGTCGCTACGTTGCCACCGCTACCATCAGCATCACCATTGTCAAAGGCTACATTACCTCCACTCCCTTCAATGCGGACAATTCCTAAGACGACACTGCCACCGTTTCCCTCTTCCCCACTGCCAACGCTACCAAATACCCCAACCTTGCCAAAGCAAACCATATCGCTGTTTGAAGGTGTGATACTTCACTCATCAAAGGAGGTGAAAAAGTTGACTTTTTGTGATCATTTTTTTTGGCGTTGACTCTTGTTCTGGTAGCTTCCCTACATCAATTGAAACATGTAGGAATAAATTTCACTCAGATCGGATCAAAGGAACTCAAGTTAGATCCAAATCTGGCTTCTCTGCTTTTGGTTACTGCAGTGGGAGGTGAATTGAAGTTGGGCAGCTCCAACGGCTATTTTTTGTATTCAAGCAAGTTTGATATGTTGATTGAAGTGTGTTGAAGCTGCTGGTGAAGTTTGGAAAGCTTTGGAATCGTATTTCACCTTTTTTGGCCATGGCTAGTGTAGTTGAGTGCATTTTCCAGTTTTTCTGGTTTTCTTGTACCTTTTCTGTTTTTGATTGAAAGTAATATAGGTAAGGTGATTGTAAGTGTTGCTTCTGCTGAGAATGTGGCCATTTAATGGTTAACTATTCATGTACCTTGTTTTATCTTTATGTAAGTATTTAGACTCTAATTTTTAATGAAAAAAACAGATTGAATGTGTTTTTCATAAGCTGAAGTTCATTGCTGTTTTTTTCTAGGTTTTGGTCTAAAATCTGTTCTTGAGGAAGTAGAGAGCAAGTCTTGAATCTTGTCTTTCATTTTCCAACAATCGCCACCTTTGCCTCTTCTGCCTGGTTTTCCCACCGCTCCTAATTCACCCCCTACCATACCTACGACAGTGCCAAAAATTCCTTCCTTTTCCCCACCACCATCAAAGTGAAATGGAAGCTTTTCATGAATGCATCTTGTCTTTGGATGTGACCTAGTTACCACTTACTGTCACGTGTTTCAGCATATTACTTTTACATTTTCTATTACTTTCTTCTTTTTTTTTTTCGTTGTCTTCGAGTGAGCTTGCTTGTCCTTGAGATTACAATAGCATTTATTTGTCTATGTATCGCTTGATCAGTAATTCTGATATCGTTTTATGTTATTTTCCACGTATATATATATATATATTTTCTTTTGGTCATTCCTGGAGTTATCCGGGCTAATTCCGATTACTCTCCATCAGCTCCCAGGCCACCGCTTCCACTTACAATTTGATCAACTCAATTACACCCAAAGAAGTTATATATAAGGAAAGTTGACACATTAATTGCCTCTTCGCTGTTCTCAAACGCTTCACCATTAATTTGCACCTACCCTTTGTACGTACCATAAAATTGATCGATACTTCTCGTTGATCTCCTGCATCACCAGTTAATATTTAATGGATCTCATCAAATACACTAGCTAGAAACACTATCATAATTTGAAGCATGCAATCCATGCTTTTCACAAAACAGTGGCTGGTTTTGGTTACTAGGTTGCTAATCCTTTTTCCTACAACATCAATACTTGTATTACTAATTTTGAGCAATATGATTGATGTTAGTCTAGCAGCTCGACAGCTTCTTACACCGTTTAAAACTCAGGCGAGAACAGAACAAGCATCAATGATAGATGGTTGGTTCAAAACCATGTTGAACATTGGAAAACGGGTGTTCACGAAACAAGAAGAATGGCTGGGTTCTAAGCAGCAGCCATTGATGATCCAAAACGAGTACTTGGATCCACCAACAGTACCAACTGGGCCTTTTGAAGACTTTTCCGACGCTCCAACAATTCCGTTACAATATCCGTTGGGCCACCCCGGAAGGTGGCCTGATTCCGAACCCTAAACCCCTTTATGATTCATTATATATTTAATCGATCAAACATTAATTAATTTATCTATAATGAATCAATGCTCATTCTTATTTTTATTGATTCCAAACGTACCTCGTCAAATCAACACTCATGAACCGACTTCAAGCCAACAAATTAAGATTAAATTAATGGCATCTCTATGTATCTTCTAAGATTAACTTATCAAAATAATCTATGTACGTATCATTTATCATTTTACTAGTTCATCCAACTCCTAATCACACACACAGACATATATATATTGTATATATATATTCACCAATTGGACACGTACATATCTTCAACCGAAATTGTCCTTCCCTACTTTAAACTGTCTCCTCCATCTCCTCAAAACGCTTCATCCATTTGCATCTAACCATCATCTCCTTCATGATCAGCACATAATTAAGAGACCATCCCCTCAAAACATGTATGCCTTTAGGTTGCTCGCTATAGCTACGATGTGTGCTCTATCATCACTGATTTTGAGCAATATTGATATGATCACTCTCGTAGCTGGTATCCAAGTCCGACAGATCAAAGAGCTAGATGATGAGCATCGGCTCCATCGAAAAATCATCAAGCAACAAGAACAGATGATGAACATGATGATCATCAGGAAGAACTAATGGTGGATGGTTTGATGATGTTCATGTTGAAAATGAATAGATGGGGATTCAAGAAACATGTAGTCGAACCACCTCTTCCTAGGAAGAGGTTGACCAAAAAAGATCCTAAATCTTCTTCTTCTTCAGAAGCAAGTCACGAAAGGACATAGATCCACCAATCCTGCCTCTGAAAGAGCACGAAACGGCAAAAACTATTCCCTTAATATATCCGAATGGCCACCCGAGAAACTGGCCCAAACCCTCGCCCCCTGCAGCTTGTTATCTATCTTGATCGCCCAATCGATTACTGATTTTCACTGCTTTAAGAGTTAATGCATATTCTTTATGAATAAGCTTTAGGGAACAATAATATAGGAATGATATGTGTTGTTATATATCTTTTTTTTTTTTTTTTTTCATTTTTAAATTTTTTACTTTTTTCTTTTTCCCTTTATCAAATACATATACAGTATGATGGACTTGCCAGCTTGTAACTGGAGTGGTTCTTGAGATTGATAATTATATGGAAGAAATACTAATGAATAATGATCAGTTTGGTTCTTATTTACAACTTTTGGTGTTAAGAGTGAGATTTTTTTAAATAAGGGAAAATTAGATGGGGATAAAGTTATTTTGAGATTAATCACTTAGATATTTTAGTAACCGGGATCATTTTAAAATTATAAGGCGATTCTATCATATTTATCTTAAATTATAAATAAATTTCACCGGGTTTTTGATTTAAATTACAAGTCTAATTTTTATCGGTGAATATTAATACATTTACAAGCTCTTTATATCCACATTTAAAAAAATAATAGAAAATTCATATACCAAACATATAATTACTTTAGATAGATTCATTTTATTTTACATTTACAAGCTCTTTATATCCACATTTAAACATATTTATCATATTTTATAGTGAAAATTATATTAAGACATTCATTTGAAGTTTTTTAGCTTATATTAATTTCACGATATTCAGAAAACTAAGACTTAACATTGATTATTTATAATTAGATTTATAATTTATGATAAATCTGAGAAAATTGATTTCTAATTTAAGAAAAATATAAGGTATCCCCTTTAATTTTAAAATCTCAATAAATCCACTTATAATTAAGACGAAACTGAAAGAATCTACTTATAATTCTTAAAATATTAAGTGATCCACCTCTAATATTAATAATTTTAAAATATCTACATATAATTTTCCCTATATAAATATTTTCTCATAATTGACATTAATATATCACATATTAATGTAGTTAAAGTATATATCGTTTACTTATCTTTGTTCTCTTATAATTCATTAAAACTTACTAGTATTTTTTTTTTCTTGTTATTTTTGGAGGTATTTAGTCTAGTTTAGAATATTTATTGATTTTTAATATATGATTAGTTTTCCATCCACCTCTTAAGTTATCGTTGACACTAGAAATTTATAATCCATCTCTTTTAAAACTGATTGATATTTGGCCTCAATAAACAATTTTTGTGAATTTGTTACTAATATTGAGCTCTCCCTAAAGTCAATGAGAATTTGGTCATAGAGATCGATGAGGAAGCACTACTCTTTCTACCTACGGCTAACAATTTTTGCCCCATGGTATCATTGTGGAGTAACATTTCTTTTCAAATCCTTAATGCGCAACCCCTAAACATTAGCTAAACAAACCAATTAATGATTAAATCAACATTAGCAAACCAATGACATCAAACATTATACTTACATGACCATGTCTATATTCTTGCCTACATAAACTCAACAAAATCATGTCCCGTCGTCACATCTTTTTCCACACGACAATAATAATGAGAGCTACATATTCTATTTACCGCCGTTTCCTCAAAATCATGATGCTTGGAACATTATTCTCACTATCGATCCTTAGCATCGATGCAACTCGGCCGGACATGAACACGATCAAAATGGACCGTTTTATGCATAGAATTTGTCCATTTAAAGCTAACAAACGATTCCATACAGAGTCATTTTCAGGTACAACAGCACCAAATCCACCAGATCTGTTAATGATGCTCCATCATTTTGATGATCGAATGCTGCCGAATTATCCCAAAACCAGCAATGTGAAATTATTGCTTTCTTCAAATAATGATATCGATGATCCTTCTGCTGTCACAATAGCTCTCGAATATTATCGCCCCTTGAAAACTCCCATGTCAGGTAGTAGCGGCCATGTCAAACTTATCGATACCGAGCCTTTATCGGATCTATCATGCCATATGGATGCATGGTTTTTGATCAATGAGCTTAATTACTCTAGAGATGGTTTTATTAATAAGATATATGAAGCATTTGCATGGTGCTTTCTTTCATGGGAACCCTTGTGTTTCATTCATCAATATAAGTTTCTATTTCTGTTTTGTACTGTTATATGTTCCTTTATAAGTTTCGATATCTATTAGAGCTTTGTAGCTTTGTAGCTTTGTACACACTTTTGTATAAAATAAAAGTATTAATGGATAAGGTTTCTAACTGTTATTAAATGTATAGTTTTTATACGGAGATTTTAGTTAAATAATATTCATATAAATAAATATTTGTAAAGTTTTGTTAAGTAGCTCTTTTAATTATTTATTTAAAAAATAATAATGCAAATACCCGTTATATTTTTACCTCTATTATCCTTTTTAGACAAAAGAAAGTAATAATCCATTAATGTCTTGCACAAGCTTTGCATTGTTGATCCACAACGGCATTAACTGGTCCATTTTTTAGTAAATTATCGATCCTTACTTAATATTTTGATCAAATTTATACATTTTTGGGTTTTTTAAATTTTTTCGGTAAGTTTTATTTTCTATGTTTTTCTATGTTTTCTACATTTCTCTCTCTTCTTTTCTTTTCTTCTTTTTCTACATTTCGACTGATTATACAAGATTATGAGTCTACATTCTATATTTCTTTCAATATTTTTTGAATTACTGAACTGAACCGAGATCTAAGTTCAATATTCTCAATCTATTAAGTTTTGGACTGAGATCTCGGTCAATTGAATTCTGGGCTAAGTTTTTGGCTCACTGATTTTGATGCAGTCGTTTTTGGACCAAGATTTTGGTCCAGTTATTTAAGTGTTGTTGTTATATTTTGTTTGTTCAATAGATATTTATTTTAAATTATTTATTTTCCTAGAATGGAGTCGTCTGTATACATAATTGTATGCTTTCGTGGAGAATGGAAATAGGATGAGACCTTAAAACTGTCGAAATACTAGTTTTTGAAAGACTTACAAGGATAGACGAATGTTACAGTTGAAACTAGCATTAGATTTAATGAGTTGTTAGAGATTGTTTATAATGGTATTAACGTTAATAATAATGAATTTGGTTTGAAATTAGCGTACAAGCTAGCATCATCATTGATCACACGTCTGATGTTTATAGAAAAGGATATATATGTAAAGCCATTTTTAGTGTATTTTCAGGAGAGACAGATAAATCACCACTTTATGTGACGTTAATTTCGAGAGGGACAAGTGATACGTTTATTCGAGAGCAATGTTAATTATTTGATCATAGTAATAATGATAATGAGAACTTTATAAATTATGATGATGGCAGTGACAAATATCCATATGAAATGGTGAATGTGAAAGTAAAAGAGGATGAGTCCGAGGACGAGATTGAAGTTAAGGCCGAGGTTAGGAATATGGATGACGGAGGTGAAAGAATGGATTAACAATATGGTAATCATCAGAACGACGAAATCAATTCTGATTCAGTTTTGTATGAGGATGATTACCTTATGGGAGTAGTATTTGCCTCTCATCATATATTTGATGCTTTATCAATTGTAGATAATATGAGTATAACGCTCCCTATTCACGAGTTGTAAATACCATTTTTATATCAACCTGAAAATGAAATTGAAGAAGAGGGTGATGATGATGCTCGCAATGTTTTTTCCACTGCTTTTCAGCCCGAGTTACCGCTTAAAGATTTTTTGGTCATTTAAAGTTATTTCCCCCCGATTGTTTCTTCTCACTCAAGCGGATAGGTGTTTTATCGTAATCGGTTTTTCTCTTAAAGAACCATTTAAAGGTAAGATTACATATGCATGCCGTCCAATAGAATATTGAATTCATAGTGAAGAAATTGAATAAGACTACATTTATTGTTGTGTGTATTGATCAAAATTTCCAATGGTGGCTCTGTATTACGGGAATGAAAGATTCTTCATTTTTCTAAATTTAAACTTATAAAGATCGTACACCTGCTCTTTTCCGTACATGCAAAACATGCATAAGCAAGCAGGGTTCTATCTCGAAGATGATCCAATCTCAAGCCATTCATGATCTGAAGGTAGATATTAGTTACTAGAAAGTTTGAAAATCAAGATCTATTGCACTTGACCTTATTCAGGTACGGTCGAATAAAGTCTACGCACTGTTGTAATATTATTCGACCGTGATGAAAGTGGTCAATCTGGGGACTATAACTGCACTTATGACTGATAGAGAAGGTATATTTTTTTACTTTTTCATGGCTTTTATAGCATTCATCACAGGGTTTCAATTCATGTGAAAGGTTATTTGTATCGATTGTACATTTTTGAAGTCCAAATACAAAGACACACTTTTACCTGTAACTACATGAGATGGTAACAAACATCTTTATCCAATAGCATGGGCTATAGTATATTCAGAGAATGAAACATCTTAGACTTGGTTCTTGTCTAGGCTGCAGGAAAAGATACCTGATGCCCTTGATTTGGTATTCGTATTTGATCGTTCACAGAATATTAAAAATGTTGTGCAAAATATTTACCCTAATTCAAAACACGATGCTTGTATTTAGCACAGTGGGAAAAACATCAAGCCGACATTCAAGAGGGTGGAATAACATATCTATTCAAGAGTGCAGCTAAAGCATACAAGGTTAAAGAGTTCGACTTATACTTTAATGAGATTATAGCATTGCATCCTAGTGTAGCAATGTACCTGGAGCAAATTAGATTTGAAATTAGTGAAGAGTTCATTTCAATGGTCTTAGATACAATACTATGACAAATAATAAAGTCTAAGTCACATAATGCTGCATTGAAGGATGCATACGAATATCCAATTGTAGTCTTGCTTGACTTGGTTCAACACTAGAAGAAACGCATCCAATCAACATACCCACCGATGCACTTCTGATATAGAGAAACTACTAAAAACACAACATAATGAATCATCAAAAATGAAGGTTGACATTGTGGACCAGTTTACATATGAGGTTACAAGTGGTGCTACTAATGTCCTTGTTAACTTAGGTGCAATGATTTGCACATGTAAGATGTTTGACTTAGATAAAATACAATGCTCTGATGCAATAGCAGTAGCGATGTCAAATAATGTGGATGACTACCAAGTTATGTTCGCCATTTTACTTGACCGAGAATTGGAGTTCCGCATATGCAAACTTAATTTTTCCTGTACTACTCACCAGCAAGTGGGAATTTCTAGAAAGGATCAGGTTGATGAAGGTTCTACCACCCATCACGCATCCATGGAGTGGAAAACCTAAAAATCGACATATTCCTTTGACCGGAAAACAAACATAAAAGAGAAGAAAGTGTGGCAACTACGGAAAATTTGGATGCAACATGAAGACATATCAGAACCCAACTCTACCACCATCTATTGAAAATATTTAATGAACTTTTTAATATTTATGAATTTGGTTGTATTATTTTTATATAGTGATTCCTTATGTATATGACTTACTATTTTTTTTGTTATAATCTAAAAATAATTTTGTCTCAACATAACTTTTAAGAAACCATGTTTCTAACCTTCTAGACCGAGACCTTAGTTTCTAGACCGAGAACTGAGACTAATTTCTCTATCTAGAAAGATAAAAACTATGTTTCTGACCTTTTAGACCGAGAAATCGTTTGGACTATGAACTTGAACTGAGTACTTGGTCTCCATATCGAGAATCGAGACCAAGTTCTCGATATGGATTGTCAAATAGATACTTTTGACTTTCTAGATCGAGAACTCGGTCTCTCGACTGGGAATTGAAACCTCTCGGTCTAGAAGGTCATGAACTATTGTTTCTTAAAAGTTATATTGAGACAAAAGTGTTTTTAGTGTATTATAACTAACAAAATAGCCAGTCATATTCATAAGCTATGTAAATAAACAAGTTTAATTTTTTAAAAAAAATAAAACTTTAATAGAATAATAGAAATAAAACTTTAAAAATACTTACTTTGCATCACAACCAATCTCCATGGGTCTTTACTGTCTTGGAAAAATTTTTATCAGCCTTCTCCTTAATTAATAATTCAACGTCCGGAGTTTTTTTTTCTTGAATGGCCTATTTCCTAATAGCTTTGTTTGTGGCTTCATCGGGTTCATGAGATGGATCTAGAGTCAACACATCATACTTCCTGTATTTATGAATCTGCTTTTGATTTAAATATAAAGACTCGAGATACATCACACTTCTTCACATTCACATGTTTGGTCACCAACAACTTAATCCAAAGACAACTAAAGTTACATACCTCCTCCGAGTTTGCTTCCCAATTGTGAAACTTTGAGAACTGCGAGGCAGAGGGACTACTTGATTGCGAGGCGGTGTGACGACTTGATCGCAGATGCCAACTTGAAAGTTGAAAGTATTCTTGGACCTAGAGAAGGGAAGAGGCCTCGAGAAGTTAGGAGATTAAGAAACTTCACATGATAGTCTTATTAGTTAATATAATTAAGTGTCATCATGAAACTTCACATTAAGACACATTAGTTAATAAGGCGTCATTATATATGTAACTAGTGACCTAAGAGACTAACAAATGTCTTGTTGCGTCTCAATTAATTAGCCTTCCCCCTTTACTATAAAAGGTCATTTCAGTCATGTGAATTTTAAGAAGAAGCAAAGTAAAATCAAGAGTGAGAAAGGAGAAGGAAAGAGGAGAAAGGAAAAGAGAAAGAAAAATATAGGGAGATAAGAAAGAAATGAGAAAGGAATAAAGGAAAATAAATTAGAGAAAAGGAAGAATTAAAAAAGGAAAAATTGAATTAGAAACTTCAAGTTGTTAATCCTCTCTTTGGTAAATATAGTCTCACTACAACGCATGGATATTACTTGTTGATAAGTAAAATCTCATTACAATACAGAGATATTACTTATTTTCTTGTTGTTGTTATGATTCATGTTAAAATTAAGATTATGATTGTCATATAACATGTTAAGTATAAATGAAATGATGTTATTACCATGCTAGAAATTAGATTTATGAATAGTATGAATATAATATAGCATGATAGTTTAAGAATAATATAAGCTTTAAACATGCTACGATTAAATACATATGTTTATATTTCCGGAAATTAATGTGATGATAAAATGAATCATAAGCATATATATGCATAACATTAAAGTGAGGTGATGCCGGGTCAAAAGAATGATCGATTGTCAATCATAAAGGACCCCAAACAATGTTAAAGAAAATGTCATAAGCGAATCGTTGCAACGGTCATAAGAAGACCGGTAATTAGATATCAGTTGACATGCCAGTGGCAACATTCTCAGAGCCCAAGATATAAATCATGAAAGCATTGATTCAAAATAATCATTAAAAGATTAGTAATGTAAGTAGAACCATATCCTTACTTAAATTCTAGCTCATAGATGTTCATCCTGTATTGTAGAGAATTACAAAAGTAAAGCGATATTTTAAAGTCCAAATGAATGAAGAAAATCAGTCTTGTGAAATTATATATATAGGACACGACCTGTGAAAAGACAAAAGACTTGAAAATTCAAACCTCTTAGAAAAACTTATATATATATATATATATATATATATATATATATATATGTTTATTTATTTTTTTTGAAAAAGAATAGTTCTTATTTAAAAATTTGAGATTTATTTTCCCATGATAAAAATTTCAGTTATATTCAAATTATTATATTATTTATGTTAAAATGCATTTTTTTTGTAGTTGAATTATAAAGTAATATGCTTACTAGTTATACATGTTTCTTTCAAAAATATTTGATAAATTAAATAGCTAATAAAACGAGCATTACAGAATTAGGGAGATTGAAATTATTTAGAGCGAGTTGGGATGTTGCGACGAGGACTCTCACCCGGTTTGAGTTGTAGTTTGACCACTTCAAGTTTTAAATATTATTATTTTAGTATTTCTAAAATTTTAAAAAACTTAATATTTTTTTCTTAAAGCTTTTAACCAAAAAAAATTAAATTAAATTAGGGCTACTTAACAAAAAAATGTATCAAAATAGAGCACTTTTCTCCATTTTACTCATTTTATATTATGATCTGTGTCTAACTTCAACTCCACTCTAAGGTTGTTGGAACATTGTATGAGTTCATGTGATTAAATGTTTTTAAGTACTAGGAGGGAGGGGGCTTCATGAAGAGAAATTTATTGTTCCTAGGCCGCAGTATGACAATTCGGAATAGTTTGTCATGTTAATTATTTAGGGCATGTTTGTCCGCGATTTTGAAATTTCTGACTAAATAGGTTGGTGCCCCATCAAATATTCTTTCATAAGTTTGAGTATGCTTCTTTGTTCATGATAATGTTCTTTCAGATGTTAGAAAATGTGATTATTTTTTCAGGATAATATAATTTTAAACAAATTTCAAGTACAATACTTTTCTTAAGAAAAATGGTTTTTGGTTATGTTCTACTATATATTATCAGCCAGAGCTTCTAATATCATTATACTATAACGTAAATCTTTCAAATTAAGAATGAATTTGATATTCATTTTTATACTTCTTCTAACCTTAATTCAATTGGCTTATATTTGTATTCAAATGCTTTTATCATTGGCGAATGAATACACCTCAGTGATGAATTCATCATATCATCCAAGAGCTAGTAGCTAAGTTGCTAAACCTAGCTTCCATATATATTAAAGTGGCCTTGTCCCATATTGAAGATATAGCAAGTTCCTAGCTACTATTACTAAACCCTTACAACTATTTATATGGCTGCTTTCAAGAATTGTTTCTCTCTATCGACATTCATATTAATCTTTACCACATTCAGCAACCATATCATTACAAACGGTCAAACTCCCGAACCAGAGTTTAATGTAAGTGCTTCGAAAGCAGACAATATTTTTGTCGAAATAATATGGCCCCCAGAGAAACCTAGACAAAAGGAGGAGAAATTCCCTGCAAAACCTAGTACTATTCCGGACAACGATCCATCTACTATGAAGATACAATTTCTTCCTCCGGATAAAAAATCACCGTCAAGACTCGGGTCCACTGAACGGGAGATCGCATCAGCCGTTTCGCCACCGGTATGGCCTGTTATAAATGAAACCGATCCGTCGGCCACGGTTCCTTTGAAGTATAAGGAAGTGAATAGGAAGAAGCATCCGCACGTGCCTTTCCGGCACTACCGAAGATTTGGCACCAACCCTTGAAAATTCTGTGGATTTAATGGAGGTCATGGGCAAATGGACATGATCTGTTTGATTTGACCCTTTCATATTCTACTGGGTCAGATTGAACTCGCTTGATCTGACATGAAACCCGTACGAACTTCACTGTTTTCTGATCCAACTCTAAGCTTTATATTATTAAACCTACTTGTCTTTAATTGATAATTTTTATAACGTAGTGACATGTGAATAAAAAAGGAGGTAATTATTAGAAAATTTGAGAAGAATGAAAATGAATTATTATTTGTATTTTTATTGCAATCAACCCAATTTTTAATAAATAATTATATATTAGAATTTTGATAAATTAATATTTATTTATTTATTCTAATTTAATAATATTAAATTAAATTTTTTTGATAATTTAATATTTTATTATATTAATAAATTTTTTTAATGTATTAATTTATCAAATTTTGAACTCTGAAATCTAAAGCTCATGAGTTCTTCACGCTTGCTGTGCCAAGATATCAATGTTCAGCATTTAGCATGCCAGTTATAAGAGCATTAAGGCATGTAGATTACGCAAAACAAGCAGCATCTTGATAAGTGGACCATTTGAAATGTCAAAAAACCATGTATAAGAAATGGTATGGTAGGTCTGCAGTACTATGTTCTTCATCGTTTTAATAATATTCCCCTACAAACCTGTCATAATAATAATAATACGTGCTTTTATACGTATAAATAAATAATAAATAAGTTTAAATAAAAATATATAATATGCGAAAATAATAATAAGGAAGCTAGCACGATTTATACTATATTATATATCATATTCAGATTATTTTTAAAAATTTCAATTAAAAAAAAAAATAATTATACTATATTATATATCATTAATAACCTTCAATAAGTCCGAACATATTTCAAATGGAACAACAAGTCTACATTTATGTTTCAGTTCATTGGCCAGACATTATGATCATTGTGCTTAGTGAAGAGTAAACTAATTAAATGCATCTTATAACTCAATTGAATTACAGTAAAATTAATAACCTCGTTTAAATAATAATTTTTTTTTATCTGAACTTAAAAATAATATATTAAATTTTTTCGATAATTTAATATTTCATGAAATTAATAAATTTTTAAAATCCAATACTATCAATTTATCAAGATTTTGCCATATATGTATGTATGTATAAGTACATTACTAACTCCCAATACACACTAAACATAAAGTAGAGTATGATATTCATGAAGAGCTAATCAAAACTCCAAAAAAAGCATACATTAAAGCAAAAAATTATTCATCCCACTCTCCAAAGAGGCAAGGAGCACATGGAACGATAATTCGAGCAATTAATTACCACATCGCTACCTTAATGAGTCATTATCTAATTAATTAATTATAAAGATTCGATCTAATTGTATTAAGCTAAGAAAACTTTGTAAAATTAAACCTTATCCAACCCATTGATTGGTTCCTTCAATCCCAAACTATATTAAGGCTTAAATATCGTTGGCAAATCCACCTCATAGTGATGATCATCATCAAAATTAATTTACCTTTTTGCCTCTCTAAAATAATCTTCACTCATCCTATATAAATACTACACAATTTAACCTCAATCAAAAACCGTCACACAACTAACTTTCACAAGTGATCACAAACCAACTAAATTAACCGTTTCTTGTCCGAAAAATAATGTGTAATAATTTCATCGTACTCGGTTCGCTTGCAATATTTTTGCTTCTTTTAAGCAGCACAGGCTCGAGTACTCGACTGGGAAGTAGAGTCCTTCTGGACACACCACAAACTCAATCACCTAACTCTTCCCTATCCTTTTGGGAAAGAACATGGCCTTTCAAGTTATTTTGCAAACACAAGAAGTACGAATCCTCTACACCTCCTCCTACTATAACCAATCATGATCAGCCTGATCAGACTACTCGACCATCAACACCATCCAATTATGTCCCTTCTGAGTCGAACAATGTCCCAAGTCGGACGGTTATCTCAACTACACCCTCTATTGAAAAGGGCCCGGCCACCACTACTACTCATGAACCGTCAGAAACAGCGACAAATAAACATAATGTTGCTCATGAGAGTCATCACAACCACCACTCGTCAAGGTCTATACCGACAAAAAAGAAGACATCTCCGTCACTAAAGAGCAGTACTACACCAGCGACTAAAAATAATTCTTATGATGAACCGGGTGATCGACCAGAGGAACATTCACCGGCTGAGATTGCGCCAAGTGGGGATATTTCTGCTGCGCCATTAGCGTCTATGTTGATGACTATTGAGACTCCGGCTCCAGCTCCGGCTCCGGCTCCTTCGCTCAGTGTTAATGAAGCTGCTGTGTTGAATATTCAGACAATGTCCCATATGCCCGGATATATAGATCCAACAAAACCGATATTTTGATGATAATCGAGATGTGGGTTCTGGGTCAAAACTACATGTCTTTTTTCTATGTAGATCTATAGATAGATACAATAAGATTCATGCATGGGTCCTCCTCTATCCTTATATAGTATGGTCCCTGCTAGATACTGTCCGGTTTCATAAATTGCACGTTTTGGTATTGTCTTGTATTCTTCATGTTATAATTAATATAAACCTTAAACAAACTAATAAGGAAAAAAAAAGTTATCTTAATCATCTCGGTATTTGTATATATACTGTTTTGAACTTTAGAGCTAGCTAGATTGCCTAAATAAACTTTAGTGGGTTTTACTTGAATCCTTTTGATCTTCATAAGCTAAACGACTTTGTATCTGATCAAGCTAATTAATTAACTAATCCATCATAATCAATTTGAGACTCAGTTGGAGATGATCGGTAGATAGTATTTATGATAAGTTATTTATTTTAATTTCATATAATTTTAATGTGATATATGATAAAATAATAAAAAATAAATATATATAATTAAGATTAATTGATTTATCATAATATTTACTCAAAAAAAATTTATCATTATCTTAATTTTATCTGTCTTTTCAATATTTTTAGTTCAGGAATTATTCATCATATTCTAAGTTTTTTTTTAAAAAAAACCCACAAAATATTACTTTTCATATAATCAAGTGTTTGATAACCAAAAAATCAACTAAACCCACTTTTACTCATAATAAGGATATTGGTTATATATAGATCATCTCTCTCTCTCTCTCCCTGTGTAGCTTCTCGATTAACTTGGCTAATGACGAGGTTGATAATCCATCTTCTGTTTTTTCTATGGAAGACTTAACTAAGAACAAGATTTGATTGGATTAATTAAAGAAATCTTGTTTTTATTTAAATGCTATAAGCTAATGGCTTAATTAAATGGGTGCAACTGATGATAATTTGATTAAGGGTGTTAAGCAAGATGCATGGAAGAAGTAATGCTATTGCTACGTACTCGTTGGCTCTAAATTTATATATGGTTTACTTTGGCCGGCATTGCTGGTTCTATTCATTTCAGTAAATGCTTGCATTAGATTGTGAGTCCAATGACAATATTATCAAACCTCAAGAATCCATAATACCACTTAATTATGCTTAAGTACTCTGAAAGGTAAACGTAGTGATTTCCCTCCTAGTACCCTTTGTTTTTAGCCATACCCAAAGGTATTTATCCTAGCAGAGTTCAATGGGTACTCTTAAGCAAGGTTTGCTTCTATTCATCATGATCATAATGTTCCTTACACCTTCAAGTCTTGCTAATGCTCATCTACGAGTGGCGAGAAGTGATAATGTACTTAGTTGGTTTCGCATCTGCAGTGGAAAGGAAAAGATCAGTAAAACTGATTGAATTTTGAACCTGCTTCCTTATGCCATTAATCAACTTCATAATTAACTTTTTGATTGGCTAATTTTTTGGCGTTGATTCTTCAGTCCTCAGTTGGCATACATTATTTTGAACTTGTAGCAATTGAAATCAAGTGAATCCGAGTGTGTATCCTGCCTTAGACCTCCATCTAGCCAGATGCTCTAGTTTGCTGGTTTTGCTGATGTGACTTCAAACTTAAGTTTTGGAGGCAAAAAATCACTTTGATTCAGTTTGTTGTCATGTTAATGGAGTGTTGGAAGTGCACGTGAAGGTTGGATTGCATTGGAAATTTTTTTGGGTACTTTTCTCTTTTCTAGAAGCTTAAGTACTAAGGTTGATAGGATGTGCAGATTTTCTACACTTTTTTTCTGGTTTAGGCCATTCTCTTTATTGTAAGAGATGATTGAATATTCTTTTGAGATATATGAGTATTCTTACATGTATTTAATGCTGTAAATATTCTCATGTACGTTGCTTATCTTGTTGATGTATTAAAATACTCTGTTCAAGTAATAGAAGGCAGATTTTTATCCCATTGCATCATTCTCTCTATTTTTCTTGCTCTGGTTCTTTAAACAAGCAAAGTGATAACATATACTTCTGCTCGAGTTCTTACAAAAACGCCTAATGGGCAATACATTTGGAAACTTGAATGCGAGATCAAGGACTTTCTTTGCTCGAGAAGACCTGAATGTTTGCATGGAAACTCACCTCCCCGCCACTTAAAGTTACGAGGTTTGGGTCTGTTTCAAAACATCATGGTACTTGGAATTCGTGTTTGCTCATTCTTGCTTTAAAAAATATATATGAAGAAATTATGAAGAACAACTCTGTGTTTCTCAATGGTGTATATGAATGGGACTAATGACGATTTCAATTAAATAATATGTTGAAGATACATGTGAAGGAAGATTATCTCTTAAGACTTAAATCATAATGTATATCTCTCAAAGTTAATGTTTATATAGTATATGATTTATATCTCTTGGCTTGCTTCTAATTCAATTCGTCGATCACCATATTACACTTGAACAAACCCTTAATTTCCTAGATCTATTGTTCCATGCATGCTTTTCATCCGTTGGGTTTGAGTTTTGTCCTATTTTTCTATCTTTTATAACGTTATGATATCTTTTCGAATTGTAAAATTTTTCAATAAAATTGAACTTATCTTTAATTTAAAATATCGAAACGAATTTTCAAATACTAAAATTAGTCAAACTCCAAATTTACCGTAAAATTTTATATTGAATATGATCAATTTAAAATTTCAGATCACTAAATATTTAATCTACAAATCCAAATCTAAATCCAAAGGTAGGTCTAAAAAGACATGTATATGTTCTATAATGAATTGGAGCCGACAAATGCCGTACTTAAGCTTAGAGCTCTTAATTATATCAAATCTTAGAGCTCTTAATTAAGTCCTCCACACATGGAAATTCGTACATAAGATCGACCTAACCCCATCATTAGTCAAATTACTAATTAAGCTTCAAATGCAAATAGATATATATATACATTAAGGAAAATTGTCTATCCGAGTCTCCAAAAGGGCAAGGAGCAAAAGGGATTTCAACTTTTCAAACTTGTATCATATATGTGTATAACATAGGGTCAAGAAGTTGCTAATTTTAACAAATAAAATAAAATAAATAAATAAAAGTTAAGAGATATAACTCGAGCAATTACAACATCGCTATATCAATAAGACATTATCTAATTAATTAATTAAAAATATATATTAACAAAAAAAAAAAAAAACACTTCGAAAATTAAATCTCATTCAACCCATTGATTGGTTCTTTCAATCCCAAACTATACTAACAATCAAATATCATTGGCAATGGCACCTCATAATGATGATGATCATCAAAATTTATTTACTTTTTACCTTCCTAAATTAATTTTCACTTACCCTATATAAATATTACACAATAACCTCATGAAATGATCAGTTGGAGCCATTTTAAGCATCCCATCAGTTTATAGTACTTACATATATATATATATATATATATATATATATCAAACTGAATCAAATCTTCGAGCTCTTCGTTAAGTCCTAGCTCCATACATAGAAATAGGTAGATGAGATCGATCATAACCTCGTCATTAGTCAAATAAAGTTATATACATGCTCTATCACAAACAAATAGAAATTTAGTGATGGCTGCTCTCAAGCACGGTTTGCTTCTACATATGATCATATTTTCTGTTACCATTTCAAGCACCGATGATAATCATACTAGTCTTGCTTTTTCTTTACGAGTGCCGAGAATATTTGGGACACTAATTGGTCGGTTTGGTTTCTCCAGCAACCAGAAAATACGGTCGAGTAGTACTAATGAACAACAATGGAAAGTAAAATTTTCACCTCCAATGCCAATTCCGGTAAGTACTCAGAGGTCGAATGTACACTGCATTTGGAGACATGAATGTGAACTTATGGGAATTTATTGTTACCGAAGACCGGAATGTTTGTATGGAATCTCATCATCGACATCACCTCCCCGCCGCCACTTAAAGCCCTAATTAAGAAGATACATTACAAACAGTATTTGTTAAGTGACTTGAATTGGGAGAATATATGTCATATGATATGATGAGAACTGGATGATAATTGGTTTATGAAATAAATATTTTTTTTTTCTTACTATGTTTATTTGTATATATAGTTTTTTTTTCTTCTTTTTATCTAAAAAAGGGAAAACTTTATTTTATAAATGTAAAATTATAAATTAAATGAACGATTATAACTAAATAAACAAATTTTATGTGAAAAAATTCAAAACATATGGGGAGCGTAGACACTAACTCGTTAGAATCACATCTTTAAATCTTAAAATTTATTTAAGAAAATAATATAAAATACTTTAAATTTGGAGAATAAAACTCTAAAAAAAAATTATCTAATCTAATAATCATTTATTTAAAAACAAAATTGCCGAAATCAAAAACTAAAATGAAATTTAATACTACCTAAAGAAAAAATATTCAATATCATTACAATCCGAGAATTTAGTAATATATATAGTTGTTAGTATTAATTAACTGATTAAGCTTCAAATGCAAAATATATATTATTTATCCGAGTTTCCAAAGGGGCAAGGGGCAAAGAGATTTCAAAATTTTAAACTAGTTATGCATGTTAGTATAGGGTTGTGCAAATGGCAGATACGGATATCCGTTATCCACCATTTGTATTAATGGGCAGTTATCTGCTCGTTTGAAAAAAAAATTCATTAATATATGCCTGCTTCGTCCGCTATGGAGCGGGTGATTATTCGCTACCGCCATGGCGGGCGGTTATCCACCCGTCTTTTTAGTTTACTCATAAGTTATAAACTTATAATTATGATTTCTAGTTTATTGGAAAGGTCGATGGGGCCTTCGACCTTTCGTAGTTCAATCCGTAGAATAAACTAGAAGTTATGACTAGCTTACTCTACGGATCGATGGGGCTTTCGACTCTTTGATCTATAGAGTAAATTAACAGTTATGACTAGTTTATTCTATGGTCGATAGGTCGATGGCCTCATCGACTCGTAGAGTATCATAATTTTTAAATGGAAATGGAAAAGAAAATAAATTGACCAAAAAAAAAAATTGAATTTTAATTGTTATAATATCGAATGTTCATCAAATATGATATTAAGGGTTATGATATCCACTATCCAGCAACTCACAAAATATATACCTTCTTTCATTTTTTTTTTAAATTAAAGTGGGCATATATTCGCCCAAGCATCTGATGGATATTCATAGTGGGGAGAATATCCGCCCGCCTAAAAAAAATTTAAAAATTATCTATCATATCCGCTCCGCCGGCGGGCGGACCGAGCGGTTACGGCGGAAACAAATATTTGTGCACAACCATTTGTTAGTATGTATAAACATATGGCCAAGAAGTTGTTTGTAAAACATCAAAAGATTGAGATTATTAATTATTAATTATTATAAGGAAAAAAGAATGGCTAAAAGAACTATAATATCAATGAAATTATCTACATCAATGAGTCATTATCTAATTAATTAATTACTAAAAAAATCAATAAAAATTATTTTAAAACAAAAACAAAAAGAATGAGAAAATATTAAACCTCATCCAACCCACTCATTGGTTCTTTCAATCCCAAACTATACTAACACTTGAATATCATTGGCAAACCCACCTCATAATAATTAACGATGATCATCAAAATTAATTTACTTTTTTACCTCCCTAAAAATAATTTTCACTCACCCTATATAAATTACACAACAATCTCAAATGATTAGTTGGATCCATTCTAAGCTTCCAATCAGTTTATCTGTTTATATTACTAAGATATCGAACCGAAATAAGTCCTCCACATACATATACACACATGCTCTACCACAAACACCTGAAAATTTAGTTAATGGCTGCTCTCAAACACGGTTTTCTTTTATATATGATCATATTTTCCGTTACCATTTCAAGAGCCGATAATAACCATACTAGTCTTGCTTTTTTCTTACGAATGCCAAGAATTGAGACGCTAATTGGACGGTTTGGCTTTTCCCGCAACAAGAAATTACGGTCGAGTAGTACTAATAATGATCAACAATGGAAAGGAGAACTTTCACCTCCAATGCCCATTCCGGTAAGTACTCAGAGGTCGAATGTACACTGCATTTGGAGACGTAAATGTGAGCTCATGGGACTTTATTGTTACCGAATGCCGGAATGTTAATTTGCATGGAATCTCATCATCGACATTACCTCCCGGCCGACCGCCACTTAAAGCCATAATTGACAAGAAATATTACGAACAGTATTTGTTAAGTGACTTGAATTGAGAGAGTATATATGATGAGAACTAGACGTTAATTGATAACTGATACTTGAATTTTGAATTATTATTATTATTATTATTATTATTATTATTTTGTTATATGTAGTTGTTCATGTTAATTAGTTAATGCTGCTCTATTCATATTTTTCACTATAATGTAATTTCGAACAAATTTCAAGTACGTTTTTTTTTTTTTTTTAATGATCCTACAAAATTGTAAGTTAACCTTACAAACTATAATGTTCCTCTTTATAATAGGGGAAAAAAAAATTAAACAAATTAAAAATAAATAAATAAATAAATAAACCTTAGCAATTATACATGAGACAATCAGGAACACGTGTATCAGACCAAACATTTGCTTAATTGTTGGAAACAATGCCTCCTTCTAAAAACTTTCATTAGTTCCTTCTCCCAAGCTTGGTAGGCTTCTTGCATTGGAATAGAATACAACTATTTATTAATTAGGATAATTAATTTAATTATTTATATGTATAGATATAATAATCCCTTAATAACTTCTCATTATCCAGTTTCCCCAAGCAACCAATAAGTAATATTTAGCAATGGCTACTCTTAATCATAATTTATCAACGTTGTTTTCTCGTAGCAGCTACGATCATATTTTCTATTTCGCTTTTAAGCAATGTCGATCATCGTACGTCCATTCTTGCAATTCGTGTACCCTTGCATGTACTGCACCATACCCCAAGAGAGACCAAAACTCCGGGAAAGGCACTAGACCCGGTTAATGGGAAAAATCTGTGGTAAAATGGGTCGAGCTAGCACGAGCACGCACGGCACGGCACAAGTTAGTCGTGCCGTACTCAACTATGTAGACATGTGTGTCGGCACGGCACGACTCTTTTAAATCCGTCCAAGGCACTAGCTCAAAAGTACTTTCTAATCTTAGGGGTTTTTTTGTTTCAGAAATAATTTTGTATGTTAAAAAATTTTTGATTAATGCAAGATCTTATTTGACCAAATAATATTTATTATAGTATTTATAATTTTAATTATTAATGGTACTAACTTATAATTACTAAATAATAACTATTAGAAACGATTAACAATATATAAAATATGTATTGCATTATTAGTATTTTACTAATCACTTTAAAACTCTTTTTTTATTTAAAAATAATTTTTTTAAAATAAAAAAATAAGTTTTCGAGTTTACGGGTCGAAACAAGCCCACATACCAAAACATGCACATGGGCCTAAACGGGCCAACGGGCCGGCACGCTACATTTATTGGCCCGTTACTATATCCGTATCGTGCTCTTATTTTTAGGCACAGGTACAGCACGGGCCAATCCGTATCGTGCCCGGCACGACATAATCCGTGTTGTGCAGAAGCTGTGCCGTACCGACCCATTTTGCTACCTCTAATCCCTTACCAATCCGACAACGTCGTCCAACAACTCCATCCAGCCAACTACAATGCGGCTGGAAACAGGCCTGCAAGCTCTTGGAGTATCTTTGTGCTAAGAGGCCAGAATGTATGGCCGCAAAGTCCTCCACCCGTTCCCCATAAACCATAAAACAGAATCTGATCCTTATGTGTTTTAGTTAGCAGCCTTTCCTTCTTCATTTTATTTTAATTTTCTTCCTTGAAAATGTTGTTCTTCCTTGTGTTCTTCGATTCTTGTGTAATAGAACAATGGGCACCTTTTGTTATTATATATATTACAAAAGCCCTATATTTTATGTATTTTAGAGATTTTTCCACCTAGTTTTAATAGTGGATCAATTGGGATTGCTAGCCCCTTCCTTACTCGAGTTTATAAATCTACCCCTAATTTATATTTCCTTATAACATTGACCCATAATTCTATTTACTTTGCACTTTAATCTGCCCTTATTTTAATTCTAAACTTTTTTTATTTGGTAATACTCTCGTATTTTTGTTTTATAAGAAATTCATCTTCAAACCTTTTACATTTATTTATAAAATTTTCCCCCTAATTTAAATATTCTTACATTCTTATAGAAATTCTTGCATGAATATGACTTATACATGTAACGTTGTTGATGAATTTCTATTAACTAAACAGTAAGACTGATTCAAATAAACACAAAGACACTGAAAATTTATAGCTACTTTAGCATCTAATTAGAGTATAAATTTTGGCCAAAAAAGAAAAATAGCATAAATAAGTATATAAACAAAGATGGTTAAAGTGTTGTACATAATTTTTACTTAATCCTCAAACACAACAAATGAGCAGACCAAAAACTTTCACTTCGGATCGACCCAGTATTGAGAATCTTTGCATCGGTGTGTAAGAACTGATCACAACTAGACTGTTTTATCGCTTATAAAACACTAAGTCACGGCCACAATTTGCTTTGACAGCATCTTCTAACTTTTCGGCGCAGTCAAGATCGACTTTAAAAGTGACCATAGTGATATTGTCTTTACCAGTTTCATAATCCTGCTCGATGTTTTCAACTTGGAAAGATTGTAACTGCATGCATATATATATACAGAAAATGATAACATGGTCCAGAAACTATGGGAATCAAAAGGTTTCATACACCATATATGATTTGGTGACAACATTTTCTTTTTATTAACATGATATATTGGCAAAGCAAGCTGAAGTATGGGGAACTTTTTCCTAAAAAAATCCTGCCATCAACCATGCAAGGCATAAAAGCCTTACTTACAAACTCAGAGAAACAGTGACCATATAAAGTAAATCCTTTATCGCTATTTTCTTGTTTTCTTTTTCTTTCTCCATATCAGTATTGTTCTAGAGAATTTGAACTACACCAAAGCAAATAATTAACCGTTAAGTATAGATCTGTGTAAAGCTCACCTGGTGGTATAGGATCCCTAAAAGATCAAATGGTACCTCTATACCCATTGGAACCTACAAACAATACAGAAAATATCCCATTTAAGATTCATCATATTTATTTGTAATCCAGAAAATTTAATTCAATCTATTTAGCTTTAAATCAATCACAAAGACTTGTAAGAGGCCAGGAACGGTACCCAATTATAACATATACCTTAGTTTTCACAAGAAAAGTCGGAGCATTTCTCAAGCATTCTGAAGCAACTCCTCCATAGGCCCTCACTAGTCCCCCTGTTCCGAGTTTGATACCTCCAAAATACCTGAAGTACATATATATGTATGATATATGTATGTACGTACACTTGAGAAGGTTTTGGAAATAATATTCACTTAATAACAAAGGTTTAGGAAAACAATAATTACCTGATGACAACCACCATGACTCTATCGATACCTGAAGAAACAATAGAAGAGAGAATCGGTTTTCCGGCTGTGCCTGATGGCTCACCATCATCATTGGACCGATATTGATCTCCAACCTGAATCATAAAAGTATTAACTTTGACAAAAGAAAAAAAAAAGAGAGAGAGAGAGGCTGGAAATAAGCAGAAATTATCAGTATCATGAGATTCTATGTTTCATTTCCAATCAATTTAGATTAGCTAAAAAGTGTACTAGTTACTGAATCTATTGCTTACTCCTTGTCTCAAATTACTTTTTGAAAGATTAATACCAACTTCTAGCATGCATTATTTTTACCTTATATGCCCAGCAATTGTGAGTGGCGCGAGCCTCGCGGACCTAATGATCAACAAAGATGAATGAATTGCGCAATACTCAGGTAGGAATTTCGAGAGAAACATATATCTTTTCATAGCTCGTATTATTTGTAATGAAAAAAAGAAGAAAGAACCTGAGAGAGGAAGGCAAAAGCAGATTGCTCGTCGGAGATCGAACCGGCGATCGCGATGAATTTACTCTTCTTGATTTCTCGTTCGAATCTCACTCTCTCTTTGATAGTCGTGTAGCTACCGACGGAGCTGCTGCTACCACTGCTACTGGTAGCGGCGGTGGTGACCATGGATCTCTTAGCTTCAACAATGGCGAAGACTGAGGTAGAGATGCGATAGTTGAGCTTATGGTAATGGTGGCAACTCTGCGTCGATATTGCGACTTGCATTTCGCTTCCTCCTCCATCACTTGCGTCTTGCGTTGGGGAAAGTAAATCGTTTGCGGGAAAGGTTCTTCAAGTAGCGACGTCGTTTGAATGAACTAGGCCAAACGGAGAAGTTTTTAAAAACTTGGGGTGTTTCATCTAATTTTTGTATAGTTACAGTGCCAATTTTAAGACAATTAAGATAGATCGAAAAAGAAAGGAGACTAGAGAAAAAGGGAATTTTTCAAAATAATAATGACGATTTCTTAAATACGCTAAAAACAAAAACAAAAAACAAAGGGGGGAAAAAAAACCCGACTTTCTTTATTGGGGGGGAGACGTTCCAACTCAAACCTCAATAAAATGTTTGAGCTGATCCATCATCTCCATCTCCATCTCCACTAATGCTAAATACTACACCAGATCTGGAATTACCATAAACAAATTGATCGGACTCCGCTTCCCTACTGCTACTTCTATTACTACTACTACTGATACTCCTATTATTACTACTACAATCTAAACGTTCGGCCATTGCCCTGCCCCAATGCCAGCTCGAGTTTCTTTCACCATCTCCTCTTAAACACTCGTCATAATTCTGATACGAAGAAGATTCCCCAGAATCTGACGGAATCCCATACGGGCTGTTATACCAAGTGGATCCTGCATCACCAAATATGTACTCGGATAAATCTTCCGTTGCAACTGAATCCTTGGTGCTCGTGGTACTACAAGAACTTGCATCTGAGCTGCTGAATATTGAAGAGCTCTCACTTGAAGAATCTATCCTGTGGATTCTTTGCACTGAGTGGAATCTCCAATCTTCAGGATCAAACATTTGACTTCCGGAGGGCCCTTGGTTTGTCTTCCAGTAGGGGTTCTTGCCGGATTTCCGCTGCAACATAGAACTGTTGTCTGTTTTTGGAGGTACTGAGCTACTTCTTGACTTGGATTTTGAGAAGTTGGAACTAGAAGGAAGGGCTTCTAAGCTTCTTTTCTTTATCTTTCCGCTTCTTACTACTGCTGGAGGCCTTGGAGAATGCCTGAAAATTCAAGTTCCCAATTCTATTAATTTATATATTTACATATTTTCTGCTAAAAAAAGTATTTAGGTAGAAAAGATGAAAAATTAACCTTGCATATAGAAGCATGTATGCTCCTTCTGATAAGACCCTCTCCAGCACCACTGGCTCTACCTAAATTCCCAGAATTCAAGTAATTCAGAGAGAGAGAGAGGAAGGGAAAAAAAAAAAAAAAACCTACCATGCTGTCGTCGATCTTGAACCAATCCCCATGGAAATTCTTAACATAGCATACATAATGACCTGAAAACGAGGCATTCATTGTGTCCAAATGAACAACTACTCCATATAAGCTGTACAAAGGAGAGTCGTCACTTGGTCCACTCATATACGGAGCCATGTTGAGGATTTCTGGAAACTTCACCAACTTATTTAGTTTCTCAAAGTTACCAGACTGCAAAGCAAGAATGGTGGGAGTATTAATACTCAAAAAAGAAACTTGAAGCCTAATGAGTTCAAAATTAATTATCCAACTATTACCTGAAAGCGCTTCAACACAATCGTAAGTATATTTGGTGCTTCCAACACTTTCAACTTCTTTCTAGCCTTCTCATATGATTTACACCTTCATAAAAAAATCAATGCATAAGATTCATAATAACATATTCAAGATTAGGGAAAAAAAAATGTAAGAATGAGAAATACGTACCTGCTGCAACGGTACTTATTATCTCGTTCCAAGGTTTCAGTGGCTGTGAATTGAGCAAGAGCTTCCTCAAGAGTTCCAATGTCCCCATCTATTTCTACAGTGAGATCCATCATTCTCTCGTACATCTCAGATTTTGCATGACACTTCAAGCATTTTATCTGAAAAAACCCAAGTTAAAAGTCAAAATATATAACTGATGTCAAGAGGGCTTAAATACTTGTATAAGATTGTGATAAACCATTAAAACAAGATCAACCTTAGAAAGAAGATGACCCCCAAAAGTGAGGCCCACTAAGGTTGTTTCTTCGGCCAAAGGACTCAGTGTGCCAGCTTCCTTGAGGCAAACCGATTGCATTGCGTCAACAGCATACCTGTCATATTAGTAGCTGTTACATTATACAATGATGAGGAAAAAAAGTTCAATAATTTATTAATCCATTCATACTATCTAGTCACATTATACAATGATGCTGAGTAAAAGTTTACTAATTTATGAATCCATTCATACTATGTAGTTATGAGAAAACCCACCTCAAAAATTCATGAGCATCTTCTTGCCTCCCATGGCTAAGATGACTTCCAATTTTGTTTATTCTGGATAATATCCTCACTGGTGAGAGTGGAGATGTCCCTTCCCTTGCCTTGAGAACTAGACACTCAAACTCACAGATAAAGCACCACTCTTTCTTTCGACCTATGAGAGAAAATAATATATATCGAAAATTAGAGAGCCATTAAGGAACATAATCTTTACGATCAAAGGTGTCCAAAAATGCACAAAAGAGAATTTTGAAGAGACACTTGCATGCTTTGGAGTGGATCCCTTGTAGCAGGTAAGAAGTAAAAGGCCGAGTATATGCCAGACACTGAAGCACAGCATTGGCATAACAGCTGCAAAATTTCAAAATAAACAATAGCATTAACAGTATATCAAGAGATTAACTAGATATGTGATTATCTAGATTCCAGAAGGTGTTTATTAAACCACAGGAAAAAAAAAAAAAAAAAAGGTGCTCCATATTACCCACCTGTTCCCACAATTTGAAAGACCAAAGGGGTAAAAGTCCACCTTATTATAGCAGTATAGCTCCACAAACAGCTCGTATGGGAAGATTAACTGTCAGGAAAAAAAAACAATTAAAATGAGAATAAGATGAATATATGATATGAAACAATATAAGGAAGCCATCACAAAAATTCTGTAAGCAACCTTGCAGTTATATCTTCCAGAAACATCATTTCCAAGCCCATGGTGACTGGATTTCGACTGTTTTGAAACTTTGAACTGCTGGACAACTTTCCGCATTGATGTTTTCAAGCCATTACTAACATTTTGTGGCAAGCTTGCATTACCACCAGATTTTGCAGGCAAGGCATGAAAACCATCTGTAGACTTAGTACTGGAAACCAAATGGCCTCCAACAGTTGAAGATAGATGTTCTTTGGAAGCATGAGATGAAAAAGATCTGCTTTCTTTACTGTTAAACAGCTGTGAATTGTCTTCTCCCTTGTAAGAAACAAAGTCTGACCTCAAACAGACTGCACTCTGAGATACTGGCCCCATTAAGGAAGAAGAATCTGCATCTAATTTTTCGGTTGTAGGAGCTCCTCTTGTTTGCTTCTTATTACCCACAATCATAGGATGAACATCACCAGCTATAAGTTTCTTGCCTTTTGAAGATTTTGACTGAAATTCAGACCCTTTGTTAGTGTAACTAGAATCGTAGGCTCCTAAACATATTAAACTGACGTTTAGTGAAATTGAATTAAATTCAGTGCATTTTACTCATATTTTACAGGCCTGGACTGGATTTAATTAGCCAAAATTTTGAGCCTTAGTTTAAATTTAATGATGTTCCGATATACCAAGTACTAACCTTCAAAATAGGCCTGTTGGGAGAGATGTCACCAGGGAGAGGTATCTCTAACTTCTCAGAGGTGTCAGAACCAAGGACATCCTTCGAGAAAACATTATTTGACTCACTTGTTCTGCCATATGGAGTGAAGTCAGTTGATGATGACATGTTGGGAGATGGAAAATCTGTGTTTTCTTCTCCACGCTCTGCACAAGGCTTATTGATATAACTATCATTATCCTTTGATGAAATAGACTGAAATGAGATTTTAGATTTTCTTTCCATCACAAAAGCATCTTTAGAAACTTCAGATTGGTGTTGCAATACAGCTTTCTCACCAAACTCAACTCCTTCATCAAGGGGCAGGCTAGCTGTAGTTTGATAACATTCATCTCTGTGACCTTGTCTCCAATGAATAATTTGACACTTACCAGAACTACAACGAACCAATTGCACATAAGAACCAGAGTCTTGACATAAAGTTATAGATTAAACAGCTATAATGCACAAATTATAGCAGAAAACAGAGAACCAATGGCTTTTTGGATCATAAACAAAATGCTTCAGAATACATCAGACTAGTCAAGTAGACAAAATAAATTACCAAAGAAGTTTGAAACTAAATTCACCCAAAACATAAACAAGAGACTGCCCACAGATAACATGAAAATTTAAAATTCAAGATGATAACCGTGACCCTTATGTACTTTGTAAATTTTCTTTCTATCCAAAAATTTTCTGTGTCCATATTGAAAGACTTAGCTCAATCCGTTCATTAGAAAGCATACGGCACATTTGCCAACCCAATGTCATTTCTACGCCTAGAAACTTCAGTGCTAGCAATAGCGTTCCTCAACAGACATAGTTTCTAAACCATACAGGGTAGACTTGGACTCATTCCAAGAAAACACTTGTAGGTAGCACCACGTACCTTACTGGCATAAACTTCCACAATTTTTAGTACACCTCAATAAATTAAACCACACAGATAAGACTTGGATTCATTCAAAGTAGTCACTACGTCATAAGAGAATGAATATATCATAGTCTTGAAGTTCCACCTCAAGTCTTGATCTTTACCAACATCTCACTCAACCACATCAACTTATCCATGGTGACAACTTCTGACCCTCAAAAAGTCTTTAACCCTCATCTTTTCTCTACTCTTCTTTCTTTCATGGATGTATTCACTATTTTTTACCCAAATGAAATCAGATTCCATCTCGCCTAATTTCTTCGTGCACAACTTGCCACAACTGACATGTATAATAGCTGCCACAAGCAACCACGAAATAGCAGAACTATTACGCCATTTCCACTCTTTTCATTTAGGTAGAAGAAAAGCACAAAACCTGATAATCTCTTTAAGAAGAAGAGGGCTTTTGAGTTATCAGTTCTAAACTCACCACCATATTCAGCACACACCCTTGGCCACTAAGTAAAATCACAAAAAACTGAACTGAAATAAAGAGAATTAGAAGGAAATAAAAAAAAAAACGAACCAGTATCTCACATCCTTGCATTGGGAGCATCTCATGGTGGTAGGGCGAAAACAAACGGCACATTGCGAGCAACGAAGCATCGGAACCGAACAGTACTGAATCGTGGAGTCAGCCTCGGCCATGACAGCCTCCTCTGACGCCATAGCAGCCAACCTCATGATTTCCTCCTGCTTCGCCAAGTCATTCCTCCACTTGTTACGGATTACAAGGAACGCAATCCAACCGAGAAACAAAATGAGGCTCTGAAACCCTAGATTTCCGGGGACTAGCATTTAAAATATTCTTATTAATTTAATCTTTAACCAGCACCGAGTATCAATCCAGAACAGAGAAACCCTGGGATTGTTATTTCACTATACATATATTCTCGAAACGACGGTGGTGGTGATGGTGGTAGGTGGCTGGCGCTGCTACTGGTGCTGATGACGCGGCGGTGAAATTGGTGGGAAATGTAGGGGTAAAAATGGAAGTGAGAAATTGTAGTGATGAGGAAATTCGAGCATCTGGAATGTCACGAGAAGACGGGATTGAGTGGTTGACGTCGTACAGACAGGGATCGGGTTCTGTAATAAGAGATAAATATTTTATTTTATTTTATTTTTTTCCCTTTTCTTTATTATGTGTTGATTTCTTTTTGTAACCGCCAAAATAAAATTTCCAGACAAGAATCCACGCGATAGATTCGGAGTCTTGCTGTGTAATTACGCGGTAAAAGTACAGTAAGCTGATAAGTTATAGCTTAAAAAATAGATTTTTAATTTAGGATTTGGATTTATATATTTTGGATTGAATAAAAAATAATTTAATTTTTAATATATTATATTTTAGTGTAAAGTGATTGGATGACGTTGGTTAATAATAAAATAATTATAATTAATTTTTATTATTAGTGACCGAATAATAATTTAAATTGAATCTAAATAATTTTAATTTTATAAATTTTTTAATTTTTAAATATATATTTTATGATCTTATTTATAAATAGTCTCATGTATAGATGATGATTGATCAATTAGTGAATTGATATAATGCTAAGAAAATGACAAAAAAAAAAAGTAATTTGGGAATCGATTGATAAATTATTAATAAAATTTTTATAGTTTAAAAGCTGTTTCATAGAATGACATTATGATCACGATCATTAAGCATGTAGTGTTACAGTAATTGGTTAACTAAACATTATGTATTATGCATTAATCTAGATCCAATTAAGTGCGAGATTTATTCTTTCTATAAGATCTATCATGTATTATTATTAAATAATTAAAGTAAATAATATGAAATGAAATATATTTTATTTAATAATTTAGGTATGTTAATGATAATTTAATTAGTATTAAAAAGAAAATGATTATTTAATTTATTCTTATTTTTAGATTAAAAAATATATATAAATTTATTAAAATTTATTTTTTATATAACAACTTAATAAATTATATAATTTATAACTTGGTAGATTGATTTAAAAAATTATAAGATTAAATAATATATTATATAAAAATAATATTATTTTTCATACAAAAATATCTGTTTTATACAACAATGTCTCAATAATTCATATTGTCAGAGTGATTTAACATTATACTATGTTGCGTCCAGTAGATGAGTGCCACGTCATCAGATAGGTATCAAAATACAGAGTTAACACAAGAAAATACAAACATCAACTTGGATGTCTTGATTGGGCTATTATTAATTGGGTCAACTTTTATGGGCTAATAATGAGAAATAAGAGATTGGGTGCATTGTGTCTGCTATAAGTGCAATGGGCTTCTTCCCCGTGAGAGGTCGTCGAATCTCTCAGCCAACGATAGTTTGTTTTTCATCTTTTAACTCCTTAAGTGGGCCCCGCAAGACAAGAGCTTTGTCCTGTTGTCCAGCTGTCATTTCCTCACCCAGATCCGACCTCCGCGTCCCACAGACTAGAGTCGGAGAAAAATCAAAGGTGAAGGTGTTGTCACTGTGAGTCATTATTCTCTGGAACTTTTCAAGATCCAACCATGCATTGATACGTGGACAGAATGCTGACCAAAACAAAATGTTGAAGAAACCACAAGCCGTAACTACCGGACACCAAGCCTAATCAAAACAGCCCAAGAAACCTAACACAGCAAACAAAAGACAACGAGATCCTAACAACGACTATTAACTAGTCAGCAAAAGAATAATAAAGTCCACGTGTATTCTTCTAATAAAATTTAAATATTTATCATTTTATATATATTGACATCGAATTTTTAGCTAAATTGAAGCTCATCAAATTCGAATTTCTAATACAACGCCATAAGGCTCAAGCCAACCATTAGTGACTTGAAAAAGCCTCAAAAGGTCAAGCTTAGAAGTCATTCCGGCTCTAGAAAGCTTAGAAAGAGTCATCAACCACCTTGTCCCCACTCACCATAAACTCAATGGGACCCCACCCCACGAGGCCCAATCGCGTAAAAGATGCAGGCAAAGCTTTCCTAATCTCATTAATTACAATAAAAATATCAATTTGATATTTCCAACCTCTTTCCTTTTCTACCACTACTTCCCTTCCAATAAATCGTCAACCCTTCTCTCCTTTTTCAAAACCATAAACTCGTAAATTTGTTCCCCATCAGCATATGTCTCAAAGGCCCACCATCCCTCACTCTTCCTCCGTAGCTTTCGGCCTCCATTCTCATCTCCTGGTTTCCAGAGAGATGACCTCTAACCCCAATTGGTCCTATTGATCATCTAAACCAAATCATCTTTCTCCTCCTCTTCCTTTCTTTCTTTCTTTGCCTCCTTTCCAAAGATCCGTTTATTTCCCAAGAAACCGGCTAAGAAAATTTAATCCGTTTCCATCCGATACTCTGTCATGGGCATCAAAGGTTTCGTCGAGGGCGGCATCGCCTCCATCGTGGCCGGTTGTTCCACCCACCCGCTTGACCTAATCAAGGTCCGAATGCAACTCCAGGGCGAGAGTAGTGCTGGGAACCCGAACCCGGCCCTAAGGCCGGCATTATCTTTCGGTCACTCATCAGCTCCTGCATCTGGATCCATTCACATCCCGCAGCCGCCCCCCCGTGTCGGTCTGATATCGGTTGGCACGCGTATAATTCAACAAGAAGGAATTGGTGCTATGTTTTCCGGCGTGTCTGCCACCGTTCTCCGGCAGACTCTGTACTCCACGACCCGGATGGGACTCTACGACATCCTTAAACAAAAATGGTCTGACCCGAACACACGTAACATGCCTCTAACCAAGAAGATCACAGCCGGTCTCATCGCTGGCGGGATCGGAGCTGCCGTGGGAAACCCGGCTGATGTGGCCATGGTGCGTATGCAGGCAGACGGGAGGCTCCCGGTAAATCAGCGACGAAACTACAAAAGTGTAGTAGATGCGATTACTAGAATGGCAAGACAAGAAGGTGTAACCAGCTTATGGCGCGGCTCGTCGCTGACGATAAACCGAGCGATGCTAGTCACGGCTTCACAGCTGGCTACATACGATCAAATCAAGGAGACGATATTGGAGAAGGGTGTTATGAGTGATGGGCTTGGGACCCACGTGACGTCGAGCTTTGCGGCGGGGTTTGTAGCAGCGGTCGCCTCGAACCCGGTTGATGTGGTGAAGACTCGGGTGATGAACATGAAGGTCGAGCAGGGAGCTGAGCCGCCTTACAAGGGTGCTTTGGATTGTGCTATGAAGACGGTTCGGGCTGAGGGGCCCATGGCTCTTTATAAAGGATTTATACCGACGATTTCGAGACAGGGACCGTTTACCGTCGTTCTGTTCGTCACGTTGGAACAAGTCAGGAAGTTGCTTAAAGATTTATAGATTTATAGATCGTGATGATGATGATGATGATGAAGAAGAAGAAGAAGATGAAGTTCTAAAGTCTAATATTACACGTTTAAAATATTTAAAACTTACTACTGTTTTTATTTGTTCTAATTCGTTTACGTTCCTAGAGTTTCGGAAGTATTAAAATCACTGTATTAAATTTCCTTAAAATATCCAGAAATAATAATAATAATAATTGGAGGCTCTATTATGGCAAATGAGCACCACCCAAGAGATTTTTTAGAAAATAGTTTTATGTTTCTCGAGATAATATTCTCTTATACAGTTTATAGATGAAGAAGGGACAAATATGCATCTGATTCAAATTCCATATACATAATATATATTATATAATTAATTCTGTACCACTAATAATATATATGCGCATATAACACGTTCAGAAAATGTTCTATTTGGGTTTTTTTTTTTTTAATTAATTATTAAAAAAATTAATTATTAAAAAAAATAATAAAAATTAAAAAACATTGCGTGTGGGGGGAGTAATAACAAGACAACGAACCCTTATATTCGTTGTATTTGATGTTCATTTAGTTAAGAGTTTAGGTCCAAAGAAATGTCAGACATCTACTCCAACCAGGCATTATACCTTCCTTAATTTGTGTATTCTATTTCAATTATCATAAAGAGACGTTATATTTACACCTTTTTTGTTATATAAGCCATCCCTCTAAGCGTACGTGCCATGTAGATGCCACGTGGCAAATGATGTAATTAACAGCTAATTAGAAAGAGTAATCAATCAATTAAAATTTGTTATCCAATGTAATTATTGACAGCATCCTTACAGAGCACAGACCGAACTTCCATTATAGACCTCGGTGCCTCCAACTCCTTCTCTTTCACACCATTCCCCAGCAACTTCTGCATTTCTGATGCAAACACATCGTCCAAAACCTACAACACAATGTTTTTTTTTTTTTTCCACAAAACATTTCATCGATAACCCCGAGAGATACAATGCCAGTTTTTTTCTTTTGTCCCGGCTGAAGTTAGATCTTGCAAAAACATGTCATTCAGACAAAATGCATTACATATTACTTACAGAAACGGCGATCCGTAAACCCTTATACCATGACATGTTCTCTCTTCTAGTTTCCAAGAAATGGAGCAGATCCTGCATATGAGATTAGGTGAGCTTTGATAAAATGAATGTGAAGGGAAATTAACTTCTTGGTATGTTCAAATTACCTGTCCCATTCGGTCCCAAAGACCTCGGCAAATTGAGATAAGCACGAAAGGTTGAACGACGGAATGGACATGATCTACTGTCTTAATCAGTAAATCCTTCAATGGTTCCATTCTACTCCTTACATCAGATTCCAACATTGAATCCTCCTTTGAGTCATCAATTATCTTCCGCAACTTTGTCCCGTTATGAATCCTCGTCTATAGATTTACATTCATGCAAAACAGAAGCATGAGAATCATTAGTTTCCAATTAACAGCAAATGTTCTAATGTTTTTTTATTTATTATCATCATTTTTTGGAAAATGGCACGAACATTTTCAGCGAGTTTCTCCACGATTGCATGGAGGTAGCTTCGGAATTTGGCTCTAATCATTAGATTTACTTCTCCAAAACATTCTCCGAGCTGAACAGTAGCACCGAGCCGTCCTCCGTTCGGGATGTAAGAACTCCAAGACTTCAATTTCGTTTCAATCTTTGGCCTTAGCTCATCCAACACCCTCTTCATTGTATTTAAAAAGATCCCCATCTGAAAAAATCAAAATGAAAAAAATAATAATAATAATAAATAATCCTTAGATTTGAATTTAAAATAAAAATTAAGAGATTAAAAAAAGAAAAGAAAAAGGAAACGGACCTCATCCGGCAATATATACGGATCATTTGGATGTCGGGAAATCTTATGGACATATTTAAGAGCAAGCATTTTAGGTGTTAAGTTTTCCTTCAATGGAGATAACACATCGTTACATCTCTTCTCCAAGGACTCAATAACTGTCTTCTCAACATCTGCCATAGCCTTATAAATCGAAAATGTACAGCAAAAACATCATTCATCTAAGGTTTTAATAAAATCTTTAATAGCAAACTAAATAAACTATGAGATAATTACACTATAATAAGCACATACATTTTCTAAAATGGGCATATATTCCGGCCAACGTATAAGGATGATTTCAAATTCATTTAGAGCGTCCTTTATCCTATTGTACATATCATCTACAAACAGCATTGTAGAGGATTCTGACCTGACCCCTGACCAATGAACCTGAAATATAATAACATCCATTACCTTCAACTGCAGTTTCAGTAAACTGGAATACACATATATATATATACCTTGTCCGATTTGCAGAGCTCGAGTAGAGCTAGGCGCTTATCCTGAATCCAGTGTGTTATGTAAGAGCGGAACAACTCTTTGGCATCCACTCCGCCTTTTGTAGGGCTAATGAATTAAATTGGATCAAGTAGAGAATGAAAATTTGTTTTAAAAAAAAATCAATATGGAAAGACAAATTAGTACATGATTTTCCAGTCAGCAAGATTCTGTTGAAAATCAGCCATTGCAATAACGAGCTCCACCGCTGAAGGTAGTGGGCCGAGAGGAGGATGTGAGTTAAGAAATTCATGCAATTTCGAGCATAGGTCCACACTGTATATTGAAGACGACAGTTTTGGAAGGTCTAAGAAACTGCAGAAGTATAAAAGAAAAAAAAGTGCAAATTGGTAAATTAGCATCAATCATCAAAGCAGGGTTTTAGTTAGTTAGCAATGTGGGAGAAATATATTCACCTGGGGACAATGTTCTGGTTGTAAATTTCGATATCAGTTAAAATTTCATTTCCGATACTCAAAACCAATGATTTCATCTTCTGGTAAGAAGTATGAAGAGTGATAGAATCCGTAATAAACTCGTCTAGTTCCGTTAAAAGCATCCTCGATCTCCTTTTTACAGCAGCCTGTAACAATCACTCAGCAATCTCATGGTAAAGACTAAAATAAATAGGTAAAAGAATGATGAATGTGACAAGTTAGGTAATTCTGTTACTTGAAAAAAACGGCATAGTTTCAGTTGAGCCTCGGAGCTTAGAACATCAAACAGAAGAGTGTATAGCTTGACAGCAGGTGTCAAAGCTGGAGGAACCGAGCCAGTTGCAGGAATGTAAATATCCATCATTCCCGAGGGTGAAGATTCATCCAATGACTTGTAGTTCTCGAACACTAGGGCAAGAATCTGCTCAACTTCATCCTCGATCTCCAATAAGATACGATTCTGGTGCATATTGTATTAGAACATGTATAAGCATGTATTAAATTGTATACCAAAGCTGGATTCCAGACTCAAACTGGAGTTTAAAAAGGGGTTCGGTTCACAATCTTCACATGAATGAATCATCTTTTACCTCTTGATGGCTCAAGGTGGTCTTTCCCTTCATAAGCACCGGCAATAGCAATTCATGCACTAAAGATAAACAATCTTGAGTTGGTGTAGCTACATCCATGACATAAGACAGATATCTGCAAATTACATAGAAGCTTATAGCCCTTTTAAAATTGCTCAGAGACTTGATCATGCAAATTTATCATGATGATTGTATTTAATTAATTACCTTAACTTGGTGTATGCATCTGATATTCCATAGTAAGAAGCAAATTCGGTCACTAACCACTTCCACGAGCCTTGTAACAACATATTTCTTTGTCCAAAGTGTTGAGCTTTCATTGCTACTTCTAATACAAAGTCATATGCCATAGTTTCTGCTACAGAACCGTACTGCATTGAAGTAGAAGAAAAAGAAAGAAAAGAAAGTAATGGTAATAATGGTGAAAACCTTTTGTGTGTGATTCCATATGTGAAAAAAACTCCATGCAAGGGATGTGATGGGTTCTTTTACAGTCGGTTTTCATATGTCTAACACCAACCTTTCTTCGTTATCCGGGTCCGGGCTTGGGACCGGCCTACTCGCCGTCGGAGTTATGTTGATTACATATGTAAAAAGGTAAATAAAAAATAAAAAATCATGTATTACCTTTAAATGGGTATTATCATCTGCGGTACTAGAGTAGTTAATGTAGAGTTGTATTTTGCCGATAACTTCGTGTTCCGGTTCATGATATATAGGCCACCATCTAAGCTTGTCATCCTAAAAGACCTTACAATCAAAACAATATTAGATCTTCTTGAATAATGGTTCGTTGAGTTGAGAAAATTGAAACTCTAGTTTGCATCTAAAATCCAGTTTGAACTCAAAACTCTTTCTTTTTCCCTGCCCCAAACACAATCTAACAGAAATGAATAATTAAGGCTTAGAGATCGTACCGGATCATCAGCAAGAGAGGCAACTTGAGCTAGTACACGACCAATATATTGTCCCTTGGAGTCTTGAACTTCAATAATTAAATCATCTCTGGGACTATCAGGAAAGCTGTGGAGGAATTACATAAGTACTCCTAAAGCACAAGAAATTAAGAAAAAGGAATGAAAGAAAGAAAGGTAAGACCCTAAATACAATATATGATCTTCGCCCGATCCTGGTTGAATTCTAACCGCATCTTCTTCCGATGAACTTTTCAATCTCAATGAGCAAAAAAATGTTTCTGAAAAAGGAGAGAAAAAAAAAACATTGCAGATAAATTATTTCTCAAAACGTAATACTAATGGTCAAGATTAAGTTGGATAGGCAATTTCCGGACCTTTGACCACCTTGTAATTAGTTGATGAACTTGTACGCAAAGAAGACACTCCGATTTTCAGGACTGAGGAGGCTTGTTTCATATACTGATCACTACGGGCTCGAATATAAGCCAAGCTTCTATCCGAGAAAGATCCGTTTTCCAGAATTTGTGGATTTACTCTTATTTTTCTAGCATCTTTCCATCCAGAAGACAATTCCGATTTCAGATTAGAAAAACGTGTATGAAGAGATTCCAACTTAACCTTTGATGGCATTAGAGAAGAATAACTGCAGCCAATAGGAGGATCTAATCCTATTCGGACTTTACGAACTGCACAAAGAAGAAATGTTTCGTAAGGAAATTTTCCAATGAATTAGTACCGAATATGTATAACGATTAAGAGTCCCACCTTGAACTTTTATTTTGCTACAAGATTTCCTAGATTTTGTAGTAGCTGCATGATCACTTGTTACAGCTGAAGCTTGTTTTTCTAAGAACTCCTCTTCTGATCTTAGTAACACTTGACATAAACTAATGTAATTAAGGGGGAAAAAAGGATATAAGATGAAAATTATGACAGTTATTTCATACGAATCAATAGTTTCGACTTTATCTCACCCGAATGAATCACGAAAGAGTTTACATTCATCGTTTAAGAAGTAAGGTGCTTCTTCTATAGAGTGACCTTGAGCCCATGCATTAAGACATAATCGAACGCAGGCATCGTAAGCAATAACAGCACACCATACTCCTTGTCCGCTGCATGATCCAGTAGTTAGATTGACCAACCTGTATTTTAGTTGGTTTGAACTGAGAATTGAAGTGAAAAATTATAGTTTTGAATTAACTAACCTTGCATGATAATTGGGAAGGCAAGCAGGAAAAGAAACCGTGGACGATCTGACACCAAAGCCAGTATTCGGGCCTTTCTCGGGATTCAAGATATGATCATCAGTCTCATTGGTTTTTAATCCCGAAGTGATGAAGGGAGGTGCGCTTGAAAGTTCTGATCTTCCATAGATCATCTGCAATTACTAACCAGCAACGAAAACAAGACAACTTATATTAAACAGTGATGTCAAAATGTTAGACATATCATCACTAAATTAAACATCTAATGTTAAAAACCAAACACATTAAACTAATATATGAGGACCTGGTCAGGTAACATATCGGCATTCATGAAATTATCGACTCCAAACTGCGTTATGCCGGGCACATCAGTAGTCCTATTGTCGAATTCCATAATATGATGAACAGTTTTTTCATCTTGGGGAGATGAGACGTACGAATAAGGCCCGCCGCCAGTTTCAGAGTCGGACGATATATCCATGTCTGATCCCGAATCAGCAGCATCAACTCCTGAGAAAATACTCAATCCCGGAATCGCTTTAGAGGGGACGTGGCCGGTTCGGAATCCAGCATCCTTACCACTAGTCGAAAATGAGATGGGGAAATCTCTTTTCTCGGAAAATCCCTCCTACCAATTATCGTTTTTGTTTTCAGAAGCAAAATCAGCGGGATTGATAGAATAACAAGAACAAGAGGAAATTCAAACAACAAAAATGGAGGGTTTTGCTTTGATTACCTCTCTGCTCCATCTAGTGTTGCAAGTATGCGGGTACATCTTCTCTTCTCTATAATCTCTACAGAAGAAAAATGTGTACAAAGATAGAAACTAAACTCACAAGAAAAGAGAAAACTTGGTATCAAGAATGATCAATCAATCTTTTTCAAAACTCATCTGTTCGTCACTGATGATAAAAATCCGAACTGAAATCACATCGAAGAAGAAATCAGCGATTGAAAAGAAATGGGAAAAGAAGAAGGAAAAAAAAAAAACAAATCGTAGGATTCTAGGATATCACAGAACACGCTCTCTCAGTTTCTTTTTTAAGGAACAAGCAAAACAGGGAAAGGCAAATTCTGCGCGCCTGACGTGGAAGAGCTTTATTTGTAACGGTCGGGATTTCGGAACAATCCACGTGGCCGAATGAGAGGAAGCGAGGGTTGAGTTACACAGGGATATCCGTACGATTGTGAGTGAGAGAGTAGCAGTGGAAGAGGGGTAGTGGTCACTGTAGCCTGGCTGCTTTCACTTTCAGCCACTGACTTGGACTGTCCCCAGATTCCATATTCTCAATACATAAAATTTCACTTTTTAGGGGCTGTATCCTTAAAGGTTAAGGATGTTCTTGGGCCATTGACAAAGTCTACTATAATTACCTTCGCCCAAAAGCCCAGAGTCGAATTGTGATCCAACGATCACTGATGATCATCCCTAGATGGTAGCAATATCTCAGTCAAATGATCTTAACCGAATGATCTACTAATTTAGAGCTTGCCTCACGGACGGCATGAATACAGAAGACATGTTACATTGACAAAGTCACAAAGAACATATATTCAATACAAGCAATTGAAACATCATCCATCGAGTAATTGATACTTGATATTACTTATTCCCAAGTCATATGAAACATCATCTGATTTCTTATTCGCCCATGAAAGAAAAAAAAAATTAACGGTCAAACAAATAGACAGATCGCTTGTTTAGAAGAAAATAAAAGGAGATACATTTACATTTTAAGATAACTTTTTTACTACAACATATATTCATTTAACTATCATCTGAGCCCAGAACCTGCTTCTTAAGCTCTTCAATTTTAGCACCAAATTCGTCCCTGTTTTCCTGCAAATCAAATGGAAATTACATTAGTAAAGTTATTAGAGGATTGAACTTTCCACACAAAACGAATAATAGGACACATGAGGACTGCCTACCTTGAAGATCAAATAACGAGAAGTGAACCAGAATGTGTAAGCAAGACCGACAACTTCCATCAACTTGGGAAACTGTTCCAGCAAATTATGAGTAGCTACTGAGTTTAGCAGGAAAATAAAAAACTGGGATCTGAATAAGCTTCAAACTTAGTGGTGAGAGTAATCTCACCACTGGAATAGAATCTATAGAACCAACAACTGCAGATGCCAACCACAAGGCAACCAGTGCACTACCACCAAGTAGAAGTATCGAATATGCATCATTAGGGTCCAACTGCAAGTAAAAATATAATAGTAAATGGCAGGCGGAGATATAAGGGTGTTCAAATCCGAAAAGGATGCAGCAATCCAAATAAATGCAGTGCAATGAGTTATGGGGATTGGAAAGTACAGCTAATATTTGATAATGAAGGAAAACTAGCATCATTCAGGAGACAATACAAGCTGCATAGTCAAGCATGTCGATACATGTTGTGACTGACTTGCTATAAAAGACATACATTTGTGAGAGTTAAGATTTCGAACAAGACATGGGAAAGGAAATCGCTAAAATAAATATTACAAACATATATAATGGCAAAAATTGAGTTGCTCAGGTAACCGCTCAGATCGACATAGTCGACGATTCATGTAGTGTTGAACACCAATCATTTCTGAAAACATCATCATGGCAACTCAACTTGCATTCTCAACAAAGACCAACTTTAGAAAATTTAAAAAAAAATAAAAAAGAAAATTTGACATAAAGATACCAACTTTAGAGAAATAGAAGCACTAAGAAATGAGGCGGTATTCCACATAGACCAATCCAGTTTTAAAATCGGGACTTAAATATCCCAAAAGCTAGTTAAAGATTAGAAGAAAGCAAAAAAAAAAAAACACTCACGTTGAGCTTATCAATGAACTCTAATGACTGTGTCTGCTCCTCCTCTACCGACTCTTCTTCGGGAATCTCAGACCTTACCGTCTCACTGTACACATTTTTATCAGACGGTGAAGAACTATCCAAAGTGATCACCCCATTTCGGCGTTCCTCACTATATGGACCTGATCCACTTGATATATCATCAGAAGATGATGCTCTAGGCCGCAAACCAGTAAAACTAATCCCTGAAATAGAAGATACAAAAATAATGAAAATTCCACAGGATTAACAGGATTAAAGAATGGAGCATTTTAGAACAAGAACAAGAACAGAAAGGAAAGCGTATAGAAATGGAGCATTTTAGAAAAAGGCTAAATAAATCGAGAGAGAAAGAATGCGAACTAAGAGAACCTAGGACATCGACTGCATCTGATCTCGAGTGTTAAAAAAGGATGAAGAAACGTACGAGAATGAAGGCCACGCCGTCGACGAGTGAGAGAGCTTAGGGTTTTGTTTAGAAGAAGAAAGTGGCTGAAGCGGAGGTGAGTTTGGATGGCGGCGACTCGTCCGTTCTGAATAGGAAGCGTCGCCATAGCTCGTGTCGTACAGAACTCCATTTCCGGAAAATCGGAAGGTGAAAGGGAAGGCGGAGCGAAAGCGATGAGGTGGGTTGGGTTTGCTTTATAGCGGCTAGGGTTCGTTACAAGCGCGCCCCTTATTGTATTTGGGCCCCTCCCAAGTACGTTTTATATTGGGCCTCGGTCGTTCGGCCCAGTCCACTACAGGAAGCTTAACACAGCAGGGTAGCCCTGATCCAGCTCTGCTCTACCCCCGCTCTCGTATTTATAGACTAATCCAATTAAATACATGAAGAGAGGTTTAAACTTTATATTTCATACAAAAATTCTAAAAAAAATAAATTAATTCGATATATTAATAATTGATTATATAGAATTCTTAAGCAAATTGTTTCAAGGAATTTTATTCATCAATTATAAAGTTATTTTATTTTAGTATCGATATATTATAAAGTTATACTTATAATTATATTTTATTAAATTTTATGTCACATAATCTACCAGAAAACCTTTTTGACTCTTCCAATACTTAAAAAGGAATTTAGCTTAAGGACCACGATTCCCTTGTTAACACCGTCCTTTTATTCTCTTTTGTTTGAAAAGATGTTCTTTCCAACTGGCTCAATCTCAACACTTTCTACCATATGCAAAATCATGCAACCTATAAAAGCCTCATTATTAATGATCCGAGTTTATAAAACCTTCTCTACCAAAGAACATGTCACTCTCTCTTCATTATCTCGAACCATATTTCTATCTACTTTCGCCACATGAATATCATTCATCTAACAAAGATAATGATTCACAAAGTGTTCTTATGTGAGTTTTTTTTTTTTTTTTCTTAATATTGAAATCATATCTTATACTATGATATTATATATCATGTTAATGTGTTTATATTATAGTATAAATGTTAAAATTTTTATATGAGTAGATATATTTTTATATTATGATGTCATATATCATACAATAATCTTTAAAATACTTGCTTTTTACTAAAAATAATTAATTAATAAATCAATTTAATGACGTAATTTGTTTAATATAATATCATATGCTAACTGAATTATGAATTCAAATTTATATGTTTTCCTTAAATCTATCGAAAGCAAAAAACCATAATGTCTTAATCGTCACGTTTTTTGATTTAGGTAAGACTAAGATCATATAACAAATATTAAGGAATACTGCAAATTAGATAAATAAATAAATAATTCCATTAAGGAAACTGTATTTCAGTTTACAATTCACGTTGAATAAATACTACAATAAAGAATTTTCCATATTTTTCTACGAGTATGTATCTTGCTGGTTTTTTCTTCTTTCTGTATCTACGAATCCGCAGCCATTTTTTGTCTACTCCCCTTCTTTATATTAACTTTACCCTAAAAAAAGAGGGAAAAAAAAAAAAGAAATCTCATTTGCTACATAAATCTCTTCCTCCTCTTCTTTTTCTGCCACAATCTTCCCTTTTGCTCTAACTCTATCTTGGGTTTGTTGTAGATTGTAAAAATACTCATGAGCATTAGACCAAGCTGCAATCTTTGATTAGGAATTAAACCCCCCCCCCTTTTTTATTACTCAGAAAATGAAGAATCTTGACGAGTTTTTCTTCTTGGGTCTTTTTTGATTTTCAATCCAACTTTGAAGGATCCTTTATATATATATATGGCAGAAAGTTCTTATTGTGCCAACTTAGACCTTCTTCTCTGTGAAGAAGATGCAGATATCTGCTATGATACGTTTTGGCACCATCAAGAACCGAGCTTTGACAACGTTGGTGGATCAGAATCTGTAAAGGGTGTTATCTTGTTGCATAGTGAAGAGAGAGTGAAAGAAATGGTTGAGAGAGAGAGAGAGCATTTGCCTAGAGATGATTACTTAAAGAGATTGCGTAGTGGAGACTTGGATTTGAGCTTTAGAAGAGGGACCATTGATTGGATTTTCAAGGTTTATTTTTTATTTTCTTAAAATATTATTTAATTTTATTGAGATGGGGTTCTTTGATCTTTGTTTTACTATAAGCATTGTGATATACTTTATCAATTTCTAATATTTTTTATTCCATTAATTAGTTTCTCTATTCTAGCTTTTTTGTTTTGAATTTTCTTTATTCCTTTGTTTTTAATGTTCTTTTGCTTCTGATCAACAGGTTTATACTCATTTCAGCTTTAGACCACCATGCATCTTTTTAGCCGTGAACTACTTGGATCGGTTTCTTTCGACTTATCAATTGCCTGTAAGTTTTCAGCAGTTGTAAGCCATTTATCTCTTAATCATTGTTTCTTAATCCCATTCATAAATCTGGGTATTTTCTCTTTCGTTCGTGATCATATATATAGAGGGGCAAAAGTTGGAGTGTACAATTAGCATCTGTAGCTTGTTTATCATTAGCTGCCAAAATGGAGGAGAAAAATGTTCCGAAATATGTAGATCTTCAGGTATTAGAAAGAAAAATCAATGCTGATTTTTTTAATTAAAAGCAATGTTTGAGTTTGATTCAATTGGATTGTGTTTTTATTTGAAGGTGGGAGAACCTGTATTTGTTTTCGAGTCTAAATCGATAAGGAGAATGGAGTCTCTTGTGTTGAACACATTGAAATGGAAAATGCAAGCTATTACACCTTGCTCTTATATCGACTACTTTCTAAGCAAGAACATGGACATTGATCCTCATCATAGTTCCTTGAAACTTGCTTTATCTAAGTCAGTCCAACTCATATTGAGCATGATAAAAGGTCTTCATTCTTTTAGTTATCTAGTTTTTGTTTTTGAAGAAATCTTATTAGTTTGTGTTCTTGTGAGGGATTAATGTGTTTTTTACTTGGATTTGGAACTTGGAATTGGAATGTAGGTATTGATTTCTTGGAATTCAGGCCTTCTGAAATTGCTTCAGCTGTGGCAATTTCAGTTTCAGGAGGAAGTGATAAGGAAAATCCCTGTTTTGTATATGTTGAGAAGGTAAAAGAATTTAACCCCTTTTTTTTGCTCTTTGAAATTGTAGTTTGTTCAAAACCTACATTTTAGTCTTGACCCTATGGGATTTGCAGGGGAGAGTGGTGAAGTGTGTGGAGTTGATCAAGGATTTCTCGTTGATCAGCGGGATGGGGCATCGGGTTGTGGGTTCAGAAAGCCCGGCAGGAGTTTTGGATGCCGCGTGTTTGAGCTATAAAAGTGATGAATTAACAACAGTTGGGTCATGTGCAAATTCTTCTTCACATAGTAAGAGGGAGAGGGAGAGGTAAAATAACAAAGACCAAAATAATAATAAAAAGTCCCAAGTGTTTTTCTTCTAAAATAGAGTTTTTCTCATGTCATGAAATGTGAACTTTACCTCTCTCTCTCTCTCTAGTCCTCTATCTGTTTGGTTGAATGAGAGTTTTGGTGTGGGTTTTGGAGGTTCCCTTTGGTAAGAGAGAGAGTAAATTGAGAAGCAAAAAAATTCATGCTTGTGCCATGGAGGGAGAGAGAGAGAGAGAGAGGAGTAAATGATGTGAGAATTTTTGGGGGGATTAAATGGGAAGATTTGGTAGGTGGCTTGCAGAAAGTCTTAAGAATTAGTTAATTGTTTGGTTTTTTTTTTTTTTTTTTCTATTTATTTATTTAATTATAATAGAGAAAATACCATTTTATTTGTTGTAGTTTCAATTAATTATGACATTGTAAATAAAATAAAAAAATATTATATTAATTTTTAAAAAAAAATTGGAATAATTAAATTACAGAGCAAATTAATTTAATTTTATTTTATTTTATTTTCTGCACTTTTATAATTTTCGGATTTCTCAACAGGCTCCCTCTGTTTTTGACCATATTATGACCGGTCAACATCTAGATTGCTCTGGGACCCACTAGAACCTCTTCAATGATAACAAGAAAAGGTTCTGATTAGAAAACGGTCCGACAACAATTATTATTATTAATTGGAATTAATGACTGAAGGGTGACCACGTGCATGGCATGTGAGTGGTAAAGAGCTGCAAAGAACAATATCTAACTGCGTTTGATTCTTTTGAATCATTTTTTACTTTTTTTTAAAAAAAATAATAAAATCACTTTTTACTGAAATAAAAAAATATCATTCCTTCGTTCATAATATAGACATTTTTAAAAAAAATCACTATAATGCTTTATTTATATAAAATATTTATCATATTTTTTAAATTTTATTATATAATTAAAAATAATTTTTAAAATTTCTTCAATTTTAAAATATTATATTTCTAATATTTTTATTTATATTTATATTCTCATTCTTTATATAATCAATCAAACGGAAAATATTATCATTTTTATATTTATTTTTCCATTTTATTCTTCAAGAAATCAAACTAGAAGTTAAACAACATTAACTGTTCTTACAGCAAGAATCCGACATACAATAGTAAAATGTCGTAATGCACTATTGCCCGATTGGTCTACCGGCATTTTATTTTTTCTGAATATAAAATATAAATGTTATTTAAACTATACACTTAAAAGAACAATAATATAATGATAATAAAATTAGTGATCCCTTGTGTATTATTTATTTCCTCTACAAAATGAAACCGGTAAAACCTTGTCGAAGCGGCTTACCGTCCGTTTCGGCTTCATATTATCGTAATACGAGGTATATATGGTTGATTTAGAAGAAGTCGGGTTGACCAGTGGAAGTAAGGCAACGATGCCACATTCTGCTATTAGGATCAATGAGTCTAGGGAAAGAGATTACTTCTGGAATGGGAAGGTAGACATAATGAGTGTTGCATATTCCTACTGTAATCCCACTGTATCCGGCAAATGCACCATGAACCTGCGAAAAGATTCAATCCAATAATATTAGTAAACATACAAAGAAAAAAAATTTGAAGACATGTTTTATGAGAGAGATTTACGGCATTTTGTCCTAATACAGCGCATAAAATGCCGTCTGATGCATTGGCTCGACAGGCACGGATCATATAGGTTGGATCAATGTATTTGACATCAACTGGGACACCAATTTCCTTGAAATTCTTCTTAGTCTGAAAGATAATGTGTAAATGAATCATTACACTGATATTTGGTATACATATATATACATACACACACACAATTACTAGCCTCTTGTTGAATATGGACTCCTATGTCTCCAAATACGATATTTCCGGATGCATCTTTGGCATTAGTTTTCTGAAGTAAATTCTGCATAAGAAAACACAACTCCAGTTTTTCAGTTCATACTTCATAGTAATGTAGGGGTATTATACAAACAAAAATATGAGTTAACTATGGAAACTCACCTGCCCAGCTCCTTCTGCTACACAGACAACAGCAGAACCCTTCGTCTCTATTAAGTATTTCAGATGTTGCAAAACACCATGGGGCCCGTGGACAGAGAACGGTACCTAAAGGAATTATATTATGAGGGTATTGATAGATACACGCACAGTTGAAGTTGAATACCTGATCAAAACTTTAATGTATGTACAACCTCGGGGATCAGGCATATGTCGATTTGTCCACTAGCCAGAGATGCATGCATTGCTATAAATCCACTGCTACGACCCATCAGTTTTACGATGCCAACACCATGATAAGCACTGTGAGCCTGTAACAAGATTGAGCAGACAGAATGAGCAGTTAAAAATGAAGTGTAATATTGTATGATGAATTTCCCTTAACTGAATGAATTTCCAATTATAACATGCCTCAATGTAAGCAGAATATATTGCTCGTTGTGCTTCTTCAACAGCGGTGTCAAATCCAAAAGTTTTATCCATCAGCAAAATGTCGTTATCTATTGTCTTTGGAACACCAACAACTGCCACCCTCAGCCTTCTTTTGCGGCACTAAAAGCATAAAGTAATTAATGTTTTAGACCTCGAGAGAAGGAAATGCAAGCACTTAGAACGAAATAAGCAAGCGTTATCCCTAACAGAATACTTGCCCGCTTACTGTTGACCCCTAAATAAAGAATATATTATGAATAAATGTAGTTCAAAACCAGATTATAAAAAAGGAGAATTTGCGATGAATCTTGAACAGATAGAGCAATAATGATAAGTGGCATAAATGTTCATGTATTGCCTACCTCCTCATGAATTGCATTTGCTCCAGCATGTGTCCCATTCCCACCCAAGACAAAGAGCATATTGATTCCTCTTTCCTGATATCACATCCATATATGTATAGTTTTAAAGCACAATTTACAATTAAAGTCATATGCATCAGAGTACTTCCTCAACCTCCTCAAAGAAAAAACACTTCCATAATTTCACTAAGAAACCACAAATAGATGGGAAATCAATCAAGTACCTCCATATTGTCCACAATTTCACTAATGCTAGGTCCTCCACGCGAAACGCCTAACAAACTTCCACCAGAAAGGTGAATATTCTGAACCACCTTCCGAGATAGCTGGGAAGGAAAACCACAAATAGAAATATCACTGCACTACTCTTGATCCTTTTGCAAATAAGAAAGACTTTCTTTAAAGGAACATTGTATTAACATCAATCACATAGTAAGAAATACTCTTTTTCGTCTGGTCTAAGATGGAACTTACTTGCATTTCAGTGATTTCTTTATCAGCAAATCCACGATAACCAAATGGAATACCAATAATCTTTCTTACACCATATATTTCAAGTGTGATAACAATCTGCAGCATAAATGAAATAGAACAATTTTAAGACTCAAGGATGAAAAGATGATTCAAACATGAATAGGATAAAAAATGGCAAACTTCAATAATTTTTCTTTGTTATATAGAGCAGCCCAAAAAGCTAGGAGGGCAGGAAGGGGGGGAAAGTGTCTTTGGAAAACGCTGCAATTATCCTTACACAAAACTCCTCTAAGTCCGATGATTTTATAAAAGAGAAATCCATAAGCCAATAAACCTGTCTAATGACATCATTGAGACCAGGACAGAGTCCTCCACAAGTCACTATCGCTGCTTTCACTTCCTCCGGTTTGAAGTATATTTTCTCTCGAGGTCCAGCACGATGAACCCTGGAAAAGTTTCAGCACAATAGTCGATCAGATTCGGAAACAAAATAATACCAGCAGACCAAGATGCATCTTTCTTAATTTCTTAGAATTTCTTTGTAATTCTCGCCTATTTGAATTCATTGGATTTATTTTTATTTTTTTTTTAAGTAGATAGAAGCCAGTAGCAATTGTCAATGAAAATATGATTTACCATTGTTCTACCCAAGTACAATCAGGGTCAATACACTCAGCACCGGCAGATGTAGGTGATGAGTAGTGAATTGTCTGAAATACCAAATAATAAAGAAAATCACATTACGATTTAAGAACACAGGTGAAAAGATCTATAACTGCAAAAGACAAATAAAAGCTTATGGCATCCCTAAAGAAACTTTCAACAGAACATGTTCAACACCAACTGGTCCAAGTGTCCAACCCCGCACGCAATTTCACTACAGCTTACATTTAATTTACCAAACAAGTTCACATTAAAGGCAATATGGGTATCACATGAACTACTCACTTTTTGCAAGAATAACAAAATTTCAATTTCTACAAAAGACTTCTCTGTCTTTTCCCTAATCCCATTTGTCAAACTTGTTTCATTGACCCAAAAAAAAAAACAAAAAACGTCGTTTCCCCCTTCCCCTCAAAAAAGTAAGAAAAAAGGAAGAAAAATAGGAGTGAATACGTGAATTTCAAAGTCATAGAAGTACAAAATTGGATTTAATGGAGCAAAGAAGAAAAAAAAAATACCTTGAGAAGTACGCGATCGTTGTTATTTATGTATCCATGCCACTCCTCATCTGATGGATAAACCCTTGCAAAATCATCTCTAACAGGAGTCCTGCAATTTTTAAATTTTTCAGAAACTGGAGTTGGTTAAAAATAAATAAAATAAAATAAAGGAGTGAAATCAGAAAAAAGAGGGGGAAAGCGAAGGAGGACCTCATCCTGAGGCAAAAAGTAGACGGAATCGGAACTGCATCTTCGAAAACATCAGTAATGTGAGGGATACTGAAGCGTTTCGCGAATTCGCTCTGGTACTTGGATTTCCAATCAGGATCAGAGAAATCGATCGGCGAGCTACTCCTGCTCTGATTCTTCTCCGTAGAGGCGCGGATGCGGACTCTCCTAGCGCTTGTTCTTCTACTCGTCACCTGCTGAGAAGAAGAAGAACTCTTGGTGTATGAAGAAACTCCATTAGAGCGATGCGAAAAAGGAGAAGAGTGGTACTGAGGCAGAGCAACGAGTCTGGAGCAGAACGGATTCGAGAGAGTGTCCATAAAAAATAAATAAATAAATGAGATCGATCACTACGAGCCTGTGATGTAAACCAGGCTCGATTGAGCGCTTTACGATCGCAGAAGAATGAAGAAGAAGAAGAAGACACGATTCGAGGAGAAATCGAAGGAGAGAGAGAGAGAGAGAGAGAGGGAGGGCTTAGAAATCGAGGAGAAGGGGGAACGGCTTAGAAGAAGTTTCAACGAAGAAGTTGGTAGCAGTAGCGGGTGGGTCCCGTTTTCTCTTATAAAAGGCGAGCGCTTTTGCGGGAACCTTTTCCTACTAGAAAGCGAACTCTTCCGACTTCATTTTTAAAACAAATAAACACGACGTGTCGTTGGAAATCAAACGACATGTCCCTCTTCTTTATGTTGGGAAAAACAAGAGTTGTTTAAATTGCGTTGACCAAAACCCAACCGCCGGCTGACTACAATGAAATAATGAACATGTGTACTATTAAGTAATAGTACATAGTTTTAAAATTGCATTGACCAACCCCAACAGCTAGCAGTGACATGTCTTGATGCAACCAAAGTCACGTGTACAGTTTCCTTTTTGTCACTCTTTTGTCTTTTTCTTCCTTCCCTTTCCTTATTTATTTATTTTTTCTTATTTTTTATTCGCATATATAATCAATAAACATATTCATGTATATTATAGATAAATTTAAAATAAAAATAATAATAATTTCAACTATTTAAATTATTTAATTAATTAATGAGACAGTAATAATATAAATAATTTTTATTTTATTTTATTTTATTTTATTTAAAATTTTTCCGAAATTTATTTATATATATATATATAATGACATGTAAGTAATATATTCTTTTTTTTCTTTAAAAGTAAATGTATCTTTCCTAAAATTTTAAAGGTAGCTTCGGTATTTGAATCCTAATTGAAATAAAGATATGTAAATTAGAATATATTTGATTTTTTTTATATAAATATAAATTAATAAAATTACTAATTTATTGTTATTTTCTTTAATTTAAAAGGAGAAAAAAAAATGCTCGGTCCAAATCCTCCATCTAATTTGTATCTAATTTATATCTAAATTGATATAGATCTCAGATTAATTTGTCTAGTCCAAGATCTAGACTAATTACTGAAGTAATAGGTTGATATGAAAGAGAAAATTTTGCAGAAATAGAGAACCCACTGCGATCTGGATGAGTCATCAGTGTAAGCATCGATGCGAATCAGAAGAGAGACTCTACAATGGCTGTGATCTATGGCGGCAAGTAAGAGACTACTTCCTGATCCACGGCAAAGATGAGGCGCAGCTTTGGAAAACTCATGCAGGCCATGGTTCTTCCAACAATTTTGGAAAACCCAAAATAGTTGGAAGATTTCCAACTATTTTCTAAAACAAATTTTGAAAAGGAGCTAATTTCTTAAATTTGTCTATTCTTAGTTAAATATAAAATATATATTGAAAGTAAAAACAAACAAAAACAGGAAGACTTAATTACTAGCCTAGATAGTAACATCAAAGTTTGATTGTACGTACTTCAAGTGCAACCCAAAACCCCATTGATTCCTTACACGTAAATCACTAAAGAACTAGTACCCTAGGGCTAGCAATAATATTAGATCTTTCCTCATATCCATATTGCTTATTTACTTACCAAATTACCTTCCATTACTAGCACAGACATTTGGCGCCTAATTTTGAATAACACAACTGAAATAACGTCCATTAACGGTCATTTATCTTCATGATACTCTCCCTCTTATACATGTCCTCTTCACTCTAACTCGATCCTACTCCGACTCCGACCCCTTATCAAACCAGTCCACATCACCACCTCAAGTATTTAAAATTGTTCAAACGCATCCTGACGTAGAAAAAGCCGCTACAACTACAAGATGGATCAGGATCAGCAAAGCATACTAGGTCATCAACTTTTTGTCTCAACTCCTGCAACTAAATTCCAACTGATTTTCGGAATCTATTTTCTAGCTAGTAACAATTGGACACGTGTATTTTGCAGGCTTGACTATTCTTCCCCCCAACGAATTTCAAGTTCATAAAAACAAGGTACGTAAGTACGTAACTCAGTGTTGTATATTATTTTTTGTTTATGGAAGCTTAACGATGTCGTTTGAAAGGAGGAGCCGAAAATTCGTGAGGAGATGGAGAAGGATGTAGAAAGAGAGCTAGAGGGAGATTAAAGATGGAATATACCATCAAGCACTTCGATTGCACCGGATTTGTCAGAGCCAAAAGCAAAGGAATCATGGAAGGCTTTTGGAGGTCAATATAAATATAAGACTGGATGGAGGAACAAAATTTTAGATTAAAGAAGTTAAGAAGGAAGGAGCTGAGAAAAAGTCTCATGACGTCGTCCGAAGAGATCAAACATGTCGTCCAAGGACTTCTATGAATAATAATACTAAAAGGTTTGATTGGACACAGACTCTCCGGTCGAGTGCCGGCCTGGTTGTCGGGAAGAGAAATTAATAAGTCTGATAATTTGATCATCAATCTAACATGCATGGAATTTGGAAGTGAAGTGCTAGTTTAAAAAACGGTAAATGTTTCTTCAAGTTTGTTTGATATTTGTTTTCATCATTGCTTGAATACTTCTTATTTGGGGGGTGAATGAATAACTCGACGTGTCGTTCTTAAGACATGATCATATTATTGGTGGATTTAAAGGAAAATGATACACCATCAAATTTAGATAAAGCAACAGGAAGTACTTTAGGGGTCGGATAGAAGTAAACTATCTGTGAATTTGGCTTGAATTCAAGCCCTTTATTTGATGTTTGAAATTAAATTATAAATTTATTCGATAATATTATGAGTTAAAATGTTCTCTCGAGATTTGTAACTCATCACTAAAAACACATGAATGAGTTTTCCGAATTTCAAAAAAAAAAAAACAAAGAGCACAATAGTAATATTGTATATTATTATTTTTTTAATTCATCAATTAAGTAATTAAAATAATAAATATGAATAAATATCACTTTACTCTGTTTTATCTAAATATGATGTATGTATCATTATCTTCTTGTAAACGATATCAATATATATATATATATATATATATATATCTATATTAAACATGGGCCGGATTAATTAGAGGTGGCGTGGGCCTTACTCACGAGCTAGCAAGTAAAAGTGAAGAGGTGGGCCCAGATCAGTACGATGTTACATGCCTACTTTAGTGATATTATGAATGTTGGGATTTGTTGGTGCCTTTCCCTTTGTTCTTTTAATTCTCTTTCTTTTTCCTCTTTTTCTCATTTTGTCGTTTTCTTTTTTTCTTTTGGTTGGGTTTGGGGGGTTCAATCGATTAGTGGTTTCATTGCTTCATTCCACTTTTATGGAGCTAAAAAAATATTATGAGAAGATTAGTGAAGTTAATTAATTACGTAGTGAAGATGATGATGTTGTGTTGGGTGGGGCCCACGGCATATCACCAACTAGAGATTAATATTGTCAATCGGTTCGGTCGGAAAAGCTCATTGCTTTCAGGCTTTGGACAATACCAAAAACCACCCTCATTTTTTAAGACACAAATGGGATGTGCCCAATACTCATTTGATAGTGAACAAAGACATATGTCCCAAATTAACATCTTCTTCCTTTTTTTATTTTATTTCATAATTTTTTTTAAAAAATTAATTAATTAATTTTCCTTTACTTTTGAATCGTAGCTCAAGCTTTTGCTTTCAAAAAGTTTCATAAAATCGTTAAAGAATCAAATTCTCCCACTTTTAGCTAGAACTAGGACTACTATACTGCTTTGTTCCTCTCTGTCTTCCATACCTAGGACTTACATGAGATCGAAAAATGCAAGCTTTATTCTGTAACAAAGACGTGGCCAACAAATACAAGTTACTCTATCTATCTTTTTTTTTTTTTTTGGGTAAATTAATTTCTGTATATTTGATGGGATTTATTAATTAATATAAAAGGATCAAATATTCGTAGATCTTTGACCAGTTTTTTTTTTTTTTTTTTTTTTCATTTTTTTTAATATTCGATGTTGGACCACAGCTTTTATCAAACAACTGATCCTGATCTTACGTACAGATGATGGATCAGTCTGTGTGTTATACAAAACGGCAAAAGAATCTCGAAAAAGTGATTAATAACTAAGCAAAATTACCAAAAATTGAGTTACAACATCTTGCTTCTCAATTTGAAACATCAAACCCTAAATTTAGAAGTTGTTAGAACAACTAATTACAAACAAATTTGAATTTGTTTTGTTTTTTTTTGGAATTTTCTTGCTGCTGGAGTGAGTGAGTGTTCACATGTATTGTCTGAATCATCATCAGAGAAAAATTAAGTAGAAACAAATTAGCCTGATTTGGATCTTTATATCGAATATGTCCAACATGTAAATGATCCCCACATTTGGATATACAAATATATATAATTGACAGCAACCATTCATACACACTGTTTCTGCAGATAAAATGATAAATCTTGTTTTATTATTTTAAAAATTTTATAACATAAAGACTCAAAACTATGTATACATATATATATATATATATATATATGAGAAAATATATCGTTAATAATGTCTACATTTAAAAAAAAAAAAAAATCAAAATGATAGTCTGAATTGGTGACTACAGAAAGTAAATGCAGCAGCTGGGTACAAGCAAGATGAAAGAAGCAACAAAAAAATTACCTGGCAAGCCAGAAACGGACCACAGATGATTAGCAGCTTCTTTAATCATCATATAACATTCATTCATGCATATTAGTTATAAGATAATAATAATTAATCTATATTTGAAATCAAGGATCAATTAATAATAATGTGAGACCACGAGATAGATGATATAGATCAAAAAAAATATGGAAGCAAGCGAAATTTTAATCCCATCATGCATGCAAGAGTACCGCAATTAACCCAGAAAATTTAAAAAAAAAACTACATTGATTAATTGATTAATCATAAACTAATTGATCTTCGTTAAGTAATCAGCATCGATCATATAAAATAATCTTCATCCATGTGCACCATCTATGTCTGTCAGCTGATCCCCTCTCTCCTTTGGCGCTGCACCGGAAAAGGAAGAAGAAAGAGTAGAACTCATTTTTATATGAAAGATTCATAATCTACTGATGAATGCATGATTATGTACAAATCTGTGCACGTTAATCATGGAGTTCCGTGATAATTAAAAGCTTCTAGAAAGAAAAAAGTAAGGTTTAGCTGTATGATTGTATGATGGATTCTTACCGAGAGTGTGCTTGTTGTTATGCATCCAAACCTTAAGCACGTGGCGTTTAACGCCAGTTTCGTTACAAAACTGCTGCACAACCGCCTCGTCGTGTTTCTGGATCCGCCACCCTAATTTCTCCGCCAATCCCAACATCTTCTCCTTCTGCTCCTGCGTGAACTTTGTCCTGAACCGCTTCTTGGACCCGAGCCTGGTTCCACCGCTTCCATCATGCCCGCCGCCGCCTCCGCTGGGGTTGGATATGTCATCCTCCTGGTCCTCCCCTCTGGTATGTGATCCACCACCACCCGAAGTAGACGGCAGAGCTAGTGGCCGGTGGTGGTGTGGTGGAGGCGGGTTTAATTGTAGATAACCAGCTGGGGTGCTTCGGTAGTAAGGGGGAAAGGCCCCGTGTGGGTATTGGTGCGCGTGGGAGTGGTGAGGGAAAAGCTGGTTGTTGCTGTTGTAAGGGTCGATGTTTACGGCTGTGGAGTTGTTCGAGTCGGTTTCTTTCCGGTGGAAGTTACGGTGGCAGTTACATGCGGCGCATTTGAGGGAGTCTAGAGTACCTTCGGCTCCGGCTGCGAGGAATTCTCCACACCCGTCAAGCGCGTGGCCACCAATCCCTACCGCGTGATTCTTCAAGCACTCTCTATACCTCGGCTTTCTTATCTGCTGTTGCTGAGTCGTTATTAGCACTTCCGAAGTTTGCATTTTGAGTACTCTCGCCGGCGCAGCCGAGTTATCAAGCGGAGATTCGTAACTCGCGGCCGCCATCTCCATCTCCTCGGCTTGCTCGTCCTCCTCCTCCTGATCCTCAAACTCCATTAATTACTCAGAAAATTCTATTACGAAAACGAAGAAATTCAGTCTAATTTAACTTTAACTTAAACCTAGAGAGAAGAGAAGAGCAGAGATGAGATGAATGATAGAGATAATAAAAAAGATGAGAGGACTGAAACTGAGCTTATTCATATAGCTAGAGCTAAGCTTTTGCTTTGTCTGAAATCCAACCCTCATAAACCCTATAGAATCTAAGTACTCTCCACCGGCTATATCCGGTAGCCGGTTTTTTAACCAACTACCTTTTACCCTCTTTTTTCATTTTAACCGCTTTTTCGATTTTACCCGGGGATTTTTTTTTTTTTTTTTGTTTTTTAAACCAATGCCACGCAAGAAGACATTGACTAAGCACGTGAGGTTGGGCATAGGAGAGAGGAGGTGTGGTGGCGCGTGATGGGGATTTTAGTTGAAGGAAGGAGGAGGAATTATTTACCTAGGAAAAAAGATAAAGATAAAATTGTCCGATCATGAGTGACGCGCTCTTAGCGTCAACGTGCATTTAATATTTTCTGGTTCTGTCCGCTAAAAGTGAGTTTTAGTAAAGAACGAGGAAACTGGACGATGAGGTGAAGCTTCCTTGACACACTCGCGCAACTAAGCGCGTTATTGGAACCACTTTAGAAGAGTTGAAATTCTAATGAATCTTAAATTTCAAGTTATTTTGTGTAGGATGATGTGCTTATAATAGACCATATACATTCCAAAAACTATATAAATTTTTAAAAATATATATAATTATGTATAATTTATAAAATAATTTTCAAACAAATTCGATAAATAAATATTAAATAATTTACTATAAAGACAACAAAAGGACTGAAAAATGTAAATCATGCGTACATATCGAACACGCTAGTATGAGTATGTGTTTTTGCAAGAGAAATTTAGAAGATTGCAAACTAGTTAAAGAGTGCACAATAAGTTACTGAGTGCGTGCAGTACTACTTATATCGGGCAAATCATTAGGTTCTCTTTTGATGGTGTTCGTTTTATATTATTATATTATATAAATTTTGTTTATATTTAAAGAAATTATTAATTTTATATATTAATTAAAATAAATTTATTTATTTATTTATATCATAAATACATTCTTTAAAAAAATAAAAAAATAAAATTGATCATAGAATTATTTATTATAAAATATTTGGTGAGAAGAGAGAAGAAGATGGATTGACCAATCTGTGTTGTCCAGTTTCTGCGAGGAAAAGAAACTAAAAAACTGGAAGCCAAACAATAAATTTTATTTAAGATTTGATCACATGATTTTCAATCTAATCACATCAAAATCAATAATGGCCTAAATAATTGTGACTATGTATTCATATTTATCTAAAACAGTGTATATGTTTCGAGTATGATTACCAATTTGATAAGCAGTTATTAATTTATTAATTAACAAGACAATCAACTTAATGTAATGACTCATCGATTTAACAGTGGTAAAGCAAGAATGATTAGGGTTCAAGTTCCGGAGTTACGCTGCTATGGTGAAGACTGAAGACTGTGCATGCAACATCTCATGGCTGATAATTGATCAGGAGGGACATCTGATGATCTATGTATTTGATGGGACATGCTCTAACTGACATCTTCAAATTTTTTCGATCGTAGAGAGAGAGAGAGATGCATATATATTATCCAACGATCCCATCACCGTTCATCATGCAAAACACTTCTTCGCAAACTACAGACCACCACCACCAAATGAATGGACAAGACATGTATACATACATATGTTAAATATGTATAGATCTTTACGAGAATCTTAGGATAATAAAATGCAAATTGGGTGCGGGGGTGTCAGCTGGCGGGAAACCGCTAAAATACAGAAAGACAGAATGAGAAACGACATGATACAGAAATATGTATAGCTTGTTATATTATATATATATATATATATGTGTGTGTGTATATATATGATCATTGTCATTTTCCTTTTTGTTTTTAATCCAACTACATGTTTCTCGATCTCTCTGATCTCTTTTCTTTTTCTCTTACACAGTAACTGTTCATCGTCAACAGCAAACAATTATAATCATGAAATGGGACGGTGGACTGTAATAATCTCAGGTCGCCTGAAAACGGAACGGGAGGAGAGAGAGACATAAAGCTGAAAGCTTTGCTAGGGATTGCAGAGAGAGAGAGAGAGAGAGAGAGAGAGAGAGTGAGAAAATTGCGGGAAAAAGAGAGGTTGATGTTGACAGGACGAGGAAAATGAAAATGAAAATGAAAAGTGTGTCGACGGTGATTTTTTTCATTTCTATTAAATTCTTTACTTTTGCAGCCTTTTTTTTTTTTTTTTCCTTCGTATTCTCTTTCTTTCTCAAGCAAACAAAGAGGCTATAGCTAAGCTAAGCTAAGGTAAGGAGGACCCCCACCAAGTTTGCTCTCAAACCCACCAACAATCGAAGCTATGATATTATCTACAAGATTACAAGTCTGAAATCCCATCTTTCTTTTGTTCTCTTCTGTTTGTTTTTCTACATATTCTTAAGAGTAGTTATCTTCGGGTTTAAATTAGAAGTTCATAAAGAAACATCTTGGTTATATGTATATTAGTTTATGAAGCATTACTGAGTTGAAATTGAGCACAAATTGAATTTTAATCATAAATTTGGGCTTCGATTCATTAATGAGAATGAAAATGTAACTGTTCGGTTAGCCAACACACTTACGCAAAACGGAACGTGAAATAAAATAAAAGATCTTGTTGTTTGTAGTACATGAATAAGTGTTTGCTCGAATAAACATAATAAACACTAGAAAGAAACCAAAATTATAATTATTCAAAAGATCTTAAGAAAATACATTCGTACTAATACCAAACAAAATAAACCCTAAAGGGCCTAAATTTCAAAATTAAAAAAAAAAATAATGAAATTACCCCTAATCTTACGAAAGAAAAAGAGACTCCCAAACAATAGAATTTGACTTTGATCCTAATTCTAACACTCAAACGAGAAGTTATGTTCATTTCCGATTCTTTTCAAGTTGCTTTGATGCGTACTAACTATTCAGCACGCACTCAGCTGCATTTCCCGACCAAATGGAATCGATTGATCATATTGGGAGTTAGGTAAACAAGGTATTTCAAATGAAGCGAAGCAATAAGTTAGAAGTATATAAAAAAATCCCGTTTCATTGCATTGAAATAATGATCATGATCAAGAGCACTTGTTTGGAAAGGGGTGATAATAGTAGTAGTAGTAGTAGTAGTAGTAGTAACAGTAGTGTTAATGTACATAAAATAGTAATGGAGACTTGGTCACAGTATAAGCACGCTGGCTAGTTAGTTTTTGTGAGAAGGAAAAAGAGTGCAAAACTGACTGACATATATCTATTGCACTCCCCCACCAACATTGGTTTGGTTGATAGAAGACCATCAAAATTTTACAGTAAAACTATTCTATTCATCATTGCTTTCTTCTTCTTTTCGTTCTCTGTTAACCCGACCTTATAATGTTCGTACTAACCTAAAGTTATTATGCAGTGAAGAAACTAAAGAGAATGAAGTTAAATCATATGTAATAGATTGATATATATATAAATACCAATGTCTTAATCTAGTTGATTATAATTAATTTTATTTAAATATAATTCAATAATTTATGAATACTTTTGTTTAGTATTTTTGTCTCTGGATCGTGCATGCACGTAGTTCTATTATATATGCTGAAGTAGCTACTGGGGAGAATTCAGTATTTTGATAAGCTTGCGTGCAATTCAAAACCATACAATCATATATATATATATATATATATATATAGATCCCATGCATGCATGAAACCATATGACCATCATATATCATACATTAACATTTATGATGATGATGATCATCATCATCATATTCTCTTGCACAGACTTGCATACGTACTCATCTCAGTTTGCTCCTTTCTGCCAAGCTGTGCTTTTTCTTTGTTCTTTTTTTCCACAAAACCCAATGCTTATATGCTTTGTCCAACAAGTTATCATAAGTTGAAAGTTGAAAGTTGAATCTGAATTTTTTTTTTTTTCTTTCTACTATTGTCTAAGACTCTAAGCATCCCTTTTGTTTTTTTACCTTTGCTAACTCATCATCCATTACATGATATAATGTTTACTTCTCAACCCCTGGTTCTTGGGTGATTTGCAGGTCTGTTTCGTGGCACCATATCGTTTATTATTTATTTATAATCCAATTAAAGTTCCCAAAATAATCTTATATATATTGAAATAAACGTTGAAATAGATTCTTCTTGGCTTGTTCACATGATTTTCGATAAATTTTCAGGATTCCTCCTGTTCTCAATTACTCGAGAAATCAATAGGATCAAACAGTTTATTTCTAAAAATATTTATCAATTTCATTCCACCATTTAATCCGTATGAGATATATGAGAATATAAATATAATATTCTCATTAATAATAAAAAATTTTTAAAAAAAAATATCAATTAAGTAAATTTATTTAATAATTAAATTAAATAATAAAATTATATCAAAATTAATAAACTTATTTAATAGTTAAATTTAATAAATAATAAATTTATTAATTTTGATATTACAAATTTCCAAAATTATTATAATTCTCATTTTTATATATCAATTTTCATTTTGATTATAGAGTTTACCGAAGAAAAAAAATTATATTTTGACTTTTCGCCATTTTAAAAATCAATAATATTGAAAGTATGAAAGTGATATAAAAAAATACAAAGTCGAAATAGAGGAGAGATACAAAGTATATATGGGATATACAAATGCTAAGATTAAGATTATGAGGAGAGATTACTTATATATAAATATTTCTTTTTTTACTAATAAAAAAAGAAAAAATAATAATAACGTAAATATTTATTTCATAATTATTATTTTTTCATTGACGTAATATTTTGTATTTATTATAGATTTTCAAATTCAAATTTATTTACATAAGATTATAATTTTTTTTTAAAAAATTATGATAAAATTAACAAAAAAGAATTAATGTAAATAATTTTTTCATTAATATAATATTTTATATCCATCATGAATTTTTAAATTCAAATTAATTTACATAAGTTGATAATCTTATAAGACAAAACTTATGATAATATTATACTAATTATCAAAATAAATATTATGATCAGATTTAATTAATACGTTAAATTTATTATAAAATGAGAAGATTTAAGGAAATTATTGTAAACTATAGGATAATGGTATTTTAGGAATGTATCATAGATTATCAAAAAATAAAATATGAATAGATAATTGATGCAAACTATACATAAATTAGATAGTAGAGTCAATAATCTACTTTATCAATTTAAATTAAATTACCAATTGCAAATTGTATGTAATTTAATAATAATAATAATAATAAAGATCATCAATGCAAATCGCATCTCATTCGATAGTAGTTAAATTATATATTAGAGTTACTTTCTTATCAAGTAGAATTATATCGAGACTTATAAACTCGTTATTTATTTAGAATACGTAAAAGTTAATAGTGAGATGAGAAAAAATAAATATGAGATATGTAAAGATGCGTAGGTCAATTTGATTCTAATAATCATTAGGTTTTTGAATTAGATAATAATGAAGAGAATGATGATTATCTTGGTTGAACAAGTGAAACCCTAAATGGGCACCGACATACTACTATTTAGCTTGTTTTAGGTTGACAAACAAGTTACTTTCTACTTAAATTCTTTTGTTTAATTTAGATAAGTATATGATCATTGATTAGTAGTAGTAGATTGTGATGAACGCAATCATGTTACAAAACAGTGGAATTGTATACTTTGTGAGTATATTATTAAAAGTTAAAAGGTTATTATTATATTATAACAATAATAATAATATTAAGAAGAAACATTATTAATTAAAAACAAAAAAAAAAAAAAACAAAAAAAAAGTTACTTAGAAGATTCAGATTCATAAAACCTAGTACACACTACACAACATTAAACGATGAAAATTAGATACAGGGAATTTCGGAGAATCGGATTGTTGTCGCATCTTTCGGGTCAGAATTTTTTAGTGAGAATGGATTTGTTAAACTTTCTAATTAGATTAATATTTCTCAAATTGAATTAATTAATTGCTATTATCAACTTGATAATCACGTTTCCCATAATATGATCTTATGACAAGACATTCCCGCATGCAGTTGGAAAAATGTGGAGTCGACATAGGAAGCATGCTTTCAAAACAGTTTTTTTTTTTTTTTTTTTTTTCGATTCCTTAATTATTACAGTTTATTTAAGGTCAATAATTAATTATGAGTACTTAAATTAGATCATGCCAATTAACAAGGTATCAAGGTATAAAAAGCACTTTTATTGATTCCTAGATTGTGACTTTATAGAGTCCATTAATCTATATGAGAAGCGTAAATTTATGTAGTTGTTGGACAATATGGAAGTTGTCGACATGCCGTCCAAATTTATCATAACAGAAAATGGTCCATTATAAAACACAAATCTGTGGACCCAGGATGTGGGTCCCACAAACCACATTCTCTCATATTCAATCCAATATGGGAGTGACTTTTCTTCATCTTCCCCATTCTAAGAGAAAAACAAAAACAAAAAACAAAAAACAGTTTTGCAAGAGATATATATCATTATTATCAGAGTTCCAATTGATTTGAAAGGCAGACTTACAACTATTTTATGAATTCAGAAACAAGAATAGGTTGATCTGTTTTTCATACCATTTGTTCTTCACGAAACTCGAATCAAATATGAATTTTACAATTTAAACAGTATAGTATCTGACTTGACCATTGAATAAATTTTCCAAAAGTTGAGAGCGTAAGGAAACTAAGCAGATGAGGGTCCAAGAATCTGGAGTTACACAAACAACATAGAGGGTCTAAAATCGTTGCCACCGAAAAAAAAAAAAAAAAGGAGAAAAAAAGAAAAGATAAGGTTTTTTTTCATACCGGAACATCTTCGATTTGTAGAGATTGTTGCAGAGAATCAACAGCACGACCATAGTTTAAGAAACCCATAAACCAGAATTCATGGTTATCAACCGAAATAACCTGAATGTATTTTTCAGAAGGGTTGGCTCTGCTGGATGAAGGATTAACTGCTCTAAGCTGATGTAATGGGATAACCACCTGTTAATTAATGAGCACAGAGGAAATAATAAGGCAAGGAGAAGGAAGTCCAAAAATTTGCCATGGATAAGAAATTGAATTTTAAGATGCAAAACGGCTAAACACCAGACTCGACAATTGAACAAAAAGAAATATGAATTTCTCTGGAGTGTCTCAGACTCTATTGTATAGAAACCATACCATCATTTGAAGAAACCTATCTATTAATATACTGCACAAAGAGCAAGGTGAAAAGATACACATATTTTTTTAAGAAATTGACCAAGATGAAACCTCAGTGGCATGAAAGATGAAAGGTGTTTGTCTATACTACTAATCCTTGTCATGAAACCCTACGCACCTTATAATAACTCCACTCTGTTTGTCCTTCGGATTTATAAGACAGAGGATTGTCGCTACAAAATGCAAGTTTTTCTGAAGATAGATATAAAACTCCCATGACTGGACCAGCTGAAGTTGACAAATAACATGCAAATGAGTTTTGAAGTAGCTCCTCAAGCGATGTCTCAAAAGTTTGGCGAAAAATCTTTTCATAACCACCTTCTGCTAGTACTTTTGTTCCCTGTGCAATTCTTCCAAATGCAGCATCGGCAAAACTGGGGCTAGTTTTCACTAATTGAAAGTTAAAGATTTATTAATAATTGGATGTGGAATAAACAAGAAATTGTCAAGATTCAAGAAGCCGAAAAGTTTATTATTATGCCAAATTACTCACCCTTTTTAAAAGAAGTCAATTTCTAATATGCTCTCAATTTTCCATTAACAAATAGTGCAACTGTCTTCCGTGAAATACCCTTGACTTATGTTATAAAGGGTGTTCCTTCTCAAATAACACTAGAAAGCACCCAACAATCGACCGACAAAAGAAGTTGCCTTAATCCGCAACCAGATTTAGGTTCAAGTTTCTAGTACTTAATCAAGAATCAAAACCATTACCCTAACTTCACATTTCAAAATGGCCAAATCAGGAAGATATCTAGTAAAACTTGTAAACCAATTGTGCTTTCAATCAAATCCCACTCAAAACTCAGACGACTTCCCTAAACAGATCAAATTTCAAGATTAAAATGACGAACAACGGACCTGAACTAGAGAACAAAAGCATACACCACAAACACGAATACTAAATTATTTTCACATCTGCTACATAATAATGCTTATTGTTAGGAGAAGAACAAGCAAACTCACAGTGTTGCCAAGTGTTCCCAGCCAAGTCCTCCGCCTTCCTTGTTGCTTCCTCAACTTTCCTCCCCCAAACCCCTAGCACATTCTTTACAGTACCTACCGTATCTGATAAGATTGAAGAAACTATTTCAGATTTCTAAAGGTCAAAGCGATTCTGTATACATACATAAAATCGAATACAACGGTTATTCAATACCTTTGAAAGAAAACGAATATGGTGGGGCAGGGGAAGGAGCAACATATGGATTCGATTCATACGTTTCCGACGGCATAGACGGAGATTCGCTCACCAATTCAGGGCTCCAACGAACAGATTTCTTCGGCGTCACCGATTTACTCACAGATTGGTCGCTCTGAGTTTCGGTCCCCGATCCTATCACAAAATTCGACCAATTATCATCTACTTCCGGAGCTTGACTCACCTCTTTTGGACCGGAGTTCGTCGCTGGCGGATGCGGCGGTTGCTCCTTCTTCTCCGTCTCCGGCACCAGCTGCTCCATCACAGTGAATAACCGATTCGTGATGAATCCGCTTGCGATTTGAATTTCCGATCAATTTCTCTTATTTTTCAAGATTGAATTCATAATTTCACGAGGAATTGGAAATTGTGGAGAGAACGAAGACGAGTTCTTTTATTTTTTTGATTGCGGTGAAGGCGGAGATGGGCGCGCACGAATTGGCCATCCATCTTTTTAAGCCCGCAAGAGCGAAGGCTGTTTCTGTAATATCACATTCAGCAGCTTTTGGGCCCAGATCGTTTGCACAAGAGTCTCTGGCCCAAGAAGAACCCAACGAAGGCGGCAAGTATTTGGATTGAGATCCCCTTTTCTTAAACGGGCCCATCATAAGTATTAGGTCATTTGTCATGTCCGTTCTGATAATTTCCTAATGGGGTGGGTTGGGTTAGTTGGGCCGAGATAAGCTTGTAATAAATTTGGGTCAAAATGAGTTTTTGTTTTTATTGATTTGATAATGGACTTACTTAGAGCATTCACGTTGATTCTTTCAAAGCAAAATTTCAAAATTAGTTAATATAATTTTACATCTGATTTTAAGAAGTTAGAGTGATTTTCCTAAATTATTTAAATAAAATAAAATTATTTTAACATCTTTAAATTCAAAGTAATAAATAACTGATTGGATATAAAATAAATTTTATTTATATTTTGTTAAATAAATTATAATTTATATATATTTTTAAAAAACCGGATATGAATACTTTTTTCGAACGTATTGACCTAATTGATAATTGATGGACTTATTACATCTAAGATTCTTGGATAAACTCTCAATTCTTACCAAGTTAAACAAGATTCTTGTAATGATTGAATTTAGATATTTTTCTTACGTAGACATAATTATAATTGGATAGACAAATAAACATTCCCAAAAAGTAACACAATTTTTCATATCCCTAATCTACAAATTAATCAACGTCCAATTCCTTCTTATCTAAACTTTTAGACTGTTTAAATTCAATCATAATATTCATCGGAGCTTTGAAAAAGGCAAGGGAATATAATTATTTATATATATATATACATTTTTTTTTTTTGAAAATTCTAGAGAAAATTAGATAGTAAAATCATTTGTGACCCGCATTTTAAAATATCGATTTAATTTTTGATTTAATTTTTGATTTAATTTTTGATTTTTTGGGGGCGGCAAAGAATATAATGTGTTGGTTGGTTGAATACTTGAAGAAACGGTGTTGGCAGATCAACCACAAGAAGTCGGTGACAAGAGGAGCAAACAAACAACAAACAAACGTGAAAGACAGAGAGAGTATACCTTCTTCTAGCCTTCTACTTTTCCATTCTCTAATTTTTAATACTTATTATACAGAACGTGTTCTCACAATTTTACACCCTTTCACACCTAATAATAAAAAAATAATAAAAAAATAAAAATTAATATTTATAATAATAATGAAGATTAGTGTGACATACACGTGACGACGATATATTATATTATAACATATGAGTTGAGAATTTTTAATAATATAATATGTATATATGTATATATGTAATAAAAATTCAACTACTTTGCTTCTCCGTTTTCTTATCTACTTTTTAACTTTTACAACTGTCGGCAACCAACAATTACTCACAAATAACAACTACCTCTAACTCTCGTTTTCATTTCCCAGCCAAGAAGCCCTCCTCATTATCTATTTACTTGGACTCATCACATTATTATTATTATTATTATTATTTTATTTATTTTTTATATTTAATAACTACGAACTTGAAAAAACAGGCAGGGATGCACATGTTCGCGTCCAACTTTTGAATCTGCCAGCTTCAGACAGCTCATTACTTTGTCCTTTTTACGTATACTAGAATATTATATTTAATTATCTTTTTTACGGGAATATATAAAAGCTAGGTTTACAGAAGACATCTACAACCTACTTCTCAGCTTGCCACGTACTCCTCATAAATTCAACAAGGCATTACGTGTCATCTTATGATTAGTTAGTACGCTCATCTTTGCCTATACAGGGGTTTTTACCAATTACCGAATCCCCATTATTATTATTATTAACTTTCTGTATTATTGGTTTTTCAGAACACGACAGGAGGAAGACAATCATATTTTCGGGCAACAAAAAATGGATGTATATATTTTTCTAATGTTGGGAGGTCCAAGTGAACATATTAGTTGTTTTCCATTTGCAACGGTCACATGTTTTGATTTCTTTTAAGATTTGTAATTCTCTTACCTCAATTATCCTAATCACAACGGCTATCTCAACAAAAATAATATAATTAAGAGCTAATTACACATATATATATATTATTTAAATTTTATAAATATTATTAGTATACACAATATTGTTTATAATTATGATATAATTAAGTTACATTATAATTTATTAACATTATTTTTATATATTATAATATTCACTATATAAAAATATCATTTATAATTAAGAAAATTATTATTTTCTTTAATTAAAGAAAAATCAAGAGTAAAGTGCAAGGGCAAGTTCGTAATTTAAATAATTGTTTCTTCTTTTTTTTCCTAAAAATTCTCTAAAGACGATCTCGGTAAAACAGAGAGACATAATGGATTGACTTGGTTCGATATCACGGAAATTAAATGATCCGCTGATCAATTGGGTTCTTTCCACGTGTCCTAAACGAGGCCGTCACTAAATTTCGCTCCTGAAATTACGTCCTTAACAGAAACTGGCGAAGACTGGTACGTAACGTTTAACTCCGAGAGGGGCATTCCCGTCAAATCACCGACCACGTTAAGGTTCGTTGAAAAGCTCAACGCGTAGGACAGACTGTGAAGGAATATTATAATTACCAAAAAGGCCCCCAACTCCTCGTATAACACAATGGGTTAAAATTAGATAGAAACATTTCAGTACAGCCGCAACCACAGACCAAGTACAAAATCAAACATCGAAACCGTACACGTGTGCTTACTTGACATATTCTCTTCCTTTGACCCCACCATCTCCATTTTCGAATAGAAGGTCCCACCAGAAATTCATAAAAATAATTCATACCGCCATTGCCCATTATTGAGCTAGCTCATTACCATGTTCTATATATGTACATATCACAAGTGGATACATCGTATAGAGGCATTTACAAATTAAATTACAATTCTTAGAAGGAATCTCTCTCTCTCTCTCTCTCTCTCTCTCTCTCTCTCTCTCTCTCCCTCTCTCTCTGTTTTTCTGTTTATATATAGAAGTTCTCTCCTTTTTCAGTCACACATACTCTCTCTGATCACAAAGTAACGATCTTTTTCGATCTGTAAAACACAAAATCTTTTTCGAAATCTCTTGTTTGAGTTTTAGATTGGAAATGGGTTTCTGCGGCGTTCAAGTTATTATGGTCCTAGCCATGTTGGCCACCTCATGCTTAGCCCAAGCACCATCACAGCCACCAACCACTGCGGCGCCACCCACCACGACGGCCACACCAACTTCATCACCACCGGCTGCAACTCCAACTCCAACTCCAACTCCAACTCCAACCGCGACGCCAACCTCATCACCAACACCCGCTCCCGCACCGTCTACAAATACTCCGGCTCCGGCTCCAACAACTGCAGCTCCAACTCCGGCTCCTAGCTCGGCTCCTACTTCAACACCAAAGAGTTCTCCAGCTGGCGCTCCTGGTCCAGCCACGGCTTCTCCACCCGCACCACCAACCAGCGATCTTGCTCCATCACCGGGTCCTGGCGTTCAGACTTCTGAGCCACCAAGCGCTGCCGCTAAGATTAGCCACGCCGTTATTGTCGGAACGGCTGTTGTCGGAACTCTATTCGCCGTCGTGTTGGCTAATTAGAGTGGGGGGATTCCTTCTTTTGAGTGGTTCGCAAGTCCAGGGAGGAGGGGCATGCATGGGATTTCAGATCATGATGGACGGTTGAGACGATCTCTTAAATTTTTCTCTTCATTGCCGTGTTTGGTTTGTCATAATTTATTTTTATTATCGTTATTAAATTAAAAAATTTTTTTTAGTTCTAAATTGGGTTTGATCGAGGTGTATTTGGGCGTCGACGATGATGATATGATTATTTGGTCATTCTTTTGCTTAATTATGTTTGTAGATGAAAATTTCTGTGTACATCCGATTATAGATGAATAAAATTTGCATTTCATTCTTTTTTCCATTAGCTTCAATTTATTTAAATTTCTTAAACAAAATATAAACAATTTAATTTCATATGTCGAGTTCTAAACCACTAAACTAATATAATAAGCTTTCAGTTTTCACTGTACATATATATTATTATAGTTTATATTATAATGTATATTTTTCATATCAATGAAGATTAATTAAATAAATGTCTTCATAATCTCGAACCGGACAAGAGTCCTTTTATGGGCTGTTTGGGCTTGAATCGATCGTTCGATGTCATAATATTTGAGCCATAGAGAGAGATCAGTCGGTGCATGAGATGAGAAGACAGACTCGGGAATCAAGAGCCAAATTTTAGGCCCAACCCTTTACACTAAATTTAAAACATCCCGATAAGAAAGATTTCTTACCACAGATGTGATTCATATTAGCATTCGATAAGAAATAATAATAACGTGAGAATTAGAACAAAAGGCTTCCGTACATATTTCCAGGAGAAAGCTTCTCCAACTGTAAACTAGGATATTTTTAGGACACAAGGCAATTTCATAAAATAAAACGTAATTAAAAGATAAGATGTAAGAATTTAAGTGTATTAGAAATATGATTTTTTTTTTCCAATTTTTTGGAGCCAAAAAGTGAGAAATTTTTCATTGGTTAGTTCGATTCTCATTAAAGTTGTACCCTATCTCTTAATTTGGACGCGAATCATTCATCGTTCCAAGTTAGTATAAAGAGAGTAGACACATAGATCATGCTGCACGCCTTTACAATTTTTGAAAAACAGAAGGATTTAAAGTATGTATAGTAGTACTAAGAACGCTAACGATGTCCCCCTGTTAACAGATTCTTTCGGCTAGCCACCTACTCTACTCTTGTTATCACTCAAGCTTTCGCCGGACATTTGGGCGACCTCGACCTAACCGCAATAGCCATTGCCTAACAACGTCATTATCGGTTTTGACCTCAGCCCTCTCGTACGACTCTAGAATTCTCTTCTTTCAATCTTCATTTCATATAAAAATAGAAAAGAAAAATTTTATTGACATGTTTTGTTTTTGTATATATGATTAGTTGGGAATGGCGAGCGGGTTAGAAATGTTGTGCGGACAAGCGTTCGGGTTCGGGGGCGAAGAAGTATCACATTTTGGGCTTTTACATGCAAACGTCATGGATCGTCCTCTTCACATGCAGCATACTCATTTTGCCGATATTTATCTATGCGGGTCCCATTTAAAGCTGTTAGGACAGCCGCAGGAGCTAGCTAACCTGGCTGGAGAAGTGTCGTTGTAGTTGATCCTAATGCACTTCAACTTTGTGCTCATGTTTCCGTTGCAGAGGTTCTGGCAGTGTCAGCTGAAGAACGCGGTAATCGCATGGGCGGCTCTGGTGTGTTTGGTCGTGCACTTGGCCGTGAGCTGGTTGTTTGTTTCTCAGTTAAAGCTCGGAGTTCTTGGCACCGGCGCTACTTTGGGCGTTTCTTGGTGGGTTTTGGCTTTTGGCCAACTGGGATATGTTTTGCGGCGGCTGTCCGGATACATGGACTGGTTTCTCAGCTGATGCCTTTTCCGATCTCTGGCAGTTAGTTAAATTATCTACCTCTTCTTGGGTCATGTTATGGTACTATGATGTTTCAAATTTTCTATCAAAATTAAGATTGACAAACAAAATCTATAAGTATCATGTTTTGATATTGATCATTAGGTTTTTTAAAATCAAACTACAGCCTGGAGACATGGTACTATAGAATCTTGATATTACTGACTGCAATTTTGTTGAATGCAGCGCTCTCTGTAGATGCTTTATATATCTGGTGAGAATTAATATAAATGATGTTAATGAATAAACTTAATTTGCCATTAAATTTGTGATTACATAGTGGACAGTTTTTTGAGATTGATTAAGGAGCGAATTTGAAAAGGCAATTCTAGATCATTCTGGGCAAATGAGGAGTCTATTTGATGTGCCTTGAAGTCTAGTTTCTGATGGTTCAAGTTTCAAGTCTTTTGGAGTTCCCTATAATAAGTTATTACAGTTTTAGTAACCAATTGTTAGATTTAACTATTGCTGCTTAGAATTCTGTTTTTACATTTATGTTGTATACGAATTTCAAGAGTCTTAAGAGTCTATAAATAGAGTTGTATTCTGTTGTGAAAAAAAAGTGTGAGAGAGGAAAAAATACAAGAAGATAGTTTGAATGATAAAAGAGTTTTGAGATTAGTATCTCTTTCCTCCACCGAAATATATCATATTATTAACAAATTGGTATCAGAGCCGATTGCAAATTCCGGAAGAATGTTTGTGGGGGGTATGCCACTACCACGATTGACGAAAGCCAACTACAACAACTGGAGCATCCAAATGTGAACACTACTCGGTGCCCAAGACGCATGGGAAGTAGCATGGGAAGTAGTCGAATAAGGTTTTGAAGAACCGGCTACAAACACAGTTCAGACGACGAATCAGGTAAAGGCGTTGAAAGAAACGCGAATGAAGGACAAGGCAGCGTTATACATGTTGTTCCAAGCGGTTGACGAGTCGGATTTTGAAAATATAGCTAACGCAACAACTGCCAAGGAAGCATGGGATACGTTGCAAAAAGTTTTCAAGGGGGCCGACTGAGTAAAGCAAGTAAGACTCCAAACTCTACGCGGCGAGTTGGAGGGTATGAAGATGAAGGAGTCGGAAGGTGTATCCGACTACATCACGCGTGTGCAAACCGTGGTAAATCAGCTCAAGTGCAACGGTGAAATTCTAAAGGACTCAAGGGTCGTGGAGAAAATTCTGCAGTCGCTAATTGACAATTTCGAGAATGTTGTTTGCGCCATCGAAGAGTCGAAGGACTTAGAGAGCCTAACTATTGATGATCTCGCTGGGTCGCTAGAGGCACACGAGCAACGCAAGAAGAAGAAGAACGAGTCGCTTGAGGAAGCACTGCAAGCCAAAGTGTCTATCAAAGACGAAAAGATACTATATACTCAAAACTTTCGTGGTAGAGGGCGCAGCCGTGGAGGTCGCAGCAATGGTCATAGTGGTGGAGGCCGCAGTCTAGGTGGATACTATGAGGAGAAGGGGCAGTCAAGCCAACAAAATTGGCGAGGTAGAGAACGTGGTCGTGGGAGAGGCGGCCGATCAAATCACTCGAATGTCGAGTACTATAAGTGTGGCAAATACGGTCACTATGTGAAGGACTGCAACTCCGATAAGTGTTACAATTGCGGCAAGTTCGGGCATTACGCAAAAGATTGCTATGCCGAGAAGAAAGTGGAGGAGAACACCAACCTTGTCGCGAAGGATGAAACGAAAGAAGGGTTTCTCATGATGGCATACAATGATATCAATACCGATAGCGACATAGTTTGGTACCTTGACACCGGTGCAAGCAACCACATGTGCGGGCACAAGCACCTATTCAAGGAGATGCGAGAGGTTGAAGATGGACACGTGTCGTTCGGAGACGCGTCAAAGATCCAAGTAAAAGGCCAAGGTACGGTTCACTATTTACAAAAAAGGTGCTATGGAAGGGTCAATCGAGAATGTTTATTAAGTACCTGATCTTAAAAGCAATATTTTGAGTATGGGGCAACTCATGGAGAAGGGATACTCGGTATTCATGAAAAACCAGGTACTACAATTAAAGGACAATCGAGGGCGTTTGGTAGCACGAGTCGAAATGGCCAAAAATCGCATGTACAAACTTAACTTGTGAAATGTACGGGAAAAATGTCTACAAGTCGACAAGGAAGACAAATCACAGTTGTGGCATCTAAGGTTCGGTCACCTTCATTACGGTGGCTTAAAGGAATTGGCCAAGAAGAACATGGTCCATGAGCTACCGGACATGGACTACACCACGAAGTTTTGCGAAAGATGTTTACTCGGCAAGCAAGCAAGGACCTCATTTCCGAAAAAGGCAGAATACCGTGCAGAAAAACACTCGAGCTCATACATACCGATATTTACGGACCGATCACTCCAAAATCTTTTGGTGAAAAAAGGTACTTTATTACATTTATTGATGACTACACTCGGAAAACGTGGGTCTACTTTCTAAAAGAAAAATCTGAAGCTCTAAATTCATTCAAGAAGTTCAAACTGTTGGTAGAAAAAACCACCGGCATGTTCATCAAAGCTGTCAGGTCAGATAGAGGCGGGGAGTACACATCAACCGTCTTCATGAATTTTTGCGAGGAACAAGGCATCAAGCGATTCTTGACTGCACCATATTCGCCTCAACAAAACGGTGTGGCCGAGAGAAAGAATCGGACCATTCTCGACATGGTCCGATCGATGATTAAGAGCAAGAAAATGCCGAAGGAATTTTGGGCGGAAGCGGTGCTATGTGCAGTCTATGTGCAAAATCGATGCCCTCATGTGAAGTTGGAAGATCAAACACCGCAAGAAGCATGGAGCGGACAAAAACCAACAGTATCTCACTTAAAGGTGTTCGGTAGTGTGGCCTATGCGCATGTACCGGATCAAAGAAGGACCAAGCTCGATGACAAGAGCAAAATATACATCTTTATCGGTTATGATGAAAAGACAAAAGGTTTCAAGTTATTTGATCCAATAGAGAAGAAAGTAGTGGTCAGCCGAGATGTGCATGTAAACGAGTCAAGTTCGTGGGATTGGGAAAAATCAACGGAGGAGATATTCGAGAAAGAAGAATCATCTACCGGTACAATCACTACACCAATAAACACACCGGAAAATCCACCAACAATCGATGATGAAGATGAGCCAAGACAACCAAGGATGCGAAGCATGCAAGATTTGTACAACTCGACAAGTGAGGTATATTTAATTTGTCTTTTGGCGGATGCCGAAACAATTACATTCGAGGAAGCGGTACGAAATGAGAAGTGGCAAGCAGCCATGAATGAAGAAATAAAAGCAATCGAGCGAAACCAAACTTGGGAGCTGGTTGAATTGCCAAAAGGAAGTCAGCCCATAGGAGTAAAATGGGTATACAAAAAGAAGATGAACGCTCAAGGCGAGAAAGAGCGGTACAAGGCAAGGCTAGTTGCAAAGGGCTATCGACAAAAGGCGGGGATAGACTATGATGAAGTTTTTGCCCCGGTTACAAGAATGGAGACGATTCGCCTTCTCATTGCTCAAGCAGCTCAATTCAAATGGAAAATTTTTCAAATGGATGTCAAGTCAGCATTTTTGAATGGCGTGCTAGAAGAAGAGGTGTACGTGGAGCAACCACCCGGGTACATGAAAATTGAGGAAGAAAATAAGGTCTTGAAATTGAAGAAGGCACTTTATGGATTGAAACAAGCACCTCGAGCTTGGAATACCCGCATCGACACTTACTTCAAGAAGAACGGGTTTATTCAATGTCCATACGAGCATGCACTGTACGTGAAAAAGAATGAAGGTAATTTGCTCTTTGTTGCTCTTTATGTTGATGACCTCATCTTTATGGGGAACAATAGTGAAATGATAGAGGAATTTAAAAGAGTGATGACTCGAGAATTCGAGATGACGGACTTGGGTTTGATGAAGTACTTCCTTGGTCTAGAGGTTAGACAAGAAAAGACTGGGATTTTTGTGTCACAAGAAACATATGCAAAAGAAGTTCTAAAAAGGAACAAAATGGCGGATTGCAACCCGGTATTGACACCAATGGAACCCGGGGTGAAACTTTCTAAGTTTGATGGTGGAGAACGAGTAGATGCGACCAAATACCGAAGTCTAGTTGGGAGTCTTCGCTATCTCACATGCACAAGGCCGGACATTTCTTATAGCGTTGGAGTTGTAAGTCGATTCATGGAGGAGTCGGTCTACACGCATTTAAAAGCAGTAAAGAGAATTTTGCGGTATATTCAGGGAACCGAATCTCTTGGATTATTCTACACCAAAGCCGAAGATTTCATGCTAGTGGGATATTCCGATAGCGATTGGTGCGGTGACGTGGATGATCGAAAGAGTACATCGGGATATGTGTTTTTTTGGGGGACACGACATTCACTTGGTTGTCGAAGAAACAACCAGTCGTGACACTCTCTACGTGCGAAGCAGAGTATGTGGCAGCAGGAGGCTGTGTGTGTCATGTGATCTAGTTGAGAAGATTACTGAATGAGCTAAATTTTACTCAAAAGAAGGCCACATAAATTTACTTGGACAGTAGATCAGCGATCGAATTGGCAAAGAATCCTGTCCATCATGAAAGAAGCAAGCATATTGACCTGAAGTTCCATTTCATCCGAGAGCACGTGAAGGAAAAAGAGATAGAACTGGTACATGTGAAAAGCGATGACCAAGCAGCTGACATCTTTACAAAGCCACTGTCCACAAGACTATTTGAGAAAATGAAAAATCTACTCGGCATGAAGGACAGAAGAGAATTAAGTTTAAGGAAGGGTGTTGATGAATAAACTTAATTTGCCATTAAATTTGTGACTGCATAGTGGACAGTTTTTTTAGGCTGATTAAGGAGCGAATTTGAAAGGGCAATTCTAGATCATTCTGGGCAAATGAGGAGTCTATTTGATGTGCCTTGAAGTCTAGTTTCTGATGGTTTAAGTTTCAAGTCTTTTGGAGTTCCCTATAATAAGTTATTGCAGTTTTAGTAACCAAATGTCAGATTTAACTATTGCTGTTTAGAATTCTGTTTTTACATTTATGTTGTATACGAATTTCAAGAGTCTTAAGAGTCTATAAATAGAGTTGTATTCTATTGTGAAAAATGAGTGTGAGAGAGGAAAAAATACAAGAAGATAGTTTGAATGATAAAAGAGTTTTGAGATTAGTATCTCTTCCCTCCACCGAAATATATCATATTATTAACAAATGAAACATTGTTTTTTTTTTTTGGTAATAAATTAGTTTAGAAAGGACCACAAATGCAACTTTAACCTAAGACCGATCTTCTACTACCGTTGCCGGTTCTGCTCCACGGCGGTCCTACGACCACTCCCGATTGGCAATGGTTTTGTCGTGAAAAGGAGGGGGTACCAGCGATTTCTTTCTCTCCATCTACCATAGCGCAGTCCAAAGCTCTTCTGGACAAGGCTGTGATTCTGCGTTTTAGATCAGGACGTCCCTCTCTGGAGGAGATCCATTGATTTATCAAATCCAGTTGGTGCAGCACTGCTCTCCAATTGCATACATTTCCCAATGAGTATAGAGGCATTATTCACCACATGAAAATATCCATGCCCACATCTGCCAAAAAAAAAAAGTAAATATTAGTGTTGCAAACAAGACCCTCAAGAAATCTCTATCTACAAAAAAGCCTCGTGAATAAAAAAGTAGTACTTTTTCTTTTTATCTTACCTTGGGCATCCATCCTTTGCACCAGGTCTTCTCCAAAATGATTAAAAGCGATTGTGACCTGCATGTTCTTGTCTTGAGTGGGAGTCACGACCCAACAACATGACCTTATCATGGTGTGTCGTGTAATTGTTTGAGATTGTGATCATAGAGGACCCATGAATATCATCAATCAGCCCGTCTTTACAGTTTGACAACGAGCAATCGTCGACCACATGTGGCTCCCGCCGAAGATCGAGACACCGTCGCCGTCAGATATCGTCCTCCACCCGTAATGCTGTGGAGAATCCCTCACGTAAGTGTTTCCTCCCTGCTTACAGTCGTGTATGTGTAATCCGTGTATGATAATGTTCGTCACGTATTGGATGCTATATGCACGCTAGCTCTTCTGCTGTCGATCGTTTTGAACGAGTTCATGGTCAATTATTTTTTCAATTTGATCACCATGTTACGTTTAAATATGATCCATAGCGGCACATCCTGAATAACCGCGTGCTGCAAAAGTTCCCGGTTTCAGGTTCACCGGATCATCATCACCTGAATCAGTTACCACATAGGTCTTACCATCCTCACCTGAATCATCACATGAAAGTTTATAGATGCATATTTTACTATTATTATTATTATTTAATGTGACTTTTGTTTTGAACAGCTTGGAAAATTGGTACTATAGAATACTGGTTCTAAATTACAGGAAGTTTAAACTCAAAAATTGCTTTGGATGCCATCTCTATCTGGTCAGACATTCTCTCTCTGTATATATATATATATATATATATATATTATCATTTACTTTTAAAATATACTCGGAGATATTGATATCCACGTGGCATTTATAAATTAATTATTAGCTACCTGTCAAAATAGTATTATGTGTTTAGAAAAGAACAGTGTGGATAACTTCAAACTTGAAAACATTGTATCTGTGTCTAATTGATCGATAAGGGGGGATAAGGAAAATCTTGGAAGGAATAGGAATTAGAACTGGAGAAGGATAAGACATAATAATTATTGAACTAGGTTTTTTTTTTTTCTTCTAATTAAATTTTAAAAAAATAAAAAAATAAATTAGTTATTTTTTATTACGTGTGGCTGTGGGGTCGGAATGGCAAGCATACGTGGCATACATAAATCTAAGGATGTTATTATCTTCAACCTTGGAGTTAATATAAGTGTTTACTTTTTCTTTTTATGTAATAAATATGGTGGGGGCCAGTATTAAGATATATAGTGGTGGATGATAATGACTCATAAACTATCTCAATTAATTAACGTACAAAATGGGGGGAAAGAAAAAGAAAAAGAAAATTTAATTATGTACAATCAATTATTATATAGGTAAGTTTAGATTAATTGCTAAACTATACTACTACGCTTCCTCGCCCTTCATCTTTCGAATCAGTATCCCTCTCCCTAACGGACGTAACGAACTTCATCTTATCGTATCATTTTCTTTGGAATTAAACGGCGGGGGTCATCGATATTACCCATGGGTCCAACCACCTACCACCCCCGGTCTATTTTGCCGATGCACAAAATTATTCCCTTCTCCGGCTATACTCTCCTATATCCCTTCCTCGGGCTCCCTACCATCGCAAAGACGACGTCGTAGCTCGCCGATCGCTTCATCGTCCCCATCACCACGATTTGCTTCCTCACGTCCTCGGGCAGCCGCAGAGTGTATCTCTCCGTGTTATCTCCGGCACGAATAAATGAATGACCAGTCGAATTCGATCTCAGAAATTTAAAATTCTCCGATAATCTCGAGCTCGATTCATTGCTCGATCTATCAGCCTGAGCTGAATCTCTACTCTGTTCTTCGTCAACATTGATCACTACATGATGAATTTGCATTTCGGCGACATCTGAACCTGAATTCTCCAGATCTGAATGTTCGTTTCTCGACTCCGCGACTTGCGGCGCATCGCCGGTGACGACGGTCTTGCTGCTGCTGCTGCACTCCGGTGTGAGCTTCGATCGGCAAACAGGACAGGTGGCGTGAGAAACTAACCAGGCGTCTATGCATTCAGGATGAAAAACGTGATCGCATTTCGGTAACAAACGCAGCGTTTCGTACTCCTCGAATTCGCTCAAGCAAACCGCGCATTCGAGCGCTCCTTTACCGATCTTCAAATCCTTCACTGCAGAGTAAGCAACAATCGGAAAGTTATCGATGACATCCTGATCGAGTCCACGGCGTTTGGCCCGGTCCGTGCCGATTTCTCGGCGAACTGTCGGATTGCCGTATCGTGACTCGACTAAGCTGCGAAGGTAGATGGATAAGAATCCCATGACGAAGAAGAAAAACACGAGGACCACAGTAATCATCGCCATTGATCTAGTCAAGTTGGTGTCCTCTCCGAAACGCGTTCCTCCGATCTCAGTGCTTGACTGTGCTTCAACGGTGGTGTGACCCCACCCCTGAAAGAGAGTAACCACCACCACCACCACCACCACCACTTCGGCCCACTTGATACGACAGCTCGCTCTCATACTAAAATCCAACCGACACGTCGTTTTTAACACTTCTTAGAACAATAATCAGGTTGCTAGGCGGAGGCAGCGGCGGCTGAGATGTAGTTAGTACACAAGAGTGCCGCTTCATTCAATGAGAAACAAGGTGGACCTGGTTACGACGTCAGCTAAAGATACCGGGCGCATGGCAAGTAATTCATGGTTTGCTGAGAGGAGGCGGGGATTTATGTGAGAGAGAGAAACAGAGAGAGTGTGTGTGAGTGTGTGTATTTGGGAAGAATGAAGAATCTAGAAAGACTAGAATAGCAGAAACTGGAATGGTGTCTGAATTCCGAAACCAGGGACTGAGTTGCTAAACGGTGGGCGCTCTTCGAGAGCCGGAAGAGACGTAATTGATACAAAGTGATAGGATAGGGATCGAAGATTTTTTAAGGGGATCATGATAAATATTGCATAAATCTTTCTTTAAAATCCTCGTCTTTTTCATAATATTTTATTATTTTATTATTTGGATTCCTGATTTTTTTAATTAAATTTTTTTTTTCCGTAACAAGTTTAACTTTTGAAATTGGAGGTATTAAATATTTATATTAATTATTGAAGATTCAGTCACTTTCTCACATACTATATAATATTCACTGTATTTATATTAATTAAACTATTAAAGATAAGTTTAAATATTACGTAAAATCACAATATAAAATAAATATAAATAAAAATAAAAATAAAAAAATTATATACCGAACACTTGGTGAAACTTCCGTCTGCCTCTTTCCAGTTCTACAACTGTAATTGGACTTCAGACAATACCTACTTCCTCAACTGCCTGCCTTTATCCGAGCCGCGGTTTTAAATCGAGAATAATATTAGATCCCACATTATTTGTTAATAAAATTGGTTAGTGCTTAATAGAAGTCAGGTAAAGAAAAAAAAAGTACAAGAGTGCCTTGTAGTAGAAGAATGATGGAAGCAGAGCTGGAAGAAAGGCTGTGATTAGTCTTCATATTATTAATTAAGAAGAATCGGAGTGTAACAAATGTTCAGTGTCCTCTAAATAATTTCAGACAAGCAATTCAAAGAAAAGCCGCAAATTTGCATTTACTCTTTAACTAGTCATGATATATGCATGGCAAACCAGACACATATCAATACGAGCAATGGAAAACTATCGAAAATCTTCTTCCCGGTCGAATCATCTGCACAAATGAAGCAAGTCGATCATCTTCTCCATTCTACCACCTCGAATTCAGAATTAAATAAAATAAAAGAAAAAAGAAATGGTGCTTAGAAACATATACCCAGTTGGAGATAATTTTTCCTGATATTCCATTCAAAATCCCAGTGTTTTCTATCATTCTTTAATGTCCAGTAAGCCCATCCAAAAGAAGCTTCATTGTAGACCTCCAATTGTGCCTTTCCGAAATCTAGATATTCATTCTTAGACCCACTCGTCACGCTCCACTCATTGGTCCATTCACCTAAACAAAAAAGAACAAATTCAATCCACTCTTAATCATTCTATCACTGTTTCAATCCAACAAGTTTAAACCATAAACTGGATAAGCTTTATACCAATGAAGAGAAGTGGACCATTTCCATTGTTCAAAGCCCGAATCTGAGCTTCCCTGCTCTTATATACAAATTGTATATTATCTGATGAGTTCATATTAACAAAGAAATCGGAGAAAAGATTGTAGAAATGCAAGTCCACCACTAAATTATGAGACCCGATATTTGCATCATAAAGCTCTGAAGGATCTGCATTCCCAATTCTTTGACAAACTATAACATAAGCTGTTGATGAATATTTCCGAACAATTTCATATCCTTGTTTGTAGTACGATATTAAAATATTTAATGGAACTCCATCCACAGATGGTTCGTTCAAAAGCTCGATCCCAAGCAATGCCGGGTGGGTCCCATACCTGTAACATAAATAATCAGTTGGTTCAGTTCATTTGTAATTTGCAGTATAGAAGATTTGGTTGAATTAGAAAACAAAAACAAAAACAAGAAAAAAAACAAAAACACAAACAAAAAAGAAAAGGAAAAAGCTGGACCTTGATGCTAAGAAAGCTATGACTTCTAATGTTTTGGAAATGAAGTCGGGTGAAGTTGGCCAGCCGATAGACCCGTCTCGGCTAGCACTATGCTCCATTCCGTTTTGAGAATTTGGAGCGGCATGAAGGTCAATGATGCACTTTATGTAATAAGCTCTGGACCATTTTATTTTTTTGGTATATAAAATTTAGAATAAAGTGGGAAGGTTTTTTTTTCCTGAAGGATGAAAATTCCGAAAGAAAGTAAAGACCTACTGGGCCCAAGTGAAGGCATTATCCAAGGCTTCTAAGCTTCCACCAATGAATGGAGATGGAGGGTCAGGATCGAAAGCAATCCACCACCCAACCGGGATTCTTACTGTATTTATTCCATGTCTGTACAGAAATTCGAAATCGTCAACGGTTATGAAACTGTTTCTATGTCTCTGCAGTTCAAGAAAAAATGGAGCCAAATTATATTATTTCATGTTTTAAAAACTGAGAAGAAAAATTGAGGGAAGAGGTAAAATAGGAACGCTATAAAGAGTTTACTTGAAGAACATCTTTAGCTTTATTGTGTCCATATCCATTTGCAAGCTGGAAATCTCCATGAAGGTTGTTAGATATGATTTTCATTTCGAATGTGGCAGGATTATCGTCCCATCCCGGCTTTTCTGCATTGTCAGCTGTAAGCTGGTTTGCTATTGTAGCCTAAAAATAGAGGAAATGGGATTTTAAAAAAAAAAAAAAATGTATTTTACTAGAGGATCGGTTCTATAGTACTACCTGTAGATAAGAGCCGGATTTAAGCTTTATGTGCACTCTAGTGTTATTCCTCTCGACGTAAAATGTGTCTGAGTTGGAAGAAGATTCATCTGTAGCAGAGCATCCTTGATCGGTATTGCAGTTTAGAAACTGGCCTAGAAATGTGCGGAACTGGAATTCTGATTCTGAAATTCTCCATAACTGCAAGAAAGAATCATAAGTCAGAAGCTAGATGTACAACTTGAGTTCACCAAATACATATGATCATCAATCAATGCCGAGAAACAGAATAAGACTCACTTTTGGGTTTATTCATTTATTGTTTGAACTGAGATTAAAATCCAAATTCAGCCCACGAAATCACCTAAAATAAACTTACTAAACAGCCAACAAAATCTTATCTGGATTCAAGTTTCGATAAACTCCAGTTTGATAAACACGCTGAAATTTAGTTGATTACATGGAGACAGATCACAAATCATAGCTAATATCCCTTTTTTAAGCGGGAATTCACACTTTGAACTACCATTAAATTCTCACCCGGAAGGTTTCCCATGAAGAAGCAATATCTCTACTAACCGTAACATTCATTTCTCCCCCATTTTCTGCAGAAATGTACTTCTGCAAAGTTACAGACTTAAACTGTACCTCTGTTCCATCCTGCACCACAAAATCAGTCATATCCCCATACATCTCACATAAAACCTAGAACTAAAAAAAATGGATTATATATTTATACATATGAAGGAAAGAAACTCACAAGCATTTCTTTATTGGGAATACCATCAAAGAGAGAAGGTTTGATCCAACCTTCTACAACAAGCCAGCCTCCTAAATTCACTCCTCTCACTTTATCATCCCCACGGATTCCCTCCACTTTTGAGAAATCCGAAAAAAAAATAAAAATTAATAAATAAGGAAAATAGTGTTCTCTCGCTACTAGACGAAGATAAAGGCAGAGATTTCAAGAAATAAGGAGTTCTAGATAGTTAATTACTTACCCGAGTAAGCTCCAGAGCAGCAGCTGAGGAGAAAGCAGAGCAGAAATGAAGCAACCCATTTGGTGAAAACAAGTTCCATCAAGAAATGGCGAGTGAAAAATAAGAAAATAAACATAATGGGTTCTAAATAGAACCCGGGAAATTCCTTCCTTATGGCTTAATAAATACCAAATTCATTAGAGTAAAACAAGCACAAATATAAACAGAAAGATTGCCTTTTTCTCTCATTTGCAATTTAAGTAATACTTTTGTTGATAATCTTGTACAAGCGAAGACAAAAGGAAACTTATTTTTTAATAATAACAGAAGACAGGGAACAATGTTCCTAGAACGAAAAAACATAATGCAAGAAAGAAAAAAAAAAAGGTTGCTCTTTTCTTTCGTTTCTTTTCTTTGTGTTTCATATTACGACTGGCAGTTTTGCGTCTTAGTGGTTGTTACATGGATAGGCTAAAGGGCATTTAATCCCAATTAATCGTAAGAATAAACCTCCCAGGAGTATGGGTTCGAATCCTATCACTACGTAAATATAGGATTTAAACGGGTAGCATGTGATGTGATTTAACTGTGTATAACTAACACCTCTCGGGGAAAAATCCTTCAATTGTAACTTCTCGGGGCGAAAGATGTTAAGAGGCCAATATGAAGGACGTTTAAATTAGATCAATCTTTCAACAGAACCTCCCCCTCTCCTATCTCAGTCTTCATGAAAACCCCAAGAATCATAAGCCAAAAGTAGTAAAGAGAGGCCATTAGAAAATGTTTTTAAGGAAAACAGAAAAACACTAAAGGGTACATAAATACACAGAGCTACATTTATTGAAAACAAATCGCTGAGATTCCTACGTATATAACTTGAACCTGTGATTACAAACACTATTATTTAGGTGACAAAATCTTACCTTTCCCCCCCCCCCCCCCCCCGGTTTTTTTATACATAATATATAAGACAGAATAGCTTGTGCCTTTCATCTCTGTAACCTCATCTGTTCATATTACAGAGTTATTCTTGGCGCCAAAAGCTTGTGAATTACAGTCAGGAATGGCATAAACTTGGTACCGAAACTAGAAATATCCTCACCATCATATGCGAAGGATTGAACTTTGGCTCCTAGAATGCCTAGACAAGAACAACTTCCGACTAGATGAAAATGACCTCCTCATAGAAACAGACCCCTTGTACAGAAAATGCCTCATTGAACTACTCTTCACCAGCTCAATCCTTCCCCTTCCTTCTCCCTTTTTAATCTTCTCTTCAGAATCCAAATCTCTTACATCAACTACTAACCTAGCAGAATCAGAAGCCATAGCTTGATGAATCATTGAAGCAGACAATGAGTCCAAAGAAACAGACCTCCTTATCGGCTCTTCCTTCACAAGTTCTCTATTTTCAGTCAAATCACTTAATACCTTCCGCTGAAAATTGCCCATATTCCACCTAGGAATTTCATCAAACCATGAATCTTCATCCCTTCCATTATCACTCTGCAACATGTTATCAACTACATCCACATTAGAATCAATCCGATTATTCCCCTGATCAGAAATACCGTTACTACCCTGCAGAATTTCGATACGAGTTTCATCTCTAGACCTAGAACCATCCAAATGAGGGCCAGTATTATTGGCAAATATAGGAGCTCTACATAAGGGGCAATTCTTATGTGATCTTAACCAGGTATCAATACAAGGGAGGTGAAAAGCATGGCTACACTTAGGTAAAAGCCTAAGGCTTTCTTCTTCTTGAAATTCACCTAGGCAAATTGAGCAGTCTGTTCCATCTATTAAGCCCTCACCTTTCTTGTACTTCAACATAGAGATCGTATCGATTGCAGACTGTTGCAAACCGATGGTGTTTATGTACCAGATCGGATGGTCCAGAATCGGTCCTTCATCTCCATCGAGAAAATCCTGGTGATCATGATCAGTAGTTATGTCGAGCAAAATTGGGGCGTTTCTGGTCCTAGAGTTATTTCTTCTCGAATTATATCTCTTGATTAAAGTATAAGCAGCGCAAAAGAGGAAAGCAGTAGCGATCAAGCAAGCTGTGATCACCGTACTGATTACAATCAAATGATGTCGATTAAAGTGATCGGGATTAGGGATATGAACCTGTCGAGGTCGAGACGATAATACCAGTGGAAGTGGCGGCGGCGGCGGCAATTGGTCGGGACATAAAGGAGCGAAGGAAGAGTCGGGCATTACAACGAACTTACAGACGTCGGGACAGCGATCGGCGCAGTGGATCAAACAGAATCTCTCTTTGTTCACTTTTGGATCGCAGTATAATTCAAACAATATAGCTGATCGGCTGGTTTTTCTTTAGCCATAGAAGACTATTTCTGAAGAAGAAGAAGAAGCAGAAGCAGGTGAGGGGAGAACAATAATTCATACGCTAGCGTTCCCTGAATTGGAACCCCAGAGAGAGAGAGAGAGAGAGTCAAGTTGATTGATTGTTTGATGTAGAAGACGAAGACGAATCCAATAGAGATCAATAGTTTTTCATGTTTGTTTTTTCAACAAAAGCTTTAATTATATGCTCTTCGTCGAAGAAAATTACGACATTGGAATGGTTTATAGTCAAACCGGACCAGCCTTAGATACTCGGACCAGCCCAATTGGGCCCATGGGCACACTAAGTATGTTTTGAAAACTTATAACATGGGTTACAACGTGAGCCCAGATGATCAAATCCCCCTAATACATATACTATTATTATTATTATTATTATTATTATTATTTTGTCTTTTAAAAGGTACTTACTCACTATAAAATCAAATATATATTAATAATTAAAATCATTCAATTTTTCCAACGCTCTTTTCAATAAAATTTTATTGAGTGATCTGATATAAACTATTTACGTAAATTTCTTACCTTATACCAGATTCATGAAAAGTCATCCCACCCACCTTTTCTTATTATATTACAAAAATGATAAATAATTCAAAAAAAAAAAAAAAAAAAAAAGAAAAGGAAAAAAGACATTGTCTATGCTTGTTATTTCTTCTTTGATTGTCTTGAGACTAAACTCCACCACATAAAAGAGAGATACATGCAAAAACAAAAACAAAGTGAAAGATGTATGCCTTTTTCCTACACTGATCACTTTTTTTGAAAAATACTTGAGAGCCCTAGCCTCCATTGTCTTCTTCTGCCAGAGAAAACCATGTGCTAACCAGTAACCTTTGTTTTGTTACTTCCAATATCATGATCAGATTCGAGTTTTGTTACTAAAAATCCCACACAAACAACCCTTTTTTCTTCTTCACACGTTCATCTACTGTCACGCACGCGCAACATAATCTATGTGCATTCTTCGTGTTTTGACTTTTGGGGTTCTACCATCTACCTCCTTATCATTGGATTGAAGAATGATAACTAGTCTGTCTCTACGCGTGTCTGTTCAAAAATTGAAAGTTATTTAGATTGTGAATTGGTGTAGATAATGGCTTAAGATGTACGTACATTAATGAATGGACTAGCTTATATATCACTCATTAGAATGGAATTTAGGAAATAGATGCGGTCATCGTAAAATCACTGGCATCAATGATGCAAGAAATAAACATTTTAGTGATAAGACAGTAGATGCGGTCCACAAACTTCATAATCTTAAGACGTGATATTTTTTTGGATCGCCAAATACTGTTTTAGTGATAAGTTAAACATGGGAATTATACATCTATTAATTGATTAACATGTGAATTAAGAAAACTATACCTACCAAACAACGCAAGTTACTGTAATACTTTTATTCGTAGTTAATATTTTTATTTGTTTCTACCAAGTTTTTCTGTCTGGTAACAGCACCAGCAAAATGTCGTGGAAGGTATATGGAAATTTAAGGACGTTGACCCCCCCCCCCCCCCAATTGAATTGATCACATATAATATCCCTCGGACGGTGGAGGTGCGGTGATAATTAAAGAAGAGGACCCCATCCCCAGCTGGCTGCCGTGAGGGAAAAGTTGAATTCAGCATTGAGAGTCATAGATGTTGGACTTGGCTACTTTAGATTCGTTCGATGGATGGATGGATGGATGGATGGATGGATCTCAAAAGCTCATCTCAGACACAGACACAGACACAGAGCTGGTCTTTTTCTCTCACTCTGAAACTTATGAAACGGATTTGGTAATAAAGGCGTTTGTCTGCTTATCAGACCAGACCTGCATGCATGCTCTTTAGACCATTCTTTCCCCCGCTTCAAAAAATTATAAAAATATCATGAATGCATATGCATGCAGTTTTAATATTTAACTATGTGATTTGATGATCATCGTGATTGGATGCTGGTTTGGATTTTGAAAGGAGTGCTTTTCCCGTTTGCAGTTATCGTATACAATCCTCCCATATCTTATCAGACTACGAAATACTACATAGAGAAATTGATGTTAGAAAATTTAATTTTTATTTGTCCAACTATAAAATAATATGTAAAGAAAATAATTAACGTCTTAATTAGACAACCCGAAACATTACATCCTATATTCCTCGATCTCAACTAACTTGATCGTCGGAGTTTTACTAACCGGATCCTATCTTTCCGGAGACATGTATGAATGATTTTGAGACACAAAAACCCAGAAGGAGGGCCAGTTATAAGTACTCCGCAACGAGAATATAAGGGCATTTAGGTAGGATGCATTTTTCTATGATATTTTTCCTGTCAAGCAGAAAGAGACCAGAGCCAGAGCACACATTTGATTTCTTGATCAGTCCCTCCCCTCCCCCACATGCCTGGCTATCTATCAGAAAATTCAGAATCCAATCCATTCATGCATATGGAGTTCCCCCGTTTTTAAAGTGGCCTTGGTAATCCCATCTCACACGTGTCCTGTAACCATTAAAAACAAAGAATGAAAGAAAAAGAGATGAAGAAAGGGACCCACTTTCACCTTAACTTTTCCTTTTTCTTCAGACAGGTGTGGGCTCCCTCTAGATCTTACTTTGTATGATCAATCATGGTTTATTAAACTCTCTTTTTTACTGCTAGGTAGCTTAAAACCCCACTCCCCACTTCTGCCTGCAAATATTGTTTCATAGATCTTGTGTACAGAGGCCAGGTTCATGCTACATTCAGAAGGGTAGCAGCCACAAATTTGATATATTCTCACAAAAGGCAAATCTTTTTTTTTTTCCAGCATATTTAATCCATCCATACATACAGTAGTACTGTAATTACTGTGCATTCAAGAAAGTAGTGGGTCGATGGAAGTAAAGAGAATTTTTTAATGACTCGATTACCGTATAAATCAATCGGATTGAACTAAATTAATGTAAATTTCTGGGAAGTATTTGTTATTTGCTTGCTGGACAAATTTGTGATCGCCGATTGACAAGCAGGAAGTACCGACCGCGATGGATGGCAGCAGTAGTAGCGCCCATGATACGCTGACGCAACACAAAATCCCAACAGGCTTGAGGAAAGGAGAAGCCGAGCCGTGATGACGGCTAATGTTGAGCCGTACAACACATTTCCCACCATTTCACCCACCGAATAAACGGAGGCGGACTTTTCTTCCCGCCTCCGTTTGTTTTTTTTCACCCTACAAAACTCACGTTTCCCAATTTAACGGTCAAGAAAAATAAAATAAAGAAAAAATACCGGACGTAAACCGGATATAACCGGTGACCACAAAGAAATTGCATTTCGGTTGAATTTCATGTACATTTCGTCTGCCAACTCCAGTCCATGACACCTAACCCCGGTCAGATTCTAACCCTATATCTGACCCTAGTTGGTTTGGTTTTATTTAAAGAGAGAGAAAGCCTTAAGGCCAGCCAGCTGATCTGTAAAACTTGTTAAAGAGACGACCTTCATCTTCTTCATCTTCGTCTTCTTCTTCTTCTTCTTCTTCTTCTCTCTCCTTCCATCCGGATTTTCAATTGAAAGAGGAGAAATTGTTATAAGGCCATGAGTGATTGAGTTATCATGTAAAAGAGAGGGGGAAAAAAAGAGTGCAGTAAGAGAAAGGAAAAAGCTTTGTACTTTCTTGTCGGAGTCGTGATTATGGGTTCAGACAGAGAAGATCATCATCATCATAATCATCATCAAGGCGGTCTATTCAGTAAGCAAAAAGATGGGTGCGAAAATGGATTGTACAGTTCTATACACTACTACTCCTACTGTACAAGGTTGTCCAGTTTCAGACATGAAACCTTCAAATAAAACTAATCCTTGCTGGATTTTCATAAATCCCATCAACCCTTTTTAACAGTCTAGAAGAAGTATAAGCAGAGAGAGAAGGAAGGAGAAAAAAAAAAAGGCAAAAAAAGATTCAAACTTGTAGCTTTCTTTTTTATATTTTTTTTTGGGGTGGAGTTATTTTAAATCACTACTCATTATCATCATAATGAAGAGATCATTTGGAAGTACAGATTCTTTGGGTGCTCTAATGTCCATCTGCCCTACCTCAGGTTTTTCTATGATTAATGATCCCATTTCAATTAATTATTTACCCATGTGAATTTTTTTTCTAATTAATTACATACTCTGTTTTTTTGACTTATTACAGAGAAACAGAGTCCGAGGAACAACCATAATATGTACAGCAGGGAATTTTTGACGATGTTAGATGGGTTAGACGAGGAAGGGTGTTGTATCGAAGAATCCTCCGGAGGAGGGCATGTAGGAGGAGGAGAGAAGAAGAGGAGACTGAGCGTTGACCAAGTCAAGGCGTTGGAGAAGAACTTTGAGGTTGAAAACAAGCTCGAGCCAGAGAGAAAAGTGAAGTTGGCTCAGGAACTCGGGTTGCAGCCGAGACAGGTGGCTGTATGGTTCCAGAACCGCCGTGCACGGTGGAAGACTAAGCAGTTGGAGAGAGACTACGGTGTTCTTAAAGCTAATTATGATTCTCTCAAGCACAACTTCGATGCTCTACAACATGACAATGAAGCTCTCCTCAATGAGGTAATTTGATCATACTAAAAGCAAAAAAATTCATCTTATGTCACAATTCCATATATTAAGAATCTCGTACAGAAATGAAAATTCAGTTCATCTGACGTAATATTATGTTTTATTTGAAATGTTTCAGATACGGGAACTGAAAGCAAAACTGGATGACGAAGAGAACACGGAAATGAGTAATCTCTCGGTTAAAGAAGAGATGGAAACCGCATCCGAAGACGTGGACCTCATCGAACAAACGACCCCAACCACTGAAATCTCTCTCCTCGGAGCCCACTCCAAGGACTACATCAATAGGAGCAAAAATGGCGGAGCCCATGGCTGTGGTGAAGGCGGGGCTGAAGTCTCATTGTGCCCGGACTTCAAAGATGGGTCATCGGACAGTGACTCGAGCGCGATCTTGACGGAAGACATGAACAGCCCGAACGCTGCCATGTCGTCTTCTTCCGGCGGCGCAGGGAATATTCTCCAGAATCTGATTACTCTCAACTGTTTTCAGTTCCAGAAATCGAGTAACAACTACAACACTAGTAATCAGGCGCAGCCGCAACCGTTTGTGAAAATGGAGGAGCATAACTTCTTCAGTGGAGAAGAAGCCTGCACTTTCTTCTCCGACGAGCAAGCTCCAACTCTTCCCTGGTACTCCGATGAGCATGCACAGTTTTGTGAATGGAAGTAGGGGTAAATGTGTAATTCTAGTTCCATCTCCGATTCGATGCAGAAATTTGTAAAAAACGAAAATCACGACAGATCGGAGAGAGAGAGAGAGAGAGAGAGAGATGAGGGTTGGAAGTGGGCTCTATTGAAGCGAACTGACCTTTTTCTTATTCAGTCTCTTCTTCCCACATCGTGAGGTGAGGTAATATGATGAGGTAGTTTAGTAATTTGCAGTCAATGCTGTAGAAAAAGAAAAAAGAGAGAGAAACGGCGAAAATTTCTAATAAGAAATAGAGGTAAAATCTTGTAATGCAGTGTATGATTTCAATCAATCTCTATCCATAGGCCTCTTTTTCATTTTTTTTTGGCAGCAGTGTATGATTTCAAATCATACTTTCACTTTCCTTTTTTCTTTTTTTCTCTTGTCAGGAAAAAAGTGTTCACTTTCTTTGAAAAAAATGGACATTAAACAAAATTATGAGGAAAAAAAAAAAAAGAGCAGGGGAGCCTCAAAAGACGGGTCACATGACTGGATCCTGAAAGTACGTTGCTGTTCTGAGCCACAGGCACCGTAAAAAAGAAAAAAAATTCATATGATTATGACTCCGGAGAATATAGCAAACGGCAAAGGGAAGCGGTAAGAGTGATGATTCCGTTATACTCGCCTCAAAGATGGCGAGTGGCATACGCTTGCACTCGATGCCATGGTCAGTGCTCTCGAATTTTTTTCTTTGGTTAAAGTGAAATGGGTTAAAATTAAAAATTAAAAAAATATTTAATAAATGTAATTAAATACATCTTACATTGAAAAGTAAGAAATATTTTCAAGCATTTATAAGTAATTGTAAATAGTAAATATTTGTAATAATAAATAAGTATTGGAATTTGGCTGAGACTCGAACTCGCACGCGCGCACGCGGCGTGAGCGCGAGGCGTGAGGCGCTTATGGCACTTATTAGGAGCACTTGGCACTTGGCCAGCCGCCACGTGCGGTGGTTGATCGACTACTTAAACAGTTAACAATTAAAACGGTTAGTTACCGTTAGAATTTAAATTTCGGGAATTCAAATATATGACTGTTAAAACAGTTAAACTGTTTTAAACGAAGAAATGTGACTGTTTATGAAACAGTAAACTGTTTCACGAACATGTGCCGAAATTTGCCTATAAATAAGAGAACTTTGTCCAATCTTCTTCTCAGTTTTCGTACTATCAGAAACCGAATATATTCCATAACAAAATTTCACTGTTGCTTGTGATCTTTTGTAAAGGCTTGTCATATCCCGAAAACTATTTTCACAGTAACCTAAAGCAATCTGGGAGGGTGAAAATATCATTTTTTGGAAAACGAATTTGTTACGTGTTTCAAATCTTGATCCCATTTAATTTCAACAAGCTGGGCATGTTTTGGCATACCGCAGCGTCTTGGACAAACTTAGTTAAAATTTTTCACTTAGACATTTAAAGTACTAGAAGATATCATACTCGAAAAGCTCTCCCAATACACTATACTATAGTAATCAGAAAGATTATCATCATTGATAATGATGATGGTTAACTCGTGCCAAAATATTTCCATCATTATTTAAACTCGTTCTTCTTCGTTAGGTATCAACTAAGGACACAATTTTACTAATTGGTCAAACTTTTAAATTGTCTCGGTGATCGATATAATTCTTGTTTAAGGTTGATAAGTTCTATTTATTGTATTGTTATAACGTCCCTATTATAATACTTACTGAATTTTAAGATGAAATCTTCCCACACTATCTCTCAAGCATTACGTCTTATTTTCACAATATCCAACTAATAACGAGCATCCTTCTTAAAATTATAGGTCACACACATGACCTCCTCCTTCTCACTTAGGTTCATGAAGCTCAAGACGATTTGAATGAAGTACAATCACTCCTCTACTATTAGTGGAGCGGTCGAACCTTCAAACTCAACGAGTTTCATTTGATGAAAATGCTAATTGGAGCAACTTTTAATTGATCTTTTGCCTCCCGTGACCAACATGTGCAAGCTTAGGAGCCAGTGCATTTTCATTACACGCCTCTAGTACTTCTCCTTCCATTAGGACAACTCTTTAATTTTCTCGTTATTGTGCCACTTGTTGGTGAATATTTTTGGATTTAGCTTCTTAAGTTTCTACATGTTGTAGTAGGTTAACAATCAACGTTGCTAACTCTTCTTCTCTACCCAGTACCTCTGATATTGGGTTAACTCGAGTAGCCATAATTCTTATATTCGTATTTCCTCTAGATATCATGTAACATATGGTCCTAACGTTTGGATGGTAATACCTATACTAACTCTTTAGTTTCAAGTTTTATCTCGTACAAACTGGTTCACTCAATAAAGTATGACATAATCATAAAATACAATTGATAATATATATGAACTCAATGCATTTACAAATCAGATCGTTAGATTTATAATTTCCTAAATTTTGTTTTTTTATATCAAGAGTATGCAAACCCTTACTTGAGAATCTCACCTCGCGAAATTAAATTTATTATTCATCCTTATTCATTATCTAGTTTTCAGTTAACTAAAGCATTTGCACAAATGAACTAAAGGTACTTAGTTGAACTTGCTAAGTTGGTACGATAATATAGAGTAGGGTAGCATGGCATTGCTCTGATACTAACTATAATAGCCCACACTATTTGGATTGTTACTTTTACTCCCTTTTAATTATATAACTTGTAAAATATTTTCTTAAAATAATTGCAAATATATTACTTGATAGCGGTATCTTACTATTACAAGCATCGTTACCGAAATAAGTTTATTGGGTGATAATGAAACACATGTTGAACCAAAGAAGTCATATAGTACAAACATTTTCTTATTATAAGAGTTTTATTCAAAATTATTTAACATTTGCGGAAGTTCAATAATGAAACCTTATACTAGTATTCATGTAATCTCAACCTACATTGCACCTCCTTGCAAGTTCATCATGAATGTTAGGTTGGCTGGTTTACTTTTGGTATCTACAATATAAAAGTAAGATGTGAGTTTTCATCCAGTAAGTACAAATATTCTCATAAAAAATTTACAATAATGCAGATGGTGCATGCTCTAAAAGTTTTCCATAACATACATATTTCTTTTTTACTTTCATTCTTTCTTTTTTTGGGTCATGTGTACATACTAGTTACAGACACTATCAATGAGAAGTCGAGTGAGCAACTCATATTATAAATAGTCATTAAATATTTTTAAAATAATTTATATATTGTATTTGAGATTTATACTTAACTGAATTCCAAATACGACCAGTTTCATATTACCTCTTTAATAGTCATAGATTTCAGACTATATTAAAAGGGATTCTATAAAGTTTAAAATGTCATAAATTTATTCCATTTTCTTTCTTTCTTTTTTCCTCTTTCTCATTTCATCTCTCTTTTGCCCCATTTTCTTCTCTCTTTCCCTCCTCTCTTTTCTCTCCTTCCCCCTCCCTCCCTCTCTTTCTCTCCTTTACTGCCGTTTTCTTCACTATCCACATATAATCTATCAACCCACATAGGTGTATAATCGGTGGCTGATTATAAACAATGGTGCGTTCCATAGGTGGAAATAATGCTTGTTTCTTTTATAATCAGCCACCGAAAAATGCGGGTTGGCAAAAGAATATTATAAAATGTATTTCCTTTAGCATACGAAACGCACAATTCAAATTTGGGGGAAAGACAATTGAGTCAAATTCGAATTGGTTGAACCTGATTCAAAAATCTTGAACTAGCAAGCTTCAACTAGAGCAACATTGAACCAGAAAATATCTCAGACCTTCGAAGGGTAGAGATTCAGAACTCGGAGCTTGGGACTTGGGGCTTCAAATGTAGGAGCTTGGAGCAAAAACTGATGTGGAACTGGAGAAGATGGACATTGTCGCGAGCTTCAAAGGATGGAGAATTTGGACATTGTAGTGAGAGCTTCGAGAGTATGCGTCAGTGAGAACGTGGAAGAATGGGTTGGTCTTAGAAAACATGATCAATATATTTTGACTCTTAAATTATGGAATTTAAGATTAAAAATCCCAAAACTACTCAAATGGGTTCTCGGAATGTGTATTTCAAATACCAAAAATACATGATTTAAATCTTAGTATCAAAATTTGACTAACAAAAAACAAAAAAATATACCAAACAATGTTACCAACCCAATTTCATATGTTTTCGTGATTTTAATCAACGACCAAGCAGGCCTAAATTACTCGAAACATAAAGATTATAAATATCTTGGAAAAACGAGCCAATCTAAGGATCAGAAATTGCTTTCTCTCAATGCGACAATATATACTTCGAAGTTTAATTCCATATTGATTATTATTATTGAATTTTTACCGTCCACTTTTGCCTTTTGTTTTATTGTTTTTTTAGTCTAATATTACTTTGATATGTCATCGTAGGAGTTTATAATAGAGTAAATAGAAATTAGTAAATAATATATAGATATAAAATATAGTAAATAGAAATATAGTTTGTAAATAGTAAAGTAGTTAATAGAAATAGAATTTGTAAATAATAAATAAAATTAGAATATGTAATTTAGAAAAGTTTATGTAAATTATTTAAGTACTAGAATTTATAATAACAAATAGAATGTTAAATGAATCATAAACTGAATAAATAATTGAACATAATATTAAAATTAGAGAGGTAAGAAATTAAGAATCAAACTGAGACATTTTATATAATAATTTTTTAAAAATATATTCGCTTCTTCATATAGGTATAGAAGGTGGACCGACGTCTATCTCCCATAATACAATATAGAGGAATAACAATGGCGCACAACCTATATTATTCCGACGAATTCAAAATTAGTTTGAACTCTACCACATTGAAAATTTAGAACTTTGGAGGGAAGGAAAAATAAGAGAGATTATGTTTTTTTGATGTGTTTCCAAATGGAAGATGGTTGCCAATTTATAAGCTTATGAGGAGAGAGAAGATTAATGAAAATTTAATATGAGTTTAATATATATTTAAATTTAATAAAACTGAAAATTAAATGATTCCATTTCATCTTCATACATTTTTGTAGAAGAAAAAAAATAATTCAAGAGAAGAAAACAAAAGGTGGTCAAGCCAAGCCCGATCTGATTAGAATTTGCACTCTCCTGCAGGCGCACGCAAGAGAGAACATTCTAGCTTATATTTTATTACTTACTAATAAATGTACAATTATATATAATTATTTGATCACTTGTTCCCATTTTTAATATTAAACAAATTTTATCATTCATTTTTTTCACTTCAAATCATTACAATCGTTATACTTTGAGATTCAATTTTTTATTCACCCATCAATTATTTTGAGCGTACTATATACTGATTCGAAACTCTTACAGAGAAAATCTAAATCAATTTTAATATTTTATTTATAAGAAATAAGCTTCACTCAAAATCAGAAATACTAATTTTCCAATAATTGTATTGAAAGAATTCAAAGTGATCACCTTTTGCATTAAGAAATAAATGATTAGGGCTGAAGAAACTATAATTAAATATGGATCACTTAAAAAAGAAATGACAAATAACTAATTATTAAGATTAATTAGGATAATGGGACCACTACCTTTCAACATCGTTGAAATTTGAGTTCATTGTAAGAAATCTATTTTGGGAAGCATAAAATCTTATATTTTAAAATTGTAATTAATTAATTAATTATTCACTATCCCATTTGCGTCCAAATATCCTTTTGATTTTTTCTTTATAGAAAACTAAATAATAGTTATCTTCTGACAGATACTGTATGTTACTACTGCTCCAGATCCCATGGATTATTCTCTTGAATCTTAATATAAGATGTCATCTGAATTTTAAATTTAAATTGTAATAAATATATAAATATATATATATATATATATATATATATATATATCGGGAATGTAATATAAAATGTTCTGAATAATTGGAATTTTATTACAAGCTTCTCGTGAATAGATAGATTCAGTTTATATCTCAAACTAAAAATCCAAGAATTCATCACTCACGTGACATTCTCGTAAATAAGGAGAAGCTCATATCAATGACTTTTCCACACGGCATGAAAATCAATGAAGAAGCCAGAAGGAGGAAATTGGGCGACAGACAGAAAGAGAGAGGGAGAGAGAGACAGGAGGAGAGAGAGTCCAAATCAGGGTAACATGGTTGTGAGAAGAGAGGAGTAGTTAATTACTCTCCTCTTTAATAATTTTTTTATTTTTCATTTTTTTTTTATTTTTTTATTTTTTATTAATAAATAAATTTATTATACTTTTAAATAAAAATAAAAAATATTTTAATAACTATGTTTTTTCTTTTTCTTTTTTCTTTTTTTTTTTCTCGTCTTTCTCCTAACAATCTATATTGATGATCTATAAGATAGATAGAAGATAAAATATTCCTTTGATTTACTCTTGACTCGTACTCCTCCATCCGAGTAAATCAAAGACATCTACACTAGCGGATGGATAGACTGCACATCATATTTTCTCATAGATCCAACCGACCGTCCGCTCCAACTCACGGAATCTATCATCGAATCTTTGCTCCAGCTCACCAAATCTCTTCTTCATCTTTTGACCAACAACATCCATATTCTCTTCCATCCTCTATATCATATCCTGCATGTCACGATCGATGATTGGTGTAGATAGAAATGGTCGATCAATGGTTGACGTCTTATCCTCTCCCTCTAAAGAATCGTGTGCCCACTTCATATTTACATCCTTATACTTTTCTACCACCATGTCGGTGGACGGATCTAATAAAGCTATCACACAATCAATGACATCATCTTTAACCTCATTGTTGAACGGGTCAATGTTGCCATATATGGAGCACATTCTTCCCTCATTCCCTACTTGATGGATGTAAGATTCCATATAATCTATAGCTACATCATTAAAAGAAGTTTACATTGAAGAATTATTGATAAAAAAAAAAACTAATCTCTCAGTTATTCAAAACTTTGATGATGTTCTTGAACATTGATTTAGTAGAAAGTATGACTTGATTCAGGATCCATGACTTACATATTTTATTCGGATGCTCCCCAAAAGTCTCTCAAATACTTAAAATCACTTCAAGTGTCCATACATACAATAATTAAAAAAAATTATTAAAAATTATTAAAAATTATTAAAAATTATTAAATAATAAAAACTAACTATAAATCAAAATTAAGACCGCTAATTACCTAGAAGACGAGCGGAAAACCAAGTAAGTCCCACTTAACAACCGTTTTTTCTCTAGTTACAGCTTTTACGGACTTCTCCACAAGATCATCCCTCTTGATACTTTGAATATTTCTCTCATAAACTAATTTACACTAATGACAATTATTGAAGAACTCAATATCTGAAATCATATATAATATTGACGTGGTACTTTATACGACTCCCTTATACCTAAAAGAACAACCACTAATAAATGTAAGCTCTAACTTCACATGTAGATCATCAATCTTTCCTATTTCATCAGCATCTATATCATTCCGCTTGTTAGTTATACTCTCCATGCTTTTGAAAATCTACATAAGCTGACTATATATAATATTATCATTCTCCTTAAACTAGTAATTCGAGAATTCAATATTTTTCTTGACTTTGATCGGTTAGTAGGCCGATGCCTTGTGATATATCTCAGTCTGGTAATAAGAGCAAACTCTTTTATCGAGTAATGGAGGGGATGACTATTTACGATATACCATGCCCTGTACTTCTTTTTTTATAGAGTTTGGTGGATGATCAATAAACTGATTATTTGAGCCGAGAATGAAAACCTCATCAACTTTTAAGAAATGAGCAAAGTATGATTTAATAAATATTTATAACTCTCTATAATTAAGCTTTCTCTTAATCATAATAAATACATCATGTAGCATGAAACAAACAGTAATCGAAGAAACAAAATAATCATCAAATTTTAGCACACAAGCAAGTTGAAGTGATAGATCCCCCTAAAAGCAAATAAATCAAAAAATAAGTTCAATTTATTTACACAAATGATGAGATAGATTTCAGTATGAAATATCCATAGAAATCTTATAGATCATAGATTTCGGTATGAAGAATATCTCAGACCGAAATCTATGAACTGCGAACCGAAACTAAAAACAAATTTAAACTCAAAATCAACTAATAATTTTATCAAAATCAAAATAGCTCAATTGAGGGAGAGAACTAGAGAGAAGAGAATGAGAGTCGAGAGAAAACAAGAAAAAGAAAAAGAAAAATAATATTTCAGTTTGTGGATTTAAAATTTGAATAACAAATCAATTTGAATAATGGGTGAAGAAAAAGAAATTTGATGAAGTGATAAAGGGAGAGCTAAATATTTTTTCTTATTTTTTATTTATTTATTTTTTAATACTTTTTTTAAATTTTAAGAAGGTGGAAAACAAAAAATAATAATAATACAAAAATAATCTTTTAGTGAGAAATGGGAGGCCCCTCCCTTCCCCCGACATCTAGCGCGCTAATTCACACGTAGCAACTCTCATCAAACTGAACTTTACTCCAAACAAAAAAATAAAAATGAAATGAAAAACCGTAAACTGATTAGTCTTTTTTTTTTTGGTCGGGTAGGTCCTGTGTCGACTGGATATATTTTGTAACTTGCTATGTATATAATAAACTGAAAGAAAACTTCACACAAAGCTGTAAAACAGTAAGCAAACGGCATCGTGTAACGCCGTTTTACGTAGTGACACTAATGTCAACACTACGGTTTGTTCATATAAGTTCCGGCATTTAAGTGTTTAATCAATAAAATATTGATTACTTAAATCCTATTAACTATCAAACATCCTTATAATCACTTCAGTATAAAGGGTTGCGGGACCTACACGTGTCCGTCATTTCTGGACTGTTTTGGTAATTTAGACCTCTTCTGGTTCTTAGACCTCTTCTGGTTCTAGGACCAGAATTCTGACCCTTCTGGACTATATATATGTATGTATGTTACATGACACCCATATATATATATATATATCTCTTTTTAGTGCACGGATCACAAGAAGCATCCTATGTCTACTCAAATTTCCTTTGTTTGGAAACTTTATAGGATGAAACAAACTTTTTTTTTTTCTTTTCTTTTTCATTTTTTGGGTGACATTTTGTGGTTGGCTCGAGCCGAGAAACTGGACGATGAGCCGAGCTAGCTAGTCTTATCTCTAGACGTAGATATAGAATATCTATCTAACTAGTCCAAACGGACACCTTCTCTCTCTGTCTCATGATGGAGAGAGTGAAGGCAGAATATGCACACGTCACAGTTTTCTAGCCCACTGAAACGGACTTGTCGAGGAACTAAAAAACATCGCCCTTTACATGTAAGAATATGCTTTACAGTTCACTCAGATACCAGATATATATTACATATCTGAGAGTGATTTGAGGTACTAATCGTTGTGGGCCAGCCACATTTGTTGGTCTCATTTTTCGGATGATTGGACATCTAAATTTTGGACCCACTTCTTCTTCACTAGATTGACTTTTGGGCTTATTGGTTGTTGCTCTATAAAAAGTAGGCCCATATCCTCCCTCAGTTAATGGCCCAACTAGGTAGTTGGGTACCATATGATTTGGGCTTTGTTCAGAATTGACGTGTCAAAACAACGCGTCGTTTATTAATTTTACGCGGGGTGGGTTCCTTGACTACACGTCGCGCTCTCTCTCTCTCTCTCTCTCCCCAGAATCTAAACAGATTCCCGCGGTTTTTGTGCCGTACATGTCTACCCGTGACGTGTCCAGACATTAAAAAACATATCAGAGTTGTTTAGACCGCTCGTTAATCCCACGTGGCAAGACTCTCCACAATTTTCAAAAAACCCACGTGCGCCGACAAACTGCCCTCTCCGTTATGTTCCTTCTTTCCCATTTACTGCAACGCAATCAAACATCCAATCATCGCCGTTCATCCACCCAAATCACCACCGTTCATCTCCCATAAATTCAAAGAATTTAATTGACTCCATCTTTTACGTATTCTTACAAATTATTATTATTATTATTTAATATTTTCAGAGTTAATAAAAGCGACTCAACACCATCGGATTGGCCAAGAAGAAAAAAAGAATAAATAATAATAAATAAAAAATCATTCCTATCTCAATCTACAGAACAAAATAGACTCAGCTCCTGAGTAGCTTCCCATTACGTTTCTTCTGTGTCTTTGTATATAAACAGAGGAAATATAATTTAATTTCAGAACGAAAAGAGAAAATTGCGAGAAGAGAATTATAATCAGAATGGGAAGATTGGATTCAGGGAAAGTATGCAAATATCATCGAGATTACAATCAAGTACCAGGCGTGTGTCCGGCTTGCTTGAGAGAGAGACTAGAGAAGCTTCACGATTTCTCCAATAGCAGTCTCTTCATCGCCGCGTCTTCTACTTCTTCTCCGCCGCGACAGCACTCTGCTGCTGCTGCTGCCGGTGCTTTAGCAGCGAATTTTGTCTCTCCTAGGAATCAACGTCGGCACCAGCGGAATGTTTCTGAGGTGATCGGTTCGGTTTCTTTCGTCGGAGGTGGAGAGTTCGGCGGCGGAAGCAGGCTGAAGAAGAGCGGAACGACGACCGTAATCGCTTCGAGAATCCAAGGTGGTGGAGACGTCGTTGACGGAGAGAAGAAGAGAGGAAGGTTCTGGTCCAAGTTGATGCGGTTAAACGGGAAGAGAACTAAGGAAGTTTTAACGCACTGATAAGAATGGAGCTTTTATTTTTTATTTTTTTTGACATTTTTATCAGATTTAATTGGTAAGAACCTTGTGGGAAAATTCAATGGATCATTGCTTGTAGGTCGTTATTGGATTTTTCTTCAAAGTTTCTTGAACATTCATTCATTTGTATATATAAAACGAAAATTCAAGATTGAAAACATCATATTATCAGACATAATCCTTTCTGTTAGCATCTTTTACACGTAAAAAGCCAACATCTAATCAACAAGTATACAGATTCTACAATAATAAAAAAAGACCTTGTGCTATTATCAATGCAAAAACATACTCCAAAAAGCCATATCGTGTTTGTGCACAGCAGCAGCAGCATGAATGCAGATAGGTAGTTCTTCTCCTGTTCGTATTCTCCTACAAGTCTTCTTCCCACAAGCTTCTTTTTAACTAATGTAATGCTGTGTCAGTATAAGCAGCAGAGAACTATGTCCCAAACTTCTGTTTACAAAGTGGGAATCCTCTACTAGAGAGAATAATTGTAAGTAATGGATATTAATGAGTATCTGTACATCAATAGAGTTGTAATCTTATCTAGTACTGCCCGGTCCATGAGCTCCCGCTTTATCTTCAGATCGGTTCATTTCCATCCCATCATCTTCCTCGTTGCTATAATTCCTACTGTCCAATGGATGTTTCAAGCTTTGAAATATCTCATCAAGTGACCGGGAGGACGAAAGGCGAGAGAGGGGACCCATTTTCTGGGTTTGGCGTAGGGGGGTGAATTTTTTCGCACCTATATTTGCCTTAAAGCTTTGAAAACCCATCTTCATCGACTCCCATTTTGAGGCTAAAGCAGAAGACGATGGACCGCCTTCTATTGTTTTATTACTAGAATGAGAATTGTTTGTATCGAGTAAGGAGACCTTGGCAGAGGTGATATTCTTCTCTAATGGTTTTGAGTTGGATGATGATTGTCTGCTCTGTTCTCTGATGGCAGCATATTTGTTACTAATGGCTTCTTGGATTGAACTATATTTACGGCCTTCTTCTCTAGAAGATTTTGTTGAGATTCCATTGACTGAATCGTTGATTAACTCATTTGGTCCCTTTCCTTTTGCAGCAACACCATCCTACACATGCATGTTTTGATATTAGAATAAATGGTATGAAAGAAGAATATAAATCACCTAACCATAACGATATGATTATTCAACAGAGAATACATACTATACTATTATTGTTCCCCAGCTCAACATCTGTGCCGTTGAAATTCCTGGCTAATGGGATAACATGCTCACCAACTTTGCGCCCTTGTTCAAGCCAAGTTTGTTCTGAGAAGTAGGGATAAGTAGTTAGACACAAGATATAAAGCAGGGTAAACAGATTCTTTCAACAGTGTCGGTTTAGTAATAATTAAAGAGAGAAAAAATAAATATGTATACATGGGAAGAGTACCTTTCTGTAAGATAATTAATCCTGATGGATCAAATCCGTCCGTATTATCTACCTCTGTTTGAAATCTAAACCTTTTCCAGCTCCCGAAAAAATCAATAATACGGTCGAAAAAGTCACAAGCAACCAAAAGGGTGTAGACAACCATAATAAGTGGATAGATTCTGTTGAACCCTTGTCCAAAAAAAGGGACGGCAGCATCGATTTTCCCCATTCGCTGCAATCATAGTTTCATAATGGATCAAGGTTAGTCAATATCTCAATTTTGTGCTAATGAACAGATTAATGTTCAATAGATAACAGATTAATAATAAATAATAATTCTTCCTATCAAGTAACTGCTGCAACTATTCATATTTTATAAGGCATGAACCGAATATGTGAGACAGAGGAGGCATACCCTGTCAAATACAGTTTTAGTATCGTCCCCAAGTCGAATGAGATTAAGAAAATTGTATGAAATTGGAGGAGCATATCGAGCAACCATTCTGGCATAGAAAATAAAAAAGAACTTGGCAAAATGGAAAAAATGTCTCAAGTAGATGAGCTTCATGAGCCCAATCAATAGTTATAAAGCTATGAAGAAAGACTTACGAACATATCATAAGCAGGTTGACTGAGCTAGTTTGTCTGGGGGTTAATGAGTAGAACATCATCATTCCAAATTTGAACAAGGAATAGTAAGTGCAGATGCACATATACATCAGTGGAACAAACGCAAAAGCCTGAGGAAGAACAATTACTAATCATAAGGGGTTAAGTTGCAAAAAGAACCGATGTATATATATATTAGGATATACAGAATACTAGGTTTAGGCATCAACTCTAATATTTATACATAAACTTAGTATTCCAACCTTTTGTTTGCAAGAAAACACCTACGACATTGACATAAGCTCGTTAATGTATGTCTCTTTCCTGTTATAGAAAATGAGACATCCACCAAAAAAAAAAAAAAAATTGATAATCCCAAAGGGCAAATCTATATTACATACCTGCACAAACACCTCCTGGTTTTCTACTGATTTTATGAGCATTGAAAATAGAGATAAATCAACACTGGGTAGTAATGTGGCCTCTGCTAAAAGAATAGCAACTGACATGACACCAAGTATGACGGCCAAGGCTTTCTCAAGTTGCTTTCTTAGAATGCATCGCCATAGAAATTCTGCAAAGTACCATGATGTCTTTAACACAGGACAATATTTTACATCTTGATAGTGTTACTAAAACAAATTGTTAAAACAATGGAAAATACAGGAGTAAGCATATTGATGTCTACCAATTGTATCAACTAAAGATCCCAATTTTCCAGTTCGAGTAGGTCTTAGGGTTGAAACATACGTCCTGCAAAGACGGTAAGAATTTGTCAAGGTTCATTGGGCTGGTGATGGAAATCTGGTTTCAAGGTACACAAGAGTAAAAAATAAAAAGGAAACGTAATTCGGAGCATACCATCCAGTTGAACTCCGCCATTCATAATTCTTTATTGTGTCTTCAAGTTCAATGGCCATAATGACATAGTTCATGTACTCGCTGCAAAACTAGTACAATATTAGAATATATAGAGGTAATCACTGACAAGCAACACTCAAACCAACTAGGTTTTAGTGCACTCTTCACATATGCAGGCATAGAAAATAGAGCTTGAACAACACAAGCATACATTGCATAGAATAAACATGGAAGAATCACATGATACCTAAACATACTTCCTCCTATTATTATAACTATCCAAAAGAGTTATACTACATTAATAACAGATATTTGACAAAGCCAAAAGAAGTATTTCTACATAAACTGGCTATGATAGGAAGTTCAGATTCCACCACTGATGAAGTCTAAAATAATGATTTATTTGCTGGAAATCCATAAGGGCATACTGTAGCAAGAGCTTTTTTTTTTTTTCTGACACAGGACAAAAGGCTCGAAATTATACAAAACTCTTTGACGGTACTATGAACCGTACACACTCGGAAAAACCCTTCTTTACTGATAAGTACAGGGTGGCAAAAAATCCCCATTTGTAGGAATTGACCAAGGGAAACAAAAAATGTCTGATTGAGAAACCCCGCAAAGGTTCAATTGTACCTTTTATACCGGTAATACTCCTCCCGAGCTCTGCGAAGATGACGCCTAAGTGTTGCCATTGATTTCTCATCAGTATCATAGTCCATGTCATTTTCTCCCAAACGACCCCCTTGTGGTTTAAAAGATGGATCTTCCCTAAACTGGCAAACCATATAATAACACTTTCGATGAACTCCTGAGGACACATTTGAAAGATGAAAAAATAATTAAACAATCAAGAGTACCATTTGGGTTAACATCTCGTGAATAACATTCATGTAGGGTCTCAAAGGATCTCGCTTAGACATCTGGGTAGAAGTTGCTTGGGCGACCTATTAAGATAGAAAGAAAATTATTCCTATCTGTTATCAAAGCAAATCTAATCTAATTTTTAGTGACCAAGAAATTAAATATGCATTAACGAATGGCAGAAACTCCTAACTATTCATCATCTATGGTCCTGATGACATGGTGAGTACTTACTACAATAGCATTTGAAAGTTCTTTGTGAGCATCATCAAGTTTCACAGCCATCTTAGCAATTCTGTGCGAAAGAACTTTCTGACGAATAGTCCAGTCGGCATTTATCCACATGCGCTTTGGAATCTCACTCAAGCCAAAGCCAAGAAGAAATGCACCTGTTACGAGTCCAAAAGTATTCGAGCAGGCCATGGCGAAACCTAGAACACCTCCATTCCTATTAAAGTGACAAGAAACAGCTGAGGTAAGAAAAATAAATTCCAAGCTACAAAACAAGAAGTTTTTAAGGAAACAAATCATAAGGATGACATATCAGAAAATGCAAACAGAATATTCTAGTTAAAATCATCGAGCTCGTCGGGAAACATAATAAAATAGAGATGATACATAAATTACTTTCTTACTTTCTTGAATTTCTGCATTATCTCTTGTAGAGATTAATTTCAAAACAATGTAATAAGGTTATTTTAAACTTAAAATGAAAAACTGTCATCTTGAAAGACGAAATTACAATCTGCAGGAGACAACTTTTGAAGGGAAAGAAACTAACAAATTCTTGCGCAACATAACGAAGAGGACAAGTCCAAAAAGACCTATAGATCCCACAACCAGATAGAAGACTAAGTTGACATGAACACTAGTCTTCAATCTTTCTGCCACAGTAAAGTCTCCAGCATCTTCAAAACCCTGAATAAGGGGCACCACAGCCCTGCTTAGATAACAATTTTGAATCATGAGTAAATATCCATATCCAGTCATAAGTAATTTAGATAGGGAGAGGGAGAGAGAGAGAGAGAGAGAGAGAGAGAGGTTTCTCAGTTTAGCCAGTGCATACCAGGTAAGTAAAAACGTACTCCAATAAGACCAACTCCAGAAAAAAGAAATCACCCCCGTCTCATAATGGTGCATACTCTGCATATTAGTGTGCTACATTAGACTTGGTACATTTGTAGAAAGAAGTTTTAATCAACCATCAGTGGCATTAAGAACGTTATTTAACACTAAAAAGATATCAGACACAGTCAAGTAGAGTAGAGAGCCTAAGAATAGCGATCAATTTTCTAACACCAATCAGAAAAAGAACACGAGCTCAATTCTAAGAAAGCAAAACCACTGCCTACTACATGTAGTTGGAACCTTCAAGACAAATCATTTCCGCCAGCACGAAAATTACATACAAGCTAAGACAGAATCAATCAAACTAAATCACATTTAACAAACAGTTGAGGTTCGATCACGAGCGTAGGAAAGAAATGGATGCTATTGTAGCTCATTTTCCGGTCTTAAATCCTTATAATTAAATCAAAGCAATAAACTAAAAAAGCGTACCGTCCAGATATCAGCAGGGACAAGGATGATGATGGAGATAGAACAGAACCAGGTGTATCCGACGGTGAATTGCACGTAGTGAGGCACTCCTGGACCGGCGAAGTATCGCAAGGTGATTATCACCATTCCGATGGTCAGAGGCAGCGAGATCAGGTAGAACACCCACATCTTCTCCCTCTCTACCTTCTCGCTCGCTCCCTAGAGCTCTCCCTCTCTTCCTACGAATTTCAATCAAAGCGGTCGCGAGAACGGAGAAAAGTAATGAGAGATAGAGAGGGAAAAATAAATAAATAGATAAACGATCGGATTCGGATCCGATCATATGGACCTCCACCTAATCACTGCAATTTCTGTTACGTTGGGTTCTGGCCTTCTCGTTTTCGCTTCTGCAACGATGAGGAAGAGGAGAGGCAGGGGGGCGTTCTGTCCTATTTGGGCTCTCGTTTTGGAGAAGAAACGAAAAATGAAACTCCTTAAATGGGTATGTAACGGAGATGGTATAAAACAAACCGTTGAAATTTGGGCTGAGGTTTGATGGGCCAATGTTCACAATAAGGGAATCACTGGACTGTGAAACTGGCCGAAGCTTCTCGGCCCACATAGCCCCTGCATCGGTTTGACTTTGGTGGGAGTAGGTAGGTGTGCTTTAGAAGATTCTCTCCAATTTTATTTATTTATTATTATTTTTTTCAAAGGAGTTGTGCACTTCTTTTGACAGCCTTTGGATTCTTTACCTAATTAGACAGTCTTTTGCGTTGACGTTGATACCCATTTGTTCCTTTTCCTAAGCACATCTATAGGGAAAGTAGTTGGGAGACGATGAAAATGATCCCTTTGAGTCAAGAAAGAACATGCCTTTTCTTTTCTTAATGAGGGTCTTAATTTTTAAATATTTCATAATAATAGTTTTAAGGTTACTTGTCATTAAGCTAAACTCCTAGATTAATCTTCCGCAATCGGTAATCCGTAATCGGCAGCCACCTATTTCTTTCGACATTTCGAGGTAAGATCCCGCTCGACACAACCTGCATTAATATTGGACGCGAGTTTAGTAAGACATTGTTCATGGGATCCTTGCGCATTCCCTTTCAACCTCTGTTAGTTTTCTTCTCTCTTTCATTAGTGATAAACACAAAATTATGAAGTCGGTGCAAGCCGAATTTATAAGGTAAGAATGCTTTGTTTCAAAACTTAAAATTTCAAAGACAAATGGTACTTTTAAAAATTTCTTGTCAAGTATATCAAATGAATCAAAGTCAGAAGATCGGTACTTTTAAAAGACTTTAATGATCATAAATAGACTTAAATGTCAAGAGATTCAGTTATTAATATAAATAGATCATATGAAAAGTGAGGAAGATACAATGACAATTGCTAATTTCTAATTTTCGTAAAAACTTTACTCTCTTAAGTCTAACTTGAGCATCAGAGAATTATCGCTAGGAAATAACCCCCGGTGAGATTATCTATTTTGTAAGTTACAGCTAGATCATGATACTATTAAATCTTATAATACTAATTTTTAACTTTAACAATTTGGTGTCATATGTGGAAACATCACGAAAAAAGTTATATTCTAGCTAACTACCAAAATTCCAACCTATATGGATTACAATGAAAACACGACTATCGGACAACTCCAGCCAATTATTGGTGGCTAGCTTTAGAATGACCCCCCAACTCCGGCAAACAACCAAAGGGAGGAAGGTGATGTCCAAGAAGTGACTTGCATATCCGACAACGTCGAAAAGGTCATTCAAAGCCATCTTGAGGAATTTATGAACCAGCTACGAGCGGAGTTCAGAGTAGCTCTAACCCCAACCTCTAGGGCACTGGAGATGAACGACATAAGAGAAGAGGGGGTCAGTTATGTAGACAATGAAACCTCCGGCTTCACCCCCCGAAGAAAAGTTGAAGGAAGAATTGGAAAAATTTAGGGCTAAAGAAGTGAAATTCGAAAAAAGGATTGTGGAACTCACTTCAACGAGAAACAAGGAAGTTGTCCCATTCTTTGTAGAGACAACTAACCCCTTTACCAAAAAGATCTTAGAAGCCTAGATCCCAAGAAAATTCAAGGCCTCCTAAATCCCGCAGTACTACAGGATAAGAGATCCTAGAGATCATATCAAGGTCTACATAGCCTCAATGCGACTGAGTGGAATGTCATAAGCTATAGTCTGCTAGGCTTTTCAAATAACCCTCATGGGGTCGGCGATGGACTGGTACAGTGGGCTAAGCCCAGGATCAATAAATTCCTTCTCTATACTTAAATCATTATTTATCGCTAACTTTTCATAAGCCACTAAGGCTAAGCTGCCCCTCATCAGCATGAACACACTCAAATAGAAGCAGAGCGAAAACCTACTTGATTTTATCGAGAGGTTTAACCGTGCTGCTTATAAAGTAGACATATCAACCGATCAGAGGATCTTGCACGCCTTCCTCGAGGCCACCATTAGTGAAAAGTTAATTCGAACCACCAGGAAAAGATACCCAGCAACCTATGTCAAAGCTATCAAAATTGCCCAAAACATTGGGGTGGTAGAAAAGGTATACAAAACTCAACTAAAGACTATAAGAGGCATCGCCGAAAGCTCTGAGGCTTCCGCTCAAAAATTTAAAAAGAAGACAAACACAAGGATGAACACAAGGAGGAGAAAAAGCCCCAAGAAAGAACTAAAGCGACTCCTAGAGAAACTAACTCCGCTTACAGATGATGCAGAGGTCATATACCTAAAGTATGAAGGGCAGAATGTGTTTAATAAGCCACACCCCTTTGAGGCAACCGAAATTCTAGAGATAAGTCCTTATATTGATGCTTCCACGGAGACGTCGGACACTGAACCTCAGACTATTACTAATTAAAAAACACGATTGAGGAACAAATTCGAAATAGAGAGTTGTAAGAATTCATCAACAAAGAGGTAGATTAGCTAAAGAAGGCTCACACTAAGATGAACCGGGAGATCGACGATGCAAGTGGAGCCCATCTAGTGAAATCCACTTTATCATTGGGAGATCAGAGGCAAGTGATTTAAATAATCAGAGAAAAAGTTAGGCCTGAGCTGCTTACTTAGAAATCCTCGCTATCGGCTCGACCTCAACATCTCAACTGGAACAAAACATTACCTTCGGTAGAAAAGATGAAGAGGCAATCATTTTCTCCTATGCTAATGCACTAGTCATCACAACCAATATCGCTACCTTGAAAGTATATTGAGTCCTAGTGGACACTGAAAGCTCAGTTAATGTAATCACCAGTTTAGCCTTTTGCAAGATGTGAATTGAAAGAGCCCCGTTGGAGCCCTGTCTGCACTCCTCTAATATGTTTCTCTGATGCAGAAGTCATACCCGAAGAAATCATGGCAAACAACTAAAGGTTTCTTCCCTTCTCTCTTTGCACGCTTAGCTTTCTTGTGTGCCTCGTCTTTCCTCTTCTTTCTAAGAATGGCCTTTGTCTCATCATCCATGACTAAAAGAGAAAAAGAAAACAAGGTCATAAAAGAAAGAATGGAATCAAGGAAATTGTAAGTATAACTTAAACTTGAGATCAAGAACCACCTTGACTAGACTTATTTATGAGAACAGTTTGATAAGACATGACATCTAAGGGTACAATTGGATGAATGAGCCCAAACTTGACCAAGTTCTCCTCTAAGAGGAGATATTCCCAATGCCTCTCTAGTGCGGGCACCACCTGCATCATTACTAGTAGTTCAAACTCCAAAGACTCATAGGCAATTCTCTTAATAAGAATGCCTAGAATGATAATGAAAAAAAGAGCAACTTACTAAATGTAAGCGTGGGGATTTAGAAAATTTTTTAAAAGGGGTGAAGGGATTTGAACATACTCTTGTCCTTGAATCGAGTGTAAACAAGATCAATCTCTTGGGTTTGGTGGACGATGTTTTGCTATTTTCCACCTACAATAAACCAATCCTCCAATCAATCCTTATTCGAAGAGGGGCCTCCTAAAACTATCCTTCTGCTATTGGGGTAGAGGTAAGTTAACGTAAAATCACTATTATAGCCGAGCCTATAGATCTTGATAAAAAAAAATAAGTAAGGGTGAGGGATAGACTTTTCAAATTGACACTAGAAAATATATACGCCCGAGAATATATACACCTATTATAACTCGCCAAGCATTGAGAGCTAATTGACATGTGGCGACATTTAAACGGCCTAGATACCCTTGGATATAGGGGTGGAGAGGAAGTCTCAGCCCAAATCTAAAAGGCTCAACATAAAGAATAGTCTCATTATCACCTATTATATTGCTTAAATTCTCAGAAGACTTAGGAAGTCTAATGGTGATTCCCCTTAGAATATCAAAGTTGATTTGAAGATCCCAAAGGTCAGCCTCGATCATGATTGAGATGATGTTTTCTAAGACTTTAACTACATTACTTTTCTTTAGTGGACTTCCTTTAGGGTGATCAGAGGTGGTTGGCTCATTAGGTCTGAACTTAGAGTTAGCAGTCCTAGAGTTCACTTCAGCTTGCTCACCATCCCTAAAGAAATCTAAGGTATCTTCACTACTATATGTTTGGTTCACTAAAGCTATAGTTAGGGCAAAGTCGTTCTTGGGGTCGTCATTGGTGGAAGCCATTCTCAAACGAATGAATCCTAATGAGGATTAGGTTCGGAAGAAATACAAAAAAAAGAAGAGGAATATGGATTAAAACTTAAAGAAATCAAGAATTTGAACAAGCGGGAAAATCTAGAAAAGTTTCCCAAGACAAATAAAATATTTTTCAAAAATCTTTGGACAAAAACGGATAAAAAAGAATAAGATTGATATCTGAAGCAAGAGTACATGAAGTAAGCTTTGAAAGGATTGTGAAGTCGTAGAAAGAGAATCGAAGGTTGACAAAAGATAGAAAGTTTTGAGAGGATAAAAATGGAGTTATTTTTTTTCTTTCTTTCGGTGAGAAAGCAGAAAGTGGCAGCGAAATAGAGTAATAAAAATAAAATAGAGGTAAAAAAAAATAAAAATATGTCGTTTAAATAATAATAAAAAAGCAAAGGGAAATATGTGAATTCGAAGGTGAGGAGACAGTGTATTAAATGTCCATCATGATTACCTAGAAGTTAGGATGAGATTATGCTCGCAATAATTTCCATCAAATCTCAATTGAATATGAGATTTGAAATCGAGATCTTCACATCAATTTCTAATGAGCATCAACCAATGTGAGGGGGCTAATTGTTAAACCAAAATACATATACCGATCTTATAAGGTCGTTGCAAGTTGAACTTATGAGGTTAGAAGGTTTTTGTTCCAAAACTTGAAAAATGATTTCGGAGACAAATGGTCCGACCTTGGTTAAGTGTGCCGACCTAATCAAGGTTAGAATCAAAGACTTCTTTAAATGGTCGGATCCACAACTAGTCATTTAAATGTTACACAATTGATGATCATAATAAATAACAATTAATTATAATATAATATTAGATCGACACTCTTAAAATTTTTTTATGATCATAAATAGATTTAAATATAAAGAAATCCAATCATTAATATAAATATATCATATGAAAAATATAAAAATTATCACGATATTTATAATTTCTTTAAAAACTTTATTCTCCTAAATCTAACTTGAGTATTAGAGTATTATCGCCATAAAATAATTCCCAACAAGATTATCTATTTTGTAGATTATTGCTAAATCGGCATAGTTTGAAATACCAATTTTTGACTTCAATAATAAGACATTATTCATGGGATCCTTGCGCACTCCTTTTCAACCTCTTCTACTAGTTTTCTTGTCACTTTCATCAGTGATCAACAAAAAATTATGAATGTTAAGATATTGTTAAGACATTAATGAATGAAGTTGACAAGTTTCCACCTAATAAAGCAAAAAGAAAATAACTTCTTCACGAAAATGAAGAGAAAAAAGTTTCCCACCTATAAAAAACAAAGCTTTGTAATAAAGAACCAACCCATCTTTTGATGGGTTCATTGTACCCTCTGAAAACATCCTACTGTTTTTAAGCACAGGAAGAAGACAAAACTTGAATTTACTGGCGACAGGTCGCATCCCCTATCTTAAAAAAATAATATAATATATAAAAATAATAAATTATATTATATATATATATATATATATTTCATTCATTATACCTCAATAATTACCTTCCTAAACATTATTAATGCATCTAATTTCACTATTTAGCACGTTGTTGACCCACGCTTATGCCGCATTTTTTTAATGAATAAAATAGTTTAATTTCTATGAGCTGAAATTAAATTAAAACATAAATTTAACATTTCAATTTTTCCGAATCAAGTACACTAAAAGTAATTAGAGAAATCTATAAAAGCGAAAGAAGTGATCGGATTATAAAAGATAGAATTGTACAATCTATACAAATAGAAGTTGAAACCCATAAAAATAAGGTTTTTGAGATGCATATTCCACGTCGGTTATGGCAAATAAATTAATATGAGTGTTCTTAAATTCTCAAAGTTTCTCTATTAGATTGGGTTAGTCTTCTACTACTTTAAATCATAATATTTGAAACTTTTTATTGAGAATGGAGGTAGTAGAAGAGACGATATGAAACTTTAAAGATGATCATTAGGCGGGTTGGACGGGATATCTCGATTTGAATTTGAGTAGGATTGAACAAAATTTTAATTTTTGATCAAATTAAATTGAAACTGAAACCGAAACTATAATTGATTTGGATTTTTATCAATTTAGGCATAAAAATTGATTGAAATCGAATCGATATTAAACTGATCGATTTTTCAATTTTTCACACTAATTTTTTTAAATTTTTTTTTACCTAATTATATAATGATATATATAATTAATGAATATATATTAATATTATAATATATGTATTTTTTATATTATTTAATAATTTATTTTATAAAATTACTTTTATTTAATATTATTTTTTTTAAAATTCAATATTATGATAATTAGTTTATCTTAATATTATAATCTAAATAATATTTAAATATATTATAAATCTATAATTTATTAATTTAATATTATCTAAATAAACATAAAATAAGTCAAACAATTTTTAATACTAAATATAAAAAATAATTTAATTATCATATATTAATTAATAAATTATTTTACTTAAATAAAAATTCTCAAATTTATATAAATATTAAAAAAAATTAAGTTTGAATTGATTTGAGACTAAAATTAAAATTTTAATTAATTTTTTTTTAATATTACAGTCGATACATCAAAATAGACATTAAACCAAATAAACCGGCCGTGATTTCGGTCAATACGGTTATTGTTGGTCATAAGAAGCTTGATGGTGCTAAAACAGATATATATATATATATGTCTAAAATCTAAACAAAATCGTCAGATGTTCTCCCACGGACAACTAATTTTTTGTTCTCGGAATTTTCCGCCAAGTCTAACTAACCGCCAACTACTACAAAATAAAAATAAAGAATAAAATATCCCGTGAAATGAAAGGAGTGCCAGACGGCACGCAATGGCATCGCACTCCTATTTGAGCAGGCAGATCGGACGGTTGAGATCTCGGTATCACATATAGCTGCGATGCACGCGAACATTACCCACTACTCACCTGCACTATCTCTCCGCTGTGACAATACTTCTTCCTTCCACTTCCACTCTGTTCGTTCATCATCATCATCATCATCATCATCATCATCGTCGTCGTCGTCGTCGTCGTCGTCTTCATCATTTTGGACAGATCACATTACAGGCTCTATTTCAACGCCGCCATTGAAAGCAATAGAAAATAGGAGAAGAAAAGTTTCATACAGTAGAAGTCAAAAGGCAAAAGAAGCAATAAAGAAAAGGAGAAAGGAGAAAGGAGACTCTCGGTTTCTGAGACTCAAAGGTTATGATTGCGTTTTGGAAATCGTTTTTTTTTTTGGTTTTCCAATGACCTCTAGTGCTTCGGACCGGTGATCTGAGAAGTGCGGCGCCGGAATGACGGACAAAGAAACGGTAGCGAAAACTTTCCGAGTTTTGGTGCATGGAGCGGAGCGGAAGTTTGCTAGGGTTCGAGATGTGCCGGCGTACGGGCGAATTGAGAATCACAACTACTTTCAGAAGGTTTTCAAGGCTTACATGCGGTTATGGAAATACCAGCAGGAGAACAGAGCCAAGCTCGTTGAGTCCGGTTTGAACCGGTGGGAAATCGGCGAGATCGCGAGCCGGATCGGTCAACTTTACTTTGACCAGTACATGAGGACTAGCGAGGCAAGGTTTCTGGTTGAAGCGTATGTGTTCTACGAAGCGATTTTGAAGCGAAGGTACTTTGAGGGATCAAAAGGCACGGGGAAGGATCTGGGATTGAGGTTCAAGGAGTTGAGGTTCTACGCCAGGTTTTTGTTAGTCTCAGTGATTTTGAACCTCACGGACATGGTCAAAGTTCTCACAGAGCGATTTAAATCCCTTGTTGACGACAGCAAGGGTAATTTTACGGTACTATCTCATTTGCCCAGCAATTGGAATCCAATTACTTGCAACTAATGCTTTTATTTTTATTTTATGCTTTCTTAATAATTGGTTTAGGCCTTCTAATGTGATAACAAGGAATTTGTTTGTTGTATTGCCCAGAAATTCAGATATTCGGTCCAAATATCCACTCTGGTCCATAAAAACAGTACCTTCAGTTTTGATTCATTCATTTTTTAAATTAAAATTCGAAATCGCCATGCCCTGAGAAATGGAAAACATAGTTGCATACAACTTAGCTTTGTGGGTATTTCTGTTGCTTGAGATGTTGGGCCATGGAGTTTGGAGGATTTTTAATGTTTGGGAACACCCGAACAAGTATATGGTAAATCGAGTGTTTAACTGTATCTTAGATGGAAATATTGATTTCTCAATAACCTCTTCTGAGGATGCTTATTTGGTTTGCATATATAGTATTTTCTTTCTACAGACAATAGTTTCATATAGAACTTTCAGTGAGTACTCTCGTGATGTGGTTATTTGAATTACTGCCTTTCAGAGTACTGATCATAAAGAATGGAGGTTAGTGGTACAAGAAGTTGTGCGCTTTGTAGGAGTAGATACAGCGTTTATGAATGTGAGACCTTTGCGTTACTGTGTTACTCTTGATTCTCATCCCGCTTCAATTCCGTATGTTGCTCGTTTTCATGCTAAGAAGATTCTTAAATTCCATGATGCCTTACTAACAAGCTACCACCGGAATGAGGTAGGTGGATCACTGATCTATGAAGTTAGTTCATTTTAAGTTCAGGGTTAGAAAATTACCCTGCAGGGATGGATTAGTTTATTGGTTCCCATATTTTTGTTGCCATTTTCAGGTTAAATTTGCAGAGATTACTTTGAACACCTATAGAATGTTGCAATGTCTGGAATGGGAGCCTAGTGGATCCTTCCTACAAAAGCATCAAGTTGAGTCTAATGGAAATGGTACTTCTCTTGACCAATCTGGTGCTTCTGGACTAATCGATATGCACTTGGCTGTGGATATGACCGATACATCTGCACCTCTAAATCCAAGGAAAGCTATTCTTTATCGGCCTTCTGTGACACATATAATAGCTGTAAGTTACTAAGTTTGATCAATGATAATTAGAACTCTTAAGTTTGATACCTGGGCATTCTATTTGTTGTGCTTTTATGGTTTGCTCTAGTATCTGTATCATTCAACTATTTGAACTGTTTAAGATTTTACTATCAACTTGAAGCATATATTACTGTTAGGTCTCTCTGTTGGGTATTTTATGCATAGTCCTTCCTTTGGTTTGAGTTGGATATGCATGTATTGGTTACTGTGTACATATTTTAAACCCCGTCACTAAAGCTAATGTTTTGAAAATGCAATTTGGTTATTGTTCTTCGTTGCTTGCTTCAAAGTTGGTTTTTCCACAACAAATTCCTCTGCCAAACTGTATTGGCTGGCATATCACAGTATGCTAGGTAGCTTGAATGCAAGTAATGAAGCGTGACTGTCTAGAAATCCTGACGTTGATGCAGATTATGGCAACAATTTGTGAGCAGCTTCCTCCAGATAGTATAATGTTAATATATCTAGCAGCAGCAGCAGGTGAATTTCTTTTTTTTTTTCCTTGTTATAACGTAAGTTTCATGGTTTTTTTTCTTGCCAATCTGGAGTAGTTGACCTCGTAAACCAAACTAATCACCCAGGGAAAGATGGTCATAGTGGTCTTAGTGCTGGAATGGAAAGTGTTGGAGGATCTAAGAGATTTTCTAAAACCAAAATCATTTGTCAAAGCACTCAACAGCCATGTAATTCTAATTCGGAATCTTGTCCTAATAAGGCTAGCTCAAGTGGTCTTTATGATGATTACCTGGGGTTCGGGCCTAGAGGAAATGGAGGTTGGTCCCACTTGATATAATTTCGGTGTGTGTCATTTTAACAATGAAGTATAAAGGCAGAGAAATGTAATTATCAGTTACGGATTAATTTAGAATGGGTTAGTCGAGTAGGGATTATAAACCATATTTCTATCGTTTGGATTCAGGTTTGAACATTCTCTACCCGGGTGATATAGTTCCTTTCACACGGAGGCCTTTGTTCTTGATTATCGACAGCGACAATAGCCATGCATTCAAGGCAGGTTTGTTAGAGCTTAAGTTATTTATGTTACTTCTATACTAGATTGGTTTCGGTAGCAAGTTCTTAATGTGAAACACTTCCACCCAATGAATTAGCTTGATGTTATCTTCTAGGATGAAGCACTTTCTACTTCCTAGAAGATCCTAATGCTCATTTATATGTGTGAATCAGTTGACTCTGTTTGATTGGAACAAGTAAAAAACTATTAGAAAGAGTCTTAACATATATGACATCTTAATAAGAGGAGGATTATTTGCAGGTTCTACATGGTGCAGAAAGAGGAGAAACTGCTGCTCTTCTTCTTTCGCATTTAAAGCCAGCATTCAAGAACCCATCTGGTGTTGACCTAACTCAAACCGGAAGTCAATTCACTTTTTTCTTGACTTCCCCCCTACCTGCATTCTGCGAAATGGTTGGCCTCTCAACTGATAAGGATGCGGTAAGTTAACTGAAAATATCTCGAAGTTTTCCTAAAACTTATCTTTTTCAATGGTTTAATTTGTCCTTGGGCTTATGCATATAGGATGTTTACAACAACGCCGAAACCATAATATCTGCTGCTTTTTCTGAGTGGGAAGTAATTCTATGCACATCAACCAGCCTAAATCTCGTGTGGGCACAAGTTTTATCTGATCCCTTTCTTCGGCGGCTTATACTCAGGTAATTCTTTTGTCCAATAGAGTTCTACAGAGATTTTGCCATAACTCCCATTTGAAATAGTTTAACTATTTTCTTATTTTGCCCCTACAGATTTATATTTTGCAGATCTGCACTTTCTTTCTTCTGCCCTTCAGAAGATAGTGACCAATATCTTCCCGTTTGCCTGCCACATCTTCCCGATTCTGTATCGCCAAAATCCGAAGTTGTCAAGTCTCTAGTTTTTCGTCTTTCAGAACACTTTGGAGTTTCCAACTCGATTCACTTCAAAGATAGCAGATAATACGAGCAATTCTCCAAATTTCTTTTGCTGACGCAGAAAAGTTCTGTGGAATTCTCAACGATACTTGGGGTCAGGATATGCTGTACTTGGCTTAGTAGAGTGTTTTAATTATTTGATATTATATTTGTTGTGGCTTTTGGTTTCCTACAATTGCCAAATAATTGGTAAAGCCCTTTTTTTTTCTTTTTTCCTCTCAAAAATAGTGAAATTGATAAAATACCATTGTAAAACAAAAACAGGTAGGTGAATAGAAGAATTCTCTTTTACCCTTTTGTAAATAATCATTTGATAGATGTAAGGATCCATTGACTTGGTGAGAGAGAGAGAGAGAAGAGAGAGAGAGAGAGAGAGAAGGGTATTAAAAGAATCTAGAGCTGCCCTATCAATCAGTCCTGCAAGACTGGTCCAACTTTCAAGTATAGAGCTTGTTGCTGCTCCACAGATCAATATCTACCCAAAAAAAACAGTAACCAAGTCAGACCCAAACAGTAACCAAGTCAGACCCACTTTCCACATTATGAATCTAACTAAAGCCAAATATAGAGTAAGAAAGATAAAGAAGAGGCACAATATTATTACCCGGTCCAAGATTGATTCCATGGAGATGCTTTGTGGCACGACAAATGATTGATGATAGATCTATGCAAACAGAGCCATCACCATCTACATCAAAAGAAGGGGGGAAACAAAATATCAAGAAATGTACATTTTCAAGCATTGAAATAAATAAGAAAACCAAGAACGGCCTTAATATTAGTTGACCTGGCAATCCATTCTGTTCGTGATTCCGTCCAGGAATGCTATCACCAAAATCCTGCAACCGAAGAGGTGAAGCAACCTTGATGTTGATGGACTATATCAATATAAATGTACTATATGTAAAATAGAGAGAGCAACTAGAGTGGACGTTGATTTTAAAGGCTCTTTTGAACCCACTAGCAAAGAAGCCCCCAAAAGGAGCTAACATATCAGCAAACAAGCCGAGACAAAAAGCATGCCATTGGACAGGCAAGATGGAGATCTCTTTCCATGGAAGCTGCAAAAGAATAGTTGGATCTTCTAATTTTACCCGAGAAAAAAAAATCTAATATACAACAAATTGGATTCACTTGATACCAAAGTTACTCACCCATTTAGCAATCCATCCTGGTAAAGTGTAATACTCGGGGCTTCAACAAGTAACCAGGATCACAATGAAGCCAACCAGTTGATAAATCCTACACGTATTTTCCAAATATAATGAGATATAAACGTAAGCTACCTTACAAGTTGTGTATTAAGTTTAGCTCTTTATATGTGTATGATCAATTAATAGAGGTTTACCTTTCTCGGACAAGTAACCCACTGAAAACAACCCACGATATTTGCAAGCTGCATAGCGAAGTTTACATAAGGACTTTATAGATATATCCAATGAATAGAAAAAGAAAATCTTTAACACATACTAGTACCCTTAGCTCACCAGAAAGGCAGAGATGATGGTTATCAGAGGCTCCAACGAATCCCTCCCAAGTTTTCTTTGGAGATAACTTTATTAATGGGGTTCTTCGAAGGAAGAAACAGAAAATATAAGCAGCAATGTCGTTGATAACAATTCAAGTATTGCTGGCAGAGGAAACCTGCACCATAATTCACTCAGTGAGAGATCATCAGATAAAATAAAATAAAAAGGCTACTGCGAGGGAAAAGTGAAACAACCAGAAGATTCCTTCGAAAATGTTGGCAACTGTGAAAGAGGATTGCATAAACACTACAATCAGGATCATGTTTGTCCATGCATATTGGCCAAATTGATACTTGTACATCTTCTTCTTCAAAGTAAGAATGAACGACATAAAACCTGGACCCAGTAACAAGACACAAATTGTCGACATACTAAAGTAAATAACTAGGGTAATAATGCTCCATCTTGAAACATAATACGGAAATCAAGATATTATCAAAACTATAATTCCATGGGTTTGTTTAAATTCTATTACTAGGTAAAAAGGCCTAAGCAAAACAATGACTAACCCGAAATATACAAGGAATAGCAAATAACCATATGATACTTGATAAGATTGCCCACAAGCTGATACAGAGAGATACAGAGCATGTGGGAGGTTGCTCCGAGAAAGCACCAAAGAAGAAGAAGAACCGACAGCTCAGAATAGGTTAAAATGGTTCGAGGCAAAAAATTTGTTTCTGAAGAGAAAGAACAACTGTCTTGTCTCTCAACAGCGATAACAAAGCTCCCACAAAACGGTACCCTTTTAAATAAAAATAATAATTTTAAATTCAAACCAGTTCTTTACAAGAAAAAAATACTCGATTAGAACCCAGAACTCGCAAGAAATCGATTCGAACCCAGCTCAGAGAGAGAGAGAGGTGGAACCTTAGTAGTAAAAGCAGAGGGAAACGAATCTGAATTATAATTAAGGAGGTGAAGAAGCCGAGCTACTAATCATTCAACCTTCAACATTTATCGCATCCTGTATTATTGTATATATATATATACAATCTGAATTATTATTGTATATGTATATTTCCTGATTCTTCCTGTTTTCTTGCAGAAAAAAAGGTCGGAAGAAACAAAAAACGATTTTTCAGTTAATGCGGGTCGTTTTATTTCCAACCTCATGCTCTCTATCCGGTTTAGTTGCCGGTCTATGAAACCAATACCCCTCCCGCCCAAAATTCTTCTTCTCTTCACTTCCATAAACAAGCTCTCTACAGCCTCCATTAACTCAAATATATACAATTGCAATGTCAAGATTGGAGCTCTTTCGCGGGCCGGCAAGATCAAAGATGCCCGCCAGTTATTCGATGAAATGCCGAGTAGAGATGTTGTTACGTGGAACGCTATCATAACAGGGTATTGGCGAAATGGGAATATCGAAGAGTCGAAGAAACTGTTCGAGAAAATGCCTGAGAAAAATGTAGTCTCCTGGAATTCAATGATCGCAGGATGCATCGAGAATGAGATCATTGATGAAGGTTTGAATTACTTTCGTTCAATGCCGGAGAGAAACACTGCATCTTGGAACGTGATGATATCTGGACTTGTAAGATATGACCAGCTTGAGAATGCATGTAAACTTTTCGACACAATGCCACAGAGAAATGTTGTATCTTATACAGCTATGATTAATGGGTATATAAAGAAAGGAGAGATTGAGCAAGCTAGGAGACTGTTCAATAAGATTCCTCGAAAAAACACGATTTCTTGGACAGTTATGATTAGTGGGTACGTAGATGCCGGAAAATTCGAAGAAGCGAGAGAATTGTATGACAAAATGTCAGAAAAGAATGTCATTGCAATGACTGTTATGATTACAGGGTTCTGTAAAGAAGGCAAGATGGATCAAGCAAGAACTTTGTTCGAGCAAATACCTTCTAGAGATCGTGTCTGTTGGAATGCAATGATAACTGGTAAAAGTTTTAACTTTCTCGGATTGTCTTATGGAAATTCTGGATTTTTTTTTTCTTAACTCTTCTTTTAATGGTTTCTAGGCTATGCTCAAAATGGGATTGGAGAGGAAACATTGAAATTGCATTCAGAAATGCTCAGGGAGGGTATGAAACCGGATCAATCATCTCTTCTTTCGGCTTTTACTGCCTGTTCTACACTAGCTTCTCTCAAAGAAGGAATCCAAACTCATTTGCTTGTGATAAAACATGGGTTTGAATCAAATCTGTCTGTCTGTAACTCTTTAGTCACAACGTACAGCAAATGCGGGGCCATCCATGACTCTGAGTTAGCTTTCGAACAAATTTCAAACCCTGACCTTGTCTCTTGGAACACAATCATAACTGCTTTTGCTCAACACGGACTTTACGGCAAGGCCATCGACTTTTTCAACAAGATGAGAGTCAATGGGTTTGTCCCAGACGGGATAACTTTTCTCACCTTGTTATCTTCATGTGCTCGTGCCGGGAAAGTCAATGAGAGCATGGACTTATTAAAATCAATGGTCAATGAGTATAAAATATCTCCTAGGTCAGAGCATTATGCCTGCGTAGTTGATATATTGAGCCGCTCTGGTCAGCTAGAAAAGGCTTATCAGATGATTCTAGAAATGCCAGAGGGAGAAGAAGATTACGGAACCTGGGGTTCTCTTCTGGCGGGTTGTAATGTTTATTTAAATGAGGAATTAGGGGAGATCGCAGCTAAGCAAATGATGGGGCGGGACCCGCTTAACTCCGGAGCTTATGTGGGGTTATCAAACATTTATGCAAAGGCCGGGAAATGGAGGGATGTTATGAGAGTGAGAAGTTGGATGAAAGAACAAGGGGTGAAGAAGCAAAATGGGTATAGTTGGATTGAGATTGGGAATCTAGTGCATTTGTTTGTTGGAGGGGATATAGGTCATTTAGATATTGAAATGATTCATTTGGAGCTTAGGAGGGTTTATTTGCATATGATGGATGAAAATGATGATGTTATTGATTCACTTGTTCCTCTTCCTGGGTTTTGAGTTCTTCAGCTCAATGTAAGAAGTTATGTCTTTCTTCTTTTCTTATTACTGTGAATAGAAATTTCTTTGATGGCACTTCCACTCTTAGCATGTTCTGAAATGATTAATCTTAACATCTTCAATGGTTGCTTGTTGATTTTTTCAAAAGCGTGGTGTAGTTTGTGAATAAGTTCAAAGATAAAAATGATATGATATATCATTATAATTATAAATATTTCTTTGAATTATAATTATTATATTCTCGATTAATTCAAAATTAGGCTCGTTCTATTATTTTTCCTTTTTATATCGTATTTTCTCTATTATATTTTAGCTAGATTGATATTAAATTAAATGATTAAATTGATTACTATTTTTTCTAAATAAAATATTTATAAAAAATTGGATAGATCTAATTTGTACTTAATATTTACTTCCATGATTTCTTAGCTATACGCATAAAACGGCGACGCTTGGAATTTTTAGCGAACGTAATAATAGAGAGTGGGGACGCCACGTTTTTACGACTTGTTAAGGTTCTGCTTGAAATTTGAACCTCTACGAAACTGCCACCTGGTTTCCTGTCGGGATTATCTCTCACCTTGAAATTCAAGATATAAATCCCACCTTCTTCCTCTTTGACAGTTCATTGATTAGGTTGCTTACTGGTTTCTTCTTCTTCTCCCATTTTTCTTCCTTCCTTTTCGTCCCTAACAGTAAGAGGTTCTAGTCTAGTTGAGGGGGGAGAGAGAGAGAGAGAGAGAGAGAGAGAGAGATATGGAACGTTATGAGATATTGAAAGATATTGGGTCAGGGAATTTTGGAGTAGCAAAGCTAGTGAGAGAGAGAAGAAATGGTGAGCTCTACGCTGTCAAATATATAGAAAGAGGCCAAAAGGTACTCCTTTTCAAATTGACAGAGCTCTGTTTCTTGCCTTTTTCTCTCTCATTTAATATAATTTATTATTTTTTTCTTCTTTGAAGTTTATAGTTTTTGGGCTGAAACTATCAACCATTCATCTGGGTTCTCTGTTTTTTCAATCATTTCCACTGTTTTTGTCCTTGTAGAGGATATTTTAAATTGCTCAATTTTGATTTTTCTTTTTTTGGGCAGATTGATGAACATGTTCAAAGAGAGATTATGAACCATAGTTCCTTGAAGCATCCTAATATAGTAAGATTTAAAGAGGTAATAGTATCTTCCATATGATTATTTCCCATTTTTGTTTGTATTAAATCCAATTATAGTTGTAGATGTAAATGAAGCATATACTCTGTATTTTTCTCTGTTTTCGAGAAAGAAACTGCTGGTTTTTTCTTGCAACTTATTACCTTCTTTAGAAACAATTTTAGATAGTGAAATACACATTTAGAGCTTCTATTTCATGTAATTACAACTATTTTTTATGTTTTTATCATATTTTGTGGGGTGTAACAGGTCCTATTAACTCCTACCCATTTAGCAATAGTCATGGAATATGCAGCTGGGGGAGAACTTTTCGACAGAATATGCAATGCTGGCAGATTCAGTGAAGATGAGGTAAAACCCAGAATAATATTAATAATATATATTTCTTACCAGATTAAGAAAGAACAGCATACACTCTTGCTTAAAGAAGACATTTATGAGCACGCGTACATTATCTAGATTCTAGTTAATTATTCTCCTAATCATTTTCAATGTTATCTTCTTCCTTAATTCATTTTTGTAATTAGATTCTCTTTCTTCTTCTTCTTCAAACTCTTGGTTGTATATGTACAGGCAAGATATTTCTTTCAACAACTGATTTCAGGTGTCAGTTACTGCCATTCAATGGTAAGTCACTAATCACTCTACTCATGTTTACTAACAAGTTCATTCATTTATTTAAAATCTTCTTGTTATATATAAATATTTATTCGATTTTTTTGTTTTTTATTCAATTATATGCAGCAAGTTTGCCACAGAGATCTTAAGTTAGAAAACACGCTTCTAGATGGAAGCTCCGCGCCCCGTCTCAAAATCTGCGACTTTGGCTATTCCAAGGCAAGGAAGAACTTAAGCTTGATTAAGCATTAATTTTTGTTTCTAAAAAGATTTTTCATTACTTGACATTTTTTTTTATATAGTCTTCTGTTTTGCATTCTCAACCGAAATCAACTGTTGGAACACCGGCCTATATTGCCCCCGAGGTCTTATCGAAACGAGAGTATGATGGAAAGGTTGTTGTTTTACTTCTTCGTTCAGATTGCATAGAAAAACCATAGAAAAATTTAAAAACCTATTTCTGATATTTTCTTTTTTCATGAACAATCTTTCAGATTGCAGATGTTTGGTCTTGTGGGGTTACATTGTACGTGATGCTAGTCGGAGCTTATCCCTTTGAAGATCCTCAAGACCCCAAAAACTTCCGAAAAACACTTCAGGTTAATCTTTTTCCAAGACAATGATCAAATTAGGCTGTTTGATCTATAGATTCTATAGTTTTGTCTTAACAAAATATGTTAATGAAATGGCAGAGAATACTAAGTGTCCAGTACTCGATACCAGACTATGTAAGAATTTCCTTGGAGTGTAAACACCTCCTATCTCATATTTTCGTAGCCAGTCCCGAAAAGGTAAATCGCCTCAAAAGCCCGATGTACGACATGCCGATCCATTACTTCAAATTTTCTAAATTTTTTTTTTTTTTTTGTGAATTCCATGCAGAGAATAACGATTCAAGAGATTAAACAACAGCCTTGGTTTTTGAGGAACTTGCCGTTAGAGTTTACGGACAACAGTTGGGGGACCGGAATAACAGAAGAAGCGCAGAATATCGAAGTGAACATTGTGTCACCAAGTTTCGGAGAGATAGCTTCTATAATTCAGGAGGGTCGGAAACCGGCCGAAGGGATCAGATTAGGCGGGGGAGTGGGTCATTTTGTGGTGGGGGGCAGTATGGACATTGATGAAATAGATGCTGATGCTGACTTAGATGATATTGACACTAGTGGTGATTTTGTTTGTGCTTTGTGAAGCTTTGAACACTTAAAAGATTTGGTAAAGCGGAGGAGGAAGGGGTTTCTGTTATTTTGTTGTCTTCTTTTTTTAGCTCGAAGAAACAGAATCTCTGATTGGTGGGTGACTGGGTGTTGATTTGGCCTTTATGTAATAGATTCTCTTCTTCCTTTATGGGTTGTAGGAGTGTCATGTATTTGTCTTTTTGTTGTTTTTAATGAGTAGATAAAGAGATTAATTTAGATAAAATAAAATAAAATAAAATAATTATTTTATTATTTTAATTTTATTTATATTTATATGTATTTGCTACTATTTTCCTTCCGTGAATCGATGACGTATGTGAGTATGTCACTAACTTATTATGTGGTGGTAACGATATAGCATGTTACAACTTGCAAGCCTTTTGAAGGGTCATAAAGAAGCAAGCAAAATGGCTAAAAAGACAAATTGCCATACAAGAAAAAGGTGGTGGATTACATAAATGATGATCGACAGAGTTATTACGTGCTTACAATTGTCAAGTTTAAGTTCAAAAACCAATGTCTTGATGGTTTGTTGGAGAATGTTGGGAATAGTTTTTTTTTTTTTTTTTTTTTTTTTAATTTTTGGTTTTTTGTCGTTATTATTTTTCGTTAGCAAGTAATGATAAATACTAAACTAAATTGTAAGTATTAGTCTAATTAAATATTTATATTAATTAAAATTTTAAAAAATATGGATAAATTTTGTGAAAAAAAAAAAAACTTATTTAATTATTATTTTCTCTCCTATTAATTATTTTATTAAAAAATAATAAATAATACTCTTCAATTAACTTTTTTTTTAGTAAAAAAATAATAAATAAAAAATACTATAATAATATTTTATTCATTTAAAAAATAAAATAAAGAATTTGATATGAAATTATCTATAAATTTATTTAGTAAAATATTATATTAATTAAAATTAATTTAATTTTAAAAAATTATAATTAAAAAAAAAAACTGATATAAATGTCCTAATAAATAACAACAAAGTTCAGCGCTAGAACCAGATAAAAGAAAGCCCGTTTGGAGATCACTAGGCCCATACTTCCTCAACCTTTAAAGAAAACCATTTAGGGTTGGGGTTGAGAAGCCCATAGATGTTTCTGAAGCTAAACAGGCTGAGAACCCTCTTTGTTTGGAGCGAAAATCTTAAGAGAGAATTCATTATATTTACGGTCTTATCTATCTCAAAGTTAATATAATAATATAATCAAGATAAATCAATATCCGATAAACACGTTATATGAAATTATATGAAAATGAAAGACAGTCCATCCAAAAATTTCTGAATGCTAGCAAAAATTTCGGGTCATGAAATATTCGTATTAAAATTCAACAACAAATCAGTAACATGAAAAATCTACCACTCATCTTCATCTGTTCCAGAACAAGTACCCTCGAAAACAAACCAGAACAAGATATACAAAAGCAAAAAAACAAAAAAGCATCACACCCATTATTTTAAACAAGCAAAAAAATCCCGACATCAAAACAACATCTACGTTGAAGAACAGCACATGTTGCTCTTAGCAGGAATTACCTGAGCAGGACCCGGGACAATAATCTTCTTCCCGGCCAGGCTCGCGGGATTGTTACCATTCCCTTGATTCTCATTCGCAGCTAAACTCTTCCTATTCACAATGTTGAAAATCTCTGTCAACACGGTCACGAAAGCAGTCTCGACATTAGTCGATTCTAATGCAGAGGTCTCTAAAAAGAATAAACCTTCTTTCTCGGCGAATTCCCTGGCGTCTTCTGTAGGAACGTCTCTCTGGTTCTCCAGATCGCTCTTGTTTCCGATCAAAATGATCACGATGTTCTTATCGGCATGACCACGTAACTCCTCTAGCCACCGTGGTATGTGATCAAAACTCTGTCGTCTTGTTATATCGTATACAAGCATTGCCCCCACTGCTCCCCTGTAATACGCGCTTGTAACCGCACGATAACTGCCGCCAAAAATTTGACACGAAATTTAAATTAGGTCAAAATTTCAAATAACCAGCTGATTTATGATTCTCTAGCTACTTAATTTCATGCTAATATAGATCGAACAAATTTTGCCCCAATTTTGACCTAATTTCACTTCCTAATCATAAACAAGCAACAAAAATGGAGGTTCTAGACAGCTGAACCTGGGGAAAAGGTGCTCGATAAAGAGTAATCACGTCTGTTCCTAAGTCTCAGAGATTCTACAAGTAGGAGGATGAACCGGAGAGAGAGTTTACCGTTCTTGGCCAGCGGTGTCCCAGATCTGAGCCTTCACGCTCTTGTGCTCGATGACGAGGGTTCTGGTCTGGAACTCGACGCCTATGGTCGCCTTGGAGTCCAAGCTGAACTCGTTGCGAGCGAATCGAGCTAGAATCTGTGATTTTCCTACGGCCGAGTCACCGATCAGTACTACCTTGAACACGTAGTCTATCTTCTGGTTCGCATCGCCGTATCCTCCTGCGCTCGCCATTTCCTTTCCCCTGTACTTTCAGTCAAGCTTTCTTCTAGCTTCTTTCTCTCTCTAACAGCGAGAAGAACCAGATCGGAAGAGAGAGAGAGAGAGAGAGTGGATCTCGGAGTCTTTAATAGTCTGCTGGAAAGTACAAAGGTCGGGTGAAAGCTGTTTTTTCCGCCAAAAAGGTTATACAATTATTTTTCAAGTATTTATTTAATATTTTTCTTCGAAAGGGAAAGGGCCAATTGGAGCCTGCCACGATTGCAGACTTGCAGACGTGTGGAAACAGTCTGAAAAAGTTTTACACGACGGCGACAAATGATTGATAAATACAGCAATCGTCTGGGCTCGGGAGTACTCGATTAGCGCTCGTGATGAAACGGAGACAGCAATCTTTTTTTTTCTCGGTCATGATCAGATATTGCAGGTGTGGAACACCGGTGAACGTAGCCGTCTCTACACGAGGAAGGATTCTATGCCGGTTTCATATACGTCGGTTTGTCCCGATCTTTTAATCTGGGCCATTCCTCTTAATTTAAGAGCTGGAACTAATGCCACGTCACTTTTCTTGGGTTAAGATGGGCAAAAAAAGCGACCCGAGACATTTTGTATACGAACCGGATACAAACAATACTTCCTCTCAAAATCTCTCTCTCTACTTACTATAAAATGAAGGATTCAAGTTCAAATGCATTGAAACTGAAATGTTTGCTAAGATCATCAACTAACACATTAAACAATGATCAAGAATGGTGATAAAACTTAATTATGGTTCGAATGATGAAACGACGTAGTACTCTGCACCTCTCGACGACAGCGTTTAACATTACTGCCGATTCTGGATCTGGACCACCAATCGACGCTCAGCTTTCATGGGCCATGATAAACCCTTCGTGCCTAACCTCCGAAGTCTTTCTAGAATCTTTCATAACGAAGAGCAGCAACAGAGTGAGAGAGCGAGAGGAGTAATGGAGGAGGAGGAGCACGAGGTGTACGGCGGAGAGATCCCCGTCGAGGGAGAGATGGAAGGGGATATGGATTCTCACCAAGCTGATGATATCCACATGTCCGCCGATGACGACGATGCCGTCAAGGTCTCGGTCCCCTCTCTGTCTCTTCACTTTCTGTTTATAAAAAACCTAGCTTCGTAATCCAGGGTTAGGTATCTGCTAAATCAACTTTACTAACTCTGTAAATCTTATTATACGATTTCTCTTTGCGTATGATTTTCTGTCTGCAGGAGCTGGATGAGATGAAGAAGCGATTGAAGGAGATGGAAGAGGAAGCAGCTGCTCTTCGCGAAATGCATGCCAAGGTAGAGAAGGAAATGGGTGCTGTTCAAGGTACATATGAAGGAAAAAGAAGGAAAAAAATAAAAGATTTATGGGCATTATTTTTGTTTCTTTGTTTGATTTTATAACCTATTAAGATCCCAATTCAAGTCATAAGAAGTAAATTCTTAAAGCCAAATTTTGAATTTTTTCCTTCTGTTCTCTGTGTTTGTTAAGATCCATATTCATCTGATTAGTAGGCAATTCATGTCTGCATAGACAAGCTTGTGCAAGCTTGGGCGCTTTGGTAAATGTAATTTAATTATGTAATTGCCTATCTGATTGAAATCTTTTTTTCAGATCCTGCTAGTGCAGCTGCAAATCAATCAAACAAGGAAGAGATAGATGGTCGGTCAGTCTTCGTTGGCAATGTGAGAAGAGTAACTTGCCCTTCTTAAATGAATCGCATCATTACCCTTTGAGTTCTATCATCATTTTGTTTTCTTGGTTCAAATATATTTGAGAATGGACCATGTTAAATACTTGTTAGAAGAGAATGCTTTCTGTATGTTTCCTGTATAAAAGAGTAGTAATATAGAAGTTCGAAAAGGAAGGGGGGAAAAAAGAAAAGAAAGAAAGAAAAAAAAAAAAAAAAAACAATTCCAAAGGGTTCCCAAATGAAAAAAGAAAAAAAAAATTGAAAATATCCCAGTGTATAAAGAAATTGAAAAAAAAAAAAAAGGATGAGGAACCAGAAAAGAAAATAAAAAAAGCAAACGGGAAAAAAGAGGAAATCTTGGAATACCATTATAAAAATGCATTTGTTAAGCATTTGAACTTGTAATGTTGAAAGAGATCCCATTTGGAGGGTAGGGTGGGTGAGAATGTGGGTTTAAGGTGCTTCGACTTCCAAGTTTTAGTGGACTATTTCGCATGCTAATTGAGGAGCTCAGTATATCATTGGCATGCAATCTTTAGTTGCACAGCGTTGTCGCTGCTGGAATGGTGGTCAATTGTGCCTCACAAATGAGTGCCATTTTACTGACACAAGCGAGGGTACATGATCAATGCCTTTTTCTGGCCTTAATCTCCTCTCCTTTGTTTGTTTCATGCTGATTAGTATTGCTTTCTTCAATTTTCAAAATTGTGCATTCTTTCATGGTAGAGTATCATTATACGAGTCCTTAAAATGACTTCAAAATCAACATTGTTTAGGTGTTTCCACTTTATAAGCTTAGGTTTAGGACCTCACAGTTTCATTGACAGGCATGTATATGATTTTCATTTAAGCTAGAAGCATATCGTGGAAATTAGGCATTCAGATTGGTGATTTCCAATCCCATCATTGTCAAAATTGACAGTTCTTGCAATTTGAACTCTGTTTTCACCTATTACTGTCATCAAACCTTTTCTTATAGGTTCTCTTGTGTTTTCAACTATAATTATGACTACAAAAGTTAATAAGTCTTTGCTTGAAAGATCCTTGGATTTGAAATTCAATTTGCAGGTGGATTATGCATGCACACCAGAAGAAGTACAGCAGCACTTTCAATCTTGTGGTACTGTCAACCGAGTTACCATTCTAACTGATAAATTTGGTCAGCCCAAGGGCTTTGCCTATGTGGAATTTCTCGAAACGCAAGCTGTTCAGGAAGCTCTCCTCCTCTCTGAATCCGAATTACATGGACGACAATTGAAGGTAACTAACTCAATTTTGCTCACACAATCTGGAAGGACAATTTGGAGAGGTCATCTTTTTTTCTTTGATTGGAGCAAATTTATGGTTTAATACACTAATACCTCGATAAATTAATAATGTTGAGATCAATAAAATGTAATAATTTAGCGAGATATTAAATAATTGATTAATTAATAATTTATTCACTTATCAAGATGATTCTAATCTATCATGATCATTTAAAAGTTAATTAAATTTAAATTAATATTAGCGAGTATAGAAAGAAGTCCATTGTGTCTTAATTCTAATAATGCAAATTCCAAATTCAAGCAAAGGGTAAGAAAAGTTAGAGATAATATCCAAGTTATATTAATTTTAAGAAAAAAATAATAAATGATTGGGTCACATATAAGAAAAGTGTCATAAATGAATCATAAATACTATATATTATGAAATTATTAATTTATATATTGCATGAGATTTTAGGAATTTCTTATAATGTATTATTTTCTAAATTTAGTGAATTATTAATTTAGTACTTTATCCCAAGTCATGACCGGCCAAAAATATTATTTAAGCGAGTTTATCAATTTATCAAGTTTCTACTATAGTTTTATGTCTCTTTCAGGTTTTACCTAAGAGAACCAATGTTCCCGGGATGAAGCAGTATCGTGGTAGACGATTCAATCCTTACACGGAATTTCGGTCTAGAAGGCCTTACATACCCCCGTATTTCTACTCCCCTTACGGATATGGGTAAAGCTTACTTGCCCGACTTGGAAAATCTTTCGGCAATGTATTTGAACTTGGTAGATTTACTTTCTTTATTGCTTGTATACTCCAATTCTACTACAGGAAAGTACCCAGATTCAGAAGGCCTTCTCGGTACATGCCGTATTACTAGAAGCTCACCCCATTTTCAAGACAGTCCCTTAGAACGCTATATCTATTTTTACTGCTGATCAGTTACGGAATAGAAATCACAGATGTTTATTCCATATGACAATGTGACAGTGTGAAAGACGAGAGAACTAAAAGAGGTTAATGAGTTTGTTAATTTTGCCATTTTGCTCATGGCTGTTCCTCGTGATACAATTTTTCGGATACCTTAAATATCGTATAGAATTGAAACTTGCTACGCATTCTTGAAAGAAGCTGGTGAATTGGAATCCGGTTCAAAGTAAAAAGTTATATATTCCAGCTTGACTTTGGACCTGGATTTTGTTCTCAACCTTGCATCAATAATTATTCGCCAGCTCGGGTAACAATTTTTGTCGTTTTATGCTCAAAACGACAATCGGTTCCCTCTAAAAATGGACTACTGACAATTTGACGGACGTTTGTCGTTCAGCAAAACATGGTACCCAGCTGTTCTTGTACGACTAGCTGTTCCCACCTATTGGTGTCCGTATCTATTGGCTTAGTAGCTGGGGAGCAAAACACATATTTGAAGAAATTCATGCGCTCATATTGTATAATAAAGGAGAATTTTTACATACATGTATATTATTTCATTGTAAAATATTTATTTTTATAATTATAAAAAATATTTAAAAATATATTTTTTGAAAAATTAAGAATTTTTTTTTAATATAATTATTAAAAAATAAAAATTTGATATAATTTAATATATTTATTTATTTTTCCTAAATCAGCATTTTAAAATACAAAATATATTCCAAAACATAGACAAACAGCCCGGCAGTGTTTATGGTGCATGAAAATGTAGGCGGCGTCGAAAATCCCATGCATTCAATTGAAAAGTTAGTTAGCCACGCGTTAGGACACAACCTTTCGTGTCTTTATAGTGGTTAGCTAAATCCCTTTGTCACTCGTCACTTCGTTACAGTTTTTTATATTTGTGTATGTGTATATATATAGATATATAACCTGTACATATAGATATTGAACAATCACGTGCCCATGCATCTGTACATCCACGTTCAACTAAGTCATTTCCCATGCATTTGCACATCCACGTTCAACTAAGTCATTTCCCATGCATTTGCACATCCACGTTCAACTAAGTCATTTCCCATGCATCTGCACATCCACGTTCAACATCACCCAACTTTCTTCGTCATTCCGACTTGTTCAAATACTCAAAACTTGAATTCAAACTTCCGCCTTTTGACCGTACTATTGTTTACACAATTGGGGAGAGAGAGAGAGAGAGAGGAGATAGAAAAAGTCAAACAAGATCTTACATCATAGAACTACAAGTCTTGAATAGGTCTTCACTATAGCAAATCTCAAATGCCAAATTGGCAAATTGGCAAATTGGTTTTCTGTTTGCTCTTTTATTTCTTTCTAATATCCCAAACGGTTACAAACTAAAATTCCAAAAAGGGAAAAACATAAGTACATTACAAATTAAAAACATAACTGAAAAAGACCAAACCCCTTAACCCAAATCAAATCTCCCCACTGATTTCACCAAGTAGGCTCACTTCCTTCTGTCCCCCAGATAAACCAAGTTTTTATTGCTATCAATATACATAATGCTTAATTAATTAATTTAAAAACCCGATTAAGAAACCGAGAATTAAATGCTCAAGGAAACGAGGCGTTGGGTCCCCATCCTTCTCTTTCTAAGCCTCTCTGCAACGATGAAGGCTAGCTCAAGCGACTGAGAAGCGTTAAGCCTCGGGTCACAGTGTGTGTGGTAACGGGAGCTCAGATCGTCAAATGTCACGGTGCGTGACCCTCCAATGCATTCGGTCACGTTTTGACCGGTCATCTCTAGATGGATACCTCCGGCATGGCTTCCTTCTTGCTCATGAACATCAAAGAATGCTCGTACCTCGGCCTATATATATAATACCATTTTCAAATACTGGCATTAAACATCTGACTCAAAATGTGTTGGGAAAAAAAGAAAAAGTTAAATTAAATTAAAAGTCTTACCAAGATTGCATCAAAGGGACGGGTTTTGAGTCCGCATGGGGCCTTGATGGTGTTTCCGTGCATGGGATCACAGACCCATGTCACGATTTGGCCTGCGCGACGAACTGCCCGGATAAGATGGGGCAGCTTGACTCTCTGGTTCTCAGCACCCATTCGGCATATTATCGTGATTCTTCCCGGCTTGTTGTGAGGATTAAGGATTTCAATCAGTCTAACCAATTGATCTGGGTCCATTTTGTCACTCACCTGTATAACAGATCACCAAAATTTTCCTCAGATATAACCCAGTTGAATTTTCGCAAGAACACGATTATTCAATTAGTTTATTACCTTAATGCCGAGTGGGTTAGAAATCCCTCGGAGGAACTCAACGTGGGCACCATCCAACTGGCGGGTCCGTTCTCCGACCCAGAGCATGTGAGCCGAGCAATCATAGAACAATCCAGAAGTTGAGTCCTGTCTCGTAAGAGATTGCTCGTAGGGCAAATGCAAACACTCGTGAGATGTCCAAAACTCGGTTGTGGTCATGACGGGGTGTTCAACCGTAAGCCCGGCTGCAGCCATGAACCCTAAGGCCTCATCCACCCGGTGGGCCAGCTCTTGGTACCTAAATTCAAATCACCCGCAGCATGAAAACAATATTACATCTCAACAACATCAATGATAATTCGAATTTCATCTTGCAGACTATTTATCATACACAATTCATTTGCTGTTTTTGGAACTATAGCTTTAAAATTGAGTATTTATTATGAAATTAGATTAAAATTGGCGTGACATATGTAATTTATGGTTTAGAAATTTATTAAATTAAATCCAAACTGGATTTTACCTGTCACCCTGCTCACTATGCTCGGCAAAGTCAAGATTCCATTGTGTAACCCTCTGCATTGCGGCATAACCTCCGGTTGCAAAGGCTCGAAGAAGATTCAAAGTGGCGGCGGATTGGCAGTAGGCCCGGATCAACCTCTGTGGGTCCGGAATCCTCGACTTCTCGTCAAAAGCCTCTCCGTTTATATTATCTCCCTTATAAATCGGCAAACGCACCCCGTCCTTCTCCTCCATTTGGCTCGATCTCGGCTTCGCAAATTGACCCGCCATTCTTCCCACCTAAAGAAGAACAAGTTTTCTTTTCAGCTTTTCTCAAACTGCCGTTTGAAACGCTAAAATTGATACGTTACTAATAATGGGCATTTGATACGTTATTTACTTATTTTCACAGTTACCTTAATAATGGGCATTTGACCACCGAACATGAGAACGACGCCCATCTGGAGAAGGATTCTGAACGTGTCTCGAATGTTGTTAGCACTGAACTCTTTGAAGCTCTCTGCACAATCACCTCCCTGGAGGAGGAAGGCGTTGCCCATGGCAGCTTCGGCTAATTTTTCTTCCAGGCTACGGGATTCTCCGGCGAAGACAATCGGAGGGAAGGCCTCGATGGTTTTGAGGACTGACTCGAGCTCGTTCTGGTCGGGATATTCAGGGAGTTGGAGGGCTTTTTTGGTATTCCAGCTCTCCACGCTCCATTTTCCTACTGCCGGTGGGGTTGGAGGTGAGTCCTTGACTGACGGCTGCTCGGCGGCGTGGACCGCGGAGATGGTGGAGGAGCGGGATCTGAGTTGGGCTTTGAATGGGAGGACGGAGAAAGTTGGTAGGTGTGGTTTGGAGAGAGAGCGGGAGCTGTAGAGTGATTTGGATGAGAGAGTAGATGTGTTCGAGAGAGCCGCCATTGTTGCCTTTCCGAAAAGCTTGGATTTTTTTGTTTCACTCTCCCTGTCTTCTCGCTCTCTGTTTTCGTGGACTTGTAGAGAGAGAAAGAGGTGAGAGTTTTTTTAGGCGCGAGGGAGAGAGGGGGGTGTGTAGGGGTTTATATAGATTTTAGTTTTTTTTCTTTTTCTGGTGAGAGAGAGAGAGAGAGAGAGACGGAAAGAAGAGTTACAAAATCAAAGGTCAAGAAGGTGAGAAGAATAGGAGGCAGTTACGGTTGAAGACAGTTGGGTGAAGGGGGAGGGTTGTTTTTTTTAATTAAGTAGAAACAAGGGGGGGATTTCGACGTCAGTTTTAGGTAGAGTAGGGGCCTTTTGGAAAATTACAAACTAGTAAATGAATCACTCACTCAGAAGACATAATTTGGATATGGATATGGATATTTCTTTCTATACGCTACTCTTTTTTTCTTTTTTACAATGACTATTGTAAATTTGTATTCATTCATATTTAATGTATAATATATACCTGGAGTTCTAAGTTCTAGCTTCTGCAACAACTCGACAATATCTGCATTCATTCATATTTAAAAAGTAGCCTTGTGTTTATGAACAACATTGTTAAAGGAAGAGAAATGATGACGTTGATGTAGATTTCCATCTGTTAGAGAGGTTCTTTCGATTAATATCTGCACTCATAAATTAATTGCGGATGGAGTAATAGTCGGCCAATTCCGCTCCAATACTCTAATCAATTTCTAGAGAGATAAAAAGATAGTAGATGTTTAGAATTATTATTCTTTTAAGAAAATATGCAATACTTTTTTTTTTGTTATGTATATTTGCTTTTATATCTAGTCAAGATTCAAATATCTTAGACAACCTTACACGTGGCGTGCTCTTATTGTTCAGTATCTTGATCACTTTCTGCTCTTTGACAAGTGTCAGCGCCCTCACAATTTGACACAACAGATATCTACTCTTCACTCAGGGGCATCTCGGTGTGCAAAGCTACCGCCCTAGTCTAGCGCGCTAGGATTGCGTCTTCCACTCAAATATCAATTGCTTTCTACATGTCATTCTTTTGGCATATCTATGTCCAAGTTTAAGCTAAGTAAAAAAATATTTGACTTATTTTCAGCATCATCTGATATCTTGTTAATAAGCTCGGCTTATTATCATATGGACCAATGCTTTCCTCGACCCTATATAACCTCAGCCTCAGATATCACACTTCCTCCGCACTCACACTCAGTTATATTGACTTATGCCATAGACTATCTTGAAAACGGGCCCAAGACCAAGAGATGACGTATATACTCTCAACACCAAAGTCCTGCTTTTGACAATCTGACCGGTACCAAAAATAGGTCATCCTTTCTAGGCAGCAGACTGGTTGACTACACAAATCTAGATTATCGGCTTTATCCAACCGTTGATCCGACCCTCGATCTAGTTTTTGCACAATCAATACCCATGGTTTTGCAATTATTACAAGAACGTTCTAAATAACGAGGGCCTTCTCTAAGTTGACCAACGATTAGCTTCCGACCCATTCACCGGTCCTTTTGTTTTAAAAATGGTTTCTGACAAGTGACAGCGGCTGCTTTCACGAGCAATTCGCTAAGGCTTTTCTCATCTTGTTGGAGAGTAATCAGTCCTCTTACCAGCGATCGAGGACAGATAAGAAATAACTGTCGTTATTATTATTATTAGTTTTTTTTTTTAACTTAAAAGAAATAAAATAAAGTAAATCAATAAACAAGTTAACAGTGTTAATTTGCTCCGTTGGAATAGACTTGGCCTACTTTTTTTCTTATTCAAAATGCTGTCACTTCATCAACCGGAGAATCCCCAGTTGTAATCTCAAATTGAGGGGAGTCCATCCCATATATATATATATATATATATATAAACATGTATATTTATATGGTAGGTATAGTTTCATAGTACTATATATTCAAATGAGCATGTGCAGAGGACCATTTATAAGGCCAACCAAAGGTTCAAATGACATGAGTTGAGGAATGGAAGATGTCGACGCAGGCTGCAGCATATACATATATATATAGTAATCCCCCTCGAAGGCGGGGTGGGTTAATGGGATGTTGGATATCCAACTCATGATTTGACGGACAATAACTAACAAAACACAGATTCTAACTTCTCTCAACTGTAATTTAGAAAGATCTTCAGTACCCTTAAAGTTTCATATGGGATCACACGTATACTTATATATGCAAGAGATCAATACTCAATAGAGCGGAGATCTCTCTCTCCAGTACGCTTGCATTCTAAGTACATTTGAGAGGAGTTTGATCCAATAAAACACGTACACACAGATCTATGACATTTGATCTTTTTTCTGTTATTTTGAAAGCCGATTAAGAATAATTAGTTGCTATCAAATATCATTCAATCATGATATTGAAATTTAGTAGGATTAATCGATGATGCGGTCTGAAATATTGTTGCACTGATCTACCGCCAGCCCCCCTCAGCTTCCACGTGCACTCTAAATTCAAGCAACGGCTCATAGTAGACCCAATTGATCATCAAGTACGTAATTACAAGTCTATCAAATTTGTTGCATTTTGAGACCACCTTAATTAGAACAGGACATATTCAGTTTAACAAACTACAGTTTACTTAATGCGGATTCATCCTATGTTCGTATATATTTTTAATCATGTTTTGTGAACTAATTAAAACGAAACTTTATATATAACCAACTACTAATACATATATATAAATTAATAAAAGAAGGTTCTAAGGAACTTGATTAATAGTAGGTACAAGAATAATAAAGTGGGTCCTTGATTGGTTCCTCCAACAAGGCGTCAAACCCGTATAAGTAGAAGCTGCCGATCAGATCTTACATTCAAAACGGTTCATCTGATTGTCGAGAGAGGAACCAGATCTAGAATATCAATTAACATAAATATTAAAGTAAGCAACGTACGATACGTTTTATTGAAACATGTAACGTGAAATTTTTAACGAAGATAAGAACTCGACAGAAATCACTGTTGTTGTTTCAGGAAAGATCCTTAGCTACTCTTCAAGAAAATGAAGAGATGAGAAAGGGACTCCTAGGGGTTGCCCAACGACGCGTGAAAGATATATTTAAATTTCAAAAAAAAAAAAAAAAAAACAATGAGAAAGGAGGAACAATGAAAAAGGAGGAAGAAGAAGAAAGAAGACAAATGTACTTTCTTTGACGGGGCGGACTTGCAAACGGGTTAGTACATGCAGAGTACTTAGCAACAAAATTTTGCAGATTCTTTCTGAAAGTTTGGAATTCGGTTTTGGTCCAGTGGGTCCCACTTGGATTATTGATTGCATGTACTACTCTCCCTCTGCTTCACGGACCACACATCCCTGATCGATCATTCCAACGTAGTGTAATTAATCTCATTGTCTCAAACTAATTCTCACCTTTGATATATCTTTCTGTAGGCCATGACTCATCTATATTGTTTATGCCATTTCACCTCTGATACGGATGAAATTAGTGACGATGGGCAAAACGACGTATCGGAGCTAAGGGAAACGACAGGTGGTCCAAGAGAACTTTCTTGCCACCAACTCAGCATGAATGGTGCTTCAGGTCTTCTCCCGGAATCAAAAAATGAAACTGTAGTAGTTAATTCACTTGTAGTTCTAAAATTTTCCCTCTATAATTTGATAGTGGACTCGAAAATACTGGATCAACTCTTTGCTTATTACAGCACAGATAAGAAGTTATGAGATTAGTTTCTATGTAATCCTAATTTATCTGAACTCTAATAATACTTTAGTAGAAGATTCACCAGCGCAGAGGAGCAAGTGTCCTAATTTATCCTTTTTTTAGTAGAAGATTCAGTCCGCTACGAAGGATTTCATTATATACAATAGGTTCTAAAATTAGTACTTTACACTTATAAATAAATTGTGATCAGGGCGATAATCGGTTAATCCTGCTCCGATTTTTTAGTTACTCTTTTAGAGCAGTATAAGAGGGAAAATAAATAAAATTAATTGCTCAGTTTTCTCAAAATACATTACCTGTTATTATTATATTATTTAACTTTTATATTTGAATAAAGTTAGGAAATTCTAAACAGTATTATACGTATATTACTCTCGTTGTTCTGTGTTTTGATCATTCCACATCGCATGATATGTGTCAACACACCCTATGTTTGACACAATAGAGATTTATTCACCGTTCAAAACTATTTTTACGTATAACGACGTTGTCCCAATTTGATACAATAGAGATACATCATATATTCAAGTATCTATAACTTTTCATATATCTCTCGATGGCATATTCATATTTAAATTTGAGATGAACGAAAAAATAACTAACTCAACTTTAATACCGTTCGATATTATATTATTCTGCTCACCTATTATCATACTGATTCGATGTTTTTCCATTAACCTTCTCTAACCTCAAACTTAACCGTTATAATCAATTACCCTAACATCTGCCGATCCTCTTTTTATTTCAATTTCTTTTATTCAACGGCTGCAGGAGCCCAACATCTTATAACTACAATGATCTGATTATACTGTTGCTCTGATAACAGTAAAAAGCTATTCGAATCGAGAACCGACCTCATACTTTTTACACAGTAAAAAACTAAAAGCTACGTCACAAAATTTACTGCAACCTTCTGACATTTTTCATTTCCCAACTGTAAAAAAAAGAGGAACTGTCAACTCAAAAACTAGGTACTCTCGATGGCAGCTTTGTTCTTTTACGATCCGTTAAAATCTTAATAGCAAATCGGGTAAAAAGGTAGTGAAAAAAAAAAGAAGAAAAAAAAGTTACCTTATTATTTTTTCACTGCTCTTCCTTTTGGGTAATTAATCTACTGCAATCTACAGCAGTCTGATCAGAAGAGAGCCCGTCTTCTCTCTCTTCTCCTCTATTAATTGTAACTGTACTGCTAAGAACGAACCTTCATCTACCAACCCAGAAATTCATTCATCTTCTAATTTATTATTGTTTCCAGCCTTACCCTCTTTACATTTTTCTCTACTTCAATTTTGCTGTCTGATGTTCACCACTTGTTTTCATGGCTTATGGGTTTTGTTCATTATAATTCTGGCTAGTGTAGTAAACATGAGCGTTAGGGGCGGTGGCCACGGCGAGTTATTTGAAGTAAAAACCCGGCTGGGATCCACCCTGCCCGGCTGCCACAACAAGTGCAGCGGTTGCCACCCCTGTACGTCGGTCCAAGTGACTACTAGCCCCGCCCAGGACCGGGTCCAACCGTGCCTGAAGACCCGGACCATGGGTCAAGGACGTGACGGGTACACTAATTATAAGCCTTTGAGCTGGAGATGCCGCTGTCGTAACCACTTATTCAACCCCTAAGTAAGCTATTTTAATTAAATAATTAAATAACTAATGTAATTATTAATTAATAATTCATTCTCACCCTGTTCTCATGAATTTGATTTATAGATAAATTATATATGATTGAAGAGAGTTATGTCTTTTGATTTAATTTAATTTTATTAATTAGAAAATTAAATAAATAAATAAATAAAATAATAATAAAAGGCGAAGCAGAAAAAGGATTTGAACTTGAGGTCTATAACGGTAGCACAATCCGTTAAAAAAAGCGGGAGCACTGGAAAGCCACAAGAGGCTCAGCCATTGAAGATCGAGCAGCAGCAGGATGATGATACTTTCTCGCCCAAATCTCTCACCTTCTTCTTCTTCTTCTTCTTCTGCTTCTTCCGGTCTAATCGCTCCTCCTCTTCTTCATCACGCTCTCATCTCATCTACCTCCCCCCGTTTCCGAACCTCGAGGAAATCTCTCTCCTATAAATCACTTGCAGTCTCGGTCTCAGCTTCTCTGCAAGCTCTCATATTCGATTGCGATGGCGTGATCCTTGAGTCCGAGCACTTGCACCTTCAAGCGTATAACGATGCCTTTGCTTATTTCGACGTGCGTTGCCCTAATTCATCGTCTCAACCTCTAAATTGGGGATCTGATTTCTACGACGAGCTCCAGAATCGCATTGGCGGCGGAAAGCCTAAGATGCGATGGTTTTTCTCTCGCTGTTTCTTAGTAAATTTAAGTCAAGTTAATTTTTTTCTCTTTTTTTGATGATTGTTGGAGGATTTCTGGAATTCAAGGTACTTCAAGGAGAATGGATGGCCGACTTCTACGGTTTTTGAGAAAGCTCCAGAAGATGATGACAGCAGAGAGAAGTTGATTGATACTCTTCAAGTAAGAATTTGTTGCTTTTCGGGATGGAGTTCTTCTATACTGTGCTTGCTGTCTTGTTTGATTGCAGCGAAGACAAAAATGATTGAATCGTTTAGGATAAACGAGTGTTAGGCTCTGGCTACTCTTGCATTAGTAATTGGTTCCGAACTTTGATCTTGGACTAGTGGTTTAATGCACTTCAGTCCTCTGTGTATTTTGTGCTTTGATGAGTAATTGTTATCTTGTTTGATTGCTTTGATGAACTTTGATCTTTGATGAGTTTATCTCTGTAGGACTGGAAGACTGAAAGGTACAAAGAAATAATCAAGTCTGGAACTGTAAGGAGACATTTAGGCTTCATTTACTCGACACTTCTCATTGGTTATGATTAATATATTTATATTGATTGATCGCATGAGTAGTTTGCTAAGAATACATATTGTTATCATTTGACCAGGTGAAACCCAGGCCTGGAGTTTTGAGGTTGATGGACGAGGCAAAGTCTGCTGTAAGGAAGTATTTATTTTGAAAATTAAGTTATCTTCTTTTTTCTTTTTTTCCCTCCTCTTACATTGAATTCAAGCTTATTTAGTAGTAATCAAGATCCCGAATTCTCATCTAGAGCATTTTTTCTTTTTTAAAGAAAACTTGTTTCCTATTTAGATTTTAGATAATTGGTTGGATTATGGATCAAGCAGTTGATTTCGTCGCTTAAATATACTTTATCGCTTACATGATGTAGAATTTTTTCTCTTGCCTCACTTTTGTAGGGCAGAAAACTTGCTGTTTGCTCTGCAGCAACTAAAAGTTCAGTTATACTTTGTCTTGAAAACCTCATCGGACTTGTAAGCCCCTATCTGAGTAGCTTGAGTAATCAAAATTTTCTTTTCCCTTCCATGTATGTAATCATTTATTGTGTTCCTCTGGTTTTAGGATCGATTTCAAGACCTTGATTGCTTTCTTGCTGGTAAGCACAACACTTTTCCATTACTTGTCAACTAGTATTGCCAACTCTCTATCCTCTCTTCAGAAATATGTTCAAGAAAGTGGTTATTCCATCAAGGATTTAAATTTGGCCAAAATAAAAAATATATATATATATATCAAGGACTTGAATAAATAATAGATATAGAGAGAGAGAAGAAATAAGGACTCAAATGTGTGTTAGTACTTCTGTTTGACGTGTTCAAATTGATGAGATTGTGTTGATCCTGGTATACTGTGTATAGGCTCAGCCTTAAATCTATAATTGTGGGAATCTAATCTAATTTAGTAATTTAGTCACAAGTTTAGTTATTCTCATTGATTTTCTGATCTGTAGTCCCTTACCCATCTACCTAGTGTTTACTTGATGTTTGTAACAACTTTGATGAATTATTTTTCCCTTTACATTTTTTTTAATGAAGGTGATGATGTGAAAGAAAAGAAACCAAATCCCTCAATTTATCAAACATCTGTGAAGGTAACTAAATTTAAGTATTAATCTATAGTTTATGACAAAGAACTCTCAATTTTCCCGCTAAGACTTGCTGTCTGTTATATGTGAACTCACATATACCCCTTGTAGAGATTGGGTGTGTCAGAGCGGGATTGTTTGGTGGTAGAGGATAGTGTTATTGGGCTGCAGGTATGTATGTTGTTTCGTATTGACCATACACTTGATGAAGTTTAAATTGAAACGGATAAAATTTATCAACTTTCGATTGCTTTTTTTACTTACGGATAGAGCCAATATAGTAGATGCATTGCAGATTGAAGTTCTTCTCTCAAATTCTTATCTTAGAATTTAAAATCAATCTTCAAACTTTACCCGTGCAGGCTGCAACAGGGGCTGGAATGTCATGCATAATTACCTACACATCTTCTACATCCAACCAGGCAAGGATTTATCAATGCATCTAAAAGAAAAAAAGAAAATCAATTTCACATATCTTAAGAATTGAAATGTGAAAATGTGAAACCTGTGAATCTGGGTCCTGACTTACCAATTCTCTATTTAAAAGGAAATTGTTAAGTGTCTCAAAGATAGATAACATAATTAAGCTCGTTTCCTATCTGTTCGAACTTTTTGGACAACCGGTAACTTAATTAGAAAGTAGTAGCTAGAAACTAGTTGCCAAGCAGTTGCATATGAGAAATGATAATCCTTTTGACCCCATATAATGCAGGATTTTAAAGATGCAGTAGCAATATATCCGGATTTGAGTAATGTAAGGTAATATCATCGTATCCATGCAGTTCAATGATTTCGAAATATGTTTTCTTCTTAGTTGATATCGACTGGTAGCATATAGCTTTAATCTTATTCTCGTACTTCTGTGAAAACAGATTGAAGGACTTAGATTTACTGCTACAAAATGTTCTCCCTGCCCAATAATGCATTTTCATCCCAATCTGTGAATCGGTAATTCATGTATATCATTTTTGCAAGATAAATATAATTTATATGTATTTTTAGTTTTCTTTCTATTACAAATTGCAACTTACAACCCCTATTGCTACCATTTGCTGGCTACTACGGGCTTTGCGGTGTTTGCTTGTAGTTTAGAATGGAAAAGGACAAGTCAATAACACAACAAATTTAGTCATGAGATCTGTTTTTTACTTGACAAGATGGAAGAGAAGACAACAAAATCAGACAAGACCGATATCTTCGTAGTTTATCTGGTGAAGATTTTGAGGTCGGGAAAAGCTCCAAGTTTGGAGTTTGTCCTAATCCTATTTTCATAGTTCAAACGGGAGTTCAGATATATCCCAAACTCATGTATGTCATAAGTTAATAGCGGTATTTACATACAGTCGCATACTAATCCAAAAGTAAAAGATTATCATCACAACCATTAATACCAGTATTATTCCAACAGATAGGCATACTACCACTATTTCTCGAATGGTCTTCTAATCGCCTGTAAAACCCGGTTGATGGTTAGAGCAACTAAGTCTACAGGGTGGATACGGCGGAGGGAGTTAGGGTTGGCATAGTACCGGAAATAATTATTCTCGCAAGTGCAAGTACAACAGAGAAGATCTCAACTATTGATTCACACCCATATTTGGGGAGGTCTTCATTTGTATGTGTGTATCAATGGTTGAGATTGTTCACAAGTACACTTCCAAAGGAAAATGAAACGGAGATGAGTTTAATCCAATCCTTTATTGGTCGATTACTTTTAACAGTTTAACAATAATTAAACTGATGTCTTATAAACTGATCTTAACACATGCAAGCTAATGTATTGGTTAAGCTACTAAACTACTAACGTGTTAGCTATCAGGTACTATAAATGAATTAAGACTCGACACGAAACAACAAATCTCAACGCTTTCTATGTATGGATGATTATTAATAAACACAAACTACTATGTGAATCCTCATAGTACAGTATATATATATATATATATATATATATATATATATATCTTGTATAAGGAATATTCCCTTTATTATTCTTCACTAAATAGTCTATATACTCTTATACAAGGCAAGTTTTTCGTAAAACCTTTGTTGATAACTCGAATTCCAGACAAGCTTTAAACTTGCTGAAGATGAGCTCATCATTTGAAGAAGTCAACAATAACAAACCACACGCAGTTCTTATCCCATATCCATCACAAGGCCATGTTACCCCTATGATGAAACTAGCCAGTCTCTTACACTGGAGAGGATTCCACATAACCTTTGTCAATACCGAATTTAACCACAAACGGTTAATCCGGTCCCATGGGCTCGACTCTGTCAAAGGACTGCCGGACTTCAAATTTGAAACAATACCTGATGGGCTGGACCCATCGGATTCCGATGCAACCCAAGTCGTCCCAGACCTTTGTGAGTCAACTCGGAAAAACTGTTCGACCCCATTGAAAGAACTAGTTCTTAACCTCAACTCTTCACCCCATGTACCTCAAGTTAGTTGCATAATATCAGACGGGGCCATGAGCTTTGCTATTAAAGCAGGTAAGGAATTAGGTATCTATGAGGCTCAGTTTTGGACTGCCTCTGCTTGTAGCTTCTGGGGCTACCTCCACTATAGAGAACTGCGTAAGCGAGGCATCCATCCACTAACAGGTAAACTTCATTTCGTCTCTGTTGAAAGTCTTCCAGAATTTTAGTAATTATGTTCTAATTCTTCTAAGATATTAGATTAGGGGCTATATTTAGATAATAATAGAGAGATTAGTGGGCTAGAATGGTAATCCAAGAGATTTATGTAACGGCTTACGCTGTCTAGACCGTTACATATTTACTTTTTTTCTCTTAAAATAAATAATTTTTTTTTTCTTTTTTTATCTCACTAAAGACTTAATTCAAATAATACTTTTTAAAAATTTCTTACGTATTGACTATGAGCTTTTGAAATGTTTCTAAAATTGTTCTTAAGATGTTGTCTAAATCTTTACAATGCACAAAATATTTATGACTTCTTACAATTTCAAACAGAAGTTTACAGCATTGCTTCAGTCCTGCTATTACTACCGACTTCGCCATTATCGCACTTCCTCGGAAATCATGTCAGGATAGCTAAATTATTTATTTATCTTTAGTACCTACAACATGAGTCGTAAGACGCGAGCTTTCGCTCAGTAAGTACAAATATATCTCACAAAATAATTGTGAGTGCATGTGATGTATGAGGCATGTGACATATGATAATCTTAGACTCATATTCTTCATAAATATTTTTACATGCATCTTTAAGCTCTTTCTTATACTTTTTTATTTTTTTTCTTTTATTGAGCCCCTGTGTACGTACTCGTTGAGCACTCAACCAATGGAAAGCCGGGGGAACGATCCAATCCAAATTTAACCATGATCCTTTCATTCTCCGCATACTTTAACATAACTTATCATAATCTCCTCTTTATTTGGTCTCGACCTGTGTGTCTCCTCTTAATTAGGAAGATTTTTTTCCTTTTTTGCATCCTAGAAGGGACCTATAAATATATCTACATCAGTATAAGGAAATATAACCCAACTTTCATACCTTATTCTCTGCTTTTAATCTCAAAATATGATTCTTTTGTCCTTGTTTTATTTTGTAATGGGGTTACCTTAATTCATAGATACAAATTCCCCAAGTGATACAACACTTGATTCTCGGATCGATTGCATACCTGGAATGAAGAACATCCGGCTTAAGGATATCCCAAATTTTTTCGGGTACAATGATCCGAAAGAGATCATGTTTGAGTTCATGGGATCTGAAGTAGAGAATTGCTTGAATTCATCTTCAATCATATTCAACACATTTGATGAGTTCGAACATGATGTGTTGGAAGCAATTTCAGCTAAATTCCCCAACATTTACACAATACGCCCACTTCCGTTAATGGGGCGGCATGTGCCGGAAAAAAGTCCCACCATTTCATTCCGCTCAAGTTTGTGGAAAGAAGACCCGAAATGTCTCCACTGGTTGGACCAACAAAAGCCCAGTTCAGTCGTGTACGTGAATTATGGAAGTGTGGCCGTTATGAGTGATATACACTTCAAGGAATTTGCATGGGGGCTTGCAAATAGCAAGCACCGTTTTCTGTGGGTAGTGAGACGGGATGTAGTGGTGGGCGGCGATGATGATGTAATCTTGCCTCCTGAATTCTTGGAGGAGACAAAAGGATAGAGGATTTTTGGCTAGCTGGGCCCCACAAAGGAAAGTTCTAGAACATCCTTCCGTGGGGGCGTTTCTGACGCATTGCGGGTGGAACTCTATGATGGAGAGCATATGCGGCGGCGTTCCTGTTATTTGTTGGCCGTTTTTTGGAGACCAGCCGACTAATTGTAGGTTTGCATGTGATGATGATATTTGGGGGACTGGCTTGGAGGCTAAAAAGGATGTGAAGAGGAATGAGATCGAGGCGATAGTTAGGGAGATGATGGAAGGGGAGAAGGGGAGGGAGTTAAGGGAGAATGCTTGCAAATGGAAGAGGAAAGCAAAACAAGTTACAGAGGTTGGGGGTTTGTCTTATAATAATTTTGGCAGGTTTGTTAGGGAGGAACTTCGTGGTCTTTAGTTACTTTGCTTAAGAAGGGAACTTCGTATAGTATGTGGTGTCATTTTGTCGGAAATTATTGTATTTTGATTATTTTTCTCCCGTTCTAGTGTTAATTTGATTCAAGCAACTGGTAAGTATTTGTATGTTGGACCTAAACAAAAGGGGTGAGTGGTGGCGCAGTTGGCTAGTGCGTAGGTCTCATAGCTAGCTATAAAGAGTGATCCTGAGGTCGAGGTCGAGGTCGAGAGTTTGAGTCTCTCGTTTCATTTCCACCAAAAATTCAAAACAAACGTAGCAGACGATTTCTAATCGTCAATGATACAAAAGAATGCCATATCAAAGCACACGCCGTGACAAATCAGAATAATTGCGCAATAGTATGAAAACGTATGAAACAACAATGAATCCTCCTTTTACCAAAAAGCGTGAATCGATTTCAATTTTGATCATATAACGTATCAGACTGAATCAATTGACAAAATGTAGCTCAAATTACACACAATCCCGAGAATCTAAAGAAAATAACTAATAAATAGCTAGAGAATCAATTTATAGTTAAAATCCTGTGCAAAAGAAGCAAAAGTTAAAAGTACAAAACCATTACAGAGGCTTTTTTCTGTTTCTACCTATGGCGTGCGTCCAGAACCCGCCTCTTATGACTTGAGGTTTCTTACGGGCCATAATTATCGTTATGAATTACCTACAAACCAAAAACAGTTGCTCGCAAATGGCTTCAAAAAGTTGCTCCCATAAGGGAAGTATGACTAATCGGAAAAGACTATCTCCTACTATTAGCAGTCTTACCACCCTTGCTCACACTTGCTAGTTCCTCAATAAGCTTCCTTTCTTCACTGTTCAACCTTTTCGGAATCTCCACCTGAACATAGACCAACTGATCACCCCTCATATTGCTTTTATTCAAAAGCGGGACCCCCTTCTTCGCCATCACCAAGGTTGTGTTTGGCTGGGTCCCAGCTGGAATTTTCAAATCCGCCATCCCATCCACAGTCAGAACCTTAATGGTGGTCCCCAGGATTGCATCAATGTAAGAAATTTTACACGTGTAAAGAATATTGGTATCATCTCGTTTCAAGACAGGGTCCGGCATGACATCTATAATGACAAAGAGGTCCCCAGGGGACCCACCACGCCTTCCAGCATTACCTTCATTTCGGACCCGTAAACGGCTCCCAGCATCAACTCCGGCCGGAACCTTTAGACTTATCCGCTTTGTCCTTCTTACACGACCGTCTCCGGAACATGTGTTACAAGGGGTGGACATTTCTCCAGACCCACCACAACTGGAACAGGTCATGACCTGTTGAAAAACACCTAATGGGGTTCGAGCGGAGGAGATGACCTGGCCTTGACCGCCACATGTGCTGCACCGGGTTGGTTGGGTGCCCGGTTTAGAACCGGAACCATTGCAGGTCCCACAGCTCTCAAGGCGGCTAATTTCGATCTCCTTTTCAACCCCAAAAACAGCTTCCTTGAAGTTTAGGACGAGGTTGTAATATTCATCCTGGCCGTCAACTGCTCTGCTTCTAGAACCTCTGCCTCCCATGCCGCCCCCCATGCCTCCCATACCTCCCATGCCCTCAAATAAAGACTCGAATAGATCAAACGGATTGCTAAAATCCTGAAATAAATAAAAACACAGAAACATGATTATCATAAGGTAGAAACTGTGGGAGTCTTATCACTAAATTTTTCCATAAAAAAAATAAAAAATAACTTATTTGACAGTTACTTACTCCCATGCCCATCCCGGCACCTTTAACTCCAGCCTCGCCATATTTGTCATATAAGGATCGTTTTTCATCATCTGACAAAACCTGCAATTGCGAAACAAGCCTCAATTGTAGTAGACCTTGAAAGATGCAAATTGGATTACAGGGAGCAGGAAATGATTATACCTCATATGCATTGCTAATTTCCTTAAATTTTTGTTCGGCATTGGGTTCTCTGCAATATGTAAATGAGCTTATTTAGATTTGCAAATAATAAGGCCAAGATGCTCAGAAGTAAGCATTATTGACATGTGGATAATGTAACATTAACTCACTTGTTGACATCAGGATGGTAACTCCTAGCAAGCTTCCGATAAGCTGTGAAGATAGAAAGAATACTAAGATATTTGCATATACGGAGTCAATTAAAGAACAATTTTAAGCTTTTAAGCTAAATAAGGAGTAGCAATGATCATAAGAACAAATTTGCAATTGCATAGAAAGCATATGATGACAAGAGAGGATACTTTGTGGGAAAAAGGAAATAAATCACCAAAATAAAGGTCTAAAACATAATATACCACTCTTGATCTCAGATTTACTGGCATTTTTTGATACCCCAAGGACCGCATAGTAATCCTGCAAAATTGTATTTGTAATGAAGTCAAAACAATTAGAGTATACCCAAATCAATACAAAATCCGCAAAACACTACTAAATTTACAATAGCACCCCAAACCCCCAAAGGAAAACTAATATTTGCCAATCCAGAAAGACCAGTATTTCCTCACGTAACGGAAGAAAAAGGCAGATTTTACTCACACTATCTGCTCTAACAATGAAGCGTGCATTCCTATGATGATGTGGAGTCTCAGACGGTGTTGTCTGAAATAGGACATTCATGGACTCCCCAGCAAATAAGCTTGACCTTGCCGCTGCAACACAGCTTACCTTGCTTGAAATTCTGCAGAAAAGAAGAAAACATCTTTGTATAAATCATTGAGATGCATTTATCATATCTAAACCAGACAATCCAGCTCAATGTTTGAAAAAAAAAAAAAAAACAAATGCTCTTCAGAATAACTCACCCATACTGAGCTGAAGAAATCCTGTTTGCCAAGGAAGATTTTATCATCATATGGGGACGAATTCCCCATTGAGCAACCCATGTACTTCCACAAGGTATAATGGCCATTTATATATATGCTGAGCTATCAGAGTGATTGTATTTATGGGCTCTATCAAACTGGGAGAAAATAGGAGTTGTAATTATAGTCTAATAAAAAAGAAAACTGGTCAAGCAGCCAAGGCCAAAGAGTTTCACAGCATACGCAAACAAAGCATGTAGTTTCACAGCAAAAGCCGATCTATTGCATAATTCATTCATAATATCAAAAGAGTTTTACTGCAGATAACATTTAATTCAGATTATTTGTAACATATGAAGGTTTGTGTAGCATTCAATTCGATGCACATTCAGAAAATCAAGCATAACAACTCCCCCCCCAAAAAAAAGTCAATCCAATAGAAAGCCTAATTGTAAACACTAAACAGTAAAGACTGTAAAGTCACAAAATCCAATTAGCAACGGTCTGGATAAGGGAACAAAAGAATTGAACAGCTAAAAATCTGGAACACAGAATTTCAGAAACGAAGAAAATATTCTAGGGCATAAGAGAAGAAGCAATACAGAATGAAAGGCGAACCTTTCTTCCTCTACTCAACTTGTTCTACCAATCGCCTTCGTTGAGTAGGGAAATAGGAGCGGAGAAGGGGGAGGGGGAGGGGAGTTGGGAGGCGGCTTGTCGCCGTGGAGAAGTGGGGAGAAGAGAAACTGTGTAGTAGTCGAGCAAAACCAGAGGATGAGGTTCAAAAACCGTTCCAATAAAGTTTCTCCTTTTATAATTCATTTAAATCTGAATTAGGTTGATATGAAAAGAAAATTTAAAAAGTAGAGGAGGAATTTTGTATTATTGCGAGTTTCAGGAGCGTTCTAGAATTTCAAAATCACAAGGAAATTTTTTCAATAAATGATACTAAATTTATCAAAGCAGTTTACAAGAACCGACCTTAGCTCAGTTGGTAGAGCGGAGGACTGTAGTGGGTTCAACTCGGTAGAAATCCTTAGGTCGCTGGTTCGAATCCGGCAGGTCGGAAATTTTTTCGTTTTATGTCCTATACTTTCTGAATCGACGTGTAGTCTTTCTGAATCGACGTGTTCTCCTCCTCCACTGAATTTGCATATGAAGAAATATTATAACACCTTTCCCTCACACACCTTACTTATAGACATCGACAACACGTCGTTTTTCTTAGGAATACAACAATACTTTTAAGTCTTTAAGAGAGAGACATAAATAATTCTACAAACAGAACAACACAGAATCTGAAACTTAATTTTAAAATTAAAAAAAAATAAAAATTGGTCAGTAGCCATTGTTGCCGAAACGATGGAGGAGAAAAGTCTTGACATGCTCTGCTACCTCCTTGGGCTTCTCCACGTTAATGGCATGCCCTGCATCTTCTATCACTACTAGTTCCCCCTTTTCCCCTATATGACTACACATCAAATCAAACTATCAAATATCGAGCATGCTACGTTAGTATTTGATAGTAAAAAGTACTGACATAACTTGATCTCAACGAACCGGAATATTTCACTCCAGAAGTATATTAGAATGCCTCCATATTACACAATATACACGTAAAGAAAACAAGTAGGAGAGAATGTTGTACCTTTTCAATCTATGGGCCAATTCCATGGGGAATACTAAGTCTTTCCCTCCCCATAGTATCAATGTGGGCTATAAAAATCAAGAATCCCATTCCATTACAACCTTAGAAACATATACATTTGGAAAAACAGAGTTGAAAAACTCATAATACCTTAGAAATCTTGGGAAGATTTGAAAACTTCCTACCCTTATGTAATGTTTGGATCAATTCTGTCTTCTGTTTACGATACTTTTCACACATTGTCTGCAATGAAATCATTATTCCCACCTCACGTTCACAAAATAACAAATTCAGAAAATTTCATTTCCCCTGTTTTTTTTCTTCGGAAAAGAAACAGGGGAATTTTCTTGTAATTAAAACTCACCTCAAGCAAATCATTGACGATAAAAGAAGGCAATTCTCTTTTAGGAGGCTTAGCGAAAGTGAGGCTAAGCAATTGATTAAGCTTCTCCGGCGTTTCCGGCAGCAGAAGACTGACCGCCTCCTCCACGGAATTCCCGGCAAGAATCCCATCCTCCATATCCTTCTCCTCCAAGCAAACTCCACTACAACACAACACCAGCTTCTCCAGCCTTTCCGGAAACTGAGCCGCCATGCTGTACGTCACGAACCCGCCATAACTGACCCCCATCGCGTCCATTTTCCGGACCCCTTGTCGGTCCATCACGCCCATCAAGCATCGGGCCTGGAAAGATTCGGACCGGTCGGGCCGGGTCGTGTAGGACTGACCGAAGAAGATCAGGTCCGGGATGTAGAGGTTGAAATGGGGGGTCAGAGAGGGCAAGTAGTCGTTCCATTGCCACATTGCGTTGGCTCCGAATCCGTGGACGAGGAGGAGGTTGGGCTTTGAGTAGGATGGGGCTTTTGGGACCCAGCTGTGGACGATCGTGCCGTCGCCCAGATCGGTTGTTGTGGATTTCATGCCAGCTCGGAAGAAGGAGAAGCGCAAGTATAAATCCCTTAACGCGGTTATGCTAAACAGCTTTCCCATGGAAACTCTTTCTCTAAGCGGAGATCTTCTTGTTTTATTTTTTTTTTTATTATTATTTTTTTTTCAAGTTTAGTGAAGAGGATTTGATAGATAGAATTCTCTCCACTTCAAAAAAAAGGGTGATTTAATAACAAATCAATAATGCCCTTTAACCATGATTATACTTTTTTTCTTATTTATGAGACGTTGGATCTTTAAAAATTCAGATTTTCATTTAGATCTTTACGAGTACGATCGATTTAAACTTACGGTTGTTAGTATATTTTTTTAATAAAAATAATTAGATGATAAAAAGTTAATAATAAATATTAATTTTTTATTTTATATATAACCGTAAGTCTAAATTGATAAAGATAGAATCTAAATAATATATTTTTAAATTTAAAATGTCATTTATTATTTAATTTTTATTTTAACTTTAAGACAACATAAAATCAAAGTCATTAATAGGATTACTAGATTTCGTTTAATTTTGGTCTTAAGTTGAAAGCAAACATAAACACTAATGAGATTGCTGTATTTCTTCTTCTTTATATATATATATATATATATTTTTTTTTTATTTTTTTTTTAAAAAAATAAAATAAATAATGATAGGGTATATGTGGTGATAAGAGAAATCTAGGTATATTTATATATATATGCATTTAAATCAATTTAATATAAATAAATAAATAAATAAATAAATAAATATATGAAGATATTTTAATAATTGTATAATGTGGGAGTTGGTGCACGTACGTTGCTAAACCTAACCATGCAATAAAAATTAGGTCCTGTGTCCTTGACTTTCTTCGGTTCTTGTTTGTTTCGGCTTTGATGCCATGTTTTTTGTCACTTTGTGCCCAAACCCATTCCAATAATTAACTTCAAAACATTACACTATTATATTAATCCACACTTTAGTTGTTACGTAACGAAGTTTAAAGCATCTTTCGAATAATTTTTAATTATTTATAGTCACTTTCTTTCTGTTTTCAATTTTTAATATTCAATTAATAAATATTAATTTTAAATTATATAAATTTAATTTATCATAATTCATAATTATGAAATTTATTTTATATATAGTCAAGTTTTGTAAGAAGTCATAATTAAGGGGACATGATTTCAAATCCCTTTTATGTCCTGTTATCTATGTTTTCCCGATTCATTGGAAATAGCTGCAACTGCTTTAATAAGCCCATTGTCGCATCATTGACTTCATCACTTCCACATGATCAACGGCTGATACAAAAACATCATCATCATCATCATCATGATCTACAAGGTGAGCATTAATCTCTTTCTTCTTCTCCTCGGCTTGTGTATTAGTTATAATTTCCTCAACCTGCAAATATGGATGCGTTGGTTCGAAACCGACATGATCATCGTCGTCACCAGTTTGCTCCCATACTTCAAACTGAATGCGGCATTCTGTGTAATCAACACCCGCCATTGCTAGAGCTTCGATCGACATGATTGTAATCAATATGATATGATATGATATAATATTTTTATCGTACGAATGTATTTTGACGGACTTTGTATTTATATGTTAATGTAAGTGCTGAAAAAGGGAAATAGATCCGATCGATCACGGGCACTACATGATCAACGTTATAAAGCTCGTCCTTCCCTTTTTGTTTTCCTTTAGACCCGTGATCTATAGAGTACTTGATCCTCCTTGTGAAATATGAAACATAGATTGGATCAACGCTTTGAAATTTTCAAGACATTGAACTGAAAGTAAATTAAAATGTGCTTTTAATCCTTCAACAAGACAAGAGTAGAGGTTAGATCATGGAGGATGTCACACTAACTATGTCGTCATCTTCCCATGTTTTTGTTTCACATCTATAAACACACGTGGTAAACATGGAAACTTACCCGTGTGCAGGTGTAGATTTTTTGATGATATATGAAAAGGAGTTCTTAAGTTGATATATTAATTATATATAAAATTAATATTTACGGCAACTAAAACAGTTGACCAGATGGTCTATCTAAAAATTTTATAGACATAATAAATCTTCCACTTTACCAGAGGTCCGGTTCTAGTTTAACCAACGGATGGTCTAGTTTTAACTAACTCTTCATGTACCGACAAGGCGACGAGCTCTAACAGAACGGCTGATTAATACACTTCAGGGTGGGATCCGAATAATTAAAGCTTTTTGGTACCACCTCGTACGTGGTAACGACATGTCGTTTATTTTGTATTAAAAGAAGTAGTAGTATTGTTTTCTCATATTCGTGGAAACAATCTTAAAAAAACCAACTACATGTTTATCAATTTTCATTACCATGATTTTGTTTTATGGAGTTAAGAATAACAGATTAACCAAGTCCTTACAAATCTTACAATAACTAGTCTGATCTCTCTTGGTAGTGAGATTAGGTTCAGCAGCAGAAGGAACAAGAGAGGGCCTAACACTGAAAGAGGCCGTCCATTTCTGCTTGGTGGTCTTCATCCGGATGGTCTGCATGTGATATTTAGATCTAAATTCATTAGACCTTCTTCAATGGTGTTATAGGTCATGCCTGCTTCAATCTTACAGCTGCCTCCTTTTTCGCTTTCTTCTTCTTCTTCTTCTTCTTGTTCTTCTTCGGCAAGTAAAGTGAGGAGGAGGGGGCTCTTTCTGTAATACGTGTTCCCTTTTCTCCCATTCTTCGACAGCTAAACCCCATTCGTTGTAGTCCACACCCGCCATTGCTAAAGCTTCTAAAGAAACTGGCATTGTTTTTTCTTTCTTTCTTATAGAAAAAAATTTAAGATCACGAACTGCAGCGACAAAAATCAAATATGGGTTGTTTTGAATTATCGTCAACATTATCCTCATCATCATCAACCATCATGGTCGTCGTCGTCATCATCATCATCATCTTAAAGTGGAAGAAGCAAATAATGTTTCTCTCGTGAACTAATGCCATTTCACATTGGAATTTTTGAGCTGATCAGAAGTGCTAATTTGACTGTAGCCAGGGTGCAAGCTCTTAATCAGACACTTCTTCTTCACCTCATCATATGGCAATGGCATTCTTACAACAAGTTGTTGTGTTCATACTCTGACAACAATTACTATTCAAAAGCCAAGACTAGTCTTTTGTTCACATTCAAAGACGGAAAATTTTGTGCATTCCCAACACAGGAAAAGAACGGGGTCTGATTCTGCAACAGAATACAAAAGATACAACATTTACACAACAAAAAAGCCTAATTCTGAGGATGAAGAAAATGAAAAAAATGGGAATAGAATCACAAAACGCCGTTTGGAAACGCTAATAGATCTTGTAAGCAATAACTATTACTCGAACTGAACGTGTCTAACAATCCCTCAAGCAATCCATCATCCGACCAGTTCGAGTTCATGGAAGTGGATTTCAGTTTCTCATCCTCTTTCACATCCTCCGCCGTTGCGGCCGCCGTAGAAGAGCTCGTTACCTTCTCCTCCTCATCTCCAACCGCCGGCATGTGCCCCTCAAACAACGCCATGTGTCCAAACAGCTTGTCCTTGCGAGAAAACGTGGTCCCACAAGAACACCGCCACCTGGACTCGCCGCAATGTTTCATGTGGCTTTTCAGATCGACCAAGACGGAGAAACTCTTCTTGTTACACCGATCGCAGGAATACATCTTCGGGCAGTGGCTTCGCTTGAAGTGATTCTTCAAGCATATCACCGATTTCAACGGCCTGAATTTCTTGTGCGTTTTGCTCCGATTACATCCTTCAAACGGACACGAGAATTTCGTTATTCCTGATCGCGCCCTAGAGTCCGTAATCTTATCCAATGGCTTCGCTAAAGCCTCTGGCATTTTGAATTGATTTCCATGCGCGCGCATATGCATCCGTAAATTGGCGTCACGCTTGAATCCCTTGCCGCAAATCTCGCAGAAATGAACATACTCGGCGAGCAATTCCATGGCATCTAGCTCCACGATTTCACTATCACGATTGAAATCTTCAGTCTCTGTTTTCACATCTTCATCCATATCCCCAACTTTCAGCTCAGGAAATACAAACACTTTACCTTTTGCAGGAACCGATTGATTCATCGGAGCTTTCAGATCTGGCGGATTTGATGTTTTTCCGGTGAGCAGGGAGGTGGATCCTTCATAAATCCGGCTCTGGGAGCATGAGAGAAGAGCTGCACCGTTTACAGTGATCTGGTGTATAGCAGCGGAGATCTCAGATGACACCAAGTTCATCTGCTCAGCGCTGATCACAACGTTCCTGTTAAGTGCGTCGGATAGGAAGGTTTGCACTGAATCCATTCGTACGCTGAGCGTAGAGAGGTTCTGTAGGGGGACGCGAGGGTCGCAGTTTCCGATTGGATCCGGCCGGGAGAATTCTCCGTGGTTTGACATTTACGAGCGGCGCGAGGGGAGGCGAAGAGTAGCCGTCATGGAAGGTTGATTAAATGATGGGATGATGATAAGCTGCTGCGTTTACTTTGTAGACTTATACTTTCTGATTGGGACCGGCCACGAGATATGCGGAGGCAGTTTTTACGGGAGCAGATTCCGTATTTGTCCAATGTTCTTAATATGTCTATCTATATAAATTTCGACTGTTTTTTAAAATTTAATAATTACAATATATATTAAGTTAAAATTATTTAAATTAAATTTATATTGATATAAAAATATATATTAACTTAAAATTATTTAAATTAAATTTATATTAATATAAAAATTTATATGACTAATATTTAAATTATATAAGATACTTGATATATCGATAATTTTTTTTTATACAATATATCAAATTTTTTTTTTAGGTATAAATTATATTTGACTTTTTGGTTCATATTAAGTTATAGATCTGTGTTCTAGATCTAAGTTTTCGGTCCAGACCGAATTTTAGGTATGAGTTTTAGGTTTTAGTTTCCAGTCCAAACCAAATTTTAAGTCTGAATTTTCGGTCCAGACCGAATACTAGGTATGAGTTTTAAGTTTGAGTTCTCGTTTCAGACCAAATTGTATGTCTGAGTTGTATGTTTGAGTTTTAAGTCTAATTTCTCAGGCCATATCGAGTTCTATGTCTAAGTTATCGGTTCAAACCGGGTTCTAGATCTGAGTTTTCAGTCTAGACAAAGTTCTATGTCTGAGTTCCTAATATAGATGGAGTTATAGGTCTGAATTCCTAGTCAGAAGAGAACCAAACGATTCATACTCTTCTTTATTGTTTTCGAGTTTCTAAACTTTAGAAATTGAGAAAATTGAATTGAAAATTAGTAAAGGAGCCAGTTAAAATTGGATTAGAGAATTGTCTGTTCTATTCGTTTGAAATATAAGGGAAAAAAGTAAAGATAAGTTATTATTAGTTATTTGAGAGAAAGAGAAAAATACTGAGAAGAGAAAAATAATAATTTTTATTAACTCGTATTCGACTGTTATATAAAAATATTATATAATATTTTTTTCTTATTTATTTTTGACATGAGAATTGTTAAATCTATTAAATAAAAATAGACATATGAGATTTACATATATAGACAAACAAAAAAAAAAAAAAACATATAAATAGAATCCGCTCTCCATTTTTACACCAAGTGATAAGATACTTATCTAGTTACGATTTTATTACGGACTAGATAATTAAGTGACAAATCCTTCAATTAATAATGGGGGAATTTAAAGAAATTTTATCTGCATCCTGTTTTCCTTTGATTATCATTCGTTTCTTCAATTATCTTAATTAAATAAATGAAATTTAATTATATATAATTCAATTAAATAATAAAATTTAATTATTTAAATTATAATATATTAATACAGATTTTTATTCATTCAAAGAAACAATAATAATATATGTCATGATCGAATGTTTTTATACTGGATAATAAAAAGATATAAGGGTGACAGCTAGCTGACGTATTCCTTCACCGATAAGTTTAATATATAATTTTTTTTTCTAAGAGAATCGTGGGAGACAATAATTAAGGTTGTTGTATCGTATTTCTTGTCCACAATTTCCGTCTTATTCCCTCATTAGGTGCTAAGTGCTAGGTGCTAAGTCTGTTAGCGTCATTAGTCTTGAGTCTCATCAATGTCAACATCCAGTTTTCTATGCATTCCCTCCACATCGGACCAGATGAGGCCGAGGTCATCTGGGAACTGCCTTAAGCCTGACTCGATGAAACTTTCTCTTAAGGAAGGAGTCATTCCATACATGATCTCTGATATAACCGAGGTTAAAAGTGATCATTCTGACTCTTACCAATAAATATTATGTATAAACCCTACTCATACAGAAAATTGATTATTTAAGTGATTAAGTCATGGCTCTTAGTGCAAGCTAACGCGCAATTCAACAACAACAACAAAACAATAACAAAAAAGGTCTAATAGATGGTTGGAGTGAGCTTTTCTCCTGACGTATGGGATTACGATTTCATGAAGCATTACAAATTTTATATAGTAAAAAAGTCATAGACTACTACAGTACTACTAACAATGCACTGTCCAATGTTCGCTCCAACTTACAAGGACTTTTCATTCGGGCCATATACATGAGCCGGAACCCCAAAACCGAACAGAACAGAAAGCGGGCAAGACCCCAAACAATCAGCCCAAGCCCACAAGGCAACGACAAGATACATACATTCACGTCGATCAGTTCAACGGAGAAAATCAAGCACGAAGGATTCTCAACGTTGACAATTTTTACAATTCAACGTACTTTATATGAGTCATGATTCACTAATCATCCTTAATATGTATATCTTTTTAAACTTAAAAATTGATTTTATTACAAGACACTAGGCTTTGATTTTATCACTCCCACATTTTGTGGACATGTATCTGCGGCTGGTCAACTTTCTCTCCCCCTAAATAGATCGCAATATATTCATTATATCAAAATATATGGATCCATCTCTAAATAGATTCTAATAAGAAATACATGCTCCTCTGTCCGGCCGAATAGATAAGATTGTTTTGACTGCTGTAAATTTGACTTTTAACCATAAGAGACAGAGAGAGAGAGTGAGAGTTGACTTTGGAGCAGAGAAAATCCTAGGTAGGGATCGATCGGAGTGGTTGGTTGAGGCAGGTAAATTGGGTCCATGGTTTGAACAACTTGAACTTGATGATAGAGATATCAGAATAAATTACCGGGTTAGTGCAATAATTAACAACAATATTAGTATTAATAATTCAGAAATTAATCACTTGTTAATTATAAATCCAGGGCTGTCCCTGGAGTAAGGCCACTAACTAAAACATGGGCCTTAGTTTCCCCTTCCCCAATTTTAGAGCTCCCAATTTCTTTCTTTAAAGTCTAGTCTCATTTTAATTCTTATATTAGATCTCAAAATTTTTGGGGCCGCCATGAATAAACCAAAAGACTAGAAATGTGGACACATGCACAGGTCAAATGCGCCACCTCGTGCGTAAAAAAGAGAAAAGAAGACCAGATGAAAAGTCGTTGAGATTTATATATATATATATGGAAAGACAAGACATAAGATGTTAGGAATTCAAAACACTAGTGGATGAAATTAAAAGACACATTAACTTATAATATATGACATGCAGATAGGGTCCACTTTTGTCCTTTAAATGACGGTGTCCCATTGTCAACTTCCTGCCGCATCAATGTCTCTAGCTTCACAGTCATGGACTCATGCATGCATGCTTGATTCATATTTCATGGCATGTTCAATATTAATTTACTACTTTCTTAAAGATAAACGACACATCAAATTTTTTTTTTTTTTTTTTAAAGATAATGTCAATATGTTTACATACATGGAGTGTGATTTAATGAGATAGTTTGATAATTAAGGTCAATATGATCAATTAATCACGAGTTTAAGTATATCTATTTTAGATTTAATATGAATAAATAATAATATAAACTTGTATTTAATAGTTGTTCATATTGAGATTATGAAATTATGATATGAAATGCACACGCATTACATACGCATAATGTATATATACACACGCATTACATGTAGATGGCTGAAATGCTAATGTTAAATCTAGCAGTGTCTATCTATATGTTGTTAGGTCAACATCGCTGTCTTCTCACAAAAAGAAAAGTTCTGATAACAGGTTGTCAACATGTTCTATAAAGTATGTATACATAAATTATCCATTAAAGATAACTCATCTAAAACAAGTCAATTTCTTATAAACATCACATATATATATATATATATATATAGAGAGAGAGAGAGAGAGAGAGAGAGAGAGAGAGAGATGATGATGATGATTAATAGTATTCTCATGCATATACTGATAAAAAAAATACTACACACGATATATTATGATTCGAATGTTGTTTTTTTTTTTTTTTTGGGCATATAAGTAGCTGAATTCGAACCTAATTAGGAATCATTTCCTGAAACAAAGGATCCTCATTAAGGAAGAGCTCAGGCCAAGAACTTTCCAGAACATTGATTGAAGAAGAAGCATCGAATATCGGTTGATCAGCAACTGAAGATGAAGCAATTTCATTACTAAACCCTAGAGAGTTTCTAGAAGCAGCACCCAACTGATCAGGAGCTTGATTACTCATCACTTGATCATCATGATCCTTTGTGCATGAGATCTCTAACTTGGGCAAGTGAGAAAAAGGGAGAATTTGGTTTTGATCCATTAACATTGGACTGTGATCATCTTTAATTGAAGATAACGAACTTAACAGATTTAATATCTCCATTTCACCAAAATTGCTTGAGCTATGATTCTTAGTCATAGTGCTAGTAGTTGGTGTAGTAGTTTGAGGTAATTGAAGGAGATATTGTAAAGATTGAACCTTAGCCATTTCAAGAGCCTCTAATTGCAACCTCAAAGAATGTTGATCCGGAAAATCCATCAGATTTGCCAGAGCAATTAGATTTTCTAAGTTCGAGAAAATATCGGTTCGAGGCATGTGGGTCATCGGATCGAAACCCATCTGAATCAGTTTTTTTCTTAGATGGGTGTTCCAGAAATTCTTGATTTCATTATCTGTTCGTCCCGGTAAATGGCTAGCAATTGCCGACCACCTTGTTCATCATAACAATAAAAACATAATCAACAAAATTGTATATATAATAGAATTGAGAGTAAAGGATTCATGAATTATGATTAAACACATACTTGTTTCCAAGGACCGAATGGAGATTCATAATTGTTTGTTCTTCCTCTTGAGAAAACTTCCCTCTCTTGATATCTGGCCTTAGATAGTTTGTCCACCTTAATCTGCAGCTCTTCCCACATCTATTAAGCCCTGTAATAAAAACCACTTAAACTTCTACCATTTAATAGTAATGAGGAAATCTTTCGGTCGGGAAAATAAAAAAGGACTTTACCGGCAAGTTTCGGAAGGGCTCTCCAGCTTCCATGGCCATGGTTTTGAATGAATTCGACAAGTTTTTGATCTTCTTCTGGTGTCCAGGGGCCTTTCTTGAGCCCACTCTCATGATCACAGCAAGGAGACCTTCCCATTTATGTCCCTAAGCAATCTTGCTTAATTAAGGTCTTAATTACTCCGCATATATGAACAAAGAAAAAGGAAACCAGAAGACTTTAAGTAATCGGCATATAATTAATTTTGATCTGATTCATTTTTTGCCAACCTTCACCTTTCAATTTATACACACAACTTTTTAAGTTCCTGTCCCCACTTGATTATTACTGCTTCCAATAAAGTGGCCACTTGTTTACGTGGTTCCTCCCCATTTGCTACCATATCTCAAAGAATTTCTTTACTTATTATTATTTTTTAAATGATCGCCAAATTATAATAAACGAATAATTAATGCCTTCAAAACAACAAGAAATTAAATTTTAGTATGATTTTTAAGGTGGGTTGTCGCATTTCAATCAAATTCCAAGGAAAAAAAGGACAAAAGAAGAAAACCAAATAGTGAAATGGATTTCGATTTGATTAAAAATATCAGGAGGGGATTTGGATTTGGATTGGTTTCGGGTTTAGGTTTAGGTTTAGGTTCAGGTCAAATTTAAATAAGTCTAAACATAATTAGGATGGAATAAGAATTCATTTAAATTGTTAACTTTTTGAGAAATTATTCTATCATTTGATAAAAATGAGAAAAGATTGATAAATAAGTTATTAATTAATCGTGAATTTGAATCGATGTGGATCCATACGGAGGACTGAATCTAAATCCCGGTACTAATTATAATTAGTGACTAATTTGAACTTCAATCCTAATATCTAATTATCAACGTCGAAGCTAATAATTAGGAACCGAAGTCAAAGGAGAGCAAATTAAAGTAGTGGCAATAAGTAAAAGGCAGCTTTTAGAGATGAGATGGCATGTCATGGGTGGTTAGAGAGAAATCGCGGAACGCCTTCCATGCACGCAACAAAGGGCATAGATTGTCACCTACTGCATGGATTCTTTCTACGTCTATCGGCCTAGGTCTACTCTCTCCCTCTATCTACCCTCTCTCCCTCTCTATGTTTAAATATAATATAATATACGTAGACATTGTACGTAGTTTGAGACAATCTAAGTTATAACATCTCGATTGTTATGTAATAACGTAAGTCAAATCCTGTTGCTTCCATTTTATCCATGAATTTGAGCTAATTTAAATGACTTGTTACTCAAGCTAGCTTCATTGATTATGAGACATCAAATCGTCAGCCACATAGAGTCAAAGTAATGAAGACGAGAATCGTTAATTAGTGAGAACCTTTTCTTTTTCTGTCTTAGTCGATCCACCCCTCTGACCTTCTTTCTATTTCCACAATTATCACTCTCCTGAGAAACCCTAGTTTATGATTGCACTCGGCAAAGAGACACAGAGAGAACATAACCCTTTAAGCACTGTTAAAGTTTAATGCATTTGATATAATGTTGCTTAAGCTTATTCCGAACTATAACCATAAGCAAGTCGATAACTACTGACATGCTCGGTTTAAATTTCTTATCAGTTCAGGTTTTTGGAATAAAACAATAACACAACCGATTTACTAATTATAGATGCATATTTCACTTAGTGACTTAATGGAGAGATAGTTAATGTAGAGTTGCTTCAACTACAAGGCTTCCTTTCCGGGATGACCCAAATAATCAGTAATAAAAGTTTGACAAAGACACAGACAGCTTTTAGAAACGTTGGTGATGTCACCTTGGCTAACAGTAATGTCTGTTAAACAACTGGTTTGCTTGTTTGGTTAAGTTTCTAACCAATTCACCCAAATCTGTACGTTCTCTATATATGTTTTTCCGCCATGCAACGTGTGATTTGGCTCTTCTCATTTTGATTGTTAAGAAAGAGAACACCAAATTAAATATATTGTAAACAAATTGTCAGTAACTTTAATACATTTCTTTAGGCTAAATTATTAATATAATTTCTTTTTGTTTGAGTAAGGTTTGGATTCGGTTCGTAACGTATGGAACAGGATCAATCTCAACTCTCGCCCTATTCACCATTCTCTCTAAAACGTTTGTTTCCCATATTTGAATCTAAAAACAATTTGATTAATAGTGACATAGCAAATATGAAAAATCCAGTTTAAGATCATGTCACGTCATTCCTTGTTTAGAAACATACCCAAGAAACCATGGACAAAGTTTCCTCGTTAGCTCATCTGATAGATCTTCCTTCAAGTGCAAGCCTCTCCTTTTTTTTTTGGCAAACAAGGCAAAGCTGCTCAATATTTACCAAACATTAATAAGTGCCCTATTAATAGAAAGGGAGAAAATTTACAAGCATTACTTCGATACAATCATAGCTAATTATCTAACAAAGAATTCCTCGTTGACTTTTTCTTTTTTTATAGAGATCAAATAGATAAAGCCAATTTTATTTTCCATAAAAAACTGCAATGCCTTGCTGGCAAGCACAATGGGCTACGGTCCAAATGCATTATGTTTAATCATTAAGCTCAGTAGGCCCAAAACATATGCTGGTGGACCAATGTGCCTGGCTTATTTGACAGTATCGGCCCAATTGTACTAACAAAGTAACAGCAGCTCTCTCTGTTTTATATAGCCCAGAGTTTGCAATTTTCCCCTTCTCGGCATTTTTGTTACCTTTTTACAGTTTACTGTTTACGGTTCGTGCAAGTGTTCAGGAGCCTGACGCGACGTTACTTTCCTGACTTGAACTCTTCCTCTTCGCCGTTATTTCTCGTTATTTAACGAAAAATTTCCGGTTTCAGTTTTCTTTGGCTCCTAAAGAATTATCCGGAACATAAGTCAGGAACCCTAACAATTCCGAGCCGGCCTCTGCTTTGAAACTGGATTTTCCGACCAGCGTCGCGGTTGATTCCGGTGTTGACGGACCTTTGATCGATGGGTGCGGCGGGGTCAAAGCTGGAGAAAGCGCTCGGCGATCAGTTTCCCGAACGCGAACGGTACTTCGGCCTCGAGAATTTCGGAAACACTTGCTACTGTAACAGCGTCTTGCAGGTTTGGTTTTTTAATCTGTTTGACTTTATTCTTACATTAATTTTGAGGTTGTAGGTTGATTTTCTGATTCGAAAGATCGGAGCTGAATTGCTTGGATCGAATCTGATGCGATCTCTTAGATTGAATGGAATTTCAGTTTGGTTGATGATTAGTTTTTTTTTTCTCTTTTTTGGGCAGGCGCTGTATTTTTGTGCTCCATTTCGTGAACAATTGCTAGAATATTATGCGAATACTAAAAGTATTGGAGATACAGAAGAGAATCTGTTGACTTGCTTAGCAGATTTGTTTACTCAGGTAAAGAATGCCTCAAATCGAAAAATCTTAAGTGACAGTGAGACTTTTTTTTACCTTTCTTTCATGGTTTTGTTTGAAATCTTATTCCTGCAGATAAGTTCACATAAGAAGAAAACAGGTGTAATCGCTCCTAAACGTTTTGTACAGAGATTGAAGAAACAGAATGAGAATTTCCGTAGCTATATGCACCAGGTTTGTTATCAGGAATGGTCCTCTATGAAATTATTATGTCTTCTTTCTTATAAAATCTTGACTGATCTGAAATGTAAAAATTGGAACTGTGTTTTTGTGTAGGATGCCCATGAGTTTTTGAACTTTTTGCTAAATGAACTTGTTGATATAATGGAGAAAGTGGCACTAACTGTTAAAGCTGACAGAGAAATTTTGTCGCCGTCCGGAAAAATTACAAACGGGCCTAAGTCTTCTTCGACTTTGGCTAATGGTGTTCACAAAGAGCCTTTGGTCACCTGGGTGCACAAAAATTTCCAGGTGATACTAACTAACGATTAACTAGTACTATAGAATCTGAGTCTAATATGTGCTCCTATTTACATGGACACTAATGCAAATGGTTTTAGAGTCAAATGAATTTTCTGTCATGTTTGGGTCAGGGAATACTGACTAACGAGACAAGGTGCTTACGATGCGAGACAGTAACAGCTAGGGACGAAATGTTTTTCGATCTGAGTCTTGATATTGAACAGAACAGTTCGATAACAAGCTGTTTAAAGAATTTCAGCTCAACTGAGACATTAAATGCCGAGGACAAATTTTTCTGTGACAAATGCTGCAGGTAAGTTGCCTCTGATATGAAATGACATATGGCTATAAATACTGGTAAGAACAATTCAGTTTAATTTTTCCTTTTGTCAACTTTTATGTTATTCTGTAGTTTGCAAGAAGCCCAAAAGAGGATGAAGATAAAGAAACCACCTCATATCCTTGTCATCCATCTGAAGCGGTTTAAATATATCGAGCAGCTTGGCCGGAACAAGAAGCTCTCATACAGGGTCGTCTTCCCATTTGAGCTAAAGCTGAGTAACACCGGGGAAGATGTGGATTCGGAGTACTCATTATTCGCTGTGGTTGTCCATGTTGGCAGTGGGCCCAACCATGGACACTATGTTAGCCTTGTCAAAAGCCACAACCACTGGTTATTTTTTGACGATGAAAACGTGGAGATGATAGACGAATCTTCTGTTCAGTCATTCTTCGGGTCCACTCAAGAATATTCCAGTAATACCGATCATGGTTATATCTTGTTTTATGAAAGCCTCGGCAACAAAATTAAGAGCGAATAAGGGAACTAATAAACATTTTGATCTTCTCTCTTACATAACAACCCATTGGAAAAATAATGTTGTATATAGCAAGTGGGTCAACTTGTGATACTTTAATTGTATGTGCAGTGAGTAGAGGGCATACTTGTCAATTTGGCTTTTCCAGAAAATAAGAGTGAGAACTTCCTGATTTGAAAGTGTGTAACAAAGGATTCACCAGTGCTGGTAATAAAATGTTTTGCTTTCCAATAGACGTAGTAATTTATTGGAGCTTTTTGTAAGATAACAGAGGTTGATAAATTTCATTACAGAGAAATAGGTAGCAAAAGAAGACTCTTCTCAGACTTTCTTGCAGTTCAAGAAAACTCTACTCTTCTCAACTGGATTCATTCTACTTTCAGAACAATCTTCATAAACTCGTAAACAAAATAACTTATAGCACCTGACGGTAATACCTGAAAAATCCAAACAGAAATAGAACAAAAGTAAGGACTCTAGCTTCATATACAATCTAGTAATCTATGTAGACAAAATCCGTCAATCATGGATGAGACATGAGAATAGCACCTGTAATAAGCTTGGGACTAAACCCGAATACAGAGCTGGGACACCTCCGTGCTCAACAATCTTAACACAAGTCTCGAACGCACTTAACTTGGTAGCTCGGACTTGCATCTGAAGATGTCTTCTAATAACTTCAAAAGGATAAGTCACTGCTTCAGCACACGCTCCGGCTAAAGCCCCATACAACAATGTCCTAAAAGTACCCAACTCCAACTGTTCCAAGGCATTCAGTTCTTCACCTTGCCGCTTCATATGTTCAATTCTTCTCCTCCCTTCGGGAGAACGTAGGTAAGCTGATTTCAGCATGTCGTAAACGCCATAATAAACCGCACCAGAAGGCGCCATGCTGATAATTGAAGGTACTAGACCCTTGTAAAGTGACAAGAAGCCTTCTGTTTCGATCATGTGCTGGAAAGTTCCGATTACACCCCCCAACATTTCCCCACCTGGTGCTACCATCTTTGTCCTAATCTGGGAAAAGGAAGGAGATAAAATTAAACCATACTTTTTCATGACCAAACAGATTTAGGAAAAGGTTATTACAGATTTTGAGTCGGAAAGAGTACAGTGTCCATAGGAATGCAGAGAACGGTGGCGGTGATTCCCGCAGCAGCTCCGGCGAAGAACCGTTCCAAATTCGTGGCTTCTTCATTTTTCGTGATCTTTAACAGTTGATTTCTGTAGGTGTCATAAGCGTAGAAATTGATGGCTTTAAAAGGTGCGGTTCGTAAAATGTTTACCAGATTTCCTTTCCAGAAACCTTTTAATCCTTGAGAAGATGAGATTTTGTTTATAAGTTCCATCAGGTTCTTCTTTTCGTTACGAACTACGTATTCTAGTTTTAGCCTCTCCAGTGGGGCCAGAACAGTTCTGTAAGTGAAAATAAGGAAATAAATAAAATTTGTAAGAAGCCGAAGAAAAATAAAGAGAGAAAAGTTGTAAATTGTAATCAAATTAGAGATCAAATTATGAATCCAGTGAAACGAAGTCGAACCTTGCGACCATAGCAGCAACAACTCCAGACCAGAGATGTTTAGTAACATTCATAGCGCCTGATCCTCTCCTTCTACCTTTCTTCTCTCTCTCTTCATTCTCGTCGGAGGAGGAGATTCCACTCCCTGCACTTCGTCGGAGAGCTTCCTCCGAGTGATTTCTTTCCCGCGCTTTTATAGACAAGCTCACCGAGCAAAACGCACCTGCCAATTCGTCGCTGAATCTGTTCTTCTTCCTTCCACAAGGAAAACTTACAGTATTGAGAGACGAACTTAGCGATTCCTCGAAATGTGGAGAAACGGCGTCGTCCAGGAATAAGCCTCCGAGGAGGAGGGCGAGAGAACCATCGGACGGGTAAGATCCGTGCATTTCTTCTGACGAAATAACAATAAATACGGAAATGTAGGTTTAAGGATTGGCGAGATTTGCGAAGATGGAGGCATTGGATTATAAGAAGGAGAGAAGAAAAGGAGAAGAGAGAGAGAGGGAGGGAGGAAGAGAAGCTTAAACAGCACGAGAGAATGGAATATGAATAATAGCGGTCAAGATATGAAAGCGTAGAAAGGAATTTTAGTTGATGCCTCTGGCCCTGAAGATGTTCCTTTGCTTCCATTCCATCGCCATGTATGAGAGCAAGTTGATTACAGAGAACAAGTTCCATTTTTCGCAGGGTGCAGAAGAGTCGTTATAATGGGCCATTTCCGGAACAAGCCCGAAATTAGGCCCAAAGTTTTCCCTCCACGGGAACAGTTTAACCCATAAACATTAAGCCCGGCCCAAGATTGATGATGTCGGCCTTTATTCTTGAAAGGGAAATGAAAGGGAGAGGAACGATTAAGCAAACCCGTGAACATACTTTTGTCGTATTGTTACCTTGTGATTGTCGTTTCTATGTTTCACGTGCCACTAATAAACAACTCTCTTGTTTATTAGTTAATATATAGTTATTATTGTTATATATATATATAGTTATTATTGTTATTATATATATATAATAATTTTTCATTAAAATCGTTATTGTATTTATTTTCTTCTTTTATTTAAATATAATAATAATAATATAAAAATTAATATATATATATATATATATATACACATAGAGTTATTTGGAGTTGGTCGCGTCGAGATGAGGAAGCTTTACTGGCTGTGCTGAGCCACGTGTGAAGAACGGAGCTTTCCCTATTAACGGCTAAACCCGGAGACGGGAGACATTTTCTTCTTCTTCTTCTTCTTCTTCTTCTTCTTCTTCTTCTTCTAAATGAGCGAGGCTAGTACTGCAACAATGGCTGCAGCAAAGGAGGTAATGGTTTTTCAGATGTGTCAATTTGGTCGATGGACTAGATTTGAATGAACTGATAAGTTATGAGGCTAAGATTTGGATGGTGTTCTTACTTTCTTTCTGATTGAAATGTTTCCTTCAGATTCCTACATTTTACTTGTTCTGTGAGCTTTACTGTTTAGTTAATGAGAAAATGTTGAAGACACATTTTCTTTCTAATTAACTGGAATTCTTTACTTTCTGGGTCATCGATTTTAGTTTCTTAGGGACTGTGATTTATTTCTTGGATTTTTTGTTTTTGGTTCTGCTCTCTCCAGTTAGCGATGCAAACTAAAGTGATGCATATACAAGAGAAGCTGAGCCAGATTTCATCCAGATTTGACGAGGCAAGTCAACATTGTACTTTAGGTAAGCCCTGCTTCTAACCCAGTTTTTTTTTTTTTTTTTTAATTATTTATGATAATGGTTTGAGCTTGTTTTGACGATTCAATCATTTCACCTGGAAAAATGCAGATATTCTGCCTCTCATCCTGCAAAATGCCCTACTACCCTTTCATCCTTCTCATGTAAAGTTACTCTCTTGCTCAAATTGCTATCAAGGAAAATTAAAGGAACTTCTATTTTTGTCACTTTCTTTAATGTTAAATCGTGCATTTACAAATTATTGGTTCTTTTCTTTTGGCAGGGCCAAGATATGTCAGAGGAGGCTGAAACCAGTCCACAGTGTGATTCGAAAACAGCTCTGCTTAGCTTCCTAGACCCATCAAAATCTCCGGCTTGTATGGATTCCAAGTTGAATTACCTCAACTTAGTTGACATCTATGTGCAAAGTGGAGATCCTTATTCTTTGGAAGTAGAACCCGAATCTTGTGACGTAACTCTTGAAAGCTCAAAAACCGGTTTATCAAATGTAAATCAATATGTCCTTAGCTTTGCTTTTAACGATTCAGTTTTTGTTTTTTCAGAAACTTGAAACTAGTCTGTTTTTTGACTTCTTGACAGAATTTGCAAAAGGCCGTACTGTGGCGACAGGCGAGTTTTAAAACGTGTAGCAAAATTGTGCAGTCGTTCATGGACCAAGGCTTAATGTTATTGAAGTTTACTTCCAGAGGTAAACTTGAAATAGATAGATGGTAGTTGCTGTGATAAATGGTTTTGATTTCCTTTAAGGCTGTAGTCCAACTGAATTCATTTATTATGTTGCCTGTGATGATCTTATTGTGTAGGTGTTACTAGTTATTATTGATTCAACCTTTCACATGATTTCAGTCTTTTCGCTGTTCAATGATGCTTGTACTACTACTACTGCTACTAACTTTTTCGGTCCCCTTCAAAGTTCAATTCATGAGATGAACAATGCATATTTGTGAATATTTTTTCCCCACAATATTTACTAATTACCTTCATATTTAATTCATTTTCAAATCATGAAATTGTTAGAATATGAGATATTTTAGTTTACAGTTATCTTTTCTGATTTTTACAGATAAGTCGGCTTATGAGAGGATCATTCACGATATAACACCGAACAACCAATGTAGTAGAAGATACAAACGTGCAGCTTCCATTGACTCGAGAAAAATCGTCATCCTTTTCTCAATTTTGTAAGCTCTCATGCAAAAAGTGGATTTTAGACCCAAACTGGAGTTTAGAACGCCAAACCGATTAACCAATCAATCACCTCTTCTTTTTGCATACAGGTCGAGCTTGGGAACGTTGGTATTGATATATCTGACCATAAGAGTGAGGCAGCAGAGTAGTATTATCGACTGAACGGGGGTAGTTTCCGACTTAGTTTCCGACTTTTCTTCTGAAGATAGTTTCGTTGCCTTCTTCGGACCCACTCTTGCTTAAACTTATCTTTAAGGTTGTTTGCTTTATGCCCGTCTGTACATAATATGTGACTTTCATTTCTCGCCAGTTCCTTGTTATCATTTAGATGGAAAACAATTTGGTTTGTCCAAGTATAAAAGCTGTGTAAGAAGATATGCAAAGAAAATTCTGGATACACCTTAAAAAGATATCCTCCGTAAATCATATATATATATAAACCCATAATAAATCCCATAACATCAGTCTCGGTATATGACTATAGTTAGTGTGTACACAGCAAACAACAAACAACACATTAATGTCTTAGCAAGGACAACCTCCGCCTTGCTGTTCTGTTTGAGAGGAATGGACAGTGGGCTTCAGGTTTACGTCAACCATGTCTTCTTGCTTCGTCGAAGACAGAGTCTCCATCCCAGGCAATGCAGCTGCGATCTTACGAAACAGCGGCTGCAAATTTTCCATGAATAAAATCCATACTACATTTAGGAAAGAAGTAAGAAGGCAATAATCATTCTACCTTAATATTGAATCCGGCTTTTGCACTGGTTTCTATAAACATAATGCCGTGCTCACGAGACTTGGAATCACCTTCCTCTATCGAAACTTGCCTATTTGATTACCAAGTAAACAAGAACCAGTAAGTATCGGGTTTTCTATTACAACTAATACGAACATCATAAACAACTAGGTTCTAATTTGTTTACTTACCTTTTGTCAACAAGATCGGTTTTGTTCCCGACAAGCACGATGATGACATCGCTGCCCCGTTCTGTACGCACCTCCTCGACCCACTTAGTAGTGTTCAGGAAAGATTGCCTATCTGCATCATCACAAATTAGTGATAAAGAAACTACCCATGGATGATTGATATATGAATATACACATCGTAATGGTGAGTCAGAGATTTTAAACTTCCTGAGCACACTATATAAAATGATTCTAAACAAACTTCTTTCGTGTTGTAACCGATACTCACTAGCTACGTCGTAAACGATTACTGCAACGGAAGAATCTCGGATGTAGCTCGGAATTAGACTCCTAAACCTTTCTTGCCCAGCAGTATCCCTGTTTAAGCATAGATAGATTTGAATTTAGAAATAAACTGAAACGAAACAAGTGCTATTAATTCGAGAACAGGTACATTGTTTTGGAAAGAAAAATACTTCTTTTTCCTACCAGAGCTGCAAACGAACTGTACGATCTTCAAGGTACATTGTTTTGGACAGAAAATCAATGCCGATTGTAGCCTGCAATTCATGGCCAAAAGCATAAGGGCTTAAACTACTAGAATGAATGCTGAAGTTCCAAAAAGAGAAAGGTGGGCACTGCCAGTACAGGATGGCAGGGGACCAGACTTTACAATTAAAAGCAGAAACCTAAAGTTTGGTAAAGTGTAGTAAAGGGGACCAAAAGGCAGATCGAAAACTCTTTGGTTTCACTTGTACATGGAATGTTACAGGCAAGAAGTCATCTTCTATGTTTCTACCTCCCTCTAAATTTTTTCGGAAATAGTGTATCCAGCTCTCTTAGAAAGCAGTGGGACCATATGTGAGGGGCCTACGAGGGACCCACCGATCACCATTATTTACGGAGAATTGGAAACTGAAACTGCATGAGTTGGCCTGTATTTGCAATTTTGTGAGGCAGAGATGAGAGTAAAGAGAATGATTTCCTTCTTTTTTTTCTTGGACTATTGTTTTAGACATGATTAAGCAAAGGAAACTCTGATAAAATCATTCTGTTGATCCATTCGAGCAATTGGAAAACTGCCGCAGCACCGGGATTGATCCATTCGACGTGAATGATCAGAATTACGTTACTCAAAATTCAATCTCAATGCAATTAGAAAACTGGAAATTAGAAACGGAAATAAAAAAATCTTGAGAGAAGAGATAGAGAGGAGGGAGGAGATGTATAAAAGGACCTGGTAGGTGGTATCGAATTTATCGTACATGAAGCGGGTGATGATGCTGGTTTTACCAACAGATTGATCGCCGAGAAAAACTAGCTTGTATTTGGCGAGAGGGGAAACCGTCGCCATTTCTCCGATCTGAAATCAAATCTGTAACACGCTCTCTCTCTCTCTGTGTAACGTTAGCTTAGGAATTCAGGGAAGAGAAAATGGAATCAGATTTTCAGATCCGAGCCACAGAAACTTTCTCCGAAAAGACAGAGAGAGGAAAACCAGCCATGAGCTTTGAATTCCAAGTCTATTTATAAATATATAGGGAGCTTTGAAAGTTCTTTTTTTTTATGCCCAATTTACCCCTCATTCTCTCAATCCACTTGGACGTTACTCTTGATAACTGATAACGGCTCATTTCGAATTTCTTACAGCAGATAAAAAACATTATTATAAGGATGTTTTTTCTTACTTCTTATTTAGAAAAAAAATGTCCAATGTAATTAGAGTCAAAAATCGAAACAGGTTTATTTATTTATTTATTTATTATTATTATTATTTATAATTAGTTCTTAATCTATTTCATTTTTCTTTCACTTTCAGTAACGCTAACGCAATTGCAGAAAGTCAATGAACAAAAAGTCAATGCCAGAAAAGAAAGAACACCCTTCCTTTCTTCAATCTTACTTTCACTTTATGTAGACCTTGTTCTGTACAAAAATCTGGATCTACGATCGGGACTTTTGTTATATATTCATGGACCGATCATCATATTTTATATACACACTATGATCGAACCAAAAAATAAAATAAAATCTGTCTAAGAGCCTAAGGGGTGAAAGAAATGATGAACCAAGTAAAAGAAGATAGCTAGACCGGCTAAAAAACCGGCACGACAGGCGTAATACCGAATAAGAACATATAACACAATCGGAAAGCTTATATCACCTAAGAGTGCATCGTCAATATGGAGATATAGAATCATATACATTACAGATACTTTCCCACATACATTCCAATAAGTATGATAGTACAAACAACAACCTTAAGAATCAGCCAGTTTGAAAGACTTGATATGATTTAAAAGCAGTGAAAAGATGTCTCCTAGATTGGAAGAACACAGAAGAAAAACCGACAATAGTGATATCATTCTGAAAAACGGGAGGGTGCCAGCACAGAAATGGAAGAAAAATGAAGAAATCTATCAATGCAATTATGCAGAAAAAGGTAAAGAGATGAGGCCAAACTGAATCATGTTGAAATACATTCTATCCATTCAGGGTAAGTCTCTCATTACAGTTTCAATTCGAAATTTTATGAAGCTTCTACTGATTAAGGTAAAAGTGACAAGTATTCAAGCACTCATCAACGGTGTGATAATGCTGGTTTTCTGACCGTAATTCATGGATAGATATAATCAAATTCCAACATTTGTCTAATCAGAGGCTAGAATCTCCTTCACAGAAAAGCAAAGTACCCGAATTTCAATCTTGAAGCGCTGATAATTGAGGGCCAAATTCTTAGCCACGCCCAAATCACTAAGCCCAAGTTTACACTCATGAATTGTTTCAGCTCGAAAATGACAACGAAATTCAAACAGCTTGAACAAAACAAAACTACCTAGCAGACCTCATGCGGCTCCAAGGGAACGCTGCAGCCGGCGCAGGTGAAGAATCTCCACCCCATCCGCCGCCACGACCGCGACGTTGACCTGAAGCACCGCCGCTATGACCAGAACCTTTCTGCGATTTTTGTCCCGAATCCCCCTGCCCGTCCAGCCAATGACTCCTCACAACACCTTCTTCTTCAACAATGCTGCTCGGTTTAGCCTGCTTATTCATATTCCTCTTATCCTCCTCTATGAATCGGATCGGGTAGAGGTCAGGCGAGATAGAGAGAGAGTTTTTTAGGGTTACGTAGGCCTTCTTGTAGTCCGGCTTGGCAATCAACAAACCACCGCGCTTCTTCTTCTTCCCGTCCATGTTTAGCGTTCGAACCTTCTCGACCTCGAATCCATAGAGCGACTCGAGCACGCGCTTGATTTCGATCTTGGAAGCCGACGGGATGGTTTTGAGTGCGATTTCTCTGATGTTGGTGAAAGAGGTCGGCATCAGAAGCTTGATCGGAATGTTCGCAAAGTGTATCACTCTGCTCCCTAATCTGCTTCCCATCGTTTTCCCGATTCGTATTTCTCAATTAATGGAAATGAAGAGTTTCTGCGGAAGAACTAAAACCTCTGCAGCGTGGGAGATGGATGCAGATGAGATCGTGGGCTGGGCCGGGCCGGAAAATATGAACAGTCTTAGAGGCCCAACATACCAAGCCCGTCTGTGTAATATGGTACTACAATTTATTTCGTTCCTATCCTAAGTAGTAATGATTTGGTTTTTTAAGGTAGAATAATAAATGGATTTGGTCGTACTGTAATTTGTAAGGATTCCCTCATCTCTCCACTATATAACCAACCCCATTTGCTCTCCTTACAACATCACTTCCAATTCTAACACAGAGAGAGAGAGAGAGAGAGAGAGGCAAATAAAATGGCGACCCTTAGAGTTCCTGCATCGGTTCCTTCTCCAGCGGAAGACGCAGAGCAGCTCCAGAAAGCATTCAAAGGTCTGAAGATCGACCTCTTAGCTTTTCTCAAATGCATATTATTGTCTTATTTATAAATCTGATATCCGATCTGTTTACATAATGTGAAGTTGATCCAAATTTAATAAACCTCTTTTTCTTGCTTGGTCTTTGAGCCTTTCTCTTTGGTAATTCAGGAAAGGTGGGAAAATGAAAAGAAATTAGAATCCGATCAAATCCGATCTAAAATAACTATTATGATAACCGATCGTTGAAAGAATCATTTTTGCAGGATGGGGAACGAACGAGGCATTGATCATATCAATATTATCCCACAGAAATGCAGGTCAAAGAAACGCGATCCGAAGAGCTTATGCACAAGCTTATAACGAGGATCTCCTAAAAGACCTCGATAAAGAACTCTCTAGTGACTTTGAGGTCAGTCTCTTGCTCTAAAGATTTCTTCTCTTTCGAGTTTCATCTAAATTCCCATGCTAATAATCCTAACATACTCCAATAGAGAATCATACTGTTATGGACGTTTGATCCGGCCGAGCGAGATGCGTACCTGGCTTACGAAGCAACAAAACGTTCGACTCTTAGCTACTGGGTCATGCTGGAAATTGCCTGTACTAGAACTTCGATCGATCTTTTCAAGGTGAAGCAAGCATATCATTCCCGCTACAAGAAATCTCTTGAAGAAGATGTTGCTCATCGTACAACTGGAGATTTCCGCAAGGTATATCTACAAATGTATGCCATTATTTGACTTTTTTCTCAAGCTCTTCATTAGATTATATAATATGAATACATACCCCTTTGGGTTGTAGCTTCTGGTTCCTCTTGTGAGTGCATTTAGATACGAGGGAGATGAAGTGAACCCGGCATTGGCAAAATCTGAAGCTAAACTACTTCATGAGAAGATTTCTCATAAGAAATATAATGATGAAGAGCTTATAAGGATTGTGACTACAAGGAGCAAAGTCCAGCTCAATGCAACTCTCAATTCATACAACAATCAGTTCGGAAATACTATTAACAAGGATTTAAAGACTGATCCGAAAGATGAGTACCTGCAATTGCTTAGGGCAGCTCTCAAGTGCTTGACCGTCCCGGAGAAGTACTTTGAGAAAGTACTGAGACTGGCGATTAACAGGCTGGGGACAGATGAGTGGGCCCTGACTCGAGTCGTCGCAACACAAACCGAGGTGGATATGAAACGGATCAAGGAAGAGTATCATCGTAGAAACAGCATTCCGCTTCATACTGCAATAGCTAAGGATACTTCCGGAGACTATGAGAAAATGCTCCTTGAGCTGGTTGGAAATTAGAATGCTTGAAGCATTTCATTTCACTCTTGTTTGGAGTTTTTACCTACTACTATCTTTTCTATCATGTCTTGTTTAACTTATTAAGGATGTTTTTCGTACTTTCAAGCTGGTTTGATGCTAGTGCTTGTTCTAGTGGACCAACTCAGCACATATTATAAAGCAAATTCGGATATCTCAACATTTGGATTCTGCTACAGTAAAACATTAGTCTAAATATAAATATTTGCCTTCATTTTGGAATAAATCTTATAAAGGTGAGCATGGTTCATAGAGTCAGGAAAACATGAAAGGGGTGGGTGCAGCATTTAACATTAGCAACTTATAGAACATGTTAAGGCATTAATAATCCTTGTCTTGAGTTAAATCAAGGCAATGCTGCTCTCACCACCAGGGGGTTTGCGGACCCCACCGAGGTAGTCTCTGGATTGGGTTTTTCCATCGGAAAAGATGTCGCTTCCGCTCATTTCTTTAAGCTTAGCTGTGCTCAGTGATTTTTCTGCAGAACCCGGGGTAGCATTATTCCCTTTGAATATGTTGTTGCCGGTCAGCTCTTGAAACTTCTGGTCGTGTATTTTCTTTGCTGTCTTGATAACTGGATCTTCACTAAACAGGATATTACTCTGTCCCCCGGCAGGCTATACAGAAAAAAAAAAAAAAAAAAAAAGACCGTTAAGCTGATATCTACTAGGAACAGGGTCATCTTTTCTACGAGAGTAAAGCTCACATTCGAGACTTTGACAGAAGTTCTTAGTGTTCTGGGAGGAGGCACAGCCATGTCTTTGTTGTTCTCTTTCACTTCCAAGGTGCGAGGAGCGGACAATGGTTGAAGCACTATTTCAGGAGGGGGACCAAAGATGTCATTTCCAACAAGCTCTTTGCACTTAGCATTTGAGATCTGCTTATTGATTTTTGCATCTGAATCACTTTTCAATGTCCCGCTTAACTCACGCTGCTTTGCAACCTCGGCAACAGAGCTAGGCTTCTTGGGAGTGATGCTCTCTTCGTTAGCGAATGATATTTGACTGACTCCATGCACTGCTTGCTGGGAGATTAAATCATGCAGAATCAGAAGATGTAAGGAATCAATACGTTTATGATATGAATCTCTTTCCCAGAGAGAGAGGGGTTGGGAAAATACCTGGTATACCCTTAGACACGTTTTGTTATCAGTCTCTGATGCACCCTCTTCACCCTTGGATGCAAATATACCACTTCCGGTTATCTCCTTTAATTTATACCCAGAACAAGGCTTCCTGAAGATCGAGGGAAAGAAAAAAAATGTATGGGAAACTCTTAACAATTTGATTGGCGTAGGACAGCAGATCAGAATATAGGAAGTACCAAATGAGATTCAAACAAAATCACTTTTAAAAAGCCATTTTTCATTGAAAAAGTTATCTCTTTCTCGTGCGCTGTTTCTTTCTTTGGAATCAATCAAACTATGCAAGCTGAGTTACCGTGTCATTTCGTAAATTAGTTCAAATACAAGAAAAGTAAAGAAAAAGCCACATTATTTGATCTGAATCTGATTCTTCAACTTTAACAATCAACTGCAGAATATGATGAAAAGGAAAAGGGAAAGAAATATAAAGCATGCGGCTGGAGGAAGAATAAGAAGGGATTTATTTTAACTCAATGACAGCTGAAAATTGAAACTCGAAGAAGATACGGATCTTACATTTTCCCCAGGCTCTCAGCTTCTTCATCTGTAACCTGTCCTCCATGAAGCACCTTACTGATCCTATCCGACGGCTGCGAATGCACAACGATGTCAAAACCCTAAGCTCCAATCGACCGTAAAACGCATGGAAAGAAGAGAAGGTGACGAAAGGTACCTGGTGAGAACGAGCACTGGAGCCGGAGAGAGGAGCCGGAGAATCAGGCGGAGGTACCTCCGACCAGGTGAGTAACTCGGAAGTGTTAGTGTAGGATTTCCTCACTGGTTTGGTCCTCTCCATCTCTCTCTCTCTCTTCCTTCGATCCTTCTTCTGCTCTTGTGGTCTGTAGAGGCTCTCTCTCTCTCTCTCTCTCTCTCTCTCTGGTTCTAAGCTAAAGTTTGCTGCGTGGATTTCGGAGAGTGAGATTTGAAAAATCAATGCATCTTGAGACAAGTGATCAGTTTAGATTACTTCTTCCTCAGAAATTCACCTGTACTCGCTGCCACCTGTCACAATAATGTTTTGTTAGATTTAATATATTAAATTAATAGTAAATATAAAAAATAAAGAATTTATTTATTTATTTATTATTATTATTTTTTAGAAATTTTGTTAACTTGAACTAAGTTTCAAGTATCAATATTTGATTAATAAGTTACTATAAATTCGAAATTTTGAATTAAATCTCATTTAAAATTTTAAATATTTATAATTTAAATAATTTAAATATAACTTAATTTTAAAAATTAAAATAAATAAATTTTAATATGAGTAAAATAAATTTTTATTATATATTAATTATTCATTGGTCAAGAAAAATAAAAAAAATATTATTAATTCACCTATATGAATTAAATATGATCTATTTTAGCTAAAAGAATAATAATAATAATAATTATTATTATTATTATTTATTTATCATAATTTATAATCGAAAGAAAGGTAGTGTTAGTAATTAATAAATATGTTTGATTAACATACCTATTACATCTAAATCCAAGACTCTAATTAGTCTCTAAGTACACTTACAAATGAAGTTGGATCCAGTCATATATAACATGAGCTCTTGGACCATTCGAAGAGTTATTGTTTAGTTGGAAAACTATTCAGATAATTTGTTGGATAGATTGTATCAGATTAATATATTATTAATTATATATATAATTTATACATTTAATTAAAATAATTTAATTTACCCATAAATTTCTCTAAAATTAAAAATTAACCCCACTTTAATACCACCCACCCAATAATGAAATTTGTCTATTAACATATAAAAACAGCATTTTTAATTACGTATTAGTGGGTTCCAAGTCCTATGGATGTAATTAAGGAAATGCCCTAGTATTACAATAATCCCTCCAAAGCGGCAGCAATTGCATAAATATCATAATCTTCACAATGGCCCACACCACCATTTTGGCACCCACATTCACAACATGTTCTCCTCCTCCTCCTTCTCCTCTCCTCCGCCTTTGTCGGAACCCTAACCGCCATCATAACCAACAACTTCGGTTCTTTATCACTCCGCCTCTGCCCGTCTGGCAATCCCATTGGGATCCACTTGTCAATGACCAAATTTGGTGATTCAAAAACTTCTTTCCAAGAAATTTCTGCTCTTCCTAGGAGTTGAGACTTGCGGCTCATAACTTTGTTAAGAACCGGAACCGTGCTCCGCCGCTTTCTCCGAAGCTCGAAAACAACCGTCCCTTGCTTTACGGACTCCTCTGTGCCTAAACACTCCAACATGAAGGACTCGTCCCAAAAGAAATCGGATTCCGATGTGATTTCTCTCGTGTTTAATGCAACTCTTTTGTTTTTCCCGGCAGATAGGTAGTATCTAACAAACAAACTTTCTGTGGACAACAATTCTCTGTCTTTAACTCCGACAATTCTTACTTCACAATTGAAAGAAGACATGTTTTTGGGTTGATTTCTTGTTTTGGTGAAGAGAGTGTTTTGGGTTGATATGTATATATATATATATGGAAGAGGGAGGGAGGTTGGCATGTGAGGACATAACTAGGGCTGCTAGCTTTTTCGAGGAAACTTCCTTTTTGGATAGAACTTAAAGTTGCAATAGAATCTAACGAGTCATCCAGCCTGATACTGCTTATGATTAGTTTAATGTGGTTGTGGTAGATTTGAATAGTGATCATAAAGTGAACGTGATAGGAGATTATAGTAGAGATTTTACCTAATTAAATTGATTATGTGATTCTTATCTTCTTCACTTTTGCAAGCTAGATGCAAACAGTGATGCTGATGCATGGGGAGGTAGACAGTGTGAGAGTTGTGACCAATGCTGGATAGACATGTGATGATAAATTACGTGGATTGATCGTAGCCATTGATGTTATTACTGTATTACTATTTCATTGTCTTTAGATAGCATATCCTTATAAGTTGTAATCGGATCTTGTTGAAAATCCTTTTGAATTTCTTCACATAACTCTATTTTATTGAAAAGAAAAAAAGTTATCCCAACTCACAAAGTGTAATTTAAATAGTACAAAACATTAATATATGTAATGTATTTAAGTAATGCAACTAATTGCACTCATAAGATTGTGCTTAGATTTATTTTTAATACGTACAACTTTATCTGATCATTACTACATCATGTATGTATAGATGAGTGCTAAAAGGACCCCATGGGCGGCAAATCTCTTACATATTGAGCTCAAGATTGTAAAGAGTGATAAGATGGATCATAAGCCACTCTAATATGCTATGACTATAATAATGTAGCATATATGGACGCAAATCTGAGATCTCCTAGATCGTATATTATATTATATATATTAATGTATTATATGTAATACTATATGCATATAATACATATAGAATCTTATATGCCATGATCTTCGATCAAATTCCTGCAATTTAAAGTATATCCTAAATGGTTTTGCTCTATATGGACGTTACTCCACTTTGATATGTTATAATATATGATGGGTTTAGTAATTGAAAAGGTGACAATGTTTCTAGCTAGTAATTTTGTTATGTGGTCTTGGCACAAACCCTCTAGTTAGCTCCCATGGTTTTTCTTTATATATATATATTTCTTAATATAGGGAAAGAGAGATGGATTGTGGGTAACACATATGTTGGTAAGAAAACTAGTACTGTGTATATGTATGATAATTGCTATGATCAGCAAAACAGTCTTAAGGTCTTATGGATTAAGAGCTAAGCTAATTAATTATTTAATTAATTTACGATTTTGAGAAATCTAACTCCATTAGGAGGATTTTTAAGACATTCGAGGAGTATATACTCTCAACAGTTACGATTAAAATCACATCCAACATTTATAATGATATGATCTTATCATCACTGTTGGAAGTAAATACTCTTAAAGTATCTAACAATTCATACTGAGTTGTAATCTATATTAAAATCGTAAGGGCATGTATAGTTTCATTCTTTGATTTGAAGGAATGTTGATTTTTTATTTTCACCTGAATAAAAAATTTATTAGTTTATTATTACTTATATAAATATCTTTGATATAAATTAAAATAAATATTTATTTATAAGATTTTTTTTTATATATTTTTAAAATTTTATTTATAATATTTAAATAATTCTTGAACTTCTTCAAATAAATATCCAAAAATTATTATTTATATTTTTATAATTAAATAAATATAAAAAAAATTATCAATTCTTATTCTTATTAATATCGTCCGAAGAACTTAACGTAACATACCATATAGTTGCAACCTCATTGTTGAGCTATGTAGATATTAGTTGGCCCAATAGATTGTGAGTTCGAGATTAGAGCCGTAGCCCAACAGAGAAACCTTATCATAAAACTGGGCCTTAGCTAGGCCCAAGTACGGAAAGACAAGAAAGTGACCCACAAGCCTGTCTTTATCCTTGACGTTCATTCATTAACATATGATATTTCTCGGGTGAGCAAATAAAGACATACAGATCAGAAATGAAGTGTAATTGATTCTCTAATCATTAATTCATGTTGACTGATAATATATAATAATATGTGTTTGGTTTGAACTGGCCTCATTGGGCCACGTCACGTCACTCCATGTGCCCCCTACACACTAACAAATAGTGGGCCCCACCTCTTCTTCCTTCATGAATTTCTCACCAGAAAACTCCAAGTTTCCACCATACAACACCATCTCCCTCCCTCCCTCCTCTTTTCACATTCTCCTCTTTTACTTTCTCTATCTTCTTCTTTCTTCTTCTATCTTCTTCTTCTATTTTCTTCTTCTGATCTTCTCCATGTTTTTCAGAAAACAGAGCACGCCTTCAAGTTCATACTGGACAGAGAAAGATCAAAAGCACTCCAAAAACAAAGAAAAGCATGACATCGCTTTCATAAACTCCAACTTGAGATACACTCTTCTTCTCTTCCTCTTCGTTTCCGCCTGGTTTCTAGTCCTTCTCTTCCGGTTCCCCGTCACCAAACTAGCAGTCTCGACGCCACCTTCCGCTGCCGTATGCGACGGAAGCGTATCCTTCTATGTCTACAACCTACCGCCGGAATTCAACACCGCACTCCTCGATGATTGCCGCCACCTCAACGTGTACACCGACATGTTCCCCCACGTGGCAAATCGTGGACTCGGTTAACTGCTCTCCGATGTGGGCTGGCCCACGAAGACGAAAACGGGCTGGTTCGCTACCCATCAGTTCATCGCCGAGATGATCTTCCACTCTCGTCTGGGCGAACCACCCTTGTCGGACCTGGGAACCTGAGAGAGCCGATTTGTTCTACGTCCCGTTCTATGGTGGGCTCCACGCTTCCAGTAAGTTCCGCGAGCCGAACATCACGGCACGTGACGCCCTGGCCGTCCGATTGCTTCACTACCTGCAAAGTCAACCGTGGTGGAACCGGTACAGCGGGAAGGATCATTTCCTAGCGCTGGGGAGGACCGCATGGGATTTCATGAGGAACAGTATTGGCGAGGCGGATTTTGGAGCGAACTGCCTTCTAGACCTGCCTACTGCCCGAAATATGTCAGTGCTGACCGTAGAGAGACACCCATGGAAAGGCTCCAACCAACATGGTATACCCTACCCTTCGTACTTCCACCCTTCCACGGAGATGCTGTCGTGGCAACACAAAATGCGGCAATCTAATCGGCCCCACTTGTTCTCCTTTATTGGGGCCCCACGAAAGGGGCTTGAAAAGGCGTCGATTCGCGACGAGCTCATCCGGCAATGCGGCGAGTCGAGTCGGTGTAGACTTGTGAATTGTAAGGGAGAGGGAGCGAGTTTATGCTTCTCGCCGAGCCAGGTACTGAAAGTGATGAGTGCGTCAGAGTTCTGCCTGCAAGCCGCCGGCGACTCATTCACGCGGCGGTCGACGTTCGATTCGATCCTGGTCGGCTGCATTCCGGTGTTCTTCTCGCCGCACATGGCGTACACGCAGTACGGATGGTTCTTGCCGGCGGAGGTGGGGACGTACTCTGTTTTTATCGACGAGAAGAAGCATGAGAGCAGGAGAATTGAGGAGGAGTTGTTGAAGATTCCGAAAGAGGTGGTCGGAAAGATGCGGCAGCGAGTGATCGACCTGATTCCGAGGATTAAGTACCGGCATCCAACCGCGTCTGAGTTTGCGTTTGGAGACGCGGTTGATACTGCTCTCGCCGCCCTTTCCAAGCATGTGCAATCGGTTTTGAACACGTAGTTTATTTATTTTTAATTAATACAATTAAATTAAATTATTTATTTTTTAAGAAATTATAAATATAAGATCTAAGAGTTTATATTTATTTAGATTGATATCCGTAAAAAATAATATATCAGACCCTAATTCTGATAAGCCTGAGATATTACTCAAATAGTTATTAAATCTTCTTCTATATTATTGATGTCGGAAAAAATCGCCTCCACATAATAATTAGGTTTTTTTTAAAGAATTATACGGTTGTAAATATTTTATTAATAAATATAAATATATAAAATAAATAATTGTAATAAATATGAATCTGTTATAAATTTAAAATAAATTTCATAATGTTAATTAAAAATTTAAATAAATATAATAAATGTATTGTTATTTGGTTAAGAAAATTAAATCTAATTATTACGACGGTTAGGTGAAGAATTTGATATTAATTTAGATTCTATTTTTTTCAATATATTTATTGACAAGCAGACTAAATTATAAGTTATTAATTGAAATAAATAAAGTACGATTATAGAAATTGAAATTTGAAAAGGTAAATGATTGAAATAAATAAAAGACAATTAATAGAATGAATTACTTGAAAGAATAAGTGAATAAATTCAAGAATATTTTGAGATATTTGAAATGAAATACAAATTATACAATACGATATGAAATAAAATCTACATTACGCATATTCTTGAGATATGATCAATTACACGAATGAATAAGAAAAGAGAAAAAGTCATCAAATCCGTGAATAAATGATTGAAACTTTCACTCGGATGTGAAATTAGTGTTCTAATCATTATTCCTAAGAATGAATCTTGAAGGAATCAGACATACTTTCCTATAGGAAAAATGATAGATGTCATGTCAAACTTGAAAGAAATAAATTTGATATAGCGTAAAAAGAATTCATGAGTATTGCTCGATTTTTTATCGATAATTATTTAAGTATTTGTTGGATGATTGTTGACGTCATTTTACCTTCACCAAGATCTTATATTTATAGACAAATAAGCTAATGATATCCTTATAAATAAGTTGAAGTCGACCTCCTCTCCCCTTTGTTTCAAGGTGCTATCTATTTTTTTATTGGATGGTTATTTGATTTAATTTACGATCGAATCCAGCCGACTTTAGATCTATATTCACTGAAACAAATTCTCCAAACTTGTATTGAAATTTGGCCAACTCCCTCTCTCCCTCCTACATTTTTAGATGAATGTCAAAATGGGTTAAGAATAGTCAACTTCTAACTATTTTTTGGGAAAAAATTATTTGAACAAATATCTTAATCGAAATCATTACTTTTTCTTTATGTTTTGACCGAACCTTCCCCTCTCTTCTTCAATTTTAGTCAAACCTTCATGGACAGATGGAGATAATTTTGACTTTTCTCTAAACGGTCGAGATTATACTTCAAATAATCCATCTGCAAACGGTCTATGAGCATTATTTGGCCACATCATCAATCCAAATAATTTCTTCACTTTATTATAGACATCTTATTATAGACATCTCATACTTAATCAAATTTACTTGAGCTAAATCATATTCAATCGATCAAAATTAATAACTACCTAATTAAAATTAATCCTTAACCAATTAAATTAATTACTTAATTTTAATTAATTGATTTAATTGTATCTCATTTAATTCGAACTGTAGTCTAATGAATTCTTGATCCGTGTCAAACATTTTTCACGTATCAGCATACACACAACAACTTTATCTATTTTTTCTACAGTTGGGGAAAAAATTTAAAAAAAAAAACCAAAAGAAAACTTTACTCGCACAATGAAAGACAACATGTTTATAAATACTCCAAACCTCATTGATCTTCTTCAGCAAGCTGCACATTATATCCATGCTTGATATCTGCAACATCGCACAATAACCCAAACAGTTACTTAAAACATGTTCAAATAAAACATAAGACAAAACCAATAATCACAGGTGTAGGATCATTATACCTTTCATTGAAGGCTTATCATACTTGTTACCTTTCCTCTCCTCATCATCATTATCATCATATTCTTCTTCATCACCCATTCGATCCATTCCGTCATTTCCAATATCACTCTCACTAGCCGTCTCCCATTCCGAGTTGTCACTCTCATGCTCATAACCGCCTCCAGCCCCACCACCCTCACAACGAACAGTTCCATGTTTAATCGCCGCCTCTCTAAACAACCATGCTGCTCTCATCTGCTTTTTAACCAACCTCTCTGCGTAATCTGGAACCTTGTTCTGCCTTAGGGAGAGATCTGGATCGTTCGATTGAGAACACTCGTTTATGAACAAAATGGCATCCAACAAGCTCTCCTTAGCCAACCCGAGCATGTCATAAGCCTGAGCTCTTCTCCATAGACTTTTTGCATGACGGTTAAGTGGGTTGTGAAGGCAAAGGGCCCGTGTAGAATCACTTATAGCAGCCAATGGTTGTTGTAATAAAAGATAACACTGGGCGCGGTTACTATGTAGAACAACCCGTTCCTTCTTGGATCTCATTGGACATAATGACAGGGCTTCTGAGTATTTTGCAGCGGCCCCAGAGATGTTCCCGGAAGAAAACATGGAATTCCCTTCAAGTTTGACTACTAGTGCAGCAGCTTGTTTAATATGGAGATCCTCTTTGGGCATGTTCTTTTCCCACCTTAATCTTTGCCTAGATTGTAAGAGTTCTTCTATCTGTTCTTTTGTTTGGTTGTTAATGGGGTTACGGCTTGTTGGTTGCAATTGGATGCATTCTTGAAGAACGTTGACTATGGAATCCCCGAGTTTCTTGTGATCACCTAAAGAGGATATATCTGCTAGGTCTATAAGTGCAGGCACGGCCTTGTCCATTACCTCAAGGGAAAAAAGTTGAGATATTGAATAGAGAATAGCAATTGAAAATCCAAAATTGCGAGCAAAATGAGATACACATGCAAGACTAAATAATACCGGTAATTTGTTTTGGTTTAGTTTCGCCCTTGACATTTCAAATTATTTGTTTTAGTTCCGGCATTTTTTAGTCAGTTTCATTAGTAAATGATTATGAAGTGCTGGCCATGGGGCATTCATTGCTTATGTGGAATGTGATATTATGATATCTACTACATGCTCTGTCACTATACATGGAAGAAATAAAAGCCACATGGCCACCACATATGCTAAGGAAATTAACTTGAGGAAAATGGCTAGAGACTAAAGCGGGCCATTGAAACAGTTTAAGGGCAAGATTGAACCAAAACTAAGTATGGGGATGAGAACATTTATTTAGCCTTAAGCAAAATGGAAAAAGGTTACTAGTAGATGGGAAAAGTGTTCATACCTTATGACAAGTACTAGGGTCTTGAAGCAACCAAAGAAGACAATCAATAGCCATATATTGCCAATCATCCGAAGACTGAGCAATATTACACAACGCCTCGACAATCCCAGGACAACTAGCAACAGGTCCTCTCCCGAGCTTATGATGGCAAATCGTCCTTAACAAACCAATACCCGCTGGAGAATTCTCATTAACAAGCCCGCCCCACATCCCGGGCAACTTCACAAGAAACTCTTGCTTACATATAGTGCTCAAAAACTCGGGTTTAAAAGCAAAGCAATTAATCAACTGCAATGACCAACACTGCAACTGGCTAGCCCATTCCTCGGCTTTCCTTGACTCCATCTCGACCCCACCCATTCCTCGTGTAAGCAAATCACAATGATAACTAAGCCTTCTATCAGCAAACTGGTAAAAATGAGAGTAAACTATTTCTAGCGAGCTAATAGCTAATTGGATAGAAAGCTCAAGAATCTCAGCGTGGCTAGCTATGGCGGGAAAAGTTGTGGGGTATGTGGCTAAATGACCAAGTGCTCGAACAGCCACTCTTTGTTCAACCCAAGTTAGTCTTCCTCTTAAGAGTTCGATCAGTGGAGGGATTACTCCAGCATGAACGGAACTTTCCGCAAATTCTTCCATGTTCATGGTGTATGATCCAATGATATGGGCTGCATAGTAAGGGATGTAGATGTTTTGGTCATGTGAAAGCCAACGGCGATTTTTGAGGCCTTTCCATATGAGGGCAGCCATGGATTCAAAGATTCCTAGCTCGATGAATTCCGGGTCATTTGGGTGGGCCATGGCGGTGTTCCAAAGCCCGCTTATGGGGAGGACTTGACCGTCATCATCTTGTGAAGGAAGTTCTCTGAAGAATTTGAGTATGCTTGCTCTGCGTTTGCTTGGGTTTCCTTCTTTCATCACGCAAAAGAAACATCCTGGATATGGACAGTCCGTAGAAACCTTTTCCATTTTTCCCGACCAGACTGATTCTAACACTGCATATGATATTAGTAAAAATAGGTTTGTTAGTACATACAAGAGCAAGACACGGATGATGAAACAAAATTCTAGATGAAAAAGTTTTCATCTTGAAAATTTTACCAACACTGAAAGAAAGAGAGCAGAAACAAATTACCCATTAACTTAAATCAGACAATGGGAATGCTACCACTAGATTCCATCTAATTACTCTTTACAAAAGGTAAAAATGAAGAATTTATCGAATTCTGAAACTAAAATTTATAGTTTCCTAATGACTTCCTATAGAAAGGCTACTAAAATCTACAAGCTAATTAGATCTGAAGAGGAGGACTGGAAAACACCCAGCCAACAACCGCTCCTAATGAATGGAAAAAATTCAAAATGTTAACAAAAAAACAAAAAAAAATCATGCTCGACAGTGTAGAATATTCGTATAGGCTTATAGACTAAAGACTGTGCTGAGAATTAATTTTCCAAAGCAAAAGCTTCGGAACAAAAAAAAAAAAAAAGACACAGGAGAAATGAACTGGAGATGAAAAGGAGTACCTTGGACCCGTTAAAGAAGATCCTAAACCACGACGAAAAAGAGAAAATTGCTTCCTTTTTGAACCTTCAGCTATAGATAATCAAAACGTTGCCGTTGCGGAGCATTGGGATCGGAGCCGGAGAGAGAGAGTCGGAGTTGGCGGTAGAGACGGCGTTTTGCTTGACGCGGAGGGGAAGGGGGGGAGCGCGAGCGTGATTTTGACGGACAAGGAAGAGGATCTCGGCAATCAAATAGCTATCGCTGTTCCAAAAAAGCCTTCATTATCTGGCTAATAATCCTTCCCTACGCGCAGCAAAGTGGAGCTTGTGCAAATAGAGAAGCGGGACCTACCAAAAAGCGTCGCAATCGCCCATTATTACTTAGATGAAGTGAAGATCGTGAGACATAGCGCGTGAAGATTATAGATGGGCCAGCCGCAACTGTGTAATAGCATGGGGCTTGGTCCTGTTTCTTAACACGCTTTATTATTATTTTTATTTTTTTATGGAATAATGAAATTAAAAGTGAATATACAGTTTTAAATTTTATTTAAATAATATTATTAACCAAAAAAAATATTAAATTTATAAGATTATAAAATATTCCTTACATATTATATAATTAATAATATTACTTTCTAAATTAATATAAAGTTAGATATTATTTTTAATTTTTCTTTAATATTTAATATAGATAATTTTTTTGACTTTTTTTTTCATGTGATATTGAAACAAAAATTTTAAAATAAAAAATAAAAAAATGTTATTATTCATTCATAATATAATTAAATAAATATAATTAAAATTATTAATTTTATTCTTACTTATGAGAATAAGTAATAGTATTGTGTATTACTTATAAAAATGTAGTAGTAGATGCACTGAATTAATCATGCCACCAAAATTGAAGGATCAAATATAGAAAGAAAAGCTTGAAGCTTGATTCTATGTTACGGTCCCTCTCGATATGATAGTAAGTTCGGAGCTCCGCCGTAAGTCCGTTGAGATTAGGGCCACCGAAGGCGTGACTTCTCGGTCTAATGTTGAGGGCTTCCCATCATTTTTCCACTTTGTTTTTCCATTATGGTCAGATCGCAATGAAAGAAAACTTTTGACTATGATTTCATCTATAATATAATCATGACCTATATATATATATATATATATATAAACAAAAGGTGAATCTAAAGATACATACAAGATTCAGTGGGCCAGTTTGAATTAGACCCACATAAAGACGGAAACCTTCATAAGTTATATCTAAGCCCATTGTAGTAATATGGACCAACTGTACCGATTTGCATGACATCTATTAAACTTTGTGGCCCGTTGCCATATCATTCATTAATATGGGCTAAACTGCGTCGTTTTCTAATAACGAATCATTAGTGGTGTCCTCTCAGCCACCGACAGAAAAGATCAATACCGTCGGTGATTTGGATAATGACGAAAATGACCTCCAACAATAGTTGCAAAAAATAGTAAAACGTGACATATTTGAATATAATATATATATATATATATATTTTTTTTTTAATTATAAATAATGTCACATAAAAACATATAATATAATAAAACATTGAATCCCTTTTCTTACCAATTCCCATGCTAGTGTAGTACAACACCATGATTCCTTGCCCAATGGTGCTATGTATATAAAAATAATAATATCATAAAGAACAGGAAATTTTTAGAAATTGAACCCCAAAAAGGTATAAACTTTATATTTTGGCTCCATGATTATGAAATTTCGGACCATCCAATAAAAATGGAAGAGTTTCAACTCTTTTTACCCTCCTCGCCACCTTCTTCCAAGTAAGACTTCTTCTTTCTGTCGGCACCAGAAAACAAACAAATCACGAGAAAACACGTGGCATATATCCCATGGACCTTCCAATTAGTTTTTGGAGGTTGGTGCAACACCATTCTATGAAACACCGACATGTAGTAATGCAACCCTACGGCGAAGCCCACGAACGTCTGGCCCAGGCCCAGTATCTTCGACCCGAGCCCGCTTTCCGTGGAGAAAACCAGAATCAAAAACATCAACAGCAGCAACAGGTACAGCACGTATCCAAGCGTCTGAAGCAGCTGCAAACAGACGTAGCTGGACTGCGAAGTAGCGTAGAAAAACTTCAGCGGCTCGAGCCCAGTTACGAGCGAGGATAAGCTGAGGATGGAGAAGTAGATCGAGAGGTAAGCTTGGATGAAGATGAGGAGGCGTTGGAGAGAGAAATAAGCTTTGATTCGATTGCAGATGAGAGAGACTAAGATCAGAGGGATTAGGATGAATGCGATGGAAGAGACCGAAGCGATGGTTGATGCGTATTTGTTTCCCACGATTGGTTTGAATTTCTTCGTCATCTGTTTGTTTGCTTGGAAAATGTAAGCTTTTGATGTGACGGAGAATTTCTCCAGGTCTGGGATTAGAGTTTTCTGGAACTTCGTCGGTAGATCTCTGAATTCCGCGACGAAATCTTCGTCGCCGTCGTCTTGATCGATCGAAGACGGCGATTTCTTATTGAGCATTTTTTCTTGGACCGGGTTTGTGGAAGTGGGCTTGGTTGTTTTGTTCTTGGGCGAGGTTGGTTTGGGTAGTAGATCTGAGGATTTCTTGGAGAGAAATGAAGTTGGTTTTTTGGTTGAATTCGTGGGTGTTGATTTTGAAGTGGAATTGAGCTTCTTGAGATCAAACTTTGATACTAATTTTGTTGAATTAGTGGGTTTAGAAATGAGCTTGGTGGTACTGTTCTTAGCTGACAAGTTGGACTTATTACTAGTAATGCTACTACCAGTAGTAGTAAGCTTGGTCTGGTTTTTTAAGGACAAAATGGGTTTGGGTTTGAGTGATTTGGTCTGGTTTTTGAAAGATGATAAGATTGAAGAGGTGGTGGTGGTAGCCTTCTTCTTGGGCTGGTCGTTATCGGACAATAACAGTCTTCTTCTACTAAGAAACTGTCTAGCTTGAAGCTGAGTTTCTGTTTCTGAGGAGGAAGAAGAGAGCAAAAAGAACGAAGAGAAGAAGAAGAAGAAGAAGAAGAAGAAGAATAGTAAAATTAGTACCTTTAAGAGTGAAGCCATTCTTCTGTAAACTCTCCGATACGTACTCTTCTGAAAAACTATGTTAAAGGCTAAGAATACTAAAAAGGTGTTAGATTTGATACAGAGACATCTTATAGTGACATGGGCATTTAGTGGGGAAGTGAAGAGAAGAGGGAAGTGAGAGCATTGGATTGAGAGAGAAGAATTAATGTATGAAGTTACTAGATTTGAGATAGGTCACATGCTGTGTCTGTAAAGCTTGTAATAAAATGCTTCTTTTTTCTTTTTCTTTTTTTTTCTACGCGTTTTTCCTGATTAAAAAATAAAAAAATTTACTGTCAATTGTTTCAGTGTGGACATTGGACTATATAGACTATAATACATAATAGTATAATCTATTCTTTAGATTCTCATTATAATAATTATAATAATTAATGTTAATTAATTTTATGCAGGCAAGGTCTAAGTTAATTTGGCCATTATAGACGACGGTGATACAACTTGGCCTCCAAAGAAGCCAAAAAGTCGTCCACCTCCTTTTCTGGGTCTGGACTCTGTCCACTTTCTACCATTTCTTTCTGTCTTCTCTCGCGAGTGGGATTAGATCTAGAGAATATAAGCATTAACTCTTCTTCGCCGTCGGATTAGTGAGACTGCTATGAGAATGTAACGGAGAGATGAAAGGTGAGAAGGTTGAAAAAGAGTGGACTTGAGTGCATCTGATGAAATTTTTCGTCAAACATGGACATAAGCTAGTAGTTGGTCTATAACCGATGTATGAAAATCCGGTGTGAAACCATGCCGTCTTGATGTCGGAGTAACACGTGGGGGCCCACTAATAAGGATCCTATGGTGATAGCGGCTCGAGCTTGCTTGTCTTCACTCAGCCATGTGAGGTTCATAAAGATGCATATGTATTCAATTCATTGTGTGATCTTCCTTGAAGAATCTGAGTGTTTTAAAATTGTGGGGTCCTTGATCTTGATCTTGATCACGACCACGACATGTAACGCTGTAACAAGCTACCATGCCATTGCCCAGGTCAATACTTGTGGAAGAGGATCAACAATCTTTACAACAATGTAAGAGTAAAATTTGACTATAAACATGAATTCAACCAGCCGATACATGAAACTGTGATAGATGAAGATAGAATTCAAATGATCAAAATGGTGAGTTATTCAAACGAGCAATAATCTGTATGTATAAGACCTACATGTTAAACAAGGAAATCGGAGATACGAATATGAATAAACAAGAGGGAAAAGATGAAAAGACGGGTCGATATTGGCTGCAAACCTCACCTTGCTTATTCAAAGATGAAGAATCGTTGAAGCTTTTTCTTCATACGAGGTTGGCCCCACTCGAGCGATTCCCACCATTCTTTCTCATTCTTCTTTACTCTGATTCGTTTTTAAATAAAGGCGAGGCTGAATTCCTCGAAATCCTAGTCCTTCCAAAGAACCTATAGAGAGAGGCATCTTCTTTAGCTTGGGGCGATTGAACAGTGTAATCTCTTGAAGACACCTAAATTCAAATGTTCATTCACTACACAAACACAAGCTTTTCAGTTCCGGTAGGCCCTCCAAATGCAATACAATCAGATGACGAAAAAAGAATCTTTGGGAGTCCTGCATGCCTTTTTCCCTTAATTGCATGTCCCACAATGATTTCATACTCCAACTCCGTACAATTACCAATACAGAGCTTTTCTGAGCTTTTTAGATTCGCCAGCAACGATGGCGTAAACAGCGTCACTATGTTTGGACAATTGAAGATAACATGATATTTGAGTCTGTGTACTAGGGTAGAGACAAATTTGGATCCGTACGTTTGACTCGAGAGTGCAAGTTCTGCAGCGAATCAAGCTTCAGTAGCTCGAGCCCACGTAGAAAATAGGGTATACCATTTTCAGAAAAAGAAAACAGGTACTCTTATCCCTTTGCAGGCGTATACGCAACAAGCCTTCAAATCCCGTGAGGTCTTTAGGCAGAGCCAACTAGTTATTTCATGGCACTCTTGAATCCCAAGGAACTCGAGGTCTTTAGGCAGCAGAAACGAGTCTCCTCTAGAACTTCTAGTAGTTAAACTATTATTCACTATGAATATGCATAATCCATCAGCGAAAATTTCAAAACTAAACAGATGTTAATAATTGTAGTATTTCAAAAATACCTTGAAATTTTTGAAAATAACAAGAAAAAAGAAAAAAGAAATTCCTAGGTCAATAACAAGAGAGCAAGTTTATTCATGGTTGGAACTTGGAAGGTACTTCAGATGAACTGAGAGAAGTTTTGCATAATCCATAACCATCTCTCAAAACATAGAGAGCATAGCAGAAGAATGTGGAAAAAGGTTGCACAAATTCTTCATATTTCTCTTTCATTAATATGAAAAGTTCAAGTTTTGAATCTAAGTTAAAAAATCCAAAAACATATTCAATTAAAAACAATATCAGTCTCACTCTCTTCTTTCCCATTTGATTCAGAAAATACTCTTAACTTCACTACTCTTGATCACTTCAGAAACATCAAAACAATCATCAGCCCCCAAGTATTGTTCCATTTCGGATTCGGCCAACGATTCCATTCTTGCCCGTTCTCTATCTCTCGGATAAGTGCAGTAAAGAAAGGAGTAAATAAAACAACTGATTGTCATTGGAATCCCAATAGCAGAGTAGGTTGCTTTGGCTAATGATTTTGCATTCTCTCTATCCGTCTCTATCTGTACAGAATCCAAAGAGCCTTTCGCAACTGCTGAGCCAGCACCCCAACAACAGGAGGCGCAAAAGATGAAAGAATCGACTCGATCGAGGAGTCCAATGCATAAATGCTGGTGCGAGATTTTTCCGGAACTATCTCCGCAAATATTGGACTGTAAATTTACACCAAATTAGTCAAAAATCAAATATCAGGGATTTTTTTCAACTTTTTTTTTTTCTTGGCTAAAGTATTCAATTTTTAAGATTACACAGACTTACTTGTTGATTGCAGCGGCGTTCCAAGATATGATTAATCCCATAACGAACAAGACCAGACCATGCTTAAAAGCCGTGGAAGGATCATCCGGAAAAGGTAGTAATAGAATAGCAGCTAAAGGAACAGCCGAACCCGAACTTATCTGAGACAGAATTATTCTTCCTCCGTTCGGAAAACGTTTTGCAGGAACATCTCCCATTATTCCACCAAAAAGACCACCAAGTGAAGAAGCTACAATAAAAATGGTCCAAAGCAAAGTGGTTTTCTCATGTAAGAACCCAATAAGTTCTAACCACATAGGCGCAAAGGACAAAGCCGACCATGGAAACGAACCAGCAACACCTTGAGCCACAATAATTTGAAAAGATGGAATCTTTATAACTGTCTTTGTTTCCTTAATCAAGTCCTTGAATTCAGACCAAAATGATGTGTTTTTTTAAATTTTGATGATTATCTTTATTTAGCTTTTGTATCAGAAAAGTGAGGATCATTGACAAAGAGACGGACCAAAATGCCAACTAGTAAGCTTATAAGAGCAACTAAATGGAAAGCAATTCTCCATCCAGGAATTCGCATGAAGGATGTAGAAGCAATTAGTACAGAACAGAGCCCACCTATGGTCGACCCAAAATTTCCGGCTAAATGCGCAGCCATCCAAACGCCAATAGATAATAAAACTTATAGATGTGATTGAGATTTATCATAGACGTGACCTATCTACGAATTTCTCCATCTAATGAGAAAGAATATATTTTTCATGGGCTATCATCCCATTCTAGTTCACTGCTCTCCTCCCCTTCACTCAATCTCACTCTACGAAATAGTGGACATGCCAATATCTTTTTGTTAGATCTTCTCCGAAATACCATAATCACGCTCATCGCCCAGGTTTCCATCAACTAATCAATTCATGCTTGCTCTCTGTCTCTCGGATAAGTGCAGTTACAAGATGATTGGACTATAGATCGGAACACAGAGAGAGAGAGCCTAACCCTGTTGTGAACAGCTGTTCTGGAGGTCGGATTGTATGCAGACCGGTTTGTAGCTTGTTTTTTTATAGCGACAGCTTATTCAAATTGAATCCGTCAACCCAAAAAGTAAAATGTAATGTTGTCTTGTTGTCTAGAACGAAATCAATCCTATCAAGAATCACACTTGCTGCCATAAAATGTAATTAAATCGAATTACATCCCAGAGCCTCAAAGAACAAATTAATCAAAAAGCCACATAGTTCAAAAAAATAACAAAGAATACTAATCAACAAAGTAACAAAGAATACTAATCAACAAAGTAACAAAGAATAATCAACAAAGTAACAAAGAATACTAATCACCAAAGTAACAAAGAATACTAATCAACAAAGTAACAAAGAATACTAATCACTCACTACATAAACTATTATTACACCACATAGTTCAAGGGCTCTATCATAAACTCCCTTCCATATCCGATCTCACCTCTCCAGATAGCAGAGTCCTATCATCACTATCTTGCATTTCTATGCTCGTCCCCCATTCTCTTCCTTCTTTCCCACCAAGTTCATTTCGTCCCGAAACATCACCCTCACTACATTTTTCTTGCAATGGAGAATCATCTCCCTCTAATTGCAGAATCTCAGATTCTATCAGTACCTGCATCCTCACCCGTTCCCTATCACGAGGATAGGTGCAATATAGGAATGTATAGATCAAGCAACATAGACTCAATGATAGACCAAATGCAATGTAAAGAGCCTTAGCTAGTGATTCCGCATTCTCATTATCCGTTTCAGTTTTTACGGAATCTGATGATCCTGTAGATTCTGGTCTATAACCGTAAACATATTGAGATAAAAGTCCAACAAGAGGTGGAGCAAATGATGACATGATCGACTCAAAACATTGGTCCAAAGCATATATGCTCGTACGGGATTTCTCAGGAACTATCTCTGCAAATATCGGACTGCTTCAAGTTTAATATAAACACAACTCAAGTGAAAATTAGACCATTTTTCAGGAATAATAATAATAATAATAATAATACCTACTTGTTAGTTGCTGGAGCATTCCAAGATGTGAAGAATCCCAACACGAAGAAGACAAAACCGTAAATGACTCCAAAGGACGGATCTTCAGGCAACCCTCGAAGCAATATTGCACCTAAAGGCACAGCGGACCCAGCACTAACTTGTGAAAGGAATATTCTTCCCGAATTAGGAAAGTGTTTGGCGAGGATATCTCCCAACCTGCCTCCAAACAGGCCTCCAAGTGAATTACCAATAATATAGAGGCTCCAAAGAAAGGCCGTTTTTGTATGAGAGAAGCCAATAAGTTCTAACCACATAGGAATGAACGAAAAGGCAGTCCAAGGGAAAGATCCGGCTATGCCTTGAGCCACTATGATTTGAAAAGTCGGGATTCTTATAACTGAATTTGCTTCCTTTAACAGATGTTTCAAGTCGGAGCAAAATGATGTTTTTTGCTGATTCTTTTTGTTCTTGGAAAAGGACGGATCTTGGGCAAATAGGAGGATCAAAATCCCGACAAGGACACTAATTAGACCGACTAGATGGAAAGCGATTCTCCAACCGGCGATTCCCATGAAAGAAGTTGTTGCTATTAGTACGCCAAAGAGGCCGCCTATGATTGAACCAATATTTCCGGTTAGTTGGAGCCATCCGAATGCAATACCACGATTTGTCTCGTCGGTTGAGTCAGCAACTAGAGATTGTATGGCTGGTAAGACAATGGCTAGTCCTATCCCATTTAATCCTCTTGAAATTGCAACCTTTTTTCAGGAAAATTTATGTAAGGAAACAGATATCTATATACAACAAACTAAAAGTAAATCAAACCTATGCAGGTCCATTTTTTCCATTGATTTTGAGCTTCTTCTGTTTAACGAAGCATCTTAGAATCAATCAAATAATCAGTTTAATTGAGCTAAAAGAAGAAGAAAAACAGAGTAAACAGTGCACTATAGCACACAGAAAAGTAAATCAAATCTATGAAGATCTATTACTCACATTGCTTTCGAGCTTCTTCTATTTAACTAAAGATCTTTAAATCGATGAAATAATCAGTTTAATTTGTGCACGGATTAGGAAGAACAGGAAAAATGGAAATAGGTAAGAGAGAAACAGAGGAGGAGTCGAGGAGAGAGAGGGGAGGGGAATCACCTGTAAGAAGGTGGAGGAGACGGCGACGAGGAAAGTGGCGGCGGCCCAGAGAAAAGCTCCGAGAGCGATGACGTGGGTGCGGTTATGATGGACAGCTAAGAAAGCGGCTAATGGGTAGCAACTGGACTGGACTACGGATCTGAACAGAGTGAGTGATCCCAATCCAGTTGGGTCAGTATGCAGAGCAGATCCGACCTCTTTGTAAACGCCGGGCAGTAACGACTGGTCGGCTCTCTCCATTATTCCGGCCAGATTCACGAGTATCAATGTCAATGTCTCCTGCTTCATCTTCCTCGATTAAGTACTTAGCTCTGTTTTCAGATTCTGGTTCAGAAACACAGAATGATGATGGGTTTGACTTGTTGGGGAGTATGCCTGCTGGAGAAGGAAAGGAGCTCCCCGAAGAGTGTGCCCTGGGGATTGTGGGGCCACTCATTTTAATTTACGGAGTGAAATGCCACGTGTAACTTGATGATTTAATGGATGAAGACGGGAGTGGGTCCCCACTTTTTTCCTTGTCTGAATTCTGACGTAGTTTAGTTTAAACTTTTGGGCCCACTTGGGCCAAATGGTTTTCGGTTTCATTGGGCGGAGGGGTCTGTGACCGCAGCCCAATGTTTTAATTTGGGCCAGAGGAAAACTCAATTATATCTAATAAGCCCATTTTTGTGATGATGGAACTGTTTCTTTCTCTTCCCTTTGTCATGTCCACAATCTCCAATAAGCCCATTATTGCAACTTTATGAAGTGGTTGTTCCGTACCAAATTAACCAAGACTTCAAGGTTATAATATGTATTGTGAGATGAGATAAATTTTTGGATCCACCGTAAAGTTTTATATTATTTTTATATATTAATAAAATTGAAAATAATAAAAATTGTGAGAAGTCCTAAATAAAATAACTGAATTAACCAAATTCTTAACGCACACTAATCCCATTTCCCGTCTAATCAATCACATTATAATCCCTTTTTTTTGGTGGATTAATAATCCATTTTCCAAATCTTAAAGTTATAATTCCTACTTTGCAAGTTGGGTTTCCTTTTTCCACCTTTTTATCATTGTCAACGTTAGGTCAGCTACTTAAGTAGTTAATTATCTACTAATTACTCCATAATTTTCTTTTTCCCCTAAAAAATGACAGAATAAGATTGACATTCCGACGAAGAAACATGAGTAGTGTTTTACGTGATCGATATGTCATTTACTAATCATATATTATAACTTTTTAATTATCTACTAGTAGTAGGTAATGATTTTAAATCTAATAAATCTAATAAATCTTGTGTAAAAGTTAACCGACCCCCTATCAATAATAATGCTTTTAAGAGTGCAATAATAGAGAGAGCCTATATAGAATGAATGGCACCACCCCATCCTCATTAGCAATTCATATGGGCACTTGAATGAATCCAAACTTTCAAAATTTTGGATTGTGGGTTAATTTCATAATTCGAAAAGAATGATTTTTAGTACTGCCCGTTGGCATATATGGCAAAATGACTGGACGGGGAACATAATAATTTGAATGCGTGTGGTGCTTACTGTAAAATCACATTAGTGGCGGACAATATGTGTTTCATGAAAACCACTTCTGACCCACATACATAATTATTATTATATAATAAATCTACCCCATCCCTAATTAATTTTAACTCTTAAATGACCTCTAAATCGAACCCCAAGAAAAAAAAAAATTAACTTCAATCAAATATATTTAACAAAATTAATTTCATAATCACATAATAATTACTAATGACCAAACTATTTCCCAAATTGAAGCAATCGAGGTCAACTCCATAAATATATAAATGAATAATTAATTATTAACGAAGAGTCATAATAACATCATAAGTTCCTTAAAACAGCAATTTGCCCGTGAAGGAACACCGACGTGTAGCTAGATATCTAGCACTTATAATTCTTTGTCGTTAATGCTTTAAAAAAAAACAAAAAAAAAACCTAATTGTGAGTTAGATGCTTATATATTATGAGTTATGACATGTAATTTATTGTTCGGATATCAAATTAAAGACGGCTTAAAAGAAGGTTGAGATGTTACATCGAACATGATCACTGCATTAACGACCAAAAGGATGTTTATTACATCTTGGTACGACGTCGCTATTTGGGAGAACATGCATGCCATTAATGTCACACACTAGTTCGATTTAATAGTGGGGGGAGGCATGATTACTCAAATCCAAGCTTAACCAATACCATATTATATATATAAAGTTGCAAAATGACGGATTTGTGAAGCAACATAGTACATTAAAGTCGACAACGTTTGTTCTTCAATTCTGATTAATAGTTAAACCTAAGTTCAATTATAATTTATGTTGCCCATTTTATTCCACAGAGCAAGGAGAGAACATTATCAGATTCCTTCCAATCGAGTAAATCTTCGAGTTTCTAAGGGCTTATTTGACTACTGTTTTATAAATATATTCAAGAGAAGATGCATATTATGGTGACAAAAAATATGTCAAAAATTATTACATATTTTTTTTATTATCCATACGTACGGTGATGATACTATCTCGTAGTCTAACGAGTGAAATTTTAAAAAATAAATAAAAAAATAAACTCATTAAATCATTCATGCAAGAATTTCGCTAGTTAAAGTGTACACTTGAGTTATCAAAGTTCATTTACGTCAAAATTGAATAATCTTATCACTTCAAGCTACGTGACGCATAACAGTTTATCGCTCAAGAGCATGAATGATTTAAGAAAAATATTTTTCATTTAACCCTAATGCATTTTCTTTTCCTAAATGAGTCGTGCTTTGGGCATTGACCTATAGAAAGAGAGACAGCGAGGGAGACGCCATCATTGCTAATAAGAGCAAAAGGGGCCAGAGGACTATAAATTTCAGTGGCATGGGCGCAAGAGGACACCACCATGAATGATGATGATGATGGTAAATGAAGTGTTTACACAACTCCAACACCTAAAGTTCAGAAGCTCCATTGCCCCTAACAATCTACCAAAAGGCCTGGCCTCCATTCCCTAGCTAGCTAATAATTTCATAGTTATTTCTCGTTTATACCAATATTTTTTATTTTTCAAACAACAACACCGAAAAGAAGTTTCCTTTATGTAAAAAAAGAAAAAATCGGCAAAAATCTCCAAGCTAGTTTCGGACAAAAAGGATTCAAATTTTTTTGAATCATCTACATCATCATCATCATCATCGTTCTATATATTTTAAAAGCAAATTAAAGAATGCGTAGTAGTACTGCGATTGAAGTGAAAAACATCATGATCTCAATCAAAAGATATGCAAAAGAAAAGATAAAAGAAAAAGAGCACCAACTTTTTAGATATATCATTGTCCCATGCATATGCATATGCAAATGCAAATCAAAAAAGATCATTAGAATACAACCCACTTGGTTAAATAAAATTTAAAAAAAAAAACGACCCTTTTCTTTTTCATAGCATTTCAAATTCTAAAGCATATATATATAGGAACAGGAACAGGAACAGGAACAGGAACAGGAACAGGAACATCCATTGATAGCTCGTTCATGGAAAGAAGAACATCAGTATAGTATGAGAGATGATCCAAAGCATACTTCGTGTTATCATCAAATCCAAGTGGGAGTAGGTTATTCCTACTTCCAACCCTAATAACTAGCATATGTCATGCTTAGAGAGAGAGAGAGAGAGAGAGAGGGGGGGAAAAAAAAAAGGTACTAATGACTTGTCGTCTCCATGTGCCGTACGTTTAGCTGTTCAGTTAATAATACGTAGGACAAAATTCCACTAAAACTATTTAAATATATTCTTGATCTTTTAATCAATTCAATGGCTGGCAGGTAAAGAAAACAGATGCTAGAATTTCGAAAAAAAGTAACTATTTATATAAAAGTAAGTATTTATAAGTAAGGCCAATATAATATATATATATATATATTATTGCAAAATATCATCATATATAATTAACATTTTTTCCTTATAGTTGGTATGAAGACATTATAGAGAAGATAACAAGAGGTACATATGATGAAGTCGATTGCAAGTGGCGATATTACACTGCATTTTAGACAAATACAAAAACGTGTCTAACGTTGTTTAGATTCCATAAAACATGTTTTTAAATCATCGTTAATATATCAACTAATAAATAAATAAAAATAGCATGTTTCATAAACTTATAGTCTTCCTAACGGTGAGCGACATATGGACCCAAATGCCGGTCTGATCTGGACCATCAAATTAATTACAGACATTTCTTTTTTCCTGGTGTCTAGGAATAGTCTAAGTAAATCAACTATATATATATATATATATATTAATTTCATCAGCAATTTACAAAATGTGATGGATAAAAAAAGCAATAAGAAAAAGATTCACGCACATGTATAGGATTACTGAAATCTAGTTCTTGGAAGGATGAGATTATGGCGGCTAGCAATTCCCCTAATCCCGCCATCAATCACTCCAGATCAATACAAACATCTTCTTCTTATAATTATTATAAGGGGGGGGAAAAAAAAAAGAAGAACCAGACAATAAAATAACATAAAAATAAATAAATAAACCCAGAATCATGATAATTAATTGTATAGGAATGTACAAAAGAAAATGAAGATAATAATTATATCTACACATAATTAATAACTAATTAAGGGGAAAAAGAAGTGGGAACCTGATTTCCCTCTCATGATGTAAATAAACAAACTATCATTTAATTTCTAATTAATTAACCATATCATTAAGTATAATGATAATACTAAAAACCCATCAGCCTAATCTGACGAACAAATCCATGGTTCCGTACCTGGATGATGATGATGATGAGGTAGGTATAGACTAATAGTAGCACTTCTAGGCATAGCTGTTACATTTAACATTCCCCGGCCTCTTATCTCCGAGGAATTCATATGACACCATTTGTAATGACTCGGACCGAATTGTTACTGCTATAATTATGATTACCTCCGCCGCTAAGCATAGCCCGGATTATGAGACCACCACCACCGTCCAACTTGATGATCAGATTCCCCCCCCCCCCCGGCGGGTTGTTACTATTCCCATCTGGCGGCATTCCATGCCGGCCCAGCCCAAACTCCTCCGGAAGGACCATATTCAGGTGCGGGTTGGATTCTGGTGCCGTTTGACGGAGGTTGAACGTTGAGGAGAGCCGGCTGGAGATTTAAGATTGAGTTTTGCATGTTTAGGAAGGTGCTGTTATTAACATCTGGGCCCACTGAGCTGGTCGAAGTAGAAGGAGGAGGAGAGAGAAACGGTACTTTTTGAGGGAATGGACGGAGGAGATAAGGCGGAGGAGGTGAGGGATCTAGTAAATTATGGCCGTCGGATCTTGAAGAGAAAAGCTCGAGTCTGGTTCTAGCGCTGCCGGGAAACAAAGCGGGCGTTGAGGACGAGAACGGCGGCGCTGGTATACCAGTGAACTCTTGGACCATGGCTCGGAAATTGGTGGTGTCTGTGGTTAGAACCGTGGTAGGTGCTCGTCGTGACGCTCGGGACCTCTTTCTCGGGTTCCGGATGGGGCCCGGGCCCGATCCGGGGCCCACGTCGTTGCCGTTATTACTGTTATTGTTGTTGTTTTCATTTAGTAATTGAGGAGGAGGAGGAGACGGAGGAGCTCTGCCTTGTGACTCTAATGGAGCGGGTAGAAATGGTAATTGAGCCCGGGTTTGGGTTGAAGAGGATGGGATTAAGGCGGAGAGATCGGTGGGGTTAATCGGTTCGTCGTCGGGTCTTTGATTTGATTGTGCCCAGACCATGTCCAGGCTGAGGAGTGGGTTGTTGGTTACCAGTAAGCGTGAGGACAAGCTAGCCGGATCGAAGAAGTTGGATAACGAGTCGAACATGGTTGACGACGTGGAATGGGGTTGAAGCTCCTGCTGCTGCTGATTCTGGTGGTGGAATAGCGGTGGTGGGTTCGAAATGGGTCGGCCCGTGAAGTTGGATATGGACTCCGCGCGTGAATCGTAGTCTTCTTCACCGCCGCTTGAAGACTGCATACTTCCACTATTACCTGAATCCATCATAGCTATGCAGGAGGAGTACCAGAGAGAAAACTTAAAGAGAAGAGAAAAGAGTTGATCAGGAAAAGGAAAGACGTGTGGGAAGAGAGTTGGATTTTGGTTACTTATACAGAACCATTTAAGTAAGCGAGGGAGAGAAATGAGAAGAAGTACCCACAAAAAGGGCTCTGATCTGCTGCTACTGCGAATATTGAGTAAAGAAGAAGAAGAACTGCTGTTTTCTTCATCAGAACAGTTCGAAAAATTGATGGGTTGCCGAAGAGTATATATATATATATATATATATATTGCTGCAGCAGTACCAGTTGTCTCTACATCCAATAACGAAAGCTCCACTCCATTAATAACCGATCTGATATATGATCGGTTCTTGTTTTTTTTTCTTCTAGCTAGGGTTTCTTTCTTTCTCTTCTTTTGAAGAGCATGTTAGAGAGAGAGAGAGAGAGCTGAAAGGGATGAGAAGAAGAGAGATGTCTCTTGAGCCTTTTAGCTCTTTTTAGGAGAGAAAGAGAGAGAGAAGGGAGGTTGCAGTTGATGATCTGGTTAAAATAAGTTGGACCTATTTCAAGAAAAGAAAAACATAAGCGTGGTGGGGTAGCCCATGTGTGTGAAAGAGGAAGGAAGGTGCTGACAGGAATGTATGGATGGATCGACTCCTTTTATTAAGGGCGGGGTCCGAAACATTAAAATTAATGTTCCATTATAAAGTTACTATTTTATTAGCTACATAAAATGCTAAACAATATAATTTTATTATTATTATATACAAATACATATATATATATATATATATATAATTTCATTTTTATTTTCAAATAATTATATGATGAATACGTTAATACAGTATAATTTAAGAGATATTTAGTTCGATATAAAATTATTATTATTTTTAAAAATAATAAAATAAAGATTGATCTAATTTTTTTTTTAAATTCAATTAATTTTCATACAAAATAAATTAAATTATTTATTTATATTATATTGAAATTTTTGTCCGAAACATAAAAAATTATGATCTGATACAGAAAGTATAATTATATTTCCTGTTAATCTCTACTTTATCTGATGACTTTTTCTACTGCAATATTCCTTTTTGTTGTCTTCTAGAATTCTTCCACTTTCTCACTTATCTAATTAATTAATTAATTATTTATTTATTTATTTATTTATTTATTTATTTATTTATTTATTTATTTATTTTATTTATTATTTTCAATTATCTCATTTCCTGTTAAATGTTTCTGGATACATCGGCTCAACTACAAACTAGTTCGCTCCAACCATCACAAACCACATTCTACTGTTATAATGATCACATCAACTTCTAAATCATAGAGAATGAAAGCGTGCTTATTAAATAAAGTCCTTCTATTATTATTATTATTATTATAATTATTATTATTATTATTATTATTATTATTATTATTATTATTTTGTTATCTCATGTTATATTATAATTTCGTGTGTTTGCATTTGCACCAGAAAAACCAACGAACCGTAAAGCCGGTTTAAAGCCAAACTTAGGTTAAATAAGCAATAATTTTTAATAGTACTTCATGTTAATGATAGATGTGACTCCACGTGGCAACAACAACTACTCTCAAATCATTTACCTAATTATGTCTGATTCAAGTTACTTGGCCCTTAAAACCTGCTTAAAAGGTTTGGATCGATGAGAATGTTAATTATTATTTTTTTATTATTATTATTTTATTTGTTTGCGTATCAAGAAAATATTTATTTGGTGATTGATGGGACCTCCCCATCATTTTCAATGCAACGCTATGATATCATTTCTTTGATCTGAACCGTTGGATTGATGGATTCCTCTCCCATGGCCCACTCTTTGTCATTGCTACGTGGCACGTTTTATACGAACATTGCAATATATGTTTTGACGATAACAAAAATTCGAGGTTTTTATTTATTTATTTATTTTATTTTATTTTATTTAAAATTTCAGTTCCGTCAAAACTGATAATAAATACTATTAGCTTATGAGGTTTGGTAATAAGGACAGAAAATTATTGACTTTATTATTACAACACGTCATCACATTTTTATAACAACACGTCGTCTGAAAGAATACGCGGGAAACCAACCGACAACTTCGCAATGTGAAACGATATGTCGTGTAAAGTAATGACTTTCATTCCTTAAATATACCAGAGAATTAAACAAACAGATCCACGTCGCGTGTCGCCTTTGAACAAGCGAAAGAACAGTCACCGGTCAACGATCAACATTAATATTAGCTGCTGTTGACCAGTCAAAGTGGATTTGAAATGTTAGGCCAGTGCAATTCTTCATTCTTCACCATAGAATTATTACTGCGTTGGGTTTTCCTGTCGCATTGTTAAAGCCAAAAACGACATGTCGAATTCAAACAATAAGTCAACATATAACTATAGTACTTTACCTAGTTTGGAGTAATAATAACGTGAGACATATAGAATACGTATTTCCCAAAAATATTCCAAAAAATCAGAATTGCTTAAGCACCATTTGGAAATCGAAAGGTTCCCAGATTTATTTTTTTTCTTTTTATTTATTTTTTTTCTTTTTCAGGTAGTTTCCCTGTCTGGTGTTATTCAATCCACTCAAGAAAGAATCCAAAAATAAATAAATAAATATATATATATATATATATATATAAAAAGGAAAAAAAAAGAAAAAAGAAAAAGGAATTTAAATAAAGAAGGTAAAGTTTTTCAACAAAAATAGCTGTATATCATGCTTATAATCTTTACACGTATAAAGTAGAAATAATTATACAGGAAATATCAATGTCAAAAGGACTAGCAGAATTTATCATTATTATTTCTGTCACAAAAAGGTGTTAATTCTCACCCTTTCAATCTATATATTAAACTTTATATTTATCTAATAATTAGGATTTTAATAATCTTAAAAATAATAATAATTTTAAATTAAATATATTAATATATCAATAATCTTAAAATTTTAAATAATTTAATATATAATATTCATCGATCTTTAACCTATCTAATACATCGTAGTGTAGTTTGAAAAATCCTTTTCTTTGACCGATATTCTATTCAATGTGTGAGTTTGAGACATCAAATAATGATATGAGGATCGAAAATGGGAAAGTCTTATTGGAATTTAGTTTCTAATGCAAAAAGTCCTCGATGCCTAACTTCTCTCTCATCTATCTATACACACTTCCAATCCATATGTTTAATGAACGTTGAAATGCAGTTCTTCTTCCATCCCTACATGCATCCTTCCAACTAGGCAGTCAATCCGTAGGTACAGGCTAGAGCTCTACTCCCTCCCATTATATACATGAGCCGGTGTGTTATCAGTCAATTTTTTAGACACATCTCACATTTGTTTGAAGTTGACGATCCAAAAGGTGGGACCTGTCTAGGTTATCTTCGGCAGCCAGTTCGGTGGTCCCTTGGATCTACCCCGCACTGCAAGTTTGACTAAATGATCGCCTAATTTTGTACATCATGAAACTTTCTTTAATAATAGGGCCCAAATAATTTTGGGGCCTATTGGAGATGGCCAGAGTCCAGACTAGGGTCCATTCTCCACAGACTCAACTCCTATAGGGGCCTTTTTAGGCTTACCATAGTGTTCTTTTCTAGTTGGGCCAACCTTAGCATAGTGCATGAGGATCATATATATATATATTTATATGAATTTTAAATTTAAATTAGTCAAAAAGAAAAAAAAAGAAAAAAAAAGAAAAGCGTTATGAAACATAAGATAATAGCTTCACCAACACGCCACCCTCTCTCTTCTCATCGACCTCTCTAATGACACAGAGACAGAGAGAGAGGGGGGCTGACCTTCAATTACCTAAAAATCTAGAGATTCTCATTTAAACCCGGACGAACAGCAATCACATCTCGACACGACAAAATAATTACAATTTTCAAAAATAATAATAATAAAATAATTTATTTAAAAAAAGAAAAAGAAAAAAGGAAGTGGAATACTAAACTAATACACGACAAATGTTAAACTAACACTTTTTTTCTTTTTTTTTTTTCCCCCCTTTCTTCCCTGCAAGAAATCTCACCAACATAAACCATCGTGTCCTCCTCTGTCTTCCTTGTTATGCAAGCACATCAAAAACCAAAACCAAAACCAAAACCAAAGTCAGCCAGTTTCCCAGAAAGCTCCGCCACTCCAGGAAGCTATGTCCTGGGGTTAGGCCTTTCTCATTCTTCCCTCCATTTCCCTCTTCCACTTTATTCTCTTCTCTCTTTTCAAGTCATTCTCATCGTTATTGTTTGTTTCTAATACTATTCATTAGTCCGATCAATCAAATGGGTGACGATAACTCGCCGGAGAAGAAATCGGGTTGCGGGATTCTAAACGCCGTGTTTGGAAGAAGAAACATTTGGCCTGGCCGGACGACATCAAACGGATCACTTCCGACGGTAAATCATGTCAACAGCAGCACCAACAACAGCGATTTCGTCAAAAAACCAAGCAATCCTGATCCCAAGCGAAGAAAGCCGGATGGCAATGACGGTCCTACAATCCTCGAGATGAAATCCAATGGCCAATATGCTCTCCCAAAATCAGTTACAGCCGCAAATCATCAGCAGCAGCGTGCCCCGCCTTATCATAATCAGAACCATCCCAGAAAAGCTCCTCCTCAAGATACATCAATGGTAGCATCATGCGGCACGGGTTCAAGGAGATCCACATCTTCATATCAAACTCAAACTCAAACTCAAAGTCAACCTTACGTGAGCCAAGGCAGAAGGGTCCCAAGAGAAGCAATAGGCATATCAGGTGAACTAGAGAACATCATCGCGGATCATCAAAAATCAACGGGAAGCGGTTCTCTTGTCCGAGCCTCCTCGAGCAATGTCATGCTCTCAAGCCAGCTGGGCAATTTGAGACAACAGCCCGGCAGTCCCGGCACAATGAACATGGACGATATTTTTTATTCTCTCCCTAAAACTGCTAATGAAAATCTTACATCCATCCCAAAAAGTAATAATAATAATAACACAAATGGTGGTTCAAGTTATGTGGCAAAAGTGGTGAAGGCAAAGCCAAGCGCGGGTGCGGATGCTCCTCTTTGCCGGGCTTTATCGACGAGAATAGATCCAGAAACATTGAAGATAATGGGCAATGAGGATTATAAGAATGGGAGATTTGCAGAAGCTTTAGCCCTATATGATGCAGCTATTTCAATTGACCCGACTAAGGCTTCTTACAGGAGCAACAAGAGTGCGGCTTTAACGGCTCTAGGTCGTATGCTCGATGCTGTTTTCGAATGTAGGGAAGCCATTAGAATCGAGCCACAATATCATCGAGCTCATCATCGTTTAGCCACCTTATGTCTAAGGTACTTATTTATATACACGATTACAAACAAAATCGATCAATTAAAATTTATTGTTGGGTATTGAAATTTACTACATATGTATCTATAGATTAGGGGACACGGAGAAGGCGATATATCATTTCAAACACTCCGGGCCGGAAGCCGACCATGTAGACGTTTCTAAAGCTAAAACCCTTCAAGCACATTTGTACAAATGCACCGAGGCGAAAAGGTTAAGAGATTGGAACACACTAATCAAAGAGGCTAGCGCTGCACTGTCAGCTGGAGCAGATTCAGCCCCACAGGTTAAATTTGTTCTGATTTCATAACCTAAAGTAATAGTGAAGTCGTAAATGTCTTCTGTGGAGCACAACAGTGGCTGGGTGAACAACTTTTTGTGGGTGCATACAAAATTTCACATCTTAGTAGACTTATTTTCGATTAATGTCTGATTGATCTTTATGCTTCCGGGTTGTGATTTCTTATACGAAGATATATGCTCTGAAAGCCGAGGCATTATTGAAGCTCAACAGGCACCAAGAAGCGGACGATACAGTGTCAAAGGGTCCTAATTTCGACGTCGACGCTTGTACTAAATTCTTCGGCCCTATTAGCAATGCTAATTTGTTAGTCACACGAGCCAAGGTCGACATGGTGGCTGGCAGGTCAGTGCTGTGACATTTTGTTAATTGAAAGTTATCAGTATATCCAAAAGATTAAACTGTATCAGAAACTGGGTTTGATTGATGACAGATTCGATGATGCATTAGAGGCAATTCAGAAGGCGGCTAGGCTGGATTCAAACAACAAGGAAGCAAACTCGGTGATGAGGAGAGCTCGAAACGTAGCAGCAGCTAGGTCGAACGGGAACGAACTATTCAAGGCATCTAAATTCAGCGAGGCTTGTGCAGCTTACGATGAAGGTCTAGAACATGACCCGCTTAACGCGGTTTTGTTATGTAATCGGGCAGCTTGTCGGTCCAAACTTGGTCTGCTTGCGAAAGCTATAGATGATTGCGGTACGGCACTTAATGTTCGACCGTCTTATGCCAAAGCTAGACTTAGAAGAGCCGATTGCAATGCCAAGGTAAACTAATCAAATACTACATGGAATTAGCAAAAAGATCCTGCCAGTACTTAAATTTGTTTTCATTTATGTCATGTAGTTGGGAAGGTGGGAAGCTTCGATACACGACTACGAGGCATTGTTACGAGAAACACCGGGAGATGAGGAGGTGAGCAGGGCATTGTCGGACGTGCAGGCTCGGTTCCGGAAGCAAAGAGGTGAAGGAATGTAAACTAGTTTTGACAGAAAAAATTTCAACAAATACTCGGAACACCCAACGAGATGATGTTTTGAAATACAGCATAGAAATTCAAGATAACAAGAATGAGGAAAAAAAAAAAAGAATTGGGTACTATTGAACTGTATAAACTGCTTTAGAACACGATTTGGGAAAGAATTTTATTTCGGCATAGTAAAATATATTGGTAGTGTGTTTCATATGAAATCCATAGTACCAAGTAGGACACAAAGATTATGAAACGACATGTCGTCAGAAAGACAGGCAAACGACAATTAAGGTTACTACTAATTAAGATAATAGCCGGCCAAATCATGCACAAATAGATGATCAAGCATTTTCTTCACTTTTATTAAACACATCGACGCTGGATCCACCTTACCTTATCTTAAATCAATCATACGACATATGTTGGACCGGACCGCATCTGAAGAACCGAACCAGTTCCGTCGTCCCCGTCACGGCAGTAATTTCTGATGGCGGTGAGCTCATACGGCGCCGTATCGAGCGCAAGCCACTGCTCCACCTCAAAGTTGCGCTGAGAGCAGGACCCATGAACCCCAGTGGAGGTGACCTCCACGTAATTACAGTACCATCCATGGTGTTGACCCGACCCGTCGGAAGTTAAGTTCATGGCGCAGAAGGGCCCCCTCACGCACGGACCTCTGCCGCTGAAAATGTCCAAATTGCCCCTCTCGAAGTAGTTGTAACCAGGGCCCATCAGCCCGCCCCACGCTTCCAGATCCCGGATCAGGATCCCGTCTCCGTTCGCGTTGTAGAGCGTGAGGCTGATGATAGAATCGGTTCCTCCTTTTAGGATCGACCCGGTTCGTACGTATACTGTATACACACAATCCGGATCCTGCAAAGAAAATAAAAAATAAAAAACCAGACAGTCAAATGAGGGAGAGAGGCAAGGTTTTAAAGAGAGAGAGAGATAGAGAGAGAAGTATTACAGAGGAGAGAGTGAGAGTGGTGAAGGAGAAGAGGACAAAGAGAGAGAGCAGGAACGCAGTGTAATTGGATCCGGCCATTTTCATTTTCACGCCGATTTTTACAACTTGCCGTGTTAGCATATATATCTAGATTGTATGGCTACTAAAACGTCGTCGTTAAGGTCTAGATAACTTTGTTATTCTAGCTAATTATTAACTTCGTCGGCTTCTACTTGATTGAGGAGAGACAGCATATTCTTTTGTGGGTAATAATGATGTTTCAAAATATACCATTTCAAACAAATCCATGTCGACCAGGCCCATATCCTGGAAGCCCAAGTCTTATAGCCCAGTTCATCATATGTCTAAACCCAAGAAACATGCACATCGTTTAAACAAATTAAGTGTTAGTCATTAAAAAAAAAAAAAAAAAAAAAGCCTGGCTTATAGTTCCCCTTTTTTTCTTCTTTGTTTTTTGTGTTCTTCAGTTATCCCAAACAATTTGGAAAACCAACAAAACAAGATGAGAACCACGTTGATCTTAAGTTGACAAATTCCAATAAAAGAAAGTTGGGTTATTGTTAGGGGTATGAGGTCAACCTCCCCCTCTTCCCATGCATGCAACGGTCAAAGGATCCCTTCCCACATGCACCAACAAATTCTATTTTCTCACCCTTTTTCACCCCTCTTAACACCTTTTAGTCCTCCGCTCCCCATTCTCCCATGGAGGGGCGGGTTCCTCTTCACTCTAGCAGCCGGAATGATGACAACATTTCCGGAAATGCAGCACATAATACTAATTACGTCGAAAACTACCACCAGCATATCGCCTCACCTCAGCACCTCCGTCTACCTCCTGCTCTAACCGGAGAAACCTACGTCATTCAAATACCAAAAGACCAAGTTTATTGGGTCCCGCCCCCACAAAATGCACGCATAGCCGAGCTACATCAGAATTCAGGTAAGAATGGGAAATATCGTAAGAAAAATCCTTGTCGGACTTGGTGCGTGGGGGTTTGTATCACATTGTTAGTCCTAGCAGTCCTCATCGGAATCTTTTTTGGCATATTGTATTTCGCTTTCCCCCCCAAGGCCCCCGACATGTCAATCAAACATCTTGTTGTAAAGAAGTCGAAATTGTCGGGCAAAAACCTGGATTTTCAGGTTTTCCTGAAAATCAAGAATCGGGACGAGCAATTTAGACTTTCGTACGAGGAAGATGGCCGGGATCTTTGGTTGCTATCGAAAGATAAGAAAATCGGTACGGGTAAATTTCCGAAGTTGTATCAAGAAAAACAAAAGTCTACGATGGTTAAAGTCAATCTGAAAGGATCGAAAGGAAAGTTGCCTCTAGAAGTCCAGAAAGGTTTGAAAGACAAGAAAGGGAACGTTACGGTTTCTCTGACACTCGATATGAATGTTCCGGTGAGGATCAAATTCTGGGTGATGAATTTATGGAAGATGAAAGCGGATGTTGATTGCAAGTTTAAGGTAAGGAACTTGGGCAAAAGTACGAGGATTCTTTCGGGTAAATGTAACACTAAATTCAATTCATACCAATAGATTTGGTCGGCTAGGGTTATGTTAACTAATGCGTAAATTGGTGTCAATATTGGAGATAAGAATGGCAAGAAAATTAGAGATGACCGATGATCACATGAACGTCGTCGATCGGATCTCTTTATACCATTAAAAATAGTATTAATTGCTTAATGCAAGCTCGTCATAGGAAAAAATAAAAATAAAAAAAGAGGGAAGCAACTTTTTCATGGGGGAAAAAGTTAATGTGCAGTTGAATTTTTATTGTCTTGACGCAGTTTTACATTGTTTATAATTTCTGTCTATTGAACTATGTGTTATATAATACAAATATCCCTTTGTTTTCATTAGTTGATGGATAATGCATTTCTGCATTTCTTTGAGTATGAGAGTTTGAATGAATGAAACGGAAAGAAAGAATCGGTATACTGATCCTCCTATGTCTCTTGGAAGAATCTCGGAATACGATCCGACAGCAAAAACTTTATAACGGAAATACCTTAAGAACTCATCTTACCAACTAAGTGACAACAGCACTACATATTAGTATCAGTTTACTAAAACACACCCAGATCCATACATGAATATCAGTTTAATGCAACGTCTTTCAGTTCCCCTTAGATAGGTGAAGGGCCTAAGCCCAATTTTGTAAATTATACAGCACTCCCTCACTATTCCCCACTTCTTCCAGATTCATCCTTGGACTGAAAACTGAAAGCACCAATAATGTAGCACCACTGCACATATATATAATGTCAATATGTATATATTATAACGGAATCATCAAATCCTTGATTGACTCTTAGTCTTTAACTAGTTTCTTATTTTGTTAATATAATGCAATGTCTTAACAGGGTTTCCTTATTCTTAGCCACCTCTTATCATTGTATTCTATAAATATATACAGTCAATAGAAATTATTATCATCCGCCACATACATTTTCAAAGAGTCTTTATATATATATATATATATGGCTAATTAATGCATCAAAGCATATGGGTTTAAAGGAGGTTTGTTGTCGAAAGAAGGGCAACTTTAGAAGTGTAGTTTTATATATATAGAAAAATGGAATCGCAGCTCTTTTTCACTTTACCGCTTTTCCCGGCCTACCGGCCTACTAGCTCTTGAGAAAACTAGCTTTATAACAAGAGTGATTATGGAAGTTTTCTAAAAGGCTACATAGATCGATCGATCGTATATCTTTTCCACCAAGTGATCTTGCCATTGGTTTTTGAGGTGAAAATAGAAAACTGATCTCCATCTCTCTATATGTCAATTCTATTTTGAATGCATTAATCCAGATTCTAAGTGCAATTACTTAATTTAATTCTTCTAATTTCCTTATCAGTTACATAAATAAAGTAGACATTCTAGCAGGTACTATTGTCCATTTGTTCCCCATTCAAAGAACATATATATATATATAAATGTATACATATATGTAGTCCCCTATGTCTGAGCTCTTAAAGTCCTAGCACGTATATATTAGGACCATATTCTGCCAGCTCGAACAATCTGACACCTCCATTAATGGAAGCCAAAAAGCTTCACCCTCTTTTCATGTAAGAGGTGTTTGGCTTAAGTGCTCATTATAAAAGTAATTGCCTAAGTTCATAGCTTAAGTATATACACTTAAAAGTTTAAAATAATATCTAATCAATACGTTGATTTCTTTTTTATTTTCATCGTCCCTATGCATAGTTATAAAAAATCGATGTATAATATTTATTACATGCACCCACCAATTATTGAAGTACATAGTGTTAGAAAAGACACTACTTTTTCTTTTCTTTTCTCTTTTCTTGTTGAGAAGAAGAAAAAATTTAAGACTTTGTGATTAGTTTAATTCAGTTAGGGCAGCAATGATGGGAGGTGGAATCAAGTGGACACCTTTCCACGCCCCCCTTTTAAGTGGATTCCAACTCCTCTTTCAACCTTACAATATTACCTTTTCCCTCGTGCTCCCTGCCCTTTCCTTTCCCTCCCCTTTCCTTTCCACTTAAAAACAAAAATAGCTTTTGAAACCAAAACCAGCAAAACTTAACAGGCATTCATTCGTACCATGTTAACAACTTATACATACACCCACACTTTTCAACTCATAGGCTCAATCTAATCAACATTTACTGAAGCTAATCATGTTTAGAATTATCAATTCCTAAGTACTCTTATAACGACTGGTTTCATAGGAACGAAGCTAATCGCTTATCTTGTCATCTCAAGTTCGAGTTATGAGGCGAAGGGAGCTATATATTATGTGTAATATGTATATATATATTAATGCTGCCAACTCGTTTCTCTACTAGTAAAAGTAGTACTTTTGATCTTCAATATTAGGCTACCTAAATCAAATTATTACATAAAGCAAATCAAAATTTATCATATCCCTAGTCCCTACCATGCATGTCCGAAAAAAGGGTGTATACATATATATATATATATTATACACTATCGTGTGTGTAAAAGGTAAGCCTTAATAGTTAATACATCGAAGGAGACACTTAAGCAAATAGATTAATGCATGCAATTATAATCATATAATCAGCTCTTTTCTTTTTTATAAGCCAACGTGTTTCCCTCCATTAAAATGAAACGGCAACTTGAAGAAAGAACGTAAATATGGACATAATTTTAGGAACAGAAATAGTAAGGACAGACAGAAAAAGGTGGCAAATTTTATCTCGCTAGTACTGTTTTCATCACTAGAGAGAGGAGAGGTGAAGGGGGAGGAGGAGGACCACCAAAAAGCGCGAAGGCAGTAGAGTTATAATAGTAAAAAACAAGTACATGTAGGGGGCAGTACTACCTACCTTTCTATCACCTGAAACTGAACATAAAGCTACCTCTATACCTATCTATCTATCTATCTATCTATCTATCTTTTCTATCTGATCGATCTGTCTATTTCTCTCTGCGCGCATATAATTGATAGTTTCTGTTTGCCGCCATTATTGTTTTTGCTACCTATAAGGAAGGAAGGAGAACAAGATAGGAATTGGTGTGAGAGTTTTGTTTTCTAAAAGCTGCCATAAAACGTTTGAATAGTACTACTCGTGCACGCTTTCTATCTCTTGACTAGCCAGACTAAAGCTAGTTTGCTTTGCTTTGGTATTTCAACAGAACATGACGACATTGATTTCGTTGCCATATATATAGTTGAGCGTATCATGTACGTATGCCGTGGCTGAATGGGAAACTTAACACAAAGACCGCAATCTTGATGTTCATCTAATGATGTAACCATGGTCTCTACCTAGTACATATGATCAACTATAACTTATTATATGTGATCAATTATGCTATTACCGATTGTTGAACTGCTAGAAAACAGACTACATTATCTATGCACCCATGCATGATGGCTACTTCTCATCAATGTTGTTATTGGAAATTCTTGTATTTTTATTAGCTATGAATATGAATGTGGCTCTCATCAGTTAAACCATGACCTGATCTTTTTCCCATATATATAATTATATACATGCATGCGTAATATCCGGCAGTGACCACTGTTAATAATTATAACATCGAAATTAGTATACAAGTGTTATTATAATTAACCAACTACGATAATTAGCTTAATTGCTTCATATAATAACGTAATAATATTATATATATATATATATATATATTCGGATATTCCAACTTCCAAGTTAGCTTTTACTTTACATGATCTATAACAATGAAGGGGAATAAAGGAGGAAAAGGAAAACAAAAAACTAAAAAACAGAAGCTAGTTTATACATGCTAATTGAGAGACCCAGGCTTAGAGTGAGAGAACTCTCTATGCTTTTATAGATTAGACATATACATTGGTGCAGGAGTTACAAGCCAAAAAGGAAAGACCAGCTTTTTTTTTCTTTCTTTCTGTCTTTCCATTTTACTTCATCTATTCCTAACTAATTTACATAGTGCCATAGATATTACATTTCTTCCGGTTAATAACTTATAAATATATAATAGTGCTTCTTATATTTTCTCAGCCATGTTCTTGATCCGCCATAGCTTAGCCCTTCTTGATCCGCCATAGCTTAGCCCTGCACTTGTGCTCGTAATGATGCTCGTTTCCACTCAACCAAACGTTGCAAGAAATACATAACCTGTATATATGAATTTACATGATAAACATAATTATTATCTCACGTGAAAATTAACATTTTTTTTTTTTTCCAAAATTAAGTGAAAAAATAAAAATTATGATTATTATGAGATTGATATACTTGCCTCTGCAGGTTCTTGTAAGGAATAAGAAGCACTTGTCTCCTTTGGAAATTCAGAGACAAGAATGCCAAACCCTTGACCTCTATCTTTTAACAACTGCATATGCAAATTAATTAACTTTTTTTAATCACAAGTCCATGACTATGATAATACATACTATATGAGAGAAACTGGTTATTGATAATACCTTAAAAGCGTCTTCGTCCGATCGATCATCTCCGATATAAACCGGAAGAACATCTGGGCAATTGGCAAATCCTGTAAAAATACAAACAAAGTACGATGTTTTGTTAAGCAAACCTAATGAAGGTTATAAATTAAAGCGATGATTAACTACTAATCATAATTAAGTAATTACGTACCAAGCGATTGCAGCAGAAATTCCAAGGCCTTGCCCTTGTCCCACTTAATGGTTGGAAGGATCTCTAATACCTAATTGAAACAAAATAAAGTCATCATAAAATGTAATTATTTTATTATATTAATAAATAAATATATATATATATATGTATATTTTTGTATACCTTTCTTCCTTGAGTCAGTCGAAGCTTTGGATATTCCTTGAGCACTGATTTCACTTGATGGGCTAATTCACTCCATTTCTGTTGACACTCACACAAAATACTCCATCAATCTTTGTTTTTATTTATTTATTTATATCTTATATTTAAAATTAAATAATAAAAAAAGATTATTTGCTGACCTTTTCATCTACACATCGGAAATGAACAGACAGACAGTACTTCTTGTTCTCTACTTTGGCTCCTGCAGTTGATTTAGTTCTCTCAACCAGTTTCTTGTAAACTTCGTCGATCATGGGAAGAATCTCACTACCAGCTTGAAACATAACAGATTCACCACCCTGAAGTGATTAAAACACCAAGAAAACAAATTAATAGAACAATTTTTAATTATTAATTAAGAAATTGAAAATATAATCTGCTTAATGATCATCAGTCACTCACTTTCTGGTGTTTAGAAGCTTTTTTTGCAGGCCCTTTAATGTCCATGCCATGACTTCCAGCATAATACAATTCGGCTAATCTTACAAACCCATACACCGTGTCCCTACTCCTTCCCGTCACGATAGCCGTCGGAAAGAATCTAGCCACCGTCTTCACCGCCTTCCTCATCTGTTCAATTTTCAGTTTTAGGCCTTGTTATTATCCCTGTTACCAGAAAATTATTAAATAGTAAATTTTATGATTAAAAGAAAATGATTAGTGTACCGAATCGGACATAAAAGCTCTATCTGGGTCAGCTACTATGGGCGAGAGCGTTCCATCATAGTCCATAAACATCACGATTTGCTTCCCTTTAGAAGCTTCGATTATTTGGTCAAACATGTCTAAAGCTGAAGGGTGTTTTAGCTTCCATAGATTCCGTTCATCGGAAAGAGAAGAAGGTGTTGCTGATTTGATATGGGTTGGAGAAGAAGCTCTCATTGATTCCACCCATGCATTGATCCTGGCCGTTCCATTGATCTCCAGGTTTTGGATGAATTTCTTCTTCGACATGGAGATGCAGCCCCCTGGAGCCGGCGGCGGTTTCTGGGCTGACGTCGAGGTAAAATTCGACGGGTTCGAAACAGAGACGGTTATGGACATGCTAACGGAGGATTTTGGGTCAGAAACCACCGCATTTTGACTCGTCATCTTATAGTTTTCCTTTTTTGGGGGGGGGGGGGGGGCGGGAGGGTATCTGAAGTTAATTTAGAAGCAGAGGATTGACAGAGTGAAAAACAGAGTACTCAGATTGCCTTGTTCATGGCACTGAGCTTAAGAAAACAGAGCAAGAGATAGAGAGAGAGAGACAGAGAGAGACGTGTTGTGTATAAGAAAGATGGAGGAGTAAGGGTCGGTTATATAGTTGGAACCAGGCAGTATCGGACAGGGCCGATGCCAACCCGGGGTGGGGCCCAGTTTGAAATTCAGTGGGGCCCTGTTGACAAGTGGGAGCCACACAATTTGTAAAGAACAATTTTGATCCCGCCGTCTTGAACCATTACCACCGCCAATCCCCCTCCTTCTTCCCAGGTTATCAGTTTTGTTCACGTGCCCGACATTCCGTGGCTGAGTCAAACAAATTACTCGGTTCCATGCCACGTGGACTTCCTCTCCCACTTAACCGTGTTCACTTTACTTTACTTTACTTTGCTTTGTTTTTCTTTTTCTTTCTTTTTTAATACATGATAAAAGTACATAATTATATATATATATATATATATATATTTGTATATAAATAATATATTTAAATATATTAAATTATCAATTACTTATTTAAATAAATAATAAATAAAATTAGATAAATATATCATATATAAAAATAATAAAAAGATGAATAATTATAATTTAAACTTAATATCTTAATACTAATATTATAATAAATTATTAATTATTTTAAAATTTTAAATCCATAGAAAATAAATATTATTATATTATTTATTATTTAAATTCTTAATCTGATTAATTATTTAATTCAATTATAACTTTATATTAATAACGCTAAATGTCAATGTCATAAATTTATTAAATAGTTTAATTACTATCTTAACAAAAGTATAGAATTAAACTAGACCGACATGTTTTATTCTAACATGCTAAGTTAAGAAAAAAGAAAAAGAAAAAAGAAAAAAAAAAAGGGAAAAAAACAGATGGATCTTGTAAACCGGTTTAAGAGATCAAAGAATGCCAAATATATAGGTCCCGATAAAACTATAGTCATGTATGCTCGTACTGTAAACGAAGCATGCGTGAAAATACCGCCCGTTGTAATTTGGAGTAATACAAGCGGCTCCCGACCAACTCTCTCGCAAAAACAGGTAGCGATTCTTGAACTTAAAAATAAAATACATTTATTCGACTGAAATTCATACATATAGAGGTGATAAAATAGGTCGATCCGTTATGGTTTCGCTATAACACGGATTATATCGTGTTATGCCCGTATTTAAAAATAAGGGTATAATACGATACAGATACAGTAACAGATTATAAATGTGTCGTGTCGGCCTGTGAGTCCATTTCGGCTCATGTGTCTATTTTAGTATATAAGCTTGATTCGACTCGTGATTTCGTATTAAAACAAATATTTTTAAGTAAAAGAAGAATTTTAAAGTGATTTGTAAAATATTAATAATGTAATATATATTTTGTATATTATTAATTATTTTTAATAGTTATTATTTAGTAAATTAAAAATTAATATCATTAATAATTAAAATAATAAATACTATAATAAATATTATTTGGTCAAATAAAATATTGTATTAATCGAAAAATTTTTACCATACAAAATGATATTCGGATAAAAAAAAAATTCTTAAGATTATGAGACATTTTTTAGCATGTACTTCAGTCGGGCCCAAAAGGGCCATGCCAACCCGGCCTATTTTGCCACCTATACACACATGCATGCATGAGCAATTCACTTTGACTTCTTTTGTTTTCCAGCCTCCGTATATTGTTGCTAGTGACAGACAAATCAATCATCAGAATAATCAAATACATCTTCTTTAAGTATATAAATTGTGTAATAATTTAGAGATGGGGAATGAAACTTAAAGACCTAAAAGTTGTTGAACAGTTCATGAATTTCACTGACCTGTAATTATCATATATAATTGTTTATCATAATTCACACAGTACTTTTTAAGGTTAGATGGAGTTCAAACTTTAAAGGTTAGAAACTCTTATTTTAAAATGTGATGGATGATCGCTAAAATGTAAGATATGGCCTGGTAGAGTGTGTCAACTCAATAGAGTTAGATATTTTAAGAGGTCTCACAATTACTAGTTGTTTGAATGTTGCACAATTAATAATCATAATAAATAACATTAATTATATAAGAAATTGAAGCACATAAAAAGGTATTAATGGTCATTAATATTATTAGTATAACTATGTCTCAAAGAGACATCGAAAAGGTACACACTCAAAATCCTTCTAAGTTTCCAAAAAATATTTACTCTCTCTCATTCTAACTTAATCATCAGAGTGGTATTGCTGAAAACAACCCCTGGCGGTAATTTTCTGTTTTATAGGTTGCTGTTGAATCGACATACTATTAAGGGTCATACGTGGAATTTGGCTTATGGTTTGGCCCAGTTTATGGGAATAGATAAAAACCATATTCAATGAACGAAAAAAGGTAAAGAGATCATATGACAAACCACGAGAATACCACCACCAGTCAACTTCAGCAACTGGTCGGTGGTCAACTTTAGAATATTCCCCCGACTTTATCAAATAAGCAAGGCAAAGAAGACGAAGCCCAATAATATTTCCTCGACTTTAGCAATAATCAGCGATTTCATGAACTAAATATGAACGAAGTTTAGGGTGATTTCGACCTCGAGCTGTAGATTTCCGGGAATAAACGAACGAAGAGAAGAAGGAGTTAGCTCAGCTAGGAATGAAAACTCCGACCTCACTCTTGAAGAAAGACTCAAAGAGGAGTTGGAGAGGTCAAAGCCTAAAGAAGCTGAGCTGGAGAAAATGATCTCTGAGCTGTCTTCGGTAGCATGTGGATAAGCTACACCCTTTTTTGTAGATATAAATGTCTCATTCACAAAAAGGATCTTGGAGGTTTAAGTCCTAAATAAATTCAGAGCTCTTAAAATCTCATAATATAACTGGTTAAAAGACCCTAGATACCACATCAATGCTTATAAAGCCTTAATGCACCTGAGCGGATGTCTAAAGTTGTAGTCTTCTAAGCCTTCCAGATCACCATCGAAGGATCGGCAATGGATTGGTACAAGAGATTAGCTAATAACCAAGGCGGAGAAGACGAAGTGTAAGAGGTAGCTCAGATCTCCAGCATTGTCGAGAGGGCCATCTAAAATCATTGGTGATTTCTTGAACTAAATAAGAACGTAGTTTAGGGTGGTTTTGACCTCGAAGTTCAGAATGTCAGGAATAAACGAATGAAGATAGCATAGAGTCAGCTCGGCTAGGAATGAAAACTCCGACCTCACTCCTGAAGAAAGATTGAAAGAGGAGCTGGAGAGGTCAAAGGCTATAAAGAAGTGACAGCTGGAGAAAAGGATCTTTGAGCTTACTTCAGTAACAGGTGGAGAAGCCACACCCTTCTTTGTAGATACAAACATCTCCTTCACAAAAATGATATTGGAGGTTTAAGTCCAAAATAAATTCAGAGCTCCTCAAACCACACAATATGACGAGTTAAAAGACCATGGATACCACATCAAAGCTTATAAAGTCTTAATGCGCATGAGCGGGATATGTGAAGCTGTAGTTTGCCAAGCCCTCTAGATCACCCTCATAGGATCAGTAATGGACTAGTATAGGAGATTAACCAAGTGGTCGGTAGATTCATTTTATGAGTTAAAGTCATTATTTATAATTTTCAGGAGCCACAAAAGTAAAGTTGTCCCTCATCAGTCTGAATGCGATCAAACAAAGGTCAGGCGAGAATCTACTAGACTTCATCGAAAAGTTCAATCGAGCTGTCTAGAAGGTGGATAGACCAACTAACCAAGTAGTCATGCACGCATTTCTCGGAAGCACCATCACAAAACGTTCATCTGAACCACCGAAAAGAAGCACCCGCCGACTTATGCACAGTAAAGATCGCTCAGAAGATTGGGGTGGCAGATAATGTGTATGAGACTTAGATAAAACCTATAAGGGATATTGCTCAGACCTCAGACCCCAATCCTTGGAAGCCCAAGAAAGAGGACAAGTAGAGGAATGAACGAAATGAGGCGAAAAAACTGCCCCCTCTGAGGAAACCAAAATTTTAGGAACGAGTCATTGCATTGTCGCTTCCATGGGGATGTAGGGCACCGAACACTAAATGACACCATTATTATAATGATATTTTCCTAATTAGAACTAAGGTCGAAGAACGCCTCAAACAAAAAAATAAGAAAAACATATCAAAATTAGGCTAAACACATAAATTTGAAAAGAAGATGAATATGCAAGAAAATATGGAAAAGAACTTTGCCAAAAGAGTTTCTTTGAAGTAAAAAATAAACAAAAAAGGGAAAAAATGGAGTACCTGAAGTAGAAGTGAGTGATGAAAACTTCAAATATGTCGTTGGTTTTGTAAGAGAGAGAGATTTCTGAAAGCATAAGATTTTTTAGAGAGTAGTGACGGAGTTTTCACAATGAAATGTTATATTGTGGTTAGGGAATATAAAAAGAATGAGAAGTTGAGTGAAAAAAAGTAAAAACACTTTTTTGAATAAATACAACAAATTGAGAAAACGTGCAGGTAATAAGATAAAGAGAGGAGCAATAAATGCCCACAGTCATTGCTTATAAGATATGCTAAGATCATTAATTTCACATTAATTTATGTCGAGTATCCATCAATGCCATAGGGGCAGCTGTTGGACCATAATTCCTGCTCCGATCTCAGAGTTTAAACTTCATGGGCCATAGACTCTCATCTTAAAATGTGATGGATGATTGCCTAAGTGTGAGGTTCGACCTCGCGGAGCATGCCAATCTTATAGGGTCTGATGCTAAGACACCTCAAGTGATTGAATGAATTATTAGTCATTTGAATGTGATTTCTAGAATATGTGATATTAATTGTATAGGTAACTAAAGATTGGTACATGCAAAAATGCATCAACGATCATTAAAAGGCTTAATTGTCTATTATTAATATTGCCCATATAAATATGTTCCAAAAGAATATGAGAAAAGTACATACTCATAATTTATCCTTTTATATTCTAATATAATTGTTGGAGTAATATTGTCAGAAATAATCCCCAATAGTAATTTTCTATTTTACAAGCTACAGTTGGATTAATATACTGTTTAGGGTCATACGTGAAATTTGGCTTCAACAATAATATAACTAATTACCATGTTAATTAATTTAACTAAATAATTAGTGAACACAATCTAGAATTATCCCCGAGGCATATCCAAATTAAATCAACTTCAAACCATGTGCTATTACAGATACAGAAATGTCTCTATTATTGTTCCATTCATTACATTTTTTCATTTCAATCCTGATAATAAGCCTAGATCACGTTTTCTTGTATCGATTGGGTATACATATATATATATATATATATATATCTACCTTTTAAAATGCAACCGAGCTAAGTTAAGTGTAACATTACCCTAGATAGATAAGTAATTAACATAATTTGTTAACTAATGTAAAAATAGTTGTGGAGAATAATAGTACCTAGCGCCCACGTGTCAAGTCCAAAGGAATCCTCGTTGGCTTGTTCCTCTAATTGGTCTATGAGTCAAACATCAAAAACACAAGCAGAACCAAAAGATAAGACTGATTCAGAGATAGAAGTTAATGGTATTCTGCTACTGCTACTGCTACTGCTACTGTCACTGCTACTGCCACTGCCATGTTTATTACTTAAAGGGCAAAAAAAAAAAACCACTAAGGTGTCATTATATGGATATACGAGGTATTACTAATAGCCCCGTATCCTTAAATCATACGTATAAGTAAACTAATGCCACTATTTTTTAGTCTAAAAAATAAAAACGTGTATCCATTTTTTACTTTGATATATAAACATATTTTCATTTATCAAGACTAAGAAATAGTGATTTAGATATAATCTATACAAACAGGATGTCCAAAGATATTGAGGTTGGAGAGTGATTTTTGAAATCAGGATGTCCAAAGATGTTTTGTAAGAATATCTATTAAAGAAAACATAGAGTAAAATATATTATAATGTTAGATATACCTATAATTATACGATGGTCACGTTTATAATTAGTATTCATCTCTATAAACAAATGGGAAGCATTGCTTTTTTTTTTTTTTTTTTTTTTTTTTTAATATTATTTTTGTGGGTTTGTATCTTTTATTATTATAATAGATTCCGATAGATCATAGATCTTTGATATAATATATATACATAAATTGAATGACTTTTGAGTTGGAACTTGGTTTTATTGATGCTATGTAAACTAGATGTTTTCAACGTTGAAAGCCAATGAAAAATCGAAATTGCCCCCCAAAGAAGAAAAGAAAAGTGAACTAAAGCCTAAAAGCCCTAAAGAGTCGAAAGGATATACATTGGGAAACTCTTTAAGGATCCCGTTTTATTAGCCTTAATTGACGCTTCGGATCATCTTGCATTCATGTTTAAGACCAAGATTAAGACAACCGGCTTGCACTAACTTCAAACAATACCCATAAAATTACCACAATTCATGTTAAGTGGCAATCTCACGATTCATTGAAAATATATTTATATTTGAAAATGAAGTTTTAAGAATTTTATTTTAATATTTCAAAATCGATATTTCTCTATTCCATGTCAATTGCCGAGCTTATAAATAAATGGACTGAATTCAAGATATTCAATCTTGGAAGATATGATTTCTATTCTTATGCAATCAATTTTCCAATAAGAAATTATCTTATATATACACCAATTATGGAGGTGAACTATATAGTATATTAAAGCTTAATGAGATACCAATTATCGAGGTGAACTGCATTATTTAAAGCTTATTATTAGGCTAATGTAAGTTAAGAGAGGAAGTTTCAGTTTCCTTCCAACCTCGAACCTACGTTTCTTTAGAACTCTATTTTCTTAAAGAGTATTTAAATCAATTATTATTATTTTTAAATTCTTTAGATTTAATTTAAATTTAATTAATATAATATTTTCGTATAGATTATCTATTTTTATTTTTTAAATTAGTTGTTTTAAAAAAAGAGTTAGTGAAATAATATTATTTATATTTTTGTAATAAAATTTAATTTTAAAAATAGAAAATATATTTAAATTAAATTTAAAATTAAATATAATTAATGTAGGGTAATTCTTTTATAAAAATATTTGTTTAAAATTTACCGAACCAATCGAAGGGTATACGACAACAAAAAAAGACGGCAGAAAAAAAAAAATTTGAGAGAAGAAAACTACGTGTCGAGGTGGAATTAACTGCTTGTCAATAACCACTCACGTTCTTCGTTGTCTGGTCCCGACACTCACACATGTGTCGGAACCATTTTTCCTTTTTCACTTTTTTTTTTTTTTTCCATTTTTTTCGAACTAGCTAGTAACACGTTGCCAATGCAAATTAAACACAGATATGAGACGTAGAAATTATATGAATTTTTTTTTTTATATATAATTTTTATAATAGCAAAGATAATGTACTTACTTATGTGGGTGCATTGCTCGATGTCGAATTGAAACACTTGCAAAACGTACGGTTCCAATAACATTGGAACATTGTCTTAACAAATAATTAATCTTGTTTAAGTTGCCAACTTGGTTTTTAACTTATGATTTTCAACCAATTAATTGTGTCTTTGTATATAATCCATACATGGGTATTCTCAACCAAGTTATTAATTTGTTGTAAGGCTAGTTACATAATCTCAAGTTGATTCACGTACGTACGTGTGTAAAGGTATTTGTTTGGCAGCTTCACACGTGGGCTAATTGATGATGAACCAACCACATGGCAGTTATCATTGATTAGTACGCTAATTTTGATTTAATCTTGCGTCTGCATTTTCGATCTTGAGATAACTTTGGAGTAAACCTCAAATCATATGTCACATCATGAGTATAATTGTAGACTGTAATTAAGTGATCCAGATTATGAAGAGATAATCGACGTGTCAATAAACCAATACAAAAATTTAATTACTTTTTTTGGGGTTTTGAATGCATAATGATAGTTAACTGTACGTGGATCAGATGGGGGGGTTAATGCAAAAGTGCAAATTAATTAATTAATGGTGATTATGAGCTTAAACAACAACAATAATTAACTAATGTCTAGTTAATTAAGACTTTAGGATTCCCTTTTTTAAAATCTTAAAAGCTACAATGAAAAGATACTTCCATGGGCGCCCATGAATCTAAAACAATAATGCAACGAACATTATGTATATATACTATGATCAATGAAAATCAAATTCGAGATAAAGCACATTGTAAGATTCGATATCTTGAAAGTAAATGGACATTAATTTAGTATTAGTAGAAAACACGCATATATGTTATATATTATATGCATGTACGGCTGCTCAATTATGTATGTACCATATGCATACTACGATGAGTTCCGGGTTCGAATTATTACTATTACGTAAGTACATGATTGAACTGCGATATGATATGATTTAACTGTTATATAAATTCAAATAATTTTTATTTCCCTTATGCTTAAGAAATGATCTTTTCAAGTATAAATCTTTTTATGTATATATATATATATATATATATATGTATTTATTGAAGTCAGAACATGATTATATCTCTTTACGCTTGGAATTTTGACTGGAGAATATTTGTGACCATTTTTCCGATCAAATCAAAGCCCACACACACTTTTTGAAAATTGATGAGATTATAATTCATCGAAATTATTCTTGTTCGTCACCCCTAATTAAGAATTCCTATTGTAGAATATTCAATGAAAAATCAAATCAAGAAAAAAATAAAAAGAAAAAAGGAAACACAAAGAAATGAGTGAAGAAAATTATAGAATAATTGACTAGAAGAATAAGGAACGCAAAAATCTTTCTGGCATATTATTTAGGGTTTATGTATGGACCCCATTTGATTTTTAGGCTTTTTAGGCTTCTATATACATATATATATATATATATAAAGAAATATTCTATCCCTACATTTTTCTGACATTGTATAGTTAATTAAGTTCACGCTCGTCAAGTAGCTAACTAGGTTTATCCCATTCCATAGATCAAATCTATCATAAAAGTATACATATAATATGATATGATATATATATATATAATAACCACCATGCAAATTTGCTTTATATATAGCCACACTATCCTTCTTCTTCTTCTTCTTCTTCTTTTTTTTTTTTTTTTAATTATATATTTTTTTAACAGTATGGATTATGGATCGTACGTTCGATTTCTACAGCATTATCTTCTTATATATATATATATATATATATATATTTACTGTCCAAATCTGGATTCAAACTTGGGACACCAGATCTTTACGAATTCAATAACATCGGCGAGTCAAGTGATGCTTTTTCAGGTAATGCATGCACGTTGCTTTTGCTTTTTTAGTGTATAAATTATATTTCTAATAGTAACAACGTTTGAGCCAGCTAGCGCTTTGTACACGTAGTTTCATGTTGATATATCTGATCATCTTCTTGACATGATCTCTCTTTTATTCCCATATATAGATCAAATCTATCATAAAAGTATATACATATAATATTATTATATGTGCAATATCCACCATGCAAACTTCCTCTAATGAATTTGGATTAGGGCAAAAAGATAACTAATATTCATCAATCGTGTGCCACCTTGCCCACTCGAGTGCAACTCTAGAGTATCCTAAGTACTCTTAAACGTGGAGTAAGTTGCAGAGAGAGGCCATGGCTATGCGCTAGTAGAAAAAGGTTGACAGGACATTAGTTTTGGCACCATATGGTACTGTATGAGTAGTCAGTCAGTCTATCGGCAGGAAGCTCTTTTTTTTCTTTTTTTCTTTTTGCTGTGATCGATCTTTCTTATGTAAATCCTCTTATCGTTTATAAATACTTTTGATCTTTAATCTTATCTTGCCCCCGGCCCACCTCTCTTCGCTTCCTTTTCAAAAACTGAAATCATTGCGAAATATCGTGAAAGCAGGCCAGTTAAATTTTCATACTAAATCATGCATGAATGTATATATACTTCTCCTCATTTGCATTTACTTTCTTCTTTTCTTAAGGGTGATATAATGGTAGATCGATATTAATGAGGTTATTTAGAATTAGGAAGATGATCATACCAACTATTTGTAAGATAGTACGTAAGATCCATGGTTTTTCAGTTTGGTTAGTTTTGGTTGAGGATTAGTATCTATAAAGTTCTGTCTAAATCCATACCCCCCAAAAAAAAAAATAAAAAAAAAATCACAAGTCGGCCTCTATTATATATGTGAGAGCTAGTGGAGAGTCCTTAAGTTTTATTTTATTTATTTGATGTTGATATTTTGTCCTACCCCACAAATGAAACCTAGAAGATAATGTATTTTTCATAGTTATAGATTGTAAAATTTTAGGATATTATACATTTCAATTATAGTATTTATACATTTTAGATATCTATATATTTTTTATTATTTGTATAAATTTGATTCTAAGCCTCAATAAAATATTTTAAATTTTTTTAGAGTTGAGAATTAAGTTATTTAAAAAATATAATAATAAAATAAATAAACAGTTAAAATATAAAGATGATAATATATTAGGATGTAATCTTTTTTCCTTAATAAAACCATCTGTTCTCTAATATATATATATATATTAACTCTTTAATTTAACTCTTTTTTTTTTCTTTTTTTTTTTTTTTAGTGAAAAAAAAAAAAAAAGTTCATATAATGAAAGAAATCTCTGTAGATATCTACACATTAGTTGTCGTGAAAAGGACATACGTACGTACGTGTTTTATGGAGGGGAACCCATTATATGTATATCAACATCAATCTAATTTATCAACAAGACAAAAGAGCCGTTAATTTAGTTACACACTTCCTGATTTTCCTTTAGTTTTTTTTTTTTTTTTTTTTATAAATAAATTGGAAGTCGTCTAAATACCATTAAAAGATCTCTCTAATCTATATATATATATGTATAAATATATGTTTAAAAAAATTTTGAAAATTTTGAAAATTGTAATTATTGTAAGTGGTTAAGGAATCCGGTAGAATACGTTAGTGGAGTAAACTTTTCCTTACCCGTCAACTGTCAAAACCGACCATCCGAAAATCATCCTAAACTTCATAGTATTAGGACAGGTGTTAACTTTTTTTCTTTGGGCAAAAACATGTATATATATATATATATTGTAAAGTCGAGTCGTTATCCTTCCCATCTCCATATTTTTCGAAAGATAAGACGAATATTAGAAATAAATAAAGCATGCTTGCTTCTTTTTTGGAATTGAATAAGACTAATATATTACTTGTCTAGATAAACAGTGAATGAAGTGAAGAAGTGGGACCCTTACCGACTAAGGTCCAGGTAGATATGGTGGCCTTCCACGTTGTTGGAATCATCACATCAATCCAACCATCAAAGCTCGATCAAAACTTATTCTTCCTTCTTTCTGTAAATTAAAACGGACTTCTGTTACGATTTCAGAATTTACAGAAAAACTCATCTTGAATAATAGTTTAAATGAATGAGAAAATTTCAATATTTTAAGAATTTATGATAAAAATTTTATTTATATAATCGATATGAGATATGTATATATTTTTTCACGAGCTTAATTAATTAGTAGTAAGCATCTTGTTTTGGTATAAAAAAAGTTCATTAGATTTTTTTTTTTTTTTTTTGGGAGAGAGATTTTTTTTAACACAAAAAAAAAAAAAAAAAAAATTGAAAGTATTAATTCGATTCTTACCGTTTGATATTCACTCTTTTATTATTCGAAGATCACAATCTTTAGAATCATACTGATATCTATCTAAACCTCGTTTTTGTGCTAATAAATGGTTCATAAGTTAAGAGCATTTATATAATTTGACTTAGAACGAATAAGATGCATGAAGATTTAAAAAAAAAAAAGAAAAAAAAAAGTTAATATTACCCGAGAAAGAGAATAATGATAAATTATAACATAAGTTTAGTTTACTGTAGATCGATAAATCATAATTATATATAAGATTATAATTGATAGGTAATACGATATATAATATCGAAGTTTGCTATTTTGATCGATCAATCTATGATTAATTTAGTCAACCCAAAAATGCCTCAAGAATTTGAATTTTACATCATCAAATTTTGATGTCTTCGAATCAAATTCTATATTACATTAAAAGTTTTTTTTTTTTTTTTTTTTTCCTTTCCTTGAAAGAATGTATGTGTTCTCGTATAATAATACCAAGTTCATTTAACTTTGAAGCAAAATCGTCAATTTGAGATGGAAAAGGGGGTAAAAAAAAAAAAAGGTTCTTTTACTACATAACTTGCCTAACCTAAGAGTCTAAAAATCTAGATGCGCATGCTGAAATTTAAGGTTTTAAATTTTACTGGAAATATAAATTGATGATGAATTTGTGGTGTCGGACACGTGCTCTTAGTTGTTGTTTTGATTTGTCGGAATTGTGAACTGGACAGATTGATATATCGGGCCACAATGGGCCATCATTTGTGGGCCAGCTCTGTCCAAATATTTTGCTGACAAACGGACCTCAACTCATTAAGTTCTCAACCCAAAACCGGAAAACCCACAGTTGGCCCACAGAAAAGTATCACAACACAATAATTGCATCTTTCTTCAGAAGAGACTAGTACATTTTGTTTTGAACTATATCAGATAATAAACTGGTATATATTTTTTTAAACCGAACTTATCTCTCCGACGCGTCGTTTCTTTGACAAAACTATCATGTGTAGTTTTGTGACAATTTGGATACTTTAAATTGATTTATATTATTAGACAAATCAAATTCATCGTTGATTACATTGGAATTTGACGAAGCTGGAAACATATTGAGTTTTCGTATACATCAAAAATGATCCGTGTCATGTGAATTTAAAGCACATAAAGTAATATGATATCATTTAAATTTTTAGTCTAATTATTTTTTATTTTTTAAAGATATGATAGAAAAATATTTATATTTTTACTTATAAATTAATAATTTGTCTTTTTTTAGCTACGAGATTAAGATTCTTAGCTTGCATTGGAATATAAGGAATTAGGCAATGAAAGGCCACATCATTAAGTCCTGTAAAGTGAAATGCCCAAGTTGGGTGACTACCTTTTTCTTCCTCCATCAAAGGAATCCTTCCCTCCTTCCCCCTTGTCACTTTGCAATGCAATTTGTGTCCGTTTTCTCACTATTTTTGGACACTTTGTGATAATCTATGATGTAAGAAAAGGTGAAGGAATCGAATCCAAACAGAAAATTTTGACATCATTTAGATTTTTTTTTTTTTTTTTTTTTTTTTTGGTCTTTGGCATGCGAATAAGAATATTGGATTGGGTGGGTGGCCAATAAGAATTCCTTATCTCATGGTTGTGGCGATAAGATATTCTTCACTTGTAATTTTAGATAGGGAGAATAGTGTTCTAGTACTCTCATGGTTTTGAATCTTTTTGTTTCTTCTTCCCAACATCAATCATATAACCTTGATTTACTACGCTCATAGGATAAAAGAATAATGATATCTTCAATCTTCAATTTGTTAAGCTCGACTGTTAAATTAAGTTATCGATTGTTCTAAATGTTTAAACTGTTAAGAAATGAGTTTATTAATATGTATGAATTATTGACTCCGATCACTTTCTCTCATATGCAAACTTTTGTAAGCTCGTGAAGACTTATGTCAAGCATATCCTAGAAAACGATCCATTCTATTGAGAGTTGCTAACACAAAGAAAAAAAGATAAAAAGGAAAAAAAAAAAAAAAAAAAAAGAAAAGAAAAAGGAGACATAGTCTTAACTAGGATTTCACCCACGGTCAATTGCAAGGACAAAAAATATCAGCAAGACCTCTTTGAAGAAATCCTTGTACCATAACTATATACACTTAGACCCTGAACACTGACTGAGCATATAACCTCTGCATATGCCAAAAATTTCATAGCAGAGGTTGCTCTTCTTCTTACACCAAACTAAACCTTAAAAATAATAGTAATAACCTACTAAGTAGTAATTGACAATTTCAGATAGCAGACCAATCAATCTCCACCGATGGGTACTTCTCCAATCCAAGAGCCTCTGTTTCTTCACTAAAATCCAAGAATGTGATCTCGGATTGAGGAGAAGCCGAAGCCGAACACCAGGAATTTGAATTCTCAGCCTTTTCGTCCTCTGAACCGAAACATTCCAATTCACTTTTGAAATCAGATTCCGAAGAATCATCGAAAATTGCGTTTGAATTGGAAGAAAAATAATCCATAACACTCTGTTTCAAACAGAGCTTCTCTGTTTTCCCCTGTTTCGGCAAATCACCCAAGCTCTGGCAAATTGCTTCAAGCTTGGCATCAACAGAGGAAGGGAGAGGCTTGTAATTTGAAAACTGGTGCTTTAAATGAGGTAAATTGAGCCTTGCAAAATCACCCCTGAGCTTATAAGCAGCACTATCATAAGCCAAAGCAGCTTCTTCGGCCGTATCAAATGTACCGAGCCAGAGCCGGGTTCGGTTCTTAGGGAGCCGGATTTCGGCGACCCATTTGCCCCAATGCCTCTGTCTCACACCTCTGTAGAGCTTATTGGACTTTTGAGGAGGAGAGCCCACTTGCTTCATCGGGATGGATTTGGGGCTAAGGAAGTTGGTTAATTGGTTCTGTTTTCGGGATGAAGGTTGAGCCATGGCTCCTGCCATTTGCTCCTGTTGGAGGTTGATTTGGGATTGGATTTGGAGAATTTGAGAGGTGGTGAGTTGGTTAAGGCCTAATGGGCGTGTTTGGTCTTGAAATGAGAACCCCTCTGTATACATAGGGGTACTCAATTGGGTGAGGACGTTTTGGTGTAAATTGGGATGAGAAGAAAAAACAGAGGGAAGTGAAGATGGCGAAGAAGGGGTAGAAGATGAAGCACTCTTCATAAAAGGTTCGAGTGCTTTCATGAGTTCTTCACTAAAGGGATCTGATAAAAACACTGGGTCTGTCATTCCGCAATAGTTACCTATAACTGCTGCCATATCTACTCAAATTAAAACCGAAAAATACAAGGAAAAATAGAAAAGAAAAAGAGATTACTCAAAAAACAGAGTAAATTGTCTGAAAGTAAGAAAAACCAAGAACAAGAAAAAGTTTTAAAAAAACCAGAGGGACTGAAAAATAAACCCTCTATACTTGATCGAAACGAAAAGAAAAAACTTCACCAAGTCTAAATAAACTGACCTGACTTTCAGAAAACAAGAACCGAAAACTGTACTTTGAAGGATGGACGACTGACAGAATAGGATTCAGAGAAGCGGGGAAGAAGATTAGGGGGGGAGGAAGAGTGAGGAGGAAGAAGAAGAAGAATTTTAACTAAGCTTTCGGAAAACGGTTTTTTTTTCCTTTTGCCTCTAGACACTTTCTTTACTCTCGTACTCATTTGAGTGGCCTAATCGCTGTTTATATAAGACCTCTTGCTCGGTTTGCCCCAAGCCTAGGGCCCATACCTTTTTTCTGTCTCTCTCTCTTGTCAACTTGAATTTTCTCTGTTAAATTTTTTTTTTTAATTTAAATTTCTTAATTAACAATTTACAAGTTCTTCCTCTCAGGTACCCAGGTCAGTTTATTCAACGTACACATTCACTTAATGCCTAATGGGAATGAGCCACGTGTGGGATAGTACCTGTTGACTGGCAGGTGGCAGTAGTATTTAAATGCATGCACGTGGCTCTCTTGGATTCGTTGTTTGATCGGATGACTATATTCGCTGCACTTCAGTTTACTAACAATCAGTTTTTGTCGTATATGTTTTTTGTTTTGGTTTTACCTTTTTAGTTTTTGTGGAGTTTAGAACTTAGTTGATTGGTAATTAGCGCATAAGATAGAGAGGTTTAGATAGGATTAATGGTGTCTGTCTGGTGTGTCGTTTTATCTTATGACGTATGTTAACCGAAACAAACTTAACCATGGTTCTGTAAACCGTTATCAGCCATGTGACCTCAAACGACAGGTCGATCGCTGATTGCGGCTGCCACACAATATAAATATATAATAGCCAACTCCAATCTATGGTGCTTCTTTTTAACCTAGACCTGAGTATATCTCTGTTTCAGCTAACCATGGTTTCATGCTGGTCAAATCATGTGAAGTATGAACGCATATTTATGTCCTTTTTATTTCTTCTTCCTGGGGTTTTTTTTTTTTTTTTTTTGGGGATTATAAACAGGGGAAAGGAGGCGTACTGGTAAAAAAATACATAGAAGAAAAGAAAGGTTGTGGCGAGACTGGTGTGAAATGGACTCCAAAAAAGTTGCGTGAGAATGAAGCCAAGGTAGAGAAAGTGTCCTACATTGACATCTCTCCTAGTCGATTCCTACGTGGACATCACTAAAATGCCTAGGCAAAGCCAATCTAAAAATCTAAGTTCCAGCTTCTCCTCCTCAAACACGCAATGGATCACGACAAATTATTGTCCGTGAATATTAAATTTTATAATAAATATAAATATTATTAATAATTTAATAAATAAATAAATAATTTATAATTATAAATAAAATTAAGTATCAATTAGATTTCGATTGAATTCAATAACCTATCCAATAAAAGTTTTATTTTTCTAATCCGATTTATACGGATCGAATTAATCGAATCGGATAAATTTTACTCATTCTTAATCATAATCGAATTTAATGTACATAAGATCATCCTACACTATTATATACATACCATGTCTCATGAATCATAAAATATTTAAACACAAATAATACAAATCCTTATCACGACAATAACTTCGAGCACAACGATGTGGAAAATAGTGAGGCTATCATTATCTAGTGACGGCTCTATCTGCTTAAACAAATCTAAGTATTTATAGGCCGATGCTTATTATCTAAAGATAAGATAATTAGTCTTATGTTTGATAACATGGGATTAAATAAATATTAAAAAAAAAAAAAAAAAAGAAGGAAAGAATTGGCTAAGCAATGCGTGATTCATGATTATGCACAACGACATGACAACAGTTTTTACTAAGCCTGTTTGAGCCTCCACAAAACGATGAGAATGAATGAATGATAAGGATCAATAAGTTTCAAACAGTTCAAAGGTAGGGGGAGTTGACAAACAAATGATAATCTTAACAATTTCCAGTAGTTGACCTTCACCCAAAAACTAGTGCCAAGAACATCTAGCATTATAATAAATGTATTAATGATAAACAATAATGTTTCTTGATCAACTACCTAAAAATGTGGCTCTAACTGATGCACATGGCGGCATGTGTGATCCAATGTCATTAAGGCCCTGCACTATATAACTAGCAGCATTAAAAATTTACTTTCACGGACTCATTTTTGAGATTACCAAAATAATAGGGGTGGTCATGTGATTTGCATAGAGATTATCAAATTATTTATAAGTAAGAGGGGTCTGATCTTAGAGGAATTCCTCAAATGGCAACCGAAGTATAAGAGAATCCATACTCCCCAAGTTTTTAGCAGAAGACTTAATCTGCAGAAACAGGAGAATTGTACTCAATTGGGAGAAGATGGGACTTTCTTTTCCTCAATCCGCTAATTAAAACCATTGGGCTGTAAAGCATGCATGACCCGTTAACTGGATCGTCTGAACAGCCAGCCCATTAACAAAATAAGAAGCCATTTTCATAACAGAAAATTTGGCCATACAGTAATGTTTAAAGGTAGCAATACAACTTACTAGTTACAGTCAGCAAAGGTACATTGGAAGAGCACATTATTGTTTTTTCTCTGAAGGCATTTCATTTATCTTCGCCAAATTCATCTTGCAGCTCTCTCTCAATTCCTTTAATGAGTCAAAACCGACTTGCTGTCAAGCAGAAGTAAGAAAATTCACATTTAGATATATAAATATGAGAATCAAATCTAGGCCAGAAGGGGTATCATCTGTCCAAGTATTGGCAATGGGAAAAAAAAGTCAAGTCACACTCACAAGATTATTGCCTTCCCGTGCAAACTTGTGTTCCATATGTCGAAAGAGTATAGTCCACTGGACAGAGAGATCAGACTCTATTTGTTTTGAATCATTTGAACTTCCTTCACCATGATAAGTACTGCCCTTTTCTGGGCGGCAGCTGTGAGCCAATATGCTTGCTTCTTTCTGACTTCTCTTAAGTGCTAAAGGAGGAAAAGTAATAAACTAGAATCATAAAGGGAAGGAAGAAACACAGTATACAGAGAGCCAGTTGGTAAGCATTTTATATTGTGCATCAGAGCTTACCAGAAATACGGCCCTTGATATCCTGGTAATGAAGGTCAGACCATATATAGGCAGCTGCAACGAATCCAAATTACAGTGTTAGTTTGGTTCTTTGATTCTACTATATATCTATCTGATTTTTGATGGAGGTCCGCTTTGGTTTGGCCAATAATAGAAGAAAAATTGTTTACTAACCAAAAACAAAAGTGTTAGAAGTACCTTTTAAGCAGAATGAACAGGAACAGCTTTTGAGGATGTCAACATTTGTATCCAAATTAGCACACCTATCACTCTTAAGTCCTGAACATCTTTCCAGCCCTGGAGATCTAGAATTGCCTAACGTAGGAACCCTCGTCGATGAATTAAAGCCATAGTTACCCAAATCCAATTTACCAACAAGATTCTTTCCAACCAATACGTCATTTACATGATTCGTTTCCATTAGGCCAGAATTGTCTTGCTCTTTTTCATCTTGAGATGTCCCTCCAACATGGCAGACTTCCCTACTTTCAGAGCTGTGAGGAGCCATAATAGTGGACATGAAACTGAACCTTGGCGTATCCTCAATTCCCTTATCATTCGATGTATGATGCCCAACAAGATGAACTCCATCTAACAAACTGAACTTCTTCCCAATTTCATTGGGCGCATTAGGCAATGAAGCACCAGATTCCATTGAAATGGTAGGGAAGGGAAAATCATGTTTACTGGTCAGTGTGGGAAAAGCCATCTTGTTACTCTCTCCAGAATTTGATATACTTTTTTCTTTGATGGTAGAGATGCAACCTTCCCTCTGAGAAATGTCAGTTTCCTCACCAAGATGGATTCTCTCCAAAAAATTGAGCTTATCATTTTCACTAGGAACATTCGATTGCAAAGCACATGATCCCATAGAAATGGAAATATATTTCTGGTTCGATGTAGGAACGGCCACCTTGTTACTATCTATTCCAGATCTTTCCTTGCATGCCTCTTTGATGGTAGAGACGCAATCATCCTTCTGCAAATTATCAATTTCCATAACACCGTGTTTTTCATTTCGGTAGAACAGATTGAACTTCTCATTAACTCTGGGTATGTTTGGAAACAAAGCACCAGACTCCATATAAATGGGAAAGAAGTTGGAAGCATCCTTATCCTTCGATGGAGGAAGAGCTACCCTGTTACATTCTGCTCTTAGTTCTGCTCCAGATTTCTCTCTGTTTATTATATTGGCAGGCAAACATTTCTTTTTCTTTGGAACTCTGGAATCACCATCATGACCATCTTCCTTTTTACCATGAGAATTTCCAGAATTAAGCCATGAATCAGAGAAAGCAGATGAAGAACCTCGTTTTGTAATTTTGTTGGTAATGTCGCCCAGAATTGTACAGTTTGGAATAGATTGATCGATCATGTTGAAATCTAATCCAAATTAACCAGATCTGATCGACCTAACAATGGATTTTCAACTTCTACATCCTAACAATCGGACACCAAGTTCCCCAGAACACGCCAAGTCAGCGAAATATCAAGTCCACTGAGCCATGAAATTATCTCTACGCAATACAAAATGCATTACCATAAATAAGATCTAATGAATCAAAGAAAACAGAAATGGCTTCCTTAGAACACTCAAATAGCTGCATTTTAGACCTGCGTTTCGACAGATCCAATCAAGCAGGACTCGACGAACAAGTAAAATCTACCAACAAAGAGAAGCAAATATCATAATTCATCCGAGATTAGTATAAAAACATACAGATCTGATAAATCTAGAAGCCACTATCCGTTTTGTTAGAGCAATCTATCAGTTCCAGTTGAATTTTAACTCTACCTTTCTCACAAAATCCAGGCAACCAAAATTCAACGCGCAGGGAAAAATACGCGTATCATAAAACGAAAATTGCAAATCGATTGGAACAGAAAAGGGAGATGAAGATGGAGATACTGACCTTACAGAGACGGAAAGAGGAAGTTCTTCAGATTTGGGCGTAAAAGGGTTTCGATTTGATAGGGAGCGAAAAAAAAAAAAGGCTTATCGGCGGCGGATATTTGATTAATTGATTTGGCGCTTTTTCATGTCAAACTAATGTAAGCGGGAATCCTCCCAATTAATAAAGGGAAACCATTTAAACATGTTTTGCTTTGTATTTGTTTTTGTCCCATACAAAACAAATATTTAGAGCCGTTTTGTTCGGTTTTTTTCTTATTTTATTTTAACGGAAATGAATTAAAATAAATAGTATTTATTTTATTTTATTTTATTAAAATTTAAAAAATTATTTTTATTTTTTAATAATTTATTTAAAAAATAATTAATTTTTTTTCAAAATATATATCTTTCAGACAAAATATAATTGTTCAACATGTTTAATCGCTGTTTGGGAAAATATCTTGAATCAGTCTTTATATGAATTGAACCGGAAGGATCGGGAGGAGAAGTGAGCAGGACAACCTTAAAGATCTCGTAGATTTGGGTCTGAATCAAGTGTGGGCCAAATTAGGTGAACTGGATACTATCAAGCCGATCCAAGAAAGGTTGAATAGGGACGAACCGAAGTCTAATAGGTCAAACTAATCATGAGTTGAATTAACATACATAAGCTGAACTGGAGGTCGGACTCATGAGGTCCTCACCGAACTCATGAATATCGCATTAAAATGATAATGGAACATGAGGTTGGCCGGATCGAGAGGTCAAACTAGGCCACAGGACCGAATTGATGAGGTTCAGATTAGTGAAGCAAAATCCGTTATCTAAATCGAATAAATGAGACGGTGAAAGTCCGAGCGTGAGAATAGATTTATGGTCATTGGGTCGTTACGTTACATATGAAGTATTGAATGCATTTAATTACACTATAACCGAAAAAAGACAAGACAACGTTAATTAGGTCATGATTTCCTTTTGGTAGTTATGAGCATTAAGAAGTAATTAATAGGAAATATGATCACTTACGGATATAAATAGAACATAATCAAGAGGAAGAAAGGTTCACTCATTCAAGCTAAAATTTTTTTTATGACAAACTCTTTCTATCACACACATATATTCTTACTCGACTGTCAGAGTGATATCGTCGAAAATAATTTTAATTATATTTTTATATTTTTGGAAGATATTATGATAAAAATATATATTATTAAGTTTCAACATGAATTTAGTATCGACTATCATTATATACATAGTTAGGGTACTCATATTTCTTGTTACAACTTACATATGTAACAACATTGTATCATATACAATATAACATATATATATAGATATATGGATAGATTTTATGGACACATTCCTTTATACAAATTTTAATCTATTAGATTCGATTTAATCTAATAATCAATATTAACCCATTACAACTAAGCATAAAATTAACCCATCTACCATTTTGGCCTTCTATAAGCCTATGCCTACATTATTGTTCAATAAGCTATCCATTCCACCTCCCCATCTTCAATCTTCTTCGATAACAAAAAATAAATCCATACCCTTTTTCTATTCAATAAGCCCTCTCACTTTGCATTTCATTTTAAGGGTTTGAAGTCTCTCTTGTTGAATTTTCTTGGAAATAGTAATTTGTCTAGCCTCATTAGCTTGGAATATAGTCCCTTTTAAAATAGAATGATGTAAAATCTATATGGATGAATCTTAATATGATTTTCTTCTTAATATTAAAATGTTGCAAAAGTATATTCATTATTTTTGGTTAATGTTGATCGAGCGGCTCAATATCATCAATCTCTCAGATTTTGGACCACAAGTGAGAAGTTGCAGGGAATGAAGGAAGTTGCCGCCTATTTGGCAGCAAAATCTTATGTACTACCTCCAAATTATAGTCTTGTTTCATACTTTTATTTAGAGTCATTCGAATTGAATTTTTATGGATTTATACGGGTCAGAGTGGCGACAGGAGGTCCATGGGGATTATGCTAAAACGGACAGTTCATATTTAACGCGAGGTTCCTGTCCTTTCATTACTACGAATAGGCAAGTGTGATATAGATTAAAATTTATGTCTAATAATCATGTGTATATATAAACATGATAAGATTTTTCTCATGATTTCGGAATGGCGCTATGTAAAAGCCTTTCTTTCCTTGACGCAATCTTCTTCTCTAAATCTGTCAATGAAACCAGAAGCAGTTCAAAATCGATCCCGGAAACTGATTAATGTGGGACCACAAAACATGGAAGTAAAGAAAGAAAAAACAGGGAAGAAAGACATAGTCATGTATATAAACCTTCTTGTTCTTCTTTCCGTTTATGGCAGCAACTATATTCATGAAGACAACATTGTCTTAATCTCGTTTTTTCACAGATTGCTTCTGGGTTTCTCGTTTAATCATATTTTGGGCGATCACTTTCTTTATAATCATTATAATTCTTTTTGTTTTCCTCAATGAATGAACCTGTTTGGGTCTTACCCCTTTTCTGTTTTCTGGTTTATAGAATGAGGTTTTGGCGCCAGAGGTTTCGGAGAACTCAGGACCATTCAATGGGGGAGCAAACAAATGTTTTTCAAGTACGCTTAAAACGACCATCTCCTTCCACTTACAGCTATATATATATATACGTTCCCACTAGATTTTACAGGATTAGGTGGTCATGATTCATGATCTTGAATCGCACCATGAGCTGGAACATCTAGAATAACATAAACCTTAATTTGTAAATTACCTAAAATTATGTCTATTTTTCAAAAAAAGAAGAACAAAAAAAAAAAAAGAGTAAACAGAGCCTCTTTGCTTTTCATGTTTATACTATGGCAAGAAAACAGTTCTTTAGTAATCAAACTTTGTATATACTGCAACTGTGCACTACACAATGCTTGATTAATTCCCTTCAACAGAAAAACTGGAATGGGTTGTGTGATCACAAGCAGAAGGCAACTAGAGAAAGTACGACGAATCAAACCATCTAAAAAATTAGGGAAACTTGAGACCGGTATCATCAACAAGAGCTTATTGTGTCAATTCATCCAACTTTTCCCGGTAAAGTGCTAAACCCTGGAAAGAGAACAGCGTAGTAAGCAGCAAACACATTGGAAGATTGAGATTCATTTTAGATAGAAGATTCTAACATACTTGACTATATGCGTAGACGCAAGGCTCGGTAGGTCCCACAGGACTCCCTCTTCTTAAAAATTTCCCATCTTTATATATGTAAAGCATCGGAATCCCGGTCGGTAATTCCAAATTGATAACCTGTTATATGTCAAAAAAATAAAAAAGAAGACAATTAACCATAATAGAAGAGAGGGAAACATGAAGGAAAAACACAAATTTTATTTTCCTACCTCTTGAGAAGTTAGTTTGTCGAGACACATGATAATAGCCCTTAACGAGTTTGCATGGGCTGCAACCATAACATGCTTCCCCAATTTCAGCTTTGGTTCAATCTGTAAATATGCATTATTCCAACTGTTCATAGATTAACATACCTGATAGATTTTATTTTTTTCCCCCGATATTAGCAAGAAGAAGAAAGTGCATATGCTTACATGCTCGTAAAAATAGGCTACAGCTCTTTGAGCACACATCTCTAAGTTCTCACCATTTGGAGGGTGAACATCATAACTTCTACGCCACTTTAGAACTTGATCCTTACCATATTTCTCAGCTGTTGCTTGCTTATTAAACCCTTGTAACTCTCCATACCTAGAGGCAAAAAGAATTAGTGCAAAAAAATTTGAGTAAGATTATACACATAATGTAGGAGGAAGAGAAGATAAATTATGTTTACATTCTTTCATTCAATTGCCATGCTGTTATGACAGGAATCGTCTCCTTCTCTGTCTCTTTACTATAAATTTGACTCCACGATTTTGCCCGTTCATCCTCATTATGTAAAACGACAGGCACCTGTAAGACATCATAGATTAATATAAGAAAAGAAGTAAAGACATTTTCTTATAAATAAGTAATCGGGAAGTAGTTTTCTTAGTTCTTACCTTGTTGTGGGGTTGTTGGGTCATGGCGAGCATGGCGGTCATTCTAGCTCGGACAAGGGCCGAAGTGAAAATTACATCAACTGGGATATTGCTTATCCTCTTACCGGCGTCAATGGCTTCTTTTACGCCTCTTTTAGTTAAAGGAACATCAACACAGCCAGTGAACAAATTCTTCTCATTCCACATACTCTCACCATGTCTAACAAGTATCAAAGCTGTTTCCACTACATTCGAAAAAAGATCAAAGAACTAAATTTCATAGCCGAAACTAATTAATTACACATTGATCATTATGCAGTATGATATGAGATTAGAACAAAGTTGAAATTAACAGGGCTCACTCGATATCTGCTCGGAAGATGAAATTGGATCCAATGCGGCTTGAGAAGTTGCACAAATTGCAGGTGACCTTCGCTTTCTTAATCTAAAAATTCCATCTATAAACAATCTACAATGATCAGGAAAATCCTCTGAGATAAACGATGAATTTCCAAATTGATTAAGTGATACAGAGTTACTGCTACAGGGATGAAGCTGGACTGCCGCTGTTGACTGGAAGAAAACTGAAGCAGCCATTTCTGAAAACCAAACAGAAGTGATCGGCAAGAAGAAGAAAAAGAAGAAGAATAAAGATCGGCGTTGGTTATGAAAGAATAAAAAATAGATCATATAAAACTCACATCGAAGCCAGAGGGATCGGTCCTCTGACCAGCGAACTGAGGCTGAGAAGCAAGCTAGTAAGTAAGGAGATGAAGAAGATCGCCACTCGCAGAGGTTATAGACTGTAGAAATCAATGTAAATGATCTGGAAATACGAAGGGACCGTCTGTCGAGTCGATCATTGCCGGCGATGTAAAGATTTTTTCCGAGGAAAAGCAGAACGCCTATTTCGCTATGGCGTCGTTTCTCACAAAATTAGCGGGGGAGGGAGAAGAACAAACGAGCTGTGAAACAGATAAAGACGACGTCTGCAACTATGATGTTTTTATTTTTGGGCTTGAGCCCCAAGGCCCGTGAAAATCGTAAAACTGAAAATCTAAAGGGAGAGAGAGATGGGGAAAAATAACACTGTAGTAATGTAAAGCCCATCAGGAATAATAACGCTAGGCCGAACCTACAGGCCCAATACATTAACCCCGCAACATTATGGCCCATTCATTCATAAAACATCCTTTCAATTTAATTTCAAATATATCTAATCTATTAGACCAAATATTATAACAAAAAAACAATTAATTAATTAATTCCTTCCTTGCTTTGATGACGTGGCACAAGATGACCTCATTCGAGGGATGCACTTCCCTCTCACTCCTCCTTCTTTCTCTCTCTTCTCTCCCTCCCTTTCCTCCCCCGCCAATCCACCCTTACCGCTCCTGATAAACGGGAAATCAAATTTTAAACGTCAATTCGGGATTTCATGGAATATAAAAGCAAACAAACAAAATAAATTACCTTTCTTCGTTATACGAGTTCGATTTCTTAAGAACCGGTTCGGCTGCATGGTCTACCCGGTTCACGCTCATTGACTCGACAATACTGCCACTAAAATATTCCTTCTCCTCCGACTGTGGATTCCCGAACCTCGGATTCTCCGACATGTAGTTTATCACATCTTCTTCCTCCACCATCTTCACCGCGCGTCTGCATACCACCCCTCTTTGAAGACTCACGCCACTAACGACATGTCGTTTCGCAGAATAACTTGCCATCGGCGAATGCTTTGCCTTGGCAACAGACCCGGCGCCACCGCACGCAATGAGCTGGAGCAGTACAGAGCCCCGACTCGTCGGAAACTCGGTCTTCATCGCCGTGGACGGCTTATACGACGGCGGCGGCGGCCGGGAAGAAGGAGGAGGGAGGAGCTGGGTTGTGGTTTTTTTCTGATCAGTGATATCGTCGTGGGATTTTTCAAGGTCGTCAGTAGAAACCCCTCTAGAGCAGCGGGAATGAGGTGTCGTGGAGCTTGTCTTGTCTCCATCTTCGTACCCATAGTAATCTTCTTCATCGTACTCTTCACATTCTTGTTCTGATTCGAGCTGTTGCTGTTGTTGTTCTCTGTTTGGACTTGGCGTCGGAGCGATCAGCGTTTTTCGTTTTGGATTCAGACTTGTAGAACCATTCTGATGAACTTGTTGAAATCTCTCTGCAAATATCAAAAGATAGAAAATACTAAAACTTGAGTTTTGACTCTTTTTTTCCCCTTTTATTATAATTATTATTATTAAAACAGATAATAAAAGAAAATGGGTTGACCAGAAGAAGCTCCTTCAAAAAGCTCAGATCCTTTCAGCACATATTCACCACCTTCTGCAGGATAAATTACATCGCTTTCCGACAAATCGTTCCATATGAACCCGGTCTTGTAACTCCGTTTGCAAGACCAAGAATAGAGAGATGGCATTGCTCTGCCTCTAAGAACAGTAAGGCGGTCCACTACATCTGTGAAACCAAAAAAATGATTAGTAATAGTTTTAATGGCCTAATTAAACTAAGAATGGTCTAACTAATCACCTTTCAGACGAAGAGGTTGATTAGCAAGATGAGTGACTTCCATGAAATGAGGATGCTCGAGATGACCATTTCTGGAGAGATAGTAAACAACATGAACTCTGACAATGGGTTTGCTTTTTTTTCCTTGCTGCTGCATGCAAACTGGTTTGCCTCTGTCTGGGCTCGTATTTTCTCTCATCCTTCTAGACCTAATCTCCATCTTCTTCTTCTTCCTCTTCTACTTCTGAAAGAGTGTAGGAGAGGGAAAGAACAGAGCAAGCAAGAAAGACAAAACAGAGAGAATTGAAAAGAGGCAGAAGAGAGAAAACAGAGCAGATAAGAAATTCTTTTGACATGTGATAAAGCATATAAACGTTAGATTTTAGGATTAAAATTAATAAATCAATATATATTTAATAATTATGACAGTTTATTAATTTCTAGATTGTACAGAATTTTAAGACAGTAATTAAAAAATTAGAGTCGTCGTTAGGTCACCATCATCATCTTATTAATCTCTTTTATTTACTTTTTGTACCCTCTCTTCTCTCTCTCTCTCTCCTCTTTATAGTACAAAGATAACAAGTTCTTACACGTGGAGAAGAGGGATAACATGATGCATGCATTAGAAGTGGACACTGATGCATCCTAATTCAGAGGGGTAAGTAGGCTTGGCTAGGTAAGGTAAACTTCGAATAATGGGACGCTGTAAAATCTATGAGACGCTGCGCTGTGCCGTGCCGTGCCTGTCTTAGATGTGACTACTTATTTCTCTCTTTGTTTCATTTCTAAGCACCCTGATCCAGTAACCAAAATAGAAAATAAAAAAATAAAAAAATAAAAAATAAAAGAAAAACTTTTTACACTGTCTAAAAACTGTGTCAACTGTATTTAACTTTTCCCACTTTTTACCCTAAACTACTGCTCTGTAATAAATTATATTGTCATAATAACATTGTCCTTGTCACCAAACACCCACTCTTTTCAACCCACGGACTGTCTTGGCAATGGTGCACACTTCCGTTACACAAAAGTCAACATTGGCCTTGGGTTTAGGATAAAAACGGGTATCCAATTTTGGGTCAGACGGGCCAGAGATGGAGTTGACATCTCTTCATCTCGTGAAGTTATTGTAGTGGTCCAGTTCAATGTCTTTTATGGGCAGCTGCGTCAGAGGCCCAACTGTAAGACAGACTCCAACTGGAAGTAGACAGACTACATGTCGTTTTCAGTTGCACAGGTACGGAATACTTAGTTGGGTTAGAATTCCGTGACGAAATGGTATTTTAAATTTGGTAAATTTACTTTTTAATTTTAATTTGTATAAATTTATTTTTTTATAATTTAAATGAAAATTTTTAATTTATTTAATTATTAATTATTTTTATTTCATATTAATTTATTATTATATATATTATTCAACATTTTATTTTTATTTTTTACAAAAATTAAAAAATAATAATAATATTAAAAAACCGATACCCAACTAAATCCATTCACGGAGAACAAGATCTAATTGATTCAAGTTTTCAACATGAAGAGCCGATCTAATTGAATTGGAAAAAATGATTCAAGAATAAGGATGAAAGAATAAAAAAAATGATTATTGGATAAAATACCATTCTTTCAATACTTATTTTTGTAAATGACTCTCTTCTTAAATTATTTATCACATGACTTTATAAATAAATAAGTAAAATAAAATAAAATAAGAAAAATAAAAGAAAAACGTTACAAGACTCAATTGTTTGATATTTTCTTCTTCCCCTCTATCTCGACGGCTGCTCGTCGACTTCTCTAGGTTTGCTTCGCCGATTTGGAGAATAATGAAGAACGAACAATAAAGAGGGATTTACTTTCGCATGCCCATTAATGAAGGATAATGAAAAACACTAATCTGGAGAAGGAAAAAAAAGACCAAGATTTCGATCTGATTCTAAATGTTATAAAATTATATATATTATATATATATATATCATAAAACTAGACTCTTAAATTTTTATATAGAGTTTGAGAACATCTTAATCGAAGTTATATAACCAAGATACAAATTCTTGAAGTTGATTGGTTGCGAACCGAAATCATGATTTTCAACTGATTCCAAATGTTAAAAAATTATAGAATAAATATATCATAAAAATAATTTTTTATAATTTTTCATAGAGTCTATAAATATTTCAATCGGAGTTATATAACATGATATAAAAATTATTGAAGTTGACTAGTTATAGACCGAAAACATAATTTCAGACTGAACATTCAGATCGAAATCTTCAAACAAAAATCTTTGGCCAACATTCTTGGACTAGTTTCAGATATGATAAAATCGTAAAATATATATATATATATATATCATAAAAGTCTACCTTTTATATATTTTCATGGGGTCCAGAAACTTCTTAATCATAATTATATAACTCGATATAAAAATTATATAATTCCGATTGAAATGTTCCTAGAGTCTATGGAAACTATAATTAAATTAAAATAGCCTATGAAGAGATCTTTGACTAGTAGTATTTATTTTACAGATCAAATGACCATATACAAATAATTTCGACACATAAATTGTTAGTTTATACAAAAAAAACTTTGTTGTGAGCTTATTGTTAGAGAATTTTTTTTAATAAGACCCGGTCCATTAGTCAACATACCCTATACTTAAATTAAATAAACGGAAATTTAAAAAAAAGAAAGAAGAAAGAAAATAAATATATTATTTCAACTTTGATCATTTTAAAATAAAATCAGATAATTTTAGTAAGAGATAATAAATATATTTTTATATTTTTCAACTTAAAATTTTATATTTAAAATTTAAATTTAAATACTAAATATAAACTTTAAAATCTCAAGTTATATTTTATATTTTATACTTTAAATTAATATAAACCTTAAAAAAGAAAAAGAAGAGAGTATGATTTTGACCTAACCATTTTAATTATAAGAGCAATATGATTATACACTTTACAAGAATTTTAACTTTTTGTACATATCTATTATATTCAAACTTTGTTCTGGTTATTATTTACGATTTGGTTGAAATTCACAGATCGACTTTCACAACAAAATCACGTACAAGTTTTGGGGTTAAGAACCCCAACATATGTTTACATTAACTCGATATGTATCATAAACCCTTATTACTTTATAGATAACTCTTTACATAATTCTATATACCCAAATGTACTAATCGTTTCTCCATTGATCACTTAGTAGTTAATCGACAACCTCTACTTCCCAAAAAAATGATGCACAATGTCGGCCTTTTTCGCTGCTCTGGATGTGGAGGTCGGATAATAGGATATATATCTAAGATGTTCGTATGAGATTCTATATGTACTTGTGCATTAGTGAAATTAATAATAGTGTATGTGAAAGGAGTTGAATTCTTACCTAAAAACCTTTAGCTTGAAGCCTTACTTCATTATGTTCCAAGTGATAAGTGATCTATATTACATTAATAAGACTATTCCCCACCAGCAAACCGTAATTAAATTGTTTATGAATAGGAAGAAGGAAAGAAACAGAAGTATTACTACTACATGCAACATCATTATTGTAATTAGAATAAGAAAAGAAGGAAGAAAGTAGGCCTAATGAAACCTCACCACGTGTTGAATTTAAGTGGGGGATGATGAATGCTGATGTGGTGTGTCCATTTCATGACGGGGTCTACACGGTAACATGAATTAGAATGGTTTGATTAGGTCATCAAAGTTGTCTTTTTCACTATCTTTATAATTCGATCGAGCTTAAAAAATAAATAAATAAATAAATAACTAGTCATTAAAAAATGGTTTATTCCTTTTCGTGAAGATGAAACATTATGTCACAAGAACACAAGTGGCGAAGCCAGAGCTTGCAGCTCATCTCGACAATAACTTCGTCACTAAAAATCGGTTGTAATGCACCTTAACCTCCTCGATTCATTAGCCATTTAGAACTTGTAATTTGATTAGTAATTATTTGATTACCATTCAATTCAATTGGCTTTCTCTCTCTCTCTCTCTCTCTATTTAACTATTTATTTTATTCCTTGTCGGAAGTACATATCGCACGTGGTATAATTATTTCCATCGACCTTGTTCCATGAACAGTACTCAAGATAAAAGCAGTGAATTTTTGACCTCTCATTCTGATGTATTATATAAAAAATGGATCCATTACAATTATATTTAGTATTGAATTTAAACTCATATTATATATAATACCAATGTTTATATTTATATAATTAATAAATTTACGATGATATATAATAATGCATGTTATTTTGTCATTGATCTAGACTGAAAGCTTTCACTTTTATGAGGTGTTGAAAGTGGTAATGAGAGAGTGCGTAAAGGGAAAAAAAAACCAACATGATGGAAGGAAGGAAAGCTAAGAAAAACATGGGAGGGAAAGGGGAAATAAAAAAAAAAAAGATGTCGATATGCCTTTTAACTATTTTTCAATTCTAGTCACTATGTCTTTCACTTGATGATGTTTCCTTGTATTCTGTCTTCCACTGCCATCACTATATATATTCATCAATTTTTCATTAAACGACAACTATAATAGTATGAACAACAACAATAAAAACTTTCAATTTGATATATATGTTCTATATTTTTTAATATATAAAATATATAATTAAATAGTGATCATAATGGCAGAGAAAATACATGTTCCAACCCTGACCAGAAACAACAAATTAACAAATTACATGTTCCAATATTGTTAATGATTTCTTCCAAAAAAAAAAAAAAAAAAAAAAAAAAAAAAAAAAGTTTGAATCAAGAATATGACGTGGGTGACCGTATCTCAATTAGGTAAAAATATAATAAAATAATAGTAATAATAATTATTAGTATTAAGGGGATTTTTTTATTAACTATTTGATTATATAATTAAATTAATATTATTACAATTTTAATTAATTTTCCTTATTCTTCCTCTCAATCTCACTGTTGATTTGGCAAATTAACAACCAATTTTCCATTTATATTCATACTAATTATTTACATTAAAAAGCATATGTTATACCATACGAATCTCATATCCCCATTACTTAAATCATTGATTGCGTTTATAAGTTAAATTATAAATAATTAGCCAAACAACAAATAATATCATGATTTCATGTAACGCGTATAATTCATATTCATAAAAAAAAAAAACTTAGTGTTATGCTTAATGAAATTTAAAAGTAATATATATTGAATTAAGATGATGGACTAAGGTCTATGATTGAAAATCATAAGAAACTGAATATGACAGAAGGCAGACCGGGACAAAGGAAGGAGACCGACGGATGGTGTTGCCTTATTAAAAAATAAATAAAAAAATAAAAAAAGAAGAAATAGTCATGAATGGGTGACGTGGACTCCTAGTGTATGTTAGCCTAGATCAACGGTCCAGATAAGCTCTAAGTTCTTACCTATCTTGTCTTATCATTGTTTCCACCTTCCATTGCCACTAAAAAGGAGTGTTGTATTATATAAACCCTCCTTCTAAAAACAATAAGCAAAAAAATTGGAGAAGGAAAAAGAAGAAGAGGATCGGGGGAGGAGGGAATATATAGTAAAGTAAGATGTTGTTAGGGAAGCGTCCACGCCGTCCGATTCAGAGAACAGCGAGTATGAGTGGGCTCACAGACGATCAATTGATCGTGAGTGAGGTGGAAAATGAAGAGCCGTCTGATTTCCTGAATCCCCCCAGCAAGGCTCATGCGACGATACTCATGACTACTACTCAAGATCAGTTAGGATCTGGTGCGACGCAGAATATGATGGGGATGCTGAGTTATAATGCTTACTCTCTTGTTTCACCCAAAAATCTTGCAAGTTCTTCGGGCCGACATGACCATCTCATAGAAACTAGTCAGTTCCTGCACACGTGCTGTCTCTGTAAATGTCATTTGGCACCTGGTCGTGATATCTACATGTATAAGTAAGCACCTCTCTCTCTCTGTGATCAACCTAGATTTAGGTTAAAATTTATTTTTCTAAAAAACTTTCAATATATATATATATATTGCAGGGGAGATACGGCGTTTTGTAGCTTAGAGTGCAGAGAGGAGCAGATGAAAGAAGACGAGAGAAAAGAGAAATGCAAAAACGGTGTCGCATCGATGTCTAGATCAGCTGCAGCCACCTCCTCATCTGGTAGTACTACTTCTAGCACGAAGACTCACGAGACGGTGGCTACTGCTTGATTGAATATTATACATATTAGGCATCAAAGTTTAATTAGCTAATTAATTAATTATTGATAGTGTTTAATGGGTTGTTAATTATAATTTAGACATCTTTTACTTTATTTTCTCTGCTTATGCTGTGGCTGGATGCAACACTAATTTACGAAGAATAAAAGATATTATTACTGTTGTCCAATCTACTGTAACTTTCTTCATTCACTGTTCTTACCTGGACTTTTCACTTTTCACTTTTCACTTTCCACTTTCCACGAACGTACGGGAATGATATGCAGACAGAAAATCTTGGAAGCTGGTCGGCCAAAAAACCCCAAAAAAAGTTGGGGACCAACTTTTTTAGTTTTTACCATAATACAGTACTTGTTAGTGACACACATTTCAAAATCTAGTGGCAAAGCTGTTTTCTAATAGCATTTGCATTATACTTTTTTTTTTTCCCTCCCATTTATTTTGAGCAACTCAATTTTGGGGAACTAAGGTCCGGATCGATTGAGTTTAGGGGTTGTGATTGAATAAAAAAGTAATTATGAATATTAACGTTTTGATATGTTATTTAATTATTTTGTTAAAAGATAAGATTAAATAAATTATTTAATTTAATATAATAAATTAAGAGTGAGTAATGATCGGATCAAATAATTTTCGGATGAATATCAGATCAAATCTATTGTGATTTGATAAAAGTATAATCGGATCCCGACAAATAAATAAATGAAAAAGTGTATTTAAGAAAAATTTAATATAAAAATAAAAAATTAAGAGTAAGGATTCATTTAATCAAATTTAATAAAAATTTATTAATAAAATATTTCAAATGAAAAAAAAAATTATTCATTAAAAGAAATACGGAAAAAGAAGAAAAAAAACTTAAAAAATAATTAATTTAAAATAATTTACGTTAAAAAAAAAGGTTGGATCGGATATCCGATACAATCATAATCGGATGAATTCGATTCGATTGAATAAAAATATAATTTATCAGATCGAATTGTAATTCGACCAATTCAAATCAGATCGAATTATAATTCGGTCAATTCATATCAAATCAAATTGTAATTTAACCAATTTAGATCCGATCGATCTAATTAGATCACCATCGATCATCCTTATAATAAATGACGCATAAAAAAATTAAGGTTTAATCATAACTGTAAGTCTGAATTGGATCCTAACTCATGCCGTAAACTTATCATCAAACGGTTTACAGTCTCCTCTAATACAAATGACAGAAGCCTTGCTCGTAGAAACCCTCCGATTCTTGAATGAACGCTCGTACTTCGAGTGCTCGGCTCTAAATAGAGTACTAGACCCTTAATTTGTTTTTGTCGCAGGCGTATCCTCACATTTTGTTTCTGGTCCCCCGTCAACTTCACTTTGTCTCTTCCCGCACCATATTTTTTTTCCCTCCTTGATTGCTCTAAAATATGGATTTTTGGGATTGTAATAATAACATTAATAAAGGCACTATCACTTTGGGCCATAACCGGTTTTCTTTACGTAACAATCTCACTTTGGGGCCTCACATTACAAGGCCTAGAGTTAAAACCTTGGGTCAAAGTTAATCAGACTTGTTGTTCTGTTAGCCATAACTCGAGCCTTCGCACTTCGAATGGGCTTGGGTTCTTGCTAGAGGAATGGGGAAGATAGGAAAGGATGAGTAGGAGAAGATTTAAAAGAGGAGGGTAGAAAAACAGTATAAATTAAATTAATGGGGTGTAAATTTAATATACAGCACATTAAAATTAACCACTTTTCATTAGAAGGAGTTTGCCTCTTAATAGGCGGCTACAATAACGTTGGATGCACATGCATGCAAAGCATCTTCACCAAACATTTTAAAAAAAAAAAAACTATAAATTAATAAATAAATATATATCTTCCTTATCATAAAATCAATTCACTTGTACTCTAAAATCATATTGTTCTCAGGAGCCAATCCGACACAAGCCCTCATAATGTTCTCCAGCATTGCTCTCTGCTTCGACAGTGCATTCACTACTGGAGTACCTGGTGGGACCTGTTTATAAACAAATTGCAATTTCCAAAATCACTAATTAACAAAAAATTCCCGATTAATTAGTATAAATTACGTCATTAACAATGAATGGTCTTTCTTACAAGAGGTGCCTTAGTCAGGTAACTCAGAATAGTAGCCACCGGATGGAAAGAATGAAACTTCCGCTACGCACATTAAAGAAAAAAACAAAACAAGACGATTAGTGGGCAGATTAGTTAAGTAATTAGTAAGTTTAATCAAAATTAGAGGGTATAACTATATACCTCTCCTTCAGCTTTGAGCTGAATGCGAGTACTGAGTTCTGCTAGGAGGACTAGATCAAGGATGATGGGAGCAGCCAAGAGGGAGTCCTCGCAGGTGTTGTGCAAGACTATGGTGTTTTTCCCACCCATGAAAATCTCTGAGGTGTACTCATCCATAGCCCGCTTGCTATCGGCCACGTACGGCACGTACTTGATCACCACCACGTGGTCCGGATGCTCCCCAGGCCCGTACAGTATCCCGTTGCTCGAAACCATGTCGTCCACAACGTTGCTCTTCGAGATCTCCTTCGACCGGAAGGTCTGTGGTGCCGACAGGTTCATCCCATCGTTGTTGCCCAAATGGTTGTAGCTCACAATTGAGGTCGGCTACATTACATAAATTTCACTCAAATACAGGCAGATTAGCTTGTGACATAATTGTTCATTGATCAAGGAAAATGACGTTAGTATATTTTTCTTTCTTTCTTTCTTTCTTTCTTTCTTTTTACCTTGATACCAGCACCAACAAGGAAGTCAACAAGTACTGATTTCATCTTGGTTTGACCACTCTTGAAATCATCTCCACCAATCAAACAGTTCCTCTTAATAGCTAGATCAATCAGCCCTGCATAGAATTTTTTGGAAAAAATTAATCAATGCCACCAAAAAAAAAAGGATTTGATCTTTTTAAGGTTGTTACCTGGGACAAAGGTGTTTTGAGGGCTGCCATTGATGAAGGGGATGTTTTCAAGGACACAAGCAATAGCATACAAGGTAGAAGGGGAGATCTCTGATTCATTCTTGTCTACAGAAGCCAAGAGGTTTTCCATTGTATCATTCAATCCCACAATCACATTGCTGTACCTCTCTGTGTTTGCTGTCCACAGCACAACCACCTTCTCCACCTTACTCTTCTCCTTAAACTCCCTAAATATTTTAAAATAATTGATTATTTGAAGTCAGGACAAAACATCCAGCAAACAGTTAGTTAGTACTTAGTACTAGAGCATGTCACCTAGTACCTAACTACCTACCTGATGTCTTTGATGATTTGTTCAACCTGCTGCTTTTTGGTTCCTTTGATCACGTTGTTGGCACGTGACCCCTGATTGGCTGCGATGAAATCTGGGTCGAAGATGCCGGGAAGCGGGACCAAGTGTTCCATGTAGGGCCTCAGCTGCTTTTGAAGATCAATGTCGAATACCTTGGCCCTTGCCATGGCGTCTGCTAAGTTCATGTCACTTATGTCCCACCCTCCAAACACCATGTCATCTGGATTAACCTGTTCGATTACCATAATCCCATACCTAGTTACACTAATCAAAAGCAATTAGCAGTAATTAATTAATTAACCGTTTAGTTAATTTACCATGGGAATAAGGCTCTTAAATGGGGCGTAGATCTCTTCCCCATTATAAGACCCAACTCGGATTGATGATGCTTGAGTCAGTGACCCGAAATAATTTGCTTGTTGCACTTTATCTTTCGTTGCCCAGGATATTCCTCTGTCATTATTTTAACGATTTTAATTTAATTCAATTAATTAATTCTTCAAAATTTGTATAGAAATGAAATTAATTACTCACTCTCTGTTGGCTATGACTCCACCAGTGAGACTGGATCCGTTGTTTCCGCCCCATCCGACAAGAAGAACTCTGCATAAATTATGAAAGATATTTTGATTTTAGATTTATAACTAAATAGAGAATCAACAAAAAGAAAATGAAAGGATTAGTTTTTTTAAGGAGCAAACCCTAATTTGGGAACATGGACGTCAGTCTTAAACTCATATTTGACGGTTTTGGGTTTGACGATCCATTGATATGTTCCGTTTCGGCTTTCATGGACGAGCTCTGTGGTTTCGTAATCGTACACAGACTGGATTTCGTTCTCTGTGTACTTCACGTTAGGGCTCTCTACCTTAAAGCTTTCGATGAACATTTTCTCTTTCAGAATGCCGAGAAACAAACAGGAGCAAGGAGATCGAGAAAATTGGAAATCTGGTGAGAAGAAGAATAAGAAGATGCTGATCAGTTTAAGGTAGCTCGGTGCACCACCGCTGGATACCGAGGCCTTGGATTTATAGAAGAGAAGGATATTACGTGGCGGGATATGACTGGGCAGGCAGTGGGTACCACGCTACGCTTGGCGCTTCTTATCCATGCATAATGCATAACATTTAATCAGTGGTGTCTGAAAATATAACTTTGCTACATATATGGCTTGTAAGCTGTAAGTTGCCACGTGGAAGTGGTGTTCTGGAACGACACGTGGTATGAATGTTGTGGGGCAACCTTATTTTTTGTGAGGGGGAGCTTATTTTGGAATATAACTTTATGTGTGGGGTCCCCACAAGAGCTTTTTTTCAAAGGGAAGGCGCTGGAAGGCTGGTGATAAATATAACTTATGTAATAATATCTCGTTTGAATTATATATAAAGATATATTAACTATGTAACGTAAGTTTATATAGTAGTTAAATTATATTAAATATTAAATATTAAATAATTAAATTATAAATAAATATATTTATATAACGGCATAAATCTAAATCCACCTTCAAAATTGTGATTCTTATACATCCGATGAAAATTTCTTAGAAGTAATTTTAGTTAAAATTTTTTTCTTGAATGAATGATGAAAGGGAGAGTGAAAATGAAAAGTAGGGAAAGACTACATCCACATGATGGTGAAGTGAAAGGTTTTTTGTTTTGTCTGGAATACGAGCTAGCACAATTATGTAAACAGTAAAAGTGCTTCTGGGTTTGGAGTTTTTCCCTTTTTTGAGGGGTGCTCTTTCATGAATTGATGAACATGAAAATGTATATGTGGGTGAGGTGAAGAGCAGTCACACGAGTGGCCATGATCCCCTGAAAAGTATACTACTGCATCATGATCATCTTCATTACTCGAAGGAACTCTATGTGGGGTCCCGGCCTGTCTAGGTCCCACATCTTTAACATGGCCAGAAATTAATATGTAATGTTCTCCATTCAAGGTTTTTTTCCTTTTTTAAAGGCTTCTTACTAATTTCTTTATTTTACTTTCATTATTTTTTCCAGGAAAACATTTCGCTATTCTTGATTTGTGGTCCCTCGTGAAATCTCACTTTCACAATGATAAATTAAACAAAAAGAAAAAAGGGCCACGTATGTTCACGTGCATGCAAAATTGCAAGGTTCTTCCAGCTTCTTACAGAAAGTTACTTAGTGCTTGGATTAATGTGGTCAGTCAGACGTTGTTAAGTAGTGCTTCAATTCTATTTATTGAAAAGGGTTACTTACTATTACATGTTTTCTCGACCATCGTAGATTGTTAGACAAAAGCCCAGTTAAGGCTGAAGGCAGGCAGGGACAGGTGTAGATTTGGCAGGTGATTGATTAATTTAAGTATCTACTCTACATTCTTCCTGCATGGTCAACTTAGACTAGTAACTACTAACTAGGAAGTGGTGGTAATAGTATTAGTTCCGAGAATATCTACATTTTTAGATCTTCATGTTTATATTTACTTACATACGTTAGGGATATAGATCTTCCCTCAAATGCACCCATATCCTAAGTGAACTTCGAGAGGAGTTTGGATTCATAATACGATAGTCTTACTTTATTTACCAGCAGTTTCCATTTCGATCATTAATTCTGGCCAGTGCATGATGGCTCCAGGTTCTCTAGAATAATCGAAGGAAACATCGATCTCGCAGTTTCAGTTAAAAGAAGAAAAAAAAAAGGAAAGAAAGAAAGTTTTGATCACATGCATGCACGTTCTGTGCATCAACGACTCACCTGCCATAATTTACTTTTACCACAGATTTCTTGCCCTACCAAACCAAATATTTTCTTTCATCGAGTTAATTACATTACTTACACGATGATCAACCAATAACCATAACCCAACTTGGATTATTCATTAACCATAGGTCCATAACCAATAATTTAACCCTCTAACATGGATTTGAAGCTGAACCAATTACAATATTTACAAGTTAAAAAAGGTACTCAATGACGACATATATTAAGGACATTAAATGCTAGTACCGTTTAGACTTTGCATTTGTCAGTATCGAAAATCTCAGTTGGGTTGTTATAGTTTTGGACTCCCTCCTTCTTTGACTTAGCATTATTATGGTTCGTGATTCACGATGTAATATGAGAATGAATAGAATAAGTGGAATAAGAATTATTGAAATTATAAATGAAATGAAATTTATAAAAAAATAATTATATATATATATATATATTTAATTCTCAATATTATTATCTTCTAAGTAGATAATAATGTATCTAAGGCTCATTTTGCTAATTTTAGAACTCGGGTTTGCATGCTACACGTAAGGAATGATGGTATAGTGTATACATGTGGTTTAGGTTCTACTCAGATTATTCATTTATGAACTACTATTACTGTTAACATTATTTTAAAAGATATATATAATTATCAAAGTAAATATATGATCAAGTTTTCAGTAGTCTTAATTCAAAAACGATCGATAAGAAGAGAAAAGGACAAGGGGACTGAAAAATGAAGACAAATAAGTCCATCTTTGAGTAAGTGACAAAACATATGTGTGGTCCTGGCTAATTAATCACTCACCACCCAATTACAAAATTAATTCCTACAAAACATTCTCTCACTTTCATTCAATCAGTCATGGGCCTTATGGCTCTTTGTAAAACCCTAGATGGACATGCTGCCACCCGTCATTCAAATCGAACTTGTGTTTGACACGAAAGAGACCGATCAATTATAATCGTAAATATCAGTTTTATATGTCTCATCACTCATTATATATAGGCTCTTTATACAGTTGTGATGATAGTAAACCAAGTGCACTTCAAATTTTGTCCATCACCCGTACACTTGAAAATTAATATTATAGATGCATCTTAGATATGCATCACTCATTGATCCAACTGGTATTCTAAAAGAGTATGCCTGCAGGCTGCATGTGAGAAAAGTAGGGACTGCGTACTAGTTAGCACCTGCTGGAATTCCGTGGTTCACCTTTCATTCTTTGAATCTAGACCAGCTTCTTAATGAGTATTTAGGTATAATTTTGGGACCACAGTTTCTCTTTAGAGTGAGCGGTCGTATAAGTTTGAAAAAATATGTAACTTAATATGGTATCAGATTTTGGGATTAAACTGTATGATTACTAACAAATGCAAGACGTTTTTCTAGAACTTGCGTGTTTTGGAGAGTATTAATGTGTAATATATATGCTCAATCGGTGTTTTCCAAGAGTAACCCTAGCTCTTTGAGTCCGAACCGTATCAAAAAATCGGTGTTAGAATTGGTGTGAAAAATACAAAATGTGATTCACTTCAAGAACACAAGAACCGCAAGCAAGAAAAACAAAGGAAGTGAGGGCAGAGTATTTTGCAACTTCAACCATTTCCATTGATAAGAAACATGATTATTTATACAAGCATGAATCCATAAACAAAGTATATAAACAGTGCACCATTAAGTGCCCACATTAAACTGATAACAAACAACCCTTACAATAAACTAGAATACCAACACTTACAATAAAAAAATAGATAGGAACTAAAAAATTAGAAAATCTGAAAACTTCAACTACTTCACTGTTAAGTGAACCAAAAAAGGCCAAAAACTAATTCATCTTTATTTTGACTTCATACGAATGCTCCTCCACCATGCTAACATCAATTCAAACATGCTTCAATGCATAAACAAGGGATTGAAACTATATTTTCTAGAATTGGACTCAAAAAATAGTTAATAGAATAGTAAACACAACTAAGGCTCTAATTTGACTTCTATTGACTCAAATCATATGAAACTTGATCATACAAATTTGTATTAATTTAAACTTGCTTCTTATTGAGAAGTCAATGTAGAAAGTGATCTATATAAAAAAGTCAATTTTTTTGGATCATCCTTTAATTAAGCAATTGGATCATGAATTTAAACATGTTGTTTTAAGACTTCAGTAACGATCTTTAATTAAGTACCAGACGGCTTCCCCTTCTATTCGGTCTGTTACGATGGTGAGATCAAAACTTTTTCAATTATTGTTGGTTTATGCCAATCACGTCTATGGGGCCCATATCAATTTTTCACAATGACAACATCTTTATTGATTCTTCTTCGTACAACTTGAGATTAATGGATTTTGACATTGATGTTACAGCCCCCAAATCTCTTGGGTAAAATGTGCTTGATTGGAGAAAGTTTGGTTCACATCGTTGTGATCAAACACAGTTTCTAGGCCTGCCCATTTGTGGTAGGCAGACAAATACTTCACAGTTTGGATTTAGACACAGAGAATCATAGATAGCAGTTGATTGGATCGAAAGAAAGAAGAAAAAAGGCCTCAAGAAACTCTACAAGGGACATTTACTGAAGACATTGCATTTCATCAACCACAAGAGCTTACATTAATCTATGACATGTGTAATGTGTATAAGGTACAGTTGACTATTCCTTAGCTGTGGTAGTGATCACTTTTCTGTATAGAAGAAGGCAGATCCAAAAAACAGAAAGGAAAGATTGAAAAAGTGCTCACGTTAACATAGTCATGGTTGCATCAGTTATTGAGACCTATACGTTAGAGCAATTATTCGAACTTGACAAGAGCATGAAGGGTACCGAAAAACACAATTGGGTGGTGAACCCTCCGGACCCACCGGGTCTATTTCACGAGATTTGCAGTTTTATAAAAGGAAACATTAATTCATCTCATGGAAAAAACCGGGAATATAAGTCCGGTAGTCCAAAACGAGCCATTTCAATCTTGGAGGGAATATTTCCTATCCTTACTTGGTTTCGCAACTATAATGTGAAAAGCTTGAGGAATGATCTCATTGCCGGAATGACCATTGCAAGCCTATGTATCCCTCAGGTAATATGTGCAACACATCACATTACCTAACATTTTCTCTTTTAGGCTTTTCGGGTTTTCAGTTAATATGAAATTTTTGTATAGAGTATTGGATATGCTGCATTGGCGAAACTTGATCCTCAATATGGTCTATGTAAGTAGCATAGTTCAATTTCAGTTTTTATAAAATATTTTTGAGAGTACTAAATGGTGGTCGGGCTTTTTTTATCAAAGACACGAGTGCAATTCCGCCCTTAGTATATTCTCTGATGGGGACTTCAAGAGAGATAGTAATCGGACCTGTGGCCATAGATTCTCTGCTTTTATCCTCATTGATTCAACAGCTAGTAGATCCTTTATCCGATCCGGTTTCATATAGGAGGCTAGTTTTCACAGCAACATTTTTCGTCGGAATCTTTCAAGCTACATTTGGAATATTTAGGTAGCTTCTATTGTCCGAATATATTATTTTTACCCCCAACAAAGTCTAATGGTCCGGAATTTATAGGTTGGGATTTCTCGTGGAGTTTCTATCTCATGCTGCTGTTATAGGATTCATGGCCGGAGCAGCCATTATCATTGGTCTTCAACAATTGAAGGATCTATTCGGAATCAGTCACTTCACTAACAAAACCGATATCATCTCCGTTGTTTCAGCCGTTTTGAAATCCGTAGATCATAATGTCAAGTTCCCTTTTCACATCTAATGTAACATTAATCATATTTGTGAGTTCTCATTTAGATCCGAACAGCTCAATCATGTTGGTTTTTCCGATTTTGAATCTTTGCAGTGGGATCCTCGTAATTTTCTTCTCGGAATCTCCTTCCTCTGTTTCATTCTACTCACTAAATTTGTGGTAAGTAGATTTCATTTAAGAGGACTTATCGGTGAGTACTAGATTGTCTACTAGTTATATAAGGAACAATGCTTGTTTTATTTCAGGGTAAAAGGAATAAGAAACTCTTCTGTTTGCCGGCCTTATCGCCTTTGATATCTTTTGTTCTGTCTACAATGTTAGTTTTTATTACAAAAGCTGATGAACATGGGATTCAGATAGTGAGAGATATCAAACCAGGCTTGAATCCGATCTCGGTACATGAGTTAGAATTTCATGGAAACTATGTTGGACATGTGGTTAAGACAGGTTTGATCGTCGCCGTTATTGGAATAATGGTGACTTTTTTTTTGCAATTTGATCATACACCAATTGTATTATGTTTGATGTTTATGTTACTTTTTTTTTTCTTTCGGTCTAACTGGTTTTCCTTGTTGATATTAGGAAGCAATTGCAGTTGGCCGATCTTTCGCATCCTTAAAAGGATACCACATTGATGCGAACAAAGAAATGGTAGCCTTGGGTTTCATGAACATTGTAGGATCTTTCACTTCGTGTTATGAAGCTACCGGTAATGCCAAAAACATGCTTCTTTCTAAACCATTTGAAACTGAAGTTTGAACAAACTGTATTTCATTTTACAATGCAGGTTCCTTTTCACGGACTGCCGTGAATTTCAGTGCGGGATGTGAAACAGGAATGTCAAATATTGTGATGGCCGTTACGGTGTTACTTTCGCTTCAATTATTTACAAAGCTTTTGTTTTTCACTCCGAAAGCAATCCTTTCATCAATAATTCTCTCTGCTCTACCTGGCCTTATCAACCTTGAAGGAGCTTACCATATTTGGAAGGTTGACAAGTTAGACTTCCTTGCTTGCTTCGGAGCGTTCTGTGGTGTTCTATTCTCTAATGTTGAGATCGGCCTTATCGTAGCGGTAGTGAAATCTGTCACATATAAGATTCTAATGATTTAAAAAAAAATTTAACTAGGGAGACGATTTGGTAATCTCGGTTAATTGCAGGTAATGATTTCATTTGCAAAGATTGTTATCATCTCGATTATACCGGGCATTGAGATACTTGGTAGACTTCCCGGGATTGATATGTATGGTGATGTTGATCAATATCCAATGGCTTCTATCATTTCGGGAGTTCTCATAATCCGTATCAAGTCCGCTTGGCTTTGTTTTGCAAATGCCAACTCTGTTCAAGAAAGGTACAAGTAACGTCCATTGATTGGGTTTAACTAAAGATGCTAATTGTCGCTTAATTAATGATTTGTTTGTTTTTAAGGATTATGAGATGGGTAACTGATAAAACTAAAATCGAAGACAATTCCACCGGAAAAATCGAGGGGAGCATTCGACTTGTAGTAATTGACATGTCGAGTAAGTACTAAATCTCAGGGGCCGTAACTCTCTTTAAGATTTAAATGTTACTCATTGAGTCTTTCATGGTAGGTTTAATGAGCATTGATACATCAGGGATTGCTTCTTTAGAGGAGTTGCACAAGAACTTATTTTCTCAAGGAATTGAGGTAAATGTAAAAAGAGTTCATTCTAGAAACTTTGTTTGATCAAATCCTAATTGGATACAATTGATACGGAATCATCCCTCTCGTTTTCTTCTCTGGTAGTTAGCCGTTGTCAATCCAAGATGGCAAGTGGTTCACAAGTTGAGAGTAGCAAATTTTGTGAGCAGAATAGGAGGGAGAGTGTTTTTAACTGTTGATGAAGCTGTGGGTGCAAGTGTTGATGCCATTTGAAAAAGGACAAAGAAAGTGACAAGGACTTGAAATGTAATAAACCGAACTTTGTTTATAGTCAATCCAGAGAGATTCCGTTGTAAGGAAAAAAGGTTTGCTTTATGAAGATTCCAGTGAAGATTTTGTCTTCTTTACATGAATGTTCAGTAGTTGACTCCATGCTTCTTTTTTCAGTACTAATCTTGGCCAAACACAATGCACTTTGAACACGATGACAAAGACACAGTTCTGTCCACACTCCACTAGCGAACTGAATCCAAAGGATAGGTTCTGGTGGAGAGCTTTTGAGTACTAGTAAAAATTTCAATTACATAAGAATTTTTGTTTCGAATTCGAACTTATAGTTCTTGTAGACAATCCAACCATTAGAATTACATCCGTAGATAATGACATGATAGTTTAATGGTAATTCAATAGTAACATCCGAGTTAGTGTATCTCAAATTCGAGTAATGAGGATATATGAGGGCCTTTTCCTTTTTTTGTTTGTTTTTTGGTAAAGATAGATTTACAAAATCCAATTCCAATTATGAACCTCAAATTTGCACACCCAATTGGAGCAACCAAACGCTACATCAATTTGTATGCATAATTTATGTTAAGAAGGCTAAGATAGAGAATCATAATGACTACCAATTGTTGTCTCAAATCTTTATAACCTTAATTATGTCGGCTTGGTCGGAATGTACCAATGCAAAAAGACATTTGCTAGACTACTTAAGAAAAATATACATATCATGATGACTAAATAATCATTAAATAAAACAGTCATTTGGGTCCAAGATCTCGTTAGGGCTCATTTGATTGGAATTATGATTGCGAATGGAACTATTTTGATTCTTAATTGGTTGTTTGGTTTTGTTCTCTACCGAACATAAAATCGTTTAAATTTTTTTTATTGAATTGGTGAAAATGACGAGAGAGAAAAAAAACCACGTTGGATTGTGACAGTATTGACAAACCACTTTGGAGCGGCCCATGCCACGAGAATTGGCGCTGTATCAACCACGATTAGGAAAGGAGAAGCGACCATTACCTCAAGGAGGGCCACAACAACAGTGGGAGGAGGAGGAACCACGATAGGAAGTGCGGGATACCTCATTAGTAGTTGCAAGAAGGGATGAGGAAGCGGCTTCAAGACACTTGAGATAAGCTTCATGAGCTACAAGGATATAGTGCAACTCTTTAAACTGATATGGATTTGTTAGAATTGTGAAGTAGTTCACATATGAGTTCTCTTTTCTCATAAAGGTTGACTTTTTGTGTTTGACATTTTGTGCCGTTGACTCTCATGCATACAGTTAGAGAGGATTGATTCAAACTTGTTCCAATTGGTTTCACAGTCATCGGATAAGAATTGAAGAAGTTAGACCCTCACTTGCATGACAAGTTGTCTTGAAGCCAATTGCAGGACAAGATCAAGTTTGGTAGTTTTTTGTGATTCTATTTGGAATCTCAATTGTCAAACAAGTTTGTTTTGATGTTTTTGATGTATTTAAAGTATTAGAAAGAAGTCTGGAATTGCTTGTGGAAGTTTGGGAATTGGAAGAGAAATTTTTTCTCTGTTTCTGCAAAAGCTGCAGTATGCAGAACTTTTCTGCATAGTTATGTAGTTGTGTGCTAAATGGTTTAAAGACATGCTTTTGATCAGATTAAGTTCATTTTTTTTTTCTTTTCAGATTAGTTAGGTGGATGTTGATTTGATTTAAGCTTCTCAAGTTGTACTTTTTAGATTTAACTTTATTTTCTTCATCATAGCAAGTTGTAATACTTAAGCAACTCAAGTTAATGAAATCTTATGCAATTTTTAGAAATTGTGAGTGTTTTCTATTTTTTCCAGATTCTCTATTCTCTTACATGGTATCAGAGCCAAATTCTTGAGGGACCTGTTTATCTTTCAAATCCATACAACCTGCTTTCAAAAAATACAAACCAAAAGTATAGCATTCACGATGGCCAAGATCAATATGCCAGCTCCACCCCTCTTTGATGGTGAAGGCTATCAATTATGGTCTGCAAAAATGACCATCTATCTAAATGCTAATGGCTTGTGGGATTCAGTGGAAAAAGGTTATAAGGTTCCAGATGAGGATGTTGATCTCACTGTTCAACAAATCAGAGGTTTAAAGGTGGAAAAACAGAACAACTTCAAAGCATTATCATTATTGACAGATAAAATATTTTCTCGCATCATTGGCATTTCAACTGCTAAGGAGGCTTGGGATGCTTTGAAGACAGAGTTTCAAAGAACAAAAAGAGTTAGAGCTATCAGACTCATTAATCTAAAAAGAGAGTTTGAAAGGCTCAATATGAAAGAAGATGAAACAATCAAAGACTACACAGGTAGATTGATGGAGGTTTCAAATCAAATGAAATTTCTTAGAGAAGATGTGACTGAGAAAACGTTAGTTAACAAAGTATTGGTTAGTTTGCCAACAAAATTTGATTCCAAGATCGATGCCATAGAAGAGAGTAAAGATCTGGATACATTGACACTAGCTGAACTCACTGGCTCTCTTCAAGCAAATGAGCAAAGACATGTTAAACAGAAAGAAGAAGTGGAGGGTGCTTTTTAAGTCAAGCACAAAATTAATACTTGGAAGAAGCAAAGCAGTACCTCTAAACCTTCCAGCAGTCTTGGAAAAAAGAAACTCTCTTGCACAGTATGCAAAAGGAAGAATCACACTGAAAAAGATTGCTATTGGAAGGGTAAGCCTCAATGTAATAGATGCAAGTTCTTTGGCCACGAAGAAAATGATTGCAGAAGAAAAATTAAAGGCAAATCCAAGATTGAACAAGTAGTTGCAGCTGAATCAGAAGAAGATGACAATGATGATGAACACTTGTTTATGGCAAAAGAATCCAGTTTTTCAGAATGCGAAAAAGTCTGGCTTATTGATAGTGGTTGTTCAAATCATATGACTCATAATAAGAAGTTGTTCAAAGAACTTGACAATGATTTCTCTACAACCATTACAGTAGGAAATGGTGAGAAGGTCAAAGCTATGGGAAAGGGAACAGTCGCTGTCAGAACAAAAAAGGGTATAAAACTCATTTATGATGTGTTATATGTACCAAGCTTGCAATATAACTTACTTAGTGTAGGCCAGCTTATGAAGAATGGCTTCACTCTTATCTTCAAAGATAATCATTGCTCCATCTTTGACACTAAGCAAGCTGAGGTTGTAAGAGTACCAGTCTATCGCAACAGTTTTTCTATCCAATGGAGTCATCAAGCTTTTAGCTGTAAATCTGATGAAGCATGGATGTGGCACAAAAGATTTGGCCACTATGATCTTAAGTCCATACACAAGCTCAGCTCAGAAAGCATGGTTGACAACCTGCCTTTAGTTCAAATCCAGGATCAAGTATGTGAAAGCTGTCAGCTAGGGAAAATGAAGAGAAAGTCATTTCCAAAGAATCAAGCTTTTAGAGCTGATGATAAGCTTGATCTTGTTCACTCAGACGTGTGTGGGCCAGTGAAAGTTCAATCAATGAATGGAAGTAAGTATTTTGTAATATTCATTGATGATATGTCCAGATTTTGCTGGATATATTTCTTGAAGGAGAAGTCTGCAGTATTTAGCATCTTTAAGAAGTTCAAGACTCTAGTTGAAGCTCAAAGTGAAAAAAGAGTCAAGATTATAAGAACGGATAATGGGGGAGAATACACATCCTCAGAATTTAAACAATTTTGTGAAGAAAATGGGATTCAACATCAACTCACTATTCCATATACCCCTCAACAAAATGAGGTTTTTGAAAGGAAAAATAGAACAATAATGGAGATGGTGAGAAGCATCTTATTTAAGAAGAAAATTCCCAAGAGATTTTGGGCAGAGGCAGCCAACACTTCAGTTTACCTCCTAAACAGACTGCCTACAAAATCTCTAAATGGAAAAACTCCATTTGAAGCTTGGAACAAGAGAAAACCAAATGTCTCTCATCTTAGAATATTTGGTTCTACTTGTTTCATTCATGTTCCAGAAGCTAAAAGAGACAAGTTATCTAAGAAAGCTGAGAAAGGGATACTTGTTGGATATAGAGCAGATTCTAAAGGCTACAGAGTGTTTAATCTTGACACCAAGAAAATTGAAATATGCAGAAACGTGGTGTTTGATGAAGAGGCAAGCTTTAAATGGGAGGAAGAAATCTTTGATGGAAAGTTACTTAACTTTCAGGAGGAGAATGAAAATTTGACACCTCCTACAGAAACTGATGAAGAGAATGATGCCGAACCTCTGCAGCCTAGGTACAGATCATTAGAAGAAGTGTATCAAAGATGTAACTTGGTCATTCATGAACCAAGAATACTTAAAGAGGCTGAGTATGATAAACATTGGAGAAAGGCAATGTTAGAAGAGCTAGAAATGATCGAGAAGAATCAAACCTGGCAGCTGGTTGAGCAACCTGAGAATAAGAAGGTAATAGAAGTGAAGTGGGTTTTCAAACTCAAGCTTAATTCTGAAGGCACAATCAACAAATATAAAGCACGATTGGTGATCAAGGGATACTCTCAGCAATATAGGGTTGACTACTCAGAGACCTTTGCACCAGTAGCAAGGCTGGATACAATTAGGCTTTTGATAGCCTTGTCAGCTTGCAAGGGATGGAAATTACACCAATTGGATGTGAAGTCAGCTTTCCTTAATGGAATCCTAGAGGAGGAGATATATATAAGCCAACCAGAAGGTTTTGAAGTGAAAGGAGAAGAAAACAAGGTATACAAGCTTCACAAAGCTTTATATGGGCTAAAACAAGCTCCTAGAGCTTGGTATAGTAGAATTGACTCTTACCTCATAAATTCAAATTTTCAAAGAAGTGAAAGTGATCCCACTCTCTACACTAAATCCTCAGGTAACTCTATTCTAATTCTTTCTCTCTATGTTGATGATCTTCTAATCACTGGTGATATAGAGAAATCAATTCAAGTCTTCAAGGAAAGCATGAAGAAAGAATTTGAAATGACAGATTTGGGGCTAATGAGCTACTTTCTTGGTATGGAGATCACACAGCATCCAAAAGGGATCTTCATAAGCCAAGAGAAATATGTGAAGAGTTTGCTTGAGAAGTTTAAAATGGAATCTAGTAAAGTTGTTTCTTCACCATTGGCCACAAGAGAGAAATTACTCAAAGAAGATGGTTCTGAAAAAGTGAATGAAACATTTTATTGGAGTTTGATCGGGGGACTAATGTACTTAACATCTACTAGGCCAGACATCATGTATTCTGTAAGTCTTTTATCTCGATTTATGAATAATTCATCTCAAATTCATATGAGGGCAGCTAAGAGAGTACTCAGATATCTCAATGGAACCAGAAAGTTTGGAATTCTATATGTAGGAGGAGGTTTGGTTTTGGAGGGATATGTTGATAGTGATTGGGCTGGCTCCCTAGACGACTCAAAGAGCACCAGTGGATATTGCTTCAAGCTTGGAAAAGGGATTTTCTGCTGGAGTTCCAAGAAGCAGAATGTGGTTGCTCAATCAACAGCTGAAGCTGAGTATATTTCAGCTGCATCAGGAGCAAACCAAGCTGTATGGTTGAGGAAGGTTCTATCAGATTTGGGATTCAATCAAGCAATCTCAACTACTATCTACTATGATAGCAAGTCATCAATTGCTATCTCTGAGAATCCAATCCATTTTGGGAGAACAAAACATATACAAGTCAAGTATCATGCAATCAGAGAAAAAATCAAGAATGGTGAAGTAAATTTGGAATATTGCAAATCACAAGAAAACCTGGCTGATATCTTTACCAAGTCTCTACCGGGATATCAATTTGAGAACTTGAGATCAAAGTTAAGAGTTACAAGTCACTACTTCAAGGAGGAGTGTTAGAATTGTGAAGTAGTTCACATATGAGTTTTTTTTCTCATAAAGGTTGACTTTTTGTGTTTGACATTGTGTGCCGTTGACTCTCATGCATACAGTTAGAGGGGATTGATTCAAACTTGCTCTAATTGGTTTCACAGTAATTGGATAAGAATTGAAGAAGTTAGACCCTCACTTGCATGACAAGTTGTCTTGAAGCCTGCTGCAGGACAAGATCAAGTTTGGAAGTTTTTTGTGATTCTAGTTGGAATCTCAATTGTCAAACAAGTTTGTTTTAATGTTTTTGATGTGTTTAAAGTATTAGAAAGAAGTCTGGAATTGTTTGTGGAAGTTTGGGAATTGGAAGAGAAATTTTTTCTCTATTTCTGCAAAAGCTGCAGTATGCATAACTTTTCTGCATAGTTTTGTAGTTGTGTGCTAAATGGTTTAAAGACATGCTTTTGATCAGATTAAGTTCAATTTTTTTTTCTTTTCATATTAGTTAGGTAGATGCTGATTTGATTTAAGCTTCTCAAGTTGTATTTTTTAGATTTAACTTTATTTTCTTCATCATAGCAAGTTGTAATACTTAACCTACTCAAGTTAATGAAATCTTATGTAATTTTTAGAAATTGTGAGTGTTTTCTATTTTTTCCAGATTCTCTATTCTCTTACAGGATTTTCACGAGCCCGGATAGGACCGACAATGTCTTGGTACGTAGCCCCTAGTCCATTTAGAACATAAAGAGTAATATCATCAGCCAAGAGCAGTTTATCAATGCTGGCCAGTTCATCAGTTTTTGTCTTAATGATTTGAAGAAAGGCAGTGACAGAATGAAATCCAAGAGTAATGGATGCAAGGTCATCTTTGAGTTGCATTATCCGAGTGTGAGAGCGATTCACATAGAGTCAGAAGAGAATAGTCCAGGTAGCGGTAGTAGTAGGAGCGGAAGCGATTAAGGGCATAACTTTGGCAGTTACCGAACCGAAAAGAGTGGATCAAATAAGGCTGTCTTGACATAGCCAATGAATGTAAGCAACGATGTCACGAGGTGGAGCGACACTACCTGAGCCCGCCATGAAGTAAAATTATTCGGTGTAAGTTGCAAGGGTAATTACTGATGAGCATTGATTGCTATCAGTGGAAGACCAAGCGGACCAGCCGGTGACGTACCTTGCGAGACAATATGTGGGAGAAGCTGTTGGAGAGCCGCTGGTTCAGCAGCAGTTCCAAAGCGAAGAAAAAGTCATGTAGCGGTTTGGTCAATTAGAGGAGAACCGAAGCCTGGCGGCGGTGCAAGCGAAAGCCCATTGTTGCCATTGCCGTTGGACATACCAAAGGAAAGAGAAGGCAAAAAAAAAAAAAAAAAAAAAATCACGTTAAAGAGCGTCAAAGCTCTGATACCATAAGCAAGCTCAAGAAATTCTGCTTTTTGTATATATTATTCTCCTTACCTGTAGTACATGTACATTGAAGTATTTACATAGTAAAAAGAATGAATAATGACCTAGTACATAATAGATTATTGACTGCTATTAAACTATAATCAAGAGAGATATTTTGAGAGTGTTTAGAGACATATATCAAGAAAGATAATCAGATTGGAAATCATTAGAGGATACTCTAATAAAAAAAAAAAATCATAATTATGATTTTTTACTGAATTAATTCTTTAGCCCAAAAATTAATTTTTAAAAATATTTTTAACTAACAAAATAAATAAATTAGATAAAATATAAATATCATTTCTTAATTTTCAATACAACCAAATAAATATTATTAATTAATTAATTTAATTTTTTTACATTCTTATTTTCATTCCCACTTAAAATCAAATCCGAACCTTATATTTCTTTCAACGTGACCCAATTTCAGAAAGAAGAATCTAGTTCCTAGATTCAGCTGACCTCAAAATGCACTCTCCAGTTGAACCCCTCGTTTTCTTTGTGGTTATTTGATTCATGGTAAGCATTTGAATCATGGATACATGACCCAAATTGGAAAATGGGTCCAAGTTAAGGTGCTGAATCAAAAGTTTTCAAAAATTACATGATTACTTCTCTATCAAAACTCCTTCTATCCATGTTCATTTTTTTTTCTTTTTAGATAAAGAAAAGAGGTGCAATTTTGATCCATCAACAAGACAAATATCAAATATGGTCGGTTTCGTTTTGCCTTGGAATTAATTTTTGTTGATTATTATGGGTGGATGAAGTGGGTCACTTCTCTTCTCGAGCGTCCGTAGTAGCCTCTGATGTTAGGTGGGAACTAGTGAGTTATTGATGTTACGTAACTAGTCTGGATACTTTCAAGCAGTAAAAGAAAATGAGTCACTCAGATATATCTCATCACTTGTATCAAGACACACTATTTATAAGAGTATAAAGATCAAAATTAAACTAAACTTCAAAAGAAAAAAGGATTTATAGAAAGATTACCATGTTCATCATTTTAGATTTTGCAAATAATACAAAGATTATACGGAAATGTTTTATCAGAAGCACTTTACCAGCTAATTACTAACTTCTTTTACTTGATTACCTCTTACATATCACGTAACACAGAATCACACATTAATCAAAAGATCAGTATCCACTATATTACAATGCTTTTCACGTCAAATGTTCTTATATATCTCTAAAACATTAACACAGGAAAAATTATTTACCCATAAAGAATGATGGTTGGTGCAAAACACAGGACTCCTCTACTAAAATAGATGAAAAATAAAAAAGGCAAAAGGGAAGCTTCCAGTTACACTGTATCTACCACCTTTGAGTTGCAGCACTTATGGCGAAATTCCCTAGTCATAATGTTGTCAAGCATCATGCGTTTATATATATATATATATTAAAAGTGTTTAATTTTTTATATCTTTCTGTAATATTTTATTGTTTATTATGATATGTTTAAGATTTTGAGATTATAATATTTTTTAATACTGCAATAAATTGAATAAAAAAAGAAAATAAATAATTTTTAAAGATCTAAACATTTAATAAAATACTGAAAAGTTTTTTTTTTTTCTTTTACAAAGTAGAAAGAATAAAAAAAAAAAAAAAAGTGTAAACGGTCAATCAAAAGAGCTTCTTAAGAAGCAGCTACGGCTAAATCAGGCAAGAGAGAAAAAGGTCGAAGACCTAATTATTCCTTTTGAGGGCACTAATTAGTTGACTTCCTTGTTTTGTGGTTTTAACTTTGAAAAGTGAGAAAACAACAATAACCTAATTATTCCTTTAGGAGGGCACTAGTGACTAGTGGGTTCCTTCTTGAATCAGGTGCTAGAATGCATCTAGGTTCATTCTAATTCAAGTCGGACATACATGGCAATAGTGGGTTCCTTCTTGAATCAGGTTCTAGAATGCAATCGAGGCTCATTCTAATTCAAGTCGGACCATACATGGCAATGGTGTGTTCCTTCTTGAATTAGGTGCTACATTGCATCTAGGTTCATTCTAATTCAAATGGGTCATTTTACAAAGTGATTAACGATTTGGGGTTATATTATAAATTAAAGATATGAATTGAGGCTGATCTCCAAAATTTAAAAATCTTAAATTTTTTATCAAATTTTAATCATTAGATTAATTTTTTTTAAAGATCTAATCTATCTTAAACCAATATGAATTAGACCGGTATTGAATTGTATTATTATTTAGGGACACTTACTTTTGTATTGATTGTAATATATTTTCAACCACTACTAAGTTAGTGTCACAATAGTCAGTCAACGCTATATATATATAAAAGATAAGGTAAAGGAATAGTAGTTTTACATAATTTTTCATATAAATTTGAGACCACTAATAAAATCAAATTTAAAAATAAAAATTATTTAAAATTTTAATATATGTAAAATAATCGTAAAAATTACTCCTAAATTTCTTTAAGAAGAGAAAATCGGATCATCAATACACTTATTTTTTTTCTTCACTTTTCTATCTCTCCCAAGTTCAAAATTCTCTATTTTCTATTTCTTACGTATTCAATTAGTTAGATAATTTGTCTAAATATTAGATAATATAGTTGATATAAAATAGAATTTTAATAAATTAATAATTTTAATTAAATAATATATTTTTTTTATTAACTTAAAAATAATATATTAAAATTTTACTTATATTATGATAAAACATCCTCGTCAACTTCTTAGTTATTTTATCTTCCTAACCAAAACGTACGAGAGTGGAAAAAGAGATGCAAATTGAGGATCGAACTAATCTAAATTAATAGAAAACTAACAAGTACTAATGTCTTATTATGTTGGAGAGACAAATTTCACTCTTACAAGCGACTCAAAAGAAAATATCCTAATTATCATATAGAACAGTTGGCATCAAGCAACAGCTACCCCACTATTGACCAGAAAGGTAGCCCCTCGGCCACTATCATAAAGAATCTTTCAATAACGGTGCTGCTAATGAGTCCTGTAAATTAATAAAAAAAAAAAAAAAAAAGGAGAAATCAAAATGAATAGTTTTCTTAGCACTTGCAGCTAATTTCTTCTTTTATTTCTTTTTCTTTCATTTATAAAAGTTAACAAAAAAGTGAAATTATGTTTCCTTCTTAGCGCAAAAATGATGTTTTCTTCTTCAACTGATGATTTTTTTTTTGTTGGCAAAATCAGGTTTTCACATCCTCATCTTCTCTTTCTCAATCTTTTTATACTTTAATCTTTCTCCATTCCCTATAGAAAAAGATTGACGGTTTGATGGGTTATTATAACCATTCGAGATATCGAATGAACTCAAAAAGGTCATTGTCCACTTAGCTCGATGGATAATTTGAACCCTTAAAAGAGCAATTACGTCCTCGATCTTTTACAGATTGATGGTTTGTTATATATTTTTGGGATCAAGTTATATATTGAGATTATTGTCACTCAGTGGTTCGATGTATGAGATTGTGTCGACAAAGAAGGTGACTGGTACAACAAAGAAGTAGGAAGAAGAAGGAGGTGAAGACGTTTATGACATTAATGTTTGCATGTGAGAAGAAGAAGAAGAAAGTAAAGTGTAATTAATGGTTTCTGCAAGTGTTAGAAATGGAGGGAAGTTGAAATGCTTTTTTTTCCTTTTTTTTTTTTTTGAATGATAACGACATCAATATTTTGCTTTTGCTTTTTAGTTTATGAAATAAGAAAGAGGCTATTTGGTGTCCTAATTTTAGGTTTGGACTATTTTATAACTCAAACTTTCTAAGGGGTTATTTTTACAAATTCTCTCATAATTTCTATATTTGAAAATTAGACACTCTTTTTAAAGAAAAAAATATTATTTATTTCTTAATATTTTGATAAATATTATTTAAATGAACTATAATTTATTTGTAAGAATAATTCATGAAATATTTTGGGAAATATTAGTCTTATAAAAAAAAAATTATATAAAATTCTTATAATTTAATTCATAGGGATAAAATATATAATGTTTGGGAAGCTATAAAAATTATAGCCCGCCCCCACAAGCTCCCACCTCAAGATGGAAATGAAACAATTCAAAAATGTTAAAAACGAAATTATTCATTTACAAATTAGAGGAAGAACATGAACCACCAGTAATAATACAGAAAGAAAATGATGATAATTTAGCCAAAGTTAAAGTTAGCATATAGAATTAGATTCATATATAAAATGTATTTGTATTTAATATATATATATATATATATTACTTTAATGTATATAGCTGGATGCTTTGCCGTTCATAATGGATCACTCCAAAACCAGTGGGATCTCCACCACCAAGTAAGAACAGTACGGCAGAATGCTGGTGGCGGTGACATAACATCACATGACTACTTCAAATTAACAAATCAATAATTGATTATTGCTCCAAACCATGTATGTAATTTTCTCTGTCTCTATGATTCATCTCTTTTACATTATGCTTCAACAACATATATATATATATATATATATATATTATATTAAAGAAAAAAAAAAAAAACCTGTGATCTGGTAATTGTAACAGGTTTGGTCGAAATTTTAGTTAAGTTCCATACAAATTTGCTTTACCTAAAAAAATTGTTAGCTTTCTTCCTAAAGTGCTCCCAACCATTGAAATATTTCATCACCTTTTGTCAAAAGTACTACTATATATAAACATCAATCCCTCTTCTAACATGAATCCATATTGAAACTCTAGTAATTCATCATCTTCAGTACATGTTCATAACTTCCTTGGAAGGAAAAAAAAAAAGTTCTAGTACTTTTCTAGGGCAAGAAGAGTAGTTTTTTCACTACTCTTCTAAGTTCCCCCAAACACTTCAAAGAAAGACTTACCATGGCTTCTTCAGATCACGTGCTTGATCTTGAGAAGATCAACAGCCGTGCCGAGAGGGCTCGGTGGGTCACAGATGCCCCCGAGCCACCCGCTTTATGGGGCGAGCTCAAGGATTCACTAGGAGAAACCATCTTTCTTAATGCAAAAAATCAAAGTGCAAGAAAGTTAATGGTTTCTTTACTTCAAGGGATCTTCCCCATCTTTTTTTGGTGCCGGAATTACAAAGCTACAAGATTCAAGAATGATCTAATTGCTGGTCTAACTCTTGCCTGCATTTGTATTCCCCAGGTAATTAATTAATTAGTTAATTAAAAAGGCTACTAATGTAATTAAGTACTTACTTTAGTGTTTAATTCATTGATCCAGAGTATTGGGTATGCAACTTTGGCAAAGCTTGAACCGCAATATGGCTTGTGTGAGTGACAAACTAATACAAGTAGTGATTATATAACACACTGTTGGATTGATTAAACTGTAAGAATTAAGATTTGTATGATTTTATATAATATATATGTTAGATACAAGCGTTGTCCCACCGCTAATTTATGCCATAATGGGATCGTCGAGAGAGATTGCGATTGGACCAGTGGCCATCGTTTCGTTACTTTTGCCGTCAATGATTCAAAAACTACAAGATCCAACGGCCGATCCAGCTTCTTACAAGAAACTTGTCTTGACGGCGACTTTTTTCGCCGGCGTCTTTCAAGCTGCCTTTGGAATCTTCAGGCATGTATTGTATAACATATGCAATTTACGTACATAATACTTTTTCAATTGTAAATTTATAAACTTAATATATATATTAGTAAGATATAAAGTGAAAATAAATGTGATCAAAATCTTTTTACTAGATTATTGATTCTTAGTAATTTATTTATTTTGAGTATAATTCTTAGGTTGGGATTTCTTGTGGATTTTCTATCACATGCGGCAATAGTGGGGTTTGTGGGAGGAGCAGCGGTTGTGATTGGTCTTCAACAACTGAAAGGACTACTTGGGATCACTCACTTCACCAACAAAACTGATGTTGTCTCTGTTATCAAAGCTGTCTGGAAATCATTTGAACACCATCCTGTAATTAATTAGCTAAATCATTTCTAATTATTTTTTTATTTGCTTTCATTAATAATCAATCAGATAAATGTTAAAACCCTTATGGTGATTAATTAATTGCTTCTTTGATTTACAGTGGAATCCCAGCAATTTTATCCTCGGTTGCTCATTCTTGTCATTTATTCTGATCACTAGGCTTCTGGTAAGTTCTAGTAATTTGTTAACCAATAGATTGGCAATTATAATTTGTATTTTGATACCCCCCCCCCTTTTTTTTCCTTAAATTTTTACAGGGTAAAAAATACAAGAAACTTTTCTGGTTGCCTGCAATTTCACCTCTAATATCTGTGACAATGTCAACCCTTCTAGTTTACTTAACAAGAGCAGATAACCATGGGGTCAAAATAGTGAAACACATTCATGGAGGGTTGAATCCAAGCTCCATTCATGAGTTACAATTTGATAGTCCTGTTGTTGGAGAGATTGCTAAGATCGGATTGGTCGTTGCACTCGTTGCTCTCACCGTAAGTATCTAATCTTGATAATTAGGCACTCTAAACTCATTTTAAGAAAGAACATTTTTTTTTTTCAAATTTTTTAGACCATATGATAAATTAATTTGTTACCTGGGATTATCATATATATATATATATATATTCATTAAATTTAGGAAGCTATTGCTGTCGGACGATCATTCGCATCGATAAAAGGATACCATTATGATGGGAACAAAGAAATGCTGGCCATGGGAGTGATGAATGTAGCCGGCTCTTTCACTTCTTGCTACGTTGCCACTGGTAATTGAACTTTTTTTCTTCATCTTTTCAAACTACAGCTGAGTCTAGATTTCAGTATGAGCATCTTAAACCATATTGTGTTTGATAGTTTGAGTTATTACTTTACCGATTATACTCAAACTTCGAGTTATTTGAAGTCCAAAAACTAATTCATACCAAAAATCAAATGCTCTCAGATTCTAACTAAAATACAGATTGCTCGAATTTCTGTTTATCCAAACTCCAGTTTCAAACCTATTCTCTACTTCACAGACTTGCATTTATATTTGTATGCAGGGTCATTTTCACGCACCGCCGTGAACTTCAGTGCCGGGTGCGAGACGATTGTGTCAAATATAGTGATGGCTATAACGGTGTTGATATCGCTCGAGTGTTTAACAAGGCTATTATACTTCACTCCAACAGCTATAATTGCCTCAATAATTATTTCTGCTCTTCCGGGACTTATCGACCTCAGTGAAGCTTATAACATTTGGAAGGTCGACAAGCTCGACTTTGTTGCTTGCATAGCCGCCTTCTTCGGGGTGTTGTTCGTATCCGTCGAGATTGGTCTACTTGCCTCGGTATCATTCTCTTTTCACTTCTCTTTATATTAATTAGCTGATGTTAACATGATTTAATCTGATTGATTATCTTAAAATACTCCGGAAGTCAAGTAGAACTTCTCCACTTCGAGAAATTATTATTGCGTCGAATCGTTTTATTCTCTTCTCTTTTTCTGCCTAGAGGAATATAAAAAACTTAAAAATAAGGAATAAACATGATCATGTGGGTGTGTATATTATGCTCTTTGAATCTGATTTCTTTGGCTCACCTCTCTTTTTCTAGGACATCAAAGGATGGTCTTGTATGAACTTGGTCCTACATACATATGCTTATATAGTATACGCAATCAACATCATAAGATTTTATGGTATCAAGTTAAATATAGTAACATAATCGGCTTAATTCAATTGTCCACCTATTATTACTTAAAAAATGGAAGTTTGGAATTCGAATTACTAAAAATCTTTCTGAACACGAAAAAAAAGAAGGAAAAAAAAAAAAAATACAGGAACATGAACATATATATAACCCACCACTTTCCCATAACATGTAGTAGATTCCTTCATTATATGCATAACATCTCTTGATTCGTGGTGTAGAGAGATCACATATTCTTATAGTGGGAGAATCATTCACGCACGCAAAACCTGTCACCACTATTTCTTCCCTCAAGAACCCTAGTCCCTTTTAACTTTATTGACTTTAATCAAGTAGAGCATTTACTTCAAATGCTTCTTCCAACTAATATCTTATAATAATATGTACTTACGTATAATAAGGTAGGTAGGGCAGTTCCAGACGATATCTAGAACAAATTGAAATAGGGAATGAATTGGAATAGTGTTCTAAATCATAAAATAAAGCCAGCAAAAGTAGGTTAGTTAGTCAACTTAATTTAGTAATTTGTGTTATTTTTACAGGTGATCATATCATTTGCAAAGATAATACTCATCTCAATCCGACCGGGGACCGAGACTCTTGGAAAAATCCCTGGAACTGACGTATTCGGCGATGTTGATCAATATCCTATGTCGATTAAAATTCCCGGCATCCTCATCGTCCGCGTGAAGTCTTCGTTGCTTTGCTTTGCAAATGCTAACTTTGTTAGAGAAAGGTAATTACGTATTACGTGCTGTTTATGGAAGAACATTAGGAGCTTTTTAGTTATTAGAATATTAAGTATTTTTAAATATATCTTTTCTTATTTCTGATTAGAATTCTGAGATGGGTAATTCATGAAGAACAAGTACAAGAGGGTGACCCTAAAGCAAGCTCCAAAACAACTATCCATCTTGTAATATTTGACATGTCAAGTAAGTATTTACTTGTTTTACTATCGGATCAAACAACTCTATTAGATTCCCATTAACTAATTCTATAGTATGATAAAAAAAACAAGAAATCAGACAAGGTTTTGATTTATATTGTTAACAGATTTGATGAACGTCGACACATCCGGAGTTGCTTCTTTGGATGAATTGCACAAGAATTTGGTTTCCCGTAAAATCGAGGTCAGAAATCGACATATTTTATTTCTTCAATTATATATATATATATGTGTGCCTGAATTTTTTATTATCCATAATTTGGACATGCAGTTAGCCATTGTGAATCCAAAGTGGCAAGTGATTCATAAGCTAAAGGTTGCAAATTTTGTAGCAAAACTTGGAGGAAGAAACATCTTCTTGACTGTTTCAGAAGCTATGGATGCTTTCCTTGGTGCCAAAATGTCTACCATCTAACATATCTTATCATCGTCATCATCGTTGTCATTATCATCTATCGGCCCACAGAAATGGAAGTGCCTTGTTGTAAGAAAGTTGTCTGCTTGTTCTCTTGTGTGGTGTGGTCTCATATATGCTGCTCATGTATATAGAGATGTATATGGGACATCATGAAATAATTGAACTGGCTATGTTACGAATATTATGTATAATGCTGGGATGTTGCTATGTAATATCTATGTAAAATAGTGTTTGAATTCTGAATGATCGATCCTGAGCAATTGTTTAAGATTATCTTTCTTAGAATATTATCACTTTCCGTTTATCTGCCATTCTAATTTAAAATTTTACTTCAATTCACGTTATTATAAAATTATTAAGAATATACATAAATTGAGAATTTAGATTTAGTTCTAACTATACGGATCTAAATCAATTCAGACCCACAATTAAGATTGACATGTCAACTTTTTGACATGTATAGATAAACATTTTTCATGTATTATAAAAAATAATCTCAATTATTAATTTTTTGATATATTATATAATCATTTTGCAAAAAAAAAAAAAAAAAGATAAATAAATTATTTAACTTCATATACTAAATTACCTGTCAAAAATTAATAATTGAGCCCGGACTGAATCCAAGTCCTACATCAATAGCTGCGGTTTGGACAACAGCTGTTGCAGTCGGACAGTGATACAACCTCGTAAGAGATGTGAAGTTTTTTAAAACTTCCATGAATTATGAATCTTGACAGTCTTTATTGTCAAGGTTGTGGACGCCTATTATCCATAGTTTTGCATGGGGGTGGCTTTGATCCTTTGTATATTTTCATTACTTCAATAGAAGAAGTTTTATGTCATAGAAGATTCATGATCTTCATGTATTTGTAATCTCTACATATTTGGTGTAAATAGAGAAAGCCATTACTGCTATAAACAAGCAGGTATATTTTTCAAGCAAATGATTTGTTGCTGGTGATTCGCTTGTCTTCGACAACTTGTCGCTCCCAAAAAATTCAAAAGACATGTCGTCAGATGGATCATACTGGATGCGACGTGTTGCATAGCTCTCTCTATTTAAGCAAATAAATTGGAGGGAAGAAAATAACTAGAGAACCAAGACCAGAAAAGTTGACAGGAATTAAACTTGGTAAGTGATTTTTATTCTGAATAAATGAATTTGTGATCAGTCAGCTATGTACAAAGCACAATCTGTTAAATTTAAACTGGAGAAATCATGTTTGTAGTACAAACTTTGTACTAATCTCGATTATACCATGTTAATCGATTCGCGCATAATAAACCGGATTTGAGATCACATAATTTTCCACCCATCCAGTAATGAATCAATCAATCTATATCCTGCTCTGTAAACTTTTGAACATGGAGCATGCTTTTCCATGATTACCTTCAAACTATCTTAGAGAAGTATGGTGGGGTTTTTTCCTACTACTTTCTTCTCTAACTTTACTATTACTTCTGCTTCTGGTTATCATGGTAGAACAACCCAGCTTCCACTTGTCTTGTAATATGCTTGGAAGGCTTGATTCCTGTCATCACATGATATTATAATTTATCAGCTATATATGTGTATATATATATATATATAGATAGATAGATAATTCACGTACTAATGAATTGAAATTTGTTGAATGAACTCTAGTTAATTATTACATACCAGAAAAAGAGCGGTTGCACAATGTTTCAGAACTTCAAGATTCATACGAACATCATCAAGGCTTCTGTGTTTTTGCTCGCCAAGTCCAAAATAAGCTGCTAATGATTCCATCTGAGCAGGTAATCAAATTTGTAAACTATTGATTAACTGTTGAATCACAAAAATATTCGAGCTTATATGGATCAACTGTACATAATATGTATGGATACCTTCATATTTCCGGCTCTTTTTCCGAACTTTTTGGTCAAAACTCCTAAAGAATCAATCACCCCAAGAGGGACAGGAACGGGTTTTCCGATCTCAGAAAAGGCCTCTTTGATCCGAACACAATCGAACCGTCGGATGTTATGTCCGGCCCATATTCTTCCATTTAAAATATCGAATATTTTATCAGCAACTTCGTCAAACAAGGGGGCTTTCGTGACGGTTTTACGGGTTATTCCATCAATGCGGGTAGATCTTAATGGAACATTAGACAGGTCTTTCGGCCTGATCAGAGTGCTATAGGTTTCTAATTCAATAAGCTTTTTTGGGCAGAACACAATTGCTCCAAACTCTAACACCCAAAGCCTCTCTCCTGTTGTTTTGGGTTCGTTTTGAAAAGAAAATGAAATTTTATATGGAGTCTAGTTTTTGTCTGCATTTTATAAAGGAGTTACGGATAAAGTGAAGAGGAAAGAGGATTACGTGTTGCTTTGAGGTTGATTGACCTTGTAGTACACGTAAAAAGAGTTTCTTCATGAACATGTATTTTTTGTTGTGAACAACTAACAAGCAATCTGTGAACTTTTTAAATGACAAGAGACTAGAGAAAGTAGAGGATGACTTATTGAGAGCAAGACAACCTCTTATATTTACACAGCATAATTTGGAATATTCTTAGTCCCATTTTGGACCATACTCATCCTTCCAACAATTACTCCATCACAAAATCCATATACAATTTGGTAAAAGTAAAACTATTTGTTATTGTTATTGACCAAAAGCCAAAACAGAAACATCAAAATTTGTTTTTTTTATTATGCAACACTATATTATAACAATTAAAACACGAACAGGAGGGGGGGGGGGGGCGGGGGGGGGGGTTAAATAAAACAAGTGCTTTCTTGATTCTCTCCACAGCAGCTTGTAGGGTTGGGAGAGATGCTGCGTAAGAGATACGAATGCAAGTGTCATCCCTGAACGCATCGCCCGGGACCACTGCCATCTGGATTTAACAACCATAACTAAATTAGAGAAAAAAAACAACTGAAATAACAGAAAACGGTTACTCCAAATCATTACCTGACCCTTGTCGAGAATGTAATGGCAGAGTGACTCTGAGTTATTGACTAGACCGAATCCTTCCATCTCCATTCCATAGTAAGAGCTAAAGTCTATGAAGAGATAGAAAGCTCCCTACACAAATAATTACGGAAATCTTAGGAACTTGGAATAATTATATAAAACAATGACAGTTTCTTGAGCCGATCCATATAAATGTACCCGAGGTTCAGAGATCTTGACACCTGGGAATTCTCCGAAGCTTTTGACCAAGTAATCACGGCGTTCTCGGAAAGCTTTGACCATTATAGAAACTTCCTCTCCACCACATAGCCCATTTCTAAAGCCGCAACTCCGGCTTTCTGTGATATACTACTCGCCCCGGAAGTGAACTACATAACAAGATATAGATTGACTTTCAGAAAACTCGATCAGAAAATCAAATTTCATAACCAGATTTCCTAGATAATTTGTCAGTGGTTAGCAGAAGAAGAAGAAGGATTGCTAACCTGGCTCTGGATTTTCCCACAGGCTGAAACAAAGTGTTTGGGGCCAGCAACGTAGCTGAGTCGCAAACCGGTCATTGCAAAGGCCTGTAGAAATACATTTAATCGCATATTTACATATACTCATCAATTCTCCCATAATATAACCACAAGTAATGAAGATGGAAAATCTAATAATAAATTAACCTTAGAAAATCCATTTATTGTAAGAGTTCTTTCCCACATGCCCGGAAAAGAAGCGAAGCTAGTGTGAACGGCTGGGGAATATATTATGTGCTCATAGATTTCATTACACAGAACCTTGAAGATAGAAAAAAATGAAGTTAAGAAATTAAGTCGAGCACAATTGAGTCAGTAGCAAAGATATAATAGAATAAAAGTCCAAAGTGATCTGACCAAAAGTCTTGGATGTTTTGCGACGACTTGAGCAATCTCTTTGAGCAACCTTTTGGGGTAAACTGATCCAGTTGGGTTAGATGGAGAGCATATGATCAGAAGCCTTGACTTTTCGGTGAGTTTAGATTCAAGGAGGTTTGGATCTAAGAGAAAATTTTCGGAGATTGAGTTTGGAAGAATCACGGGAGTTGCATCAGCTAGTCTTGCTATTTCCGGGTAACTCACCCAAAATGGAGCCGGAATTATAACCTGAAAAAAGTTGAGGGATTGAACAATTTCCAAATTTTAAAGGACTTCCACTACATGAATGAAATTCTTTACTTTTTCCAATAGATAATCGAGTTAAGCCAAGTTTAAAGCTGAAGAGCCAAAAAATAAACAATAAAAAAATCCTAAGAAGTACCTCATCTCCTGGAGAACAAACAGCCATAACTGCTTGAAAAATACTCTGCTTGGCACCATTGCTGACCAGTATTTGATCTGGTGTGTATGAAATCCCATTCTCCTCTGAAACAATAAGAAACCCAGAAAAAGTCCATAATTTCACTAAAAAATAAAAAAAAATCAAACCTTTAAGCTTATGACAAATCGCTTGCCGGAGTTCCATTGTTCCCACATTCGGAGTATATCTCGTATACCCTTCGCTTATCGCTCTTATTCCAGCCTAAATTTCCCTCCAAAAAAAAAAATTAAGGGGGTAGAAAAAAATGAGCTATACCTGAGCAATTGGGGCAGGAGTATCGAAATCGGGTTCTCCAGCGGTTAATCGAATGACAGGGATTCCAGCTTGGACGAGAGCGGTTGCTTGATCAGTAATGGCGACAGTTTTTGAAGGCTTGACGGAGTTGGCTCTTGGACTGGGTTCGAGTGGCATTTCACCCCTAACCACTAGAGAGATATCGAGTTCGATTTGATCAGAATTACTACTACTTACTGCCTTTACTATTCCGCATCTTTTCTCATCTGGGTTTCTACTACGCTCTTCCATTATTGACAGAGAAAAAAGATGAGACTGAGAGGAGGGGAAGGAGACGGATCTAAAGCTGGTTTGACTTGCTCCGACGAAACTGTGTCCGAATCCGACCCGAGAAATGCTGGATGAAGTGGCGGTTTGCATGGAACTTGCCATAAAATCCCTTCAGCCTAGCAATTCAATGAACAAAAGCAAATAAACGACAATAAAACAGGGGAGATGGTGGGTAGGAAGAAGGGGAGGGGGGCGGTACCGGGAAGAAAAGTTTGGAAACTATTTTTTAAAAAATAAAAACGCCTGGAATAAATTCGGAGAATCAGGGCCGTCAATTATAATCGAGAAAAGTTTACGTTTACCTACCACAAAATACGATGACATTTTTGGCTCATCAGCATTTTCTTTCCCTTTTTATATCTATAATAATATATTTTTTTCCTCCTGCGATTCATTAATTGTTGACTGTTGACTTGCATAAAACTTTTTGGCCCACCAAAAAATAAAGCCACTACTGAGAAATGTCACATTCCCAACCCCATTTCTTCCCCAATTTTGCTTTATTCTCAAGCACCATAACACACTTCTAACAAAACATCAATAAGACAAATCCAGAAACCTTTCGAGAGTCAAAATTACATGCAAACTTGTGTCAATCTTGTGTCAATCTTGTATCAAGAACAAAATGAAGTAATACTTCAGAAAGATTCAGTAATACTCATAACATGGCTAGCAGAAAACCACCTAAAAGACAAGAGTATGGTCAGGATTTCTCTTAACCAGACACAGATTCTGGAGAATCCCAGAAAATTCAAACCTCAACATCTTCCTTTCTTTTCTCATATGGGAGTTCAACTAATGTTTCACATCTCCCCTACCCTGCATAAGAATTTCCAATTTTCACCGGAAAAAGGGCCACCATTGCTAAATCCATGGTGGGGGTTATTACATAATTACAGAGGCAATCTAGAACTAGTTGCAAAGAGTCACCACTAACAAGCAACCTCAATCTTAATACAAGAAAAGAGTAGTCCCAGCTTGCACCGATTGGGCTGTGAGCCTGGTTTCCAACAGTGAGAATAGCGCAGCAAATGATGAACTACTATGGATCAGATCATGAAGGTTCCCAGCACCTAGTGTGGCAGGAAAAAAAATGCTTCTTGTTATAGCTGAGGAAGTGAAGTGAAATAGTGGTCAAGAAAGTGGAGAAGATCTAGGAGAAGGAGGAGGAGGAGAAGAAGAATGGTCAATCATATGTTATGGAAGATGTAGAAGTAGAATTGCTCGGCCTGAAAATATCCAGTTTGAGAATACTAGAGCAGAGGTTAAAGATCGGGTTTTGTATATAACTATACCTAAAGCCACCATTCCTTTCGAGGTTTTCACCATTAATATTCATTGAAAAGAAATATGCGTTCTGTAAACAACTCAAAAATAACTTGTAGAAATATGAGATCTGTTTTTAGTTGTGTTAGCTCCAAAATGAGTGCTCAAGCTCAAAACCAATATTATTTTTGCGATATATCAGTATGAAAAATCACACAAAAAGGATCAAAATGAACATAAACTAGCTCGAATTTAGAAGTACATCAAACCAAGAAAGCTACCTCATGTTCGGGTACAAGACGAATCAAAATCATCAGGAGCAACCTGAGCAATCCAGCTGCTTAGTGTTCTCTTGATATCGGAGTGATTAACATAAGCCAATTCATACATACTACATAGGTTCACCACAAGTGTTTCATTCAATGCAACAGTAGGCACACTTTCAAGTGCATTTTCCAACACCTTAATAGAATCCGACAAATCCCGTAAATACATCAAGCAAAGAGCTTTGTTGTTGATAGCTACGGAGTCCATAGGGTCCCTTTCTATGCAGTCATCATACTCCCTCACTGCAGAGACATAGTCCTTCCCTACCAAGTACACTAACGCCTTGTTCTTGTTAATAAGGTTTTCCAATTCAATTTCAGTTAAGGATCCATTACTCTTTCCTTCTTTCTTCAACCCCTCAACCAGTTTAAACGACCTCTTTGCACCCTCTGTATCCCCAACTTGCATTTGAATGAACCCTAATTTGGAAATCAGAACTGGATCGGAAGGTTCGAGATGGAGCAAATCGTTGATCAAACTCAAACAAACCGAGAATTCCTTGTTACTAAGATGATAACCTATTATACAATTCAATACGAAGACTAGCCTTTTCTTCCAGACATTGACAGAAGAATCTAGATTCTTCGTTTCCTTCTCTTTCAACCTCGACTGTGTGAAATCCAAGAGTGCGTACAACCGGTCCAGTCCTTCTTGCCGTTTCCCCAATTTGAAAGGGATTAGGGCGTGTAACCACCGGAGAGAGAACGGAACCATCGAACCATACCGGTTCGGATAAACGCTAGGATACGATTCGTACCTGTAGTGCGAGCTATCGAGATCTTCAAGCGAATCGAGCTCCGACGAGGCTTCGGGGAAACGACGTAGTTTGGTTAGGGCAAGGACGTTGTAGGAGAGGTACGTGAGGTGATCGTGCGGCTTCTGGAGGAGAAAAAGAGCTCGAGCTCGAGCCACCTTGTCGAAGATGGACCGCCATGAACCGCGAGTAGCGAGATCTTGGAGAGAAGCGAGCTCGTACGTTAAGTCATTGAGCGAGGCGAACTGGTTCGTCAATGGATCCGTGGAGATCGCCATGGATTTGAAGTCGGAGCTCAGGGTTTGGTGATCAGAAAGTGGCGGCCCGGCCGGCGGAGATTGAGAATTGAGCGACGAGTCGGATTCCATCTAGCTAAGCTATGCCGGATTTGGCGCCGATCGGAATCGCCTGCACCAGGAGAAGAGGAAAAAAAACGGAGGGACAAAAATTAAATGATCAGGCTTAATAACTGAAGGCCCATATCAAGAGCCCAATTAACGTTTTAGATAAGACTAGACCAGGCCCAGATTTATCTAAACTAAGCGGGTCGCGGGCCCTACCTTCTACCTCCATATCCATGCAAGACCACTGCTTCAAAATCCTTTCCTGCCAGAAACAGGGAGAAGTAGAGAGAGACAGAGAGAAAGAAATGGCGCTCTTCTTTACCATTTCAGCTCCAAAGGTTTACACTTCAGAAATCTTAAACCCTAGAGCTTCCAATTTCAAGCCGGCCATGTGTCTCTCTTCTTCTTCTTCAGGTAGGGCTGCTGGAAAAGGCTTAAGGAATATGGGGATCGGACTATTAGCAGCTGCGGTTTTGTCAGTCTCGCCGTTAGAAGCTGACGCTACTAGAATCGAGTACTATGCAACCGTCAGTGATCCTCTATGCGAGTTCAATTACGTTCCTTCCGGTCTTGGCTACTGCGACATCACCGTCGGCACCGGCGAAGAAGCTCCTCTGGCCGAGCTCATCAATGTCGGTCATTCATTTCTCTTTCACTCTCGCATATTTACAAATGCAAGAATTTGAATTACTAGTTTTTCTCTCTCAACAATGCAGGTACACTACACTGCAAGATTTGCAGACGGGATAGTGTTTGATAGTAGCTATAAGCGTACTAGACCTCTTACCATGCGTATAGGTGTTGGCAAGGTTATAGAAAATTAGAATCAGATTCAATCTTATTTCAATATAAGACTTAGGCTGGTATTAATTATGATTAGTTAAATTCCTTAACAGGTGATTAAGGGATTGGATCAGGGAATTTTAGGTGGTGAAGGAGTACCTCCAATGCTAATAGGTATGGCTCTCTCTCTCTCTCTGTAGAGAGATTATTACATAGACTAAAACAATCTTTTTCTTTTTATGTTCTTTGCATATGTTTATGTTTGGAGAATATGTATTCTCTTGATTCATGGAATCTTTCTTCTTCTTCTTCTTCTTCTTCTTCTTTTTTTGTTTTTCAAGGAGGGAAACGTAAACTTAAGATTCCACCGCATTTAGCATACGGACCGGAGCCAGCCGGATGCTTTTCAGGTCAGGTTTTGGAAGCCAAATAAGATATCTCATTTCTGAGTTTTATAGATGTTATGGATTAAAATTCTTCACTTGTTTATCACACCTTAATTGAAAGAGCAATTTTTTTAATTTTTTGTAGGTGATTGCAATATACCTGCAAATGCAACTCTTGTGTATGATATCAATTTTGTGGGCATCTACTCTGGGAATAGGAAGTGATGAAAAAGGCACGGTATCGAGTGAGTCCCACCGACTTTCTTATGTATAATATAGACATTTTTTTGATCTGTTGGATGGAGACTCTTAATATCGTAGTGATGAATAATGTGGGGATTTTACAGAGAGAGAGGGGGGTTTCATTTGTCAATATGATTTATAAAAGCTGTAAAGAAGATGATACTAATGATATACATAAAATCAATGGTTTCCAGGTAGGAAGATTGATTTCTTTTCATTTCTGTGAATTGAATGAAATAAGTTTGTGATCAAGGCAAGGGTTGATCCGAGAGCTGTAGATGTATCTTTCGATTTAATGACACTACTTTAAGAAATTTTTTAGTGGACTGTGTCTAATTGATCTATTCATCTTAACCGTATATATTAAAATGTGGTTGAAATAGATCGATTCACCGTATACACAATATATCCAATAAATTATCAAACATCCTTTGGAATAAAAACATATCTATGCTTCTTTTTCTTTTTGAATTCCTATGGTGCAATTTGGAATAATTTGATCTTTAGCTGTTTATTTTTTCAAGGCATTGTCAAATAATTCAAACATGGGGAATAGGATTCTACTCATCAGGATTCAGATACTACCAAAAAAAAACGAACCATGATGTTATTTTGCTTTGAAGCTTTTTTCTACATAATGGAGCAAGCATTAGGGTTGTCATCACTGAACAAGTTGACATAAGGGTCTTCATATTTGCTTGAAGCTGAAGAAGTAGAAGTAGCAGTGTTTACCATGTTGTCCACATTTCTTACATAACCAGGAGGTGCCTTCTTGTCATAAGCTTGAGCCGAGAAAGGCTGAGACATCAGACTGTAAGGCACATAGAGCCATATCTCAGCCTTCTTTCCTGTCGATTTTGCCCTGTTCAGCACCTTGTTTGCTTCCACATACCCTGTCACACTCACCTTCTGTTGCTTCCTGTTTATCTCCACAGATTTCACCCCTACGTTGAAAAAAAAAAAAAAAAACTTAGATTTAGCCGCTTAAACTATTATCCTGTTTAAAATATCCTTTTAAACTAATACATTTCATAAAAATATCCTTTAAACTATACAAAAGTAAGATTATAATGTTCTTACATATCTTGTAAACTTTTTTTAAGCCTTTGATTCATAATCTTTTATATTTTTATCCCCATAAATTTATTTTTACAATACTTAACTCACTTCATTATTTTAAATTTGTTTTCATCAATCTACTCATTCACCACCATCTTCACCAACCCCTCCATCACTACCGTCTCGGACTACCATCATCTGAAATAATTTAAAATTATAGATTTAATCCGTTTTTATATTATTAACTTTTATTTTTACACAAAATTATAGATGGACCTATTTTTAATTATTTTTCATATATTTACTTTTAAAATAATCTTCTCAACTTCCTCCTCCGCCACCCACCACACTCTTTGCCGTCGGAAAATAACTCTTTCTCTCTCTTGCCGGGTCCCAATTGTATCATTCAAAATTTTCCTTTTTTTTCATTTTGATAGAAAAAGAGAGTTATTTTTGGATAGGAAGGAGAGTGAGTATATGGATAAAAATTGAAGATATTATTTTATATATGAATAAATGAATAGTAATTATAATAAATATTAAGGTGTTCAAATAAAAAATAAAAGTCTTTTCCAGTGGTCAAAGGCCGGTTGGTGGAAGAGGTAGAAGAGATGATAAAAAAGTGAATCGATGGAAAAATTATTTAAAATAATAAAATAGGTTAAATAATAAAAATATATAAAGAGAACAAAGTCTAATTTTACGTAGTTCGATCATGTTCTTTAAGAAACCTGGTAATTTAAACCATCTTTTGAATAGGTTAGAGAGGAGAGGACTTCTTTGACCTTGAGTTCACAGCCATCACAGTCCATTCTGACCTTAAGCTCCACAGTTTGTAGTTGATTCTTCTTCTTGTGCTTATAGCTGCCACCGCTACTACTACTATTACTACCCACTAGACTAGAGAAGCAGTGTAATGTATTTCCCACACCCATTTTCTGCTTTAGTAATATAAAACCCAGTTTGATGAAAGAGAAGCTAAAGGGTTTGTGTTTTTTCTTTCAGGTTTGGACCTTGACAAACAGAGGCCAAAGGGAATTTAAAGGAGAAAAAACAAGAGAGAGAGAGAGAGAGAGCAGTAATGAGGTAGCTGTCTAAGAGAAACAACAGGTAGGAACTTGCTTGAGAAAACAGTGGGATCCCTTAATTGTTCTGCCCACCAAAAACAACCAAAAAAGAAAAAAGAAGAAAAGAAAAAAGTCCTGGCCTTTTTTAAAACTTTAAAAAGCTTTGGCTTTTTGCTTTGTCCAGAGATGTTTCTTTTTACATAGATCTGTTTTCTTGTTAAGTAGGCTCTTCGTCTTGGTCTCATAATCAAGCAGTGTAAAATCTGGACAAATAACAAAAGATTTAAAGTACGTAAAAGTGGTGAAGAAAGTACGTAAGAGATTTCAATGATGAACGACATTACAATAAACAATTAAAACGACAGAACCTAACAAACTCAATAATTAACGATGAATACGGTTACTATTTGTGGCCATGTCTGTACGTGATCAGCATAAACGAGGTTATTAATTCTTAGGAATCGTGAACGGTGGGAAGCTGACACGTGGCCTCAATCTAACGTGGAGGATGGATAGGAAGCTGTGGCGACGTGCGCGCCGTGAGAGATCATGCCTGTGTCTGTCGTTTGGTTGAGTTGTTTCCTCTGCGAGACTGCGATTGTGGGAAGAAAGGACGTGTCGTTGTACAGCGAAACTACGACATGTCGCTTTCTAAAGGTTATGAGGTTTCAATATTTAGAAAATAGAAAATCCCATTATAATTATTTTGCAAATAAAAGAAGTGACCTTATCCCCATATCGAAAATACCGGTACTAGAAATTTGAATCTTAATACCGGAAAAAACAGAATCAAGATCTGCGCCACCATGTCCGGTCCCAACGACATTTTTGCCACACCCCTAAACTAATTATTGTGCTTTTGATTTTTGTTTGTTTAATATTAATATTAATTACTTTTCAGTTTCCCCCCCCCCCCTTTTTATCCCCTTACGAAAAGTTAGTGCTAAAGAGCCCACTCATGCTCTCTTTTACCAACCCCTTTATATTGTCTCTATATAATAGATAAGTCAATTGTAAAAATTATGTTTTAAGTCAATTGATGAGAATTTAATAACTTCCCCCCCCCCAAATATGTAACTATCTATCTATACATCGACGAAAAAAAGAAAAAGAAATACAATGCAGGTCCCTTGAAGCCCCTAATCATTTCGACAGCTATAAGAGAGAAAAAAGTATAGTCTTGTTTGGGGGATAAGAAAACAGAGAGAAAATGAAAAGGGAAGGAAAGGAAAGGAGGGGGGCCTGCATTTATATGTAATAAGACATAGATGGTCTAGTGGGATCTATAATTTAGCCAAAACAAGATGAAATAGTAAAAGGGGCAAGAGAAGTAATCTTATAATGCATAACCTAAATGAAGTGAAGTGAGAAGAGGCGGCAGATGGCTTTGGCACGGCCCTTCCGGCAATGGCAGGAGCTGTTGAATGCCTGCCAGGAATGCTCTGTTGCTCATTAGCCGGCAATGGATTTGATGTCCCCTTTGGCGGAGTAGGGTTCATCCCCTCTCTATCACTAAGATCTAGACCTACAAGTATAAACTAGCTCAAATGACAATGGAGTTTTACAGTTGTCAATAAATTCATTTGGAACGTTCGCACTTCAAACTCCGGTTAGGTTTAGTTCATCTCAATACAGTTTGTATCGACACTAATTTAGAGGTGATGTATATTATAGATAACTAATTAAGCTAGAGAAAGAGACAGAGCTTACAACTTGAGCGTGACCAGCCTAACTTCAACTTTTCTCTATCAAATACCATCCTGTATCCAGTCATAAAGTTCTCTGCACAAGAGAAGATAAGAGTCTTCAGTACTGGAAAAATTATTGTTTATATCAAAATAATAATAATAATAAGACTTACGCCCAATGATTCCGCTATCTCCATCTGTTGGTTGTATGGCCAAGCAGAATCCAATTGCTCCCTGCATCATAAGGAATTGTATTTAGAATTAGACAATCAAGTCACATATTAAGAAACGATTCAGATCTTACTTTAAACTATAATTTATATATTGTTGTATGGAAATCTACAATTTGACCTACCTGAGTGCCATAGACCACAAAGAAGGGATCATGGACGACAAAGCTGTTGTTCAAGGGGAACATTAATGTCATGGAGGGAACCTCAGGCATTGCTTCTAAGCTGTTTCAGAAACAAATAAGTAAGCTCACAAAAGAGAGGAAAATAGGTATCATGGTAATTTATCTGGTGACAGATTACCTCAATTTATAACAATATTTCCAAGGATATCCTTCAAAGCTAGAGCGTGTAGCATTTACTCTTCTGTCAAACTATCAAAAGAAATGGCAGTGATATAAGACAATGGTTGATGAATACAGAATATAGCAAAGTCTGAAATACTAAGGAGGGTACCTCAATTGCTATATCTTCATATACTTTTTGAGGAAGGAAAGTAAATGATGTTCCACTGTCAACAAGTGCTTTGAAATTGTTCTGTTTAAGGCAGGACTTCTCTATACAAATTGCCTCCACTCCAATGATGTAGGTTTGACTAAGCAAAATTTTTATCATAAAGAAAGACAGGGATATTATCATCAATGAGTAAAGGGTTTTTAGATGGCGCAGACAAAATACTATGGGTAGAGAAATTACTATTTCCCATCTAAAAGCAAGAACGGAGTAGATTGTTGAGTAACGGCTCCTTGGTCCCCAAAGAATATCCTCCCTGAATAATTGTCATCAAAACAGACTGAGAACGAGTCCTGCACTAATCCTGCTTTAGCAAGAAAACTAGGTACGGAAATCTCTCCAAGTCCCAAGCCCATAAGACCATCTGGAGCAACCCCATCTAGATACCCACCACTTTGCTTCATCCCACATCTGTTTTTCATTTATAAGTAGAAAAGACAAATAATTATATCAGTTTACCATCACTAATATTGCAGCTGAAAAATAATCTGCTATGTTTTGGAGCACACCCTATGACAACTGAAGCCTGAACAGAAGAATTTGATGCATCCTTATGGCCACCTGATGAAAGATGTAATATGTCCTCAACTAGCAATCCTGAACTTGAAGTATTCTCGGTGTTATAATCAATCTGATATGCACAAGGCTGTTTGGAATTTTTGCAGCTGGGCTTTGAATCACACACGTGATGGCTGCATGGTATATGCTTGCTTGTGCTTGAGCTGGTTGGACTGTATTCATTCAGATCTCTATCCTGCATAATAGATGCCCCAAACACGAGGGAGCACCTGCGAATCAATCATTCGAAATTAAGTGCTAAACCTATTACTTTAGCAAAGACTTTATGCAAGCATTCCTCTTTGTGTGATCATGTGTTTCTATATCATGTCTTCTGTGTTAGCAATCACCCAGGAATACAGGATAGAACATGAAATCCATGCTCTAGAAACTAGATAAATGACAACCACTTTTTTGAAACCTGAAACTGAAAAGTTAATCGCAATGAATCTATGCATTCACATAATCAACATAATCACAGATAAAGGGAAAATATAATACAATAGCTACTGCAGCACCTACATTGCCTCTCTAGACACTTAAATACAAGTTGCAGTAAGAGCAATACAAGATCCAAGCAAAAGGAAGAAAAACCTAGACATAGAAGCGCTGGATTACCAGACTGCTATAGTAATTGGCTGAAAGGGGAGCACATTGAACGCAATCACAGGGGACCCAAAGCAGATCACTCCCAACATCCAAAGCAACAAGAAATGAAACGTTAGGTGTCCCTATATCAATCCAGGTGTAATGTAACCTAAAAAGGAATCAGGAACAGAAAACAGCGATAAGAACACCACAAATTTGAGGAGAAGAACGGTATATTCTTACCAGCCGAAGTCATTTCCAAACGACATCGTCTTACTGCCTTCAGAAGGGAAGAGGAGCTGGTACTGTGAACCGAGCTTCATCTTTTGCCTCTGGAAATCACTGCTCAGAAGAATCTGGTAGTACTCCATGCTTCTCCTTTCCGGCCACGACCTCTCCACACTACTCCAATTCTCAGACCTCGAAATCCTAAGCGCCTTCGCCTCCTCTGAGAACCTGTGAATGAGCCTCGACGTGAACGTAAACGACACCGCATTCTCGACGAGGAGGTAAACCATTAGCGACAAAAGCAAAGATTGAGCCGCCACCATGGCAACTCGAAGCTCAAGCAGCAAGGATTAGAACGGAGCGAGCTCAAGCTTGAGATCTAGCGCTTCAAATTTCTCGTCAGCGAAAGCTCAAATGTAAGTGAGAAAGAGAGAGCGATTCGAATAATGGTCGGAGGATCTAGGATTAGGGTGAGAGAGAGAGAGAGAGAGAGAGCAGTGGTGGTTTGTCACGTTGCGCACACTGAAAAGTAAAGTGTGAGTGAGAAAATGGAGAGAAAAGGTGACGACTTAAGAGAGACGACGAGGAAATGATAGAGAGAGAAGATGGGAGGCGCATTGCTCACTGCCGTTTTTTCTCCGTTCGTTTAGTTTTAAATTAACTAAAGAGTAGAGAATGATTTTTCGACGGGCCACCGCGCCACGTATGTGGTCCCCCTCCTGATTTCCTGCAGTTTGCCGTCTCAGTAACATATTTTTTCTGTTGCTTAGGACAGTACAAGGCTAATTATGATTCTAATGTTGCTTAGTGAAGCCCACATGTCGTTTCATACTTTCTTATTACCTGCCCCATCATGTCGTCTGAAACTTTTTCCTCCTGCCTTACATCTTCTTTCAGGCTACTTGGCCATTGGATCACGACTCTGACTATTGGATAACTATTCCTAACAGAGAATTCGGTTCACGATTTCATTTATAAGATCAAAATAGTTCACGAGTAATTATCAGAATAGTTCTTGAATGCAAAGAGATTTGACAAGGCAATTGGGGGGCAATGGAAAACATAACAATTGCGAAGACACAACAAAAGCAAGATCTCAAATCTCCATTCCAGTAAACCATAAAAGAGCGATCACAAAAGAATACATGGACAGTTTGTGGAAGTAAGATACAAAAAGAATGATTGGGCATGCTATATACACTAACACGAAAAATAGCCGAAAATGAGAAAAAGAATGAAAATAATAATAATTGTCTCTTGGTAGAATGACAATTAACTCGGTATAACAGGTTTTGCTACTTATTAGACCACTGGAATTCTATTTCCAAATTCCGAGAGGGCCCGCTTTTGCTTTCGGGCAACAGGGTATACTCTCCGGCAACAGCTCCGAGCATTACAACTCTGTCAATCTGGATGGTTACTTTCCCAAACGAACTCTATTGTTGAATAGAAACAAATTACGGTTAGAGAAATTCTTAGAGATAACTACTAATAAAGTCAGGATGTTTTATTTTACCTTGCCCATTTTGCTCTTATTCTTGCAAGAAATATGAAGCTTTTGGCCTTTAGGTGGACTCTCGAAAGACCACGCAAAACTCTCATCCCATTCCGGGTTGGGACCAGTTGATAAAACCTGATGTTTTTACAAACATAAATAAAAAATAAAAAATCTTTAGAGAAGTAATTAATATGAGTAGATTTTGTATTACCTTTGTTTGTCTAGGTGGAGTATTGCCCAAAGTAAGTTTGCAATAAACACTTGGGTTTCCAACAGACTGCTTCATGTTATTACCACGTTTGATAATTACGACCAGAGTTCCAGGTAAACACTGTAACAAAAACTCCGCCTTCTCCTGAAACCTAGGAGGGCCAGACTGAATCAGGTATTGGAGCAACGGGATAGCGTCGGCAGCCGCAACAGACTGAGCTCTAGAAACCTCAGCTGGACAAGCAGACCAGGCTTGTCTTAAAAGAAACAGAGCATCTAAAGCAGCTTCTTGAGTTGCCTCTGAATCTGAGCCTGTCTTTAAAGATGTTACCAAATGAGGAATGCTTAGTGTTGCTGGATCAGTTGCTCTTAAACGTGGGAAGTTGCTGAAGAGAGCATTTAAAGCCTTTAAGTATTCTTCATTTACAGTTCCAGTGGCCCATAAGTCTTTTTCGATAGCAGCTGCAAGGTGCAAATATAACCATTAAGATGTAAAAACTACTCAAAACAGAGAGAAAAGGGGGCCGGTTTTTTTTTTACCAGTTATCGCTCTGACTGTTTCACTAGAGGCATATTCCTGAATGGTGTGATTTGAGAAGAGAAGTTTGATAAACATTGCAGCTTGAATTGATGTTTCTGGATCACTTGAACCGATAAGATCTAGTATCACTTGAACACCTCCTGCTTCTGCAACTGCTCTTTTATTTGATCTACTATACATGACAAGGTTTTGCAAGGCACATATGGATACTACTTTCATTTCTTCAGTTGGTTGGTCTTCAAGCACATTTACTAGAGCTCTACAAGCTGAGACAGCATCAGATGAACGAGCAAGCGCCTCGTTCTGGAATAAATCGCCTAGAGCTAGAATTGCTAGTAACCTCGCCTGTTGAGCTTGAGTTTGTGGGTTCAGAAGGTATTGGGATAATGGCAATATTGCAGATTTAATAGCTTTAGTTTCTCTGATCTTGACATTATTAAGCAAAGCCTCTAACAGTCTAGCAGCAGTTTCTTCGCATTGATGACATCTGAGAAGTTCTAACAAAGCTTCTATTGCACCACTTTCTGCCATTGCTTCAGCGCTATTTGCATCATCACTTTCCAAGACAAGAAGAGCATTTAATGCACCTACAATGGTGGCTTCTGAGCCGGAACGGAGCAGCCTAACCAAAACAGCAATGGGCACTTCCAAGTAAAATTCAGAACTGAACTGAAGAATACTGGACAGAACAGAAGCAGCAGACTCCCATAGTGAGTGGGGAAGAGAAGGATCAGCTTGCAATATCACTTTGGAAATTTCATTGACTCCACCCTCTTTAGCAATTTCATTTGGCCATATTAGTGCTATGCTTACCAGAGCCTTTACAGCTCTCTGTTGTAATATTTGTATACCAGAGGTAAGAACCCGGATCAAGGGACCAATTACTTGCTGTGTTACTGGATCTTTCTGTAGATGTTCTTCTAAGAGTAAATGGGAGAGAAGCTCAGCCGCTAACTGCTGCACTGCTGGAGCAGGAGAATCAAGCAAGGGGATAAGGGGCTCAATAGCTTGGTGAGAGCTCAATGTATAATCTGCACGGCATTGCGGATGCTCTAAGATATTAACAAGAACCTGTAAAGCACTATGCTGCCCGTCCGGCCCAAATTCAGGTCTAGTCAATAGCAGGAAAAGAGGCTCAACCACTTTTGCAGCAGATTGGCCCTTGGCAATGCTAGCATTGTTGGTCAATATTCGGAGAAGTTCAGCAAAAGCGGCACAGAGAAAATCTGGTGCTTCAAGAAGAATATCAAGTATGCTTTCAATCACTCCAGCTTTCACCATTTCCATCTTACAGACAGGTCTGTCTTTCCCTAACTTCACAAGGGCTCTAGATATAGCCTCATGTAGCATGTAATTCCTACCATAGAGAAGGCCAACAAGAGGAATAACTGCACCATGGGCAGCAACTAATTCTGCTAGTTGCTCATCATCCACGAGCTTGTCCAGAGCACGGACAACTGAATGCTGAGCTGGACTAAACTCGGTCACAAGAAGTGAGACAAGGGGCTCAACACATCTAGCAGCTGCCACTGTAGACCTGATCCTTGTATTTCCGAAAAGAACACCGCATAACTCAGCAGCATCCCCTTTCAGTTCCATGGAACAATTTGATGAAAGGATCCGGCAAAGGACATCTACTGCATTCATTTCAACATCTGCAACTGCAAGAGCTCTTGATGGGTTTTCGCTTAACAACCGAACCAAGGCAGCAATAGCAGCATGCTGTTCTCTCTCTAGACCGGTACTGAGAATCTCAACCAAGGGTTGGACAGCTTGTCTGGCACTTTCTGCATTCCTAATATGTTCAGCGGAGAATAGGCTCTCCAATGCTTTAGCTGCACTATATCTTGCCCCCCTTCCACCTAAGCGTAGAACTGCTACAAGTTGACCAACAGCACCAAATGCAGATTCATTTTTTCGTATTTCAGCGCTGCTGAATAGGATCCCTAACAGTTCAGTAGCAGCTTCCTCAGTGGCATCTTGGGGACCAAGTGAAAGGTACTTGGTCAATGCTTCTAAAGCCCCTGACTCTACCATTACGATCTTATCAGATGGGCAGTCTTTACCAAGCTGAGTCAAAAGACCAAGTGCTAGAAAAGGTGCTCCTGGCCGATCAGGAATTGGTTTGAGCAGATCAACAAGGGCTGGGATTGCTTTTCGAGATGTAGCACCAGTTCTTATGTCATCAACTCTAAATAATCTCTCGAGTGCAACTTGTTCTGGATACTGTACCAATGCAAACTCCTCTGACAATTCAAGAAGATCATATATATCAACATCAGCACAGCCAAGTAAGGATATCAGCCCACCTGCTGCCCCAGAATTTGCTACAGACAGAAGAGTTCCCCTGCTACCATTACAAACTAGACTGCAAATTGCTTGGGCAGCAAAGTATCTGTTTGATGCTTCCTCTGATTTGAGCAGATTTGTAAGCACTGGTATAGATTTCATAGTTGGGTTTGCACGTATGATGTCTCTATCTTGAAACAAAATTGCTAGCAGCAGAGCAGATATCCAGATGCTGCTATCTTCTTTGTAGTCCATCTTTAAATACAATAGGATAGACATAAGCAAAGAGTTAATAAAACCGCATAGTCAAAGTTTATTTACAATTGAGTACATAAGAAAGAAAGAAAGAAAGTGAAAATGATATACCTGGCTATATTGCGAGAAACAATTAGAGATTCTCTCGGTAAGGACTTCAATTGCTCCAGCGTCCATGATCACGACTTTACTACTTTCATCATGACATGCAAGAAGAGAGAGTAGCCATATAGCTAAGTTGACACCATATATAGTAGCAGTGACTCTATCAGAAACATCCTCATTGCCTTCAGCTTTAGCACCCCTATAAATGGTAATGAAGTCTTTGTCTTCATCACCCTGGGATCCCAAAGCAGAAAACTGGGAAGAGCTAAGCATTGCAATGAGAGACTGAATGAGATGGGTACTTAAGTTTGATAGTCTGAGATCTTCCACCAATCTCTGGTGATTAAATTTAGCAGCACATACGAGAACAGCAGATCCACCAATCTTCACCTTTCCATTTGTGGAATTGATCACCCTTCTAGTAACTGAAGCTATACATCCAGATGCTCTAGTAACTGCTTCTCCTAAAACAACAGGCTGATCCCTACAAAGACAGGCTAATATCTCAATAGCTTTATCCTGTAATAAAGGAGCTGCTTCTGCAATGGAAGCAACTATTGGGGTTATGCTTTCTGGGAATTCAGTTAAAACTACCCAAGCAGGTTTGATATGCCCACTGGCTCCTTCAGATCTTGATAAAATAGCAAGTGCATCTAATGCCTCTGATGTGGCAACAGAACGACTATTAGCAGACTCAAGAAATGAAACTAAAGCAAGAACCGTTCCAGCACGATTCACACAGTCAGTTATGGCAGGATGGACCCTTTGTGAATGAAGAAGGCGGGCGATGGCTGCAGCTGCATGGGTTTTTCCAGAAATTGTCCCTTCAAGCAACACCCTAGTGGCAGGTAAAAGAATATCCTCAGCTATAGCTTTCTCTGAAATTTCGCTATCCAATAGAAGATTTGCCAGGGCACAAGTTGCCAGCTCTGCAACTTCCAGAACTGATGAGTTTGCAAGCATGACTAATGGAGACAATGAATCTCTCGCAACAGCTGCCACCTCCCTGTTCTCCTTGATTGAAAGAAAGATAGCAGCAAGGCAACGTGAGGATTCCACTAGGATATTTTCAGATTCAACATGAAGCAGCTTAACAGTCAACCAAAAAGTTTTGACAGCAATACCACTTTCGCGCAAGTCCTTCCTGATTTCAAAAATTCCAGCTAGAGCCGATGCAGATTTAGCTTGGGTTTCTTCTCTCGTGGAACTCAAAATTTTAATCATTGTCTCAATAGAATCGTTGGCAGCACTACCTTCACGCAGTATGTCATTGAGGGGCACCACAGAAAGCATACACCTAAGAGCATCTAAGACGTATGCTTTAGATTCAGGTAGATCACTGGTCAACAATGCAGTCAGTTGGCTGATGGCCGCTGTATCAGATCTACGAATGAGATGATTCAACGTCTTTGCTGCTATTTCCTTCCCATTTGCGCTTCCATTCTTTAGTAACCACAATAATGCAGGCACAGCATCAGCACTTTCAACACAGGCTCGTATATCTTCACTGTGATTACATAAATTTCTAAGTATTGTAGCGGAATCCTCCTTTGCCTTTGCAGAACCTGTCTCCAGAATTTGGACAAGTGGAGGAATGCCACCGGCAGCAGTTATAGCCCATTTACTCTCATCATTTTCGTTAGATAAGAGGCAAAGCAATGCAACTGCACATTCTTGCTGTTGTTCCGATGAAAGCCCGAGAAGAGAGATCAACAGCTGAACCCCGTCACGGCCTTTAAGGGCACGCCATAGACTGCCTTCATTATTGCAAAGGGTGAGAAGGGCTCTTATAAGCTCATCCTGAACTTCATTGGTTGCCATTGTGATCAAACCAACAAGCAACCTTTTTGCATCTGATTTTGCAAGTTTGGCTGCAAGAATAGAATTCCCATACAAACTAGCTAGGGCTTCTACACTACGTTCCTTAACAAGAAATGGTAAGCGAGGTTTGAATTGCTGCACCAGAGTCTGCTCAACTATGACAGGATCTGATGTTCTCGCTGATTCTGCTTTATCATCATAAATCATAAGGGCTGAAGCCAAAGCCCCTAGTGTATCGGCAATCTGGGCAGATGACGTGCATGATTCAAGACTTTGTCCAAGACTTGAGATTACAAATGATAAACCACCAGAAATGTTTGCCAAAGCACACATTGCATTCTCTTGCAATGCTTGAGCACACTCACCCTGCATGAACTCTTTTGAGGGAGCTATTGTAGCATTAATCAAAGCAGGAATACCATTTGAATTAGCTATCTCACGCCTTGCCTCTTTGCTTTGGGCAGAGAGAGATTTGAGAGCTCCTGAAGCTTCTGCTCTAACAGAAGGATCCTTTCCAGGTCCTAATAGCTTGAGGAGTTGTTTTGCAGCCTCCGTAGCCAATACCCTAGAGCAAACAGTTGGATCTTCCATCATTACACTAGCAAGAAGAAAGCACACATTTGCCTGAGTAGCCGAATCCCCTTTTTCCAGCAACTTCACAAGTATATCCACTCCTCCAGCTTGTATTGTTGCAGACCAAAATCCCTCAGTGCTAGTGGAAAGGTTCCTTAATGCTCCTGTCAACAAACTATCAACAACGTTTCCTGACTTTAGTCCATTATGTAACTGCTCCCATAACACAGGCACAACTCCTTCAGTTGAGAAAATTTTTGAACCAACATGATCCCTGGCCCCATCTTGAGAAACAGCATAAATAGTATCTGCCGCAGCAAGTTGACCCTCTGCTGAGCTTGACTTGAGCAGACCAAGCAATGGTGGGATGCATCCTCCAAGCAGAACTTTTACCCTCAGTTCATTCTCCTTACACAGGGACCCTAAAACAGTAGCAGCCTGTACCTTCACCCCAAGAGATCCTGAACGGAGAAGAGAAACAAGAACTGGAACTGCTTGAGAGTGAGATCCAACAGCACTGAATGCACTCTCACGTGTATCAATAAGTTCCAATAATTGCTTCAATGAATGCTCTTTTTCTTGTACAGATGAGGAACTCTGTCGCATCTGCTCAATGCATTGTGCAACACTTGCCAAGGTCCCATCTGGATCCTCCATGCTGGTACTGCGATCCCTGAAACAGTTACCAAATGATATGGCATTCATTACATATTGCCCTTTAATATTATATCACAAACTTAAACTGATAGTGTTAGCAGCAGCCAGATTTTCATAATGGAGTAGGGTAAGTACTAATAAAGCAAATGTTAAATTCATTCACATTGTACCATCTTTTAGCAACCATGTCATGTTGGAGGGAGAGACATCAAGTAATAAATAAAGATTTAAAGAGAATTTACAGGGTATAAGACCAAGTATTCATAGGGCAATAGTTGAGTTTCAATTTAGACCAGTTTAATAAGATTATTGCATATAATATTCAACGACAGCTTTAAATGATGTCAGAAAGAGAAAAAATTAGCAGATTTCAACGAAAACAAGTGTTTTGAGTTACCTTGAGGTCATCTTTATAACAGAAAGTGGAGTTGGAGGTTCAGAATCTGGAACTTTTGCATCAGGATTTCTTTCCTGAAATCACAAAATAAGAAAATTGAAAACTTGCTAGAGTGAAACATAAGTCAGTCAAAGACCCAAAACATATATACGGGATACTTTTAATGGAAGAGTGTGGATATAAAAAACTTAATTAAAAACGTACATTAACATATAGAGTGACATATTTTACCAGCAGTAAAATTGAGTATCCTTAATTGGAATTTAAATTTCAAAAAATAAAATAAGAAAAAGAAGAAGAGCAATCTGTAATCTTAATGTTTATGCCCAAAGTTCACAAGGGGCAAAATGAATCCACTTACACCTCACCTAGGACTCAAAATATTTGATAATTTAAGAAAACATCTAAATCGGAATAGCAACAAAAATTTCCGAAGTCATGAAGTACCAGGTCATTGGCTGTAAGGCTGCTGCCATTGCCGGCAGCAAACCTCCAAGAAACTGTAGCAGCCAGCTTTTCTTCACTACAAGATCCCGAGAGAATTTATCCAGGAACCCTGCAGTTCTGTCAGATCTACGAGAAAGCCGCAGTCAGAAGCATTAAAACTTCCTGCCAAGTATAGTGTACTATCAGATCAGAGAATCCATAGAATAATTACTGAAACGAAAATCACTGGAAGCAATTGAATTCTACACGAACAAGTGATTAAACGAAATGACGCTGCTAAGTATTAAAATCCACTCAAGAAATTAGAATTCCAGCTCATCAGAAACAAACAAATTCCAAATTTCAGATTTCGTTTCTGCTTCGCTATAACTAAGCAGAAGTAAACAATCGAATCCAAGCAATTAAGATCCGAATACTGCCGAATCTGAAGAGGGAAGCTACAGATCGAGCAGCAAACTGGCCGTAGTCTAAAAGCTTTCACTACTCAGTCAAAATGAATATCGAAACGCAAAAAAAAAAAAAAAAATTGAAACGCATTCCGATTCATGCACTCGCGCAATCCAAACAAAAAAGTGAAAGTTTTACAATACACCTCAGATTTCGCGGAATCGAACAACGCCCCCTTTAACGAACCAGCTCAAATCAAAGAAATACACATCGAGAGAAAGGGGAACAGAAAGAAAGAGAGAGAGACCTATAGAGAATGGAATGCTGGAGCTCCGTGATGCATCTAATGCTTTCGTACCAGAGAAGCGAGGGAAGAGAGAGAAAGAGAGAGAGAGAGGTTACTTTTGTGCGCTCTCTCTCTTCTTTTCTTGTGAAAATGGAAAATATGTAAACTGAGAGAGAGAGAGAGTGAGTGAATGAGTGAATGAGTGAAGAGAGGATGAGAGACAGCGATGAAGCTAAATACGAGCTTCGGCAGGCACACTAACACTCACCACCATAGAACCACCGACAGCCACCCCTAAAGGCTCAGCTTCGACTCGGCTTCTTCACTTGGCTCCCCCTCATTTCCTACCCACTATTTACCGCGACTCTTCGGAGCTAACGGTTTAACTTCTTTTTCTTTTGCTTTTTTTTTTTTTTTTAATATATTAATATTTTCCAACCAATAAAACTTTTAATATTTTAAAAGAGGGGTGCAACGAGAAAATTAAGTAGTTGACTTTATTGTAATGTAACAACAAAGGATGAAATTATGATGAAATAAAAAGACTGTCGAGAATGATACCTAACACCCACTGTTTATACTTTAAAACAAAATGCGTATTAAAGACATTATTACTATCATTAATATAAGCCGGTCTCATTTAAATGAATAAAAAATACATCTTATGATAAGATGGAAATTTCCGTAAAATTTATTTTGAGATCTTATTTTTGAAATTCATTCTAATCTTCCATTAACAGTTACGTGAATAGAAGGATATGAAGGGAAATGATTGGGACAATATACCAACTAACAGCTAATTAGCATGATTTGAAAACAGTTGTTATTTTTCAGTATGAATCTCCATGTGTTAATATTAATAGTCAGTCCCATGATACACACAAAAAGTTGAATAAGCTGAGCTGTCTTCTTACACAATCCATGTTTATAGGAATATCTTAAAATAATAATCCTTCTCTCCCTTACTCATTCCCATGTTCCAATCCAACCTCATTTCACTATTTCGTGTTTGCTTATATATATATTTTCAAGCATGCAATAATGCATGATTGTTAAACACCAACCGATTGTGACACAGACTGCAAACTGGTGTTAGCTATAATAATAATAATAATAATAATAATAATAAATAATATATTAATTAACTAAATAATTTTAAGCTTCAAGTGGGACCATACCATGTTTATTTTTCTTGTTCAAATTTAAGGTGGTAAGAAAATTGGAAAAATATTTCATTATAGAAGCGTTATGAAGGGTGGAAAACTAACCAATAAGGGGTGAGGATAAAATACCTAATCATGAAAATGAAGCATTAAAAAGCCATACCGGGTCGGACCCACAAAAGGTTTTTTGTATCGTATTTTCAAAGCAATGTCACCAGAAGCTAAAAGAAACGTCATCCTGTCGTATTTTCCAAACTATAATCTTCAATTGCACTAAGAACAAATGTTTTTGAGTCTTTTTTAAAATGCAAAGAACAAGAGTACAACATGTTCATGCAAAAGAGTACACAAGCATTTCAGCTACTTGCTGACTCAAAAGATGTTTAACTCGTTCCTATTTTGAGTCAATCCGACTCAATCACCTTCATTTCAAAACTCAATGGTTAAAATCAATTTTTCTATGTATAATATGGTAACATCATAAAGGGCACAAGCCCGAAGAACCTGGATAGAAATACCTGAGCCTCTGAACAGGTAAAGATTGTTTTTAAGCAAGGCTTATGGAAGTGGCATATGACTGTAGCAAAATCAGCGCTTGTTCAGTAATAGCTCTATTCTTCGCTCGCTTTACCCAATCACTAACTATATCTTCGGCTTGTGTGCCTTTGACCCTTTCTTCTAGATACTCTGCTGCTTCAGCTAGCTTTCCCTCAGTCAAGTATCCCTCCACTCTATTGATTATGGACTCAATCCCATTGCCAGACAGGTCTACTTCCTTAACCTAGACAAACCAGACAACAAATATGCAATGACTGTTTTAAATCCAATTTGTGCCTGCTAATAAAAACATACCCATGCATGGTTTTGGTTTATCCAAATACCAGTTGTAGATATTGCTGATCCAAATGAATTACCTTTAGCCAGGATGCTACTCTTGCCAAAGAATGGGCCAAAATGCCACCACCGCCAGGTGGAATTAGGCTGAAGTGTCGTAATGTTCCTTTCAGTGAATCAAACTGTCAAATAAGGTAGAGGTTTAAGTGCTTATTTTATCACAGGCCACAACCTTTATAATAAAAGTTGATACCTTAGATTTATTTTTCTTTTCAGAAATCGACACACATTCGTACCTTATGATTCAATTCCAATTGAGTATCTGTGCCATGGGAAAGTATTTCTTTGGCAATTGAAGACAGAACCAAGTCTAGGTTGGAGTCCTTATCAATGCCTTGAATATTAGAGCGCAATACCTCTATTTCTTCCTGGATGGGTAGACCCCTTGAGAGTGCATCTTCTATTGCTAGTGCCCCCTGAAAGGGTCATACAAGTTATGATTGCTTGGGAGCTAATTTGCAGTTTTGTAAGAGCCGATGAGATTGCCAAAAAAAAAAAGGAACTATGTTTGATTACAGCTGTTTCATTTGGGCAACTTTTGGACCATAAGATGGAAAAGAAAAAGAAAACCATGAAATTGAATGGTAATGTTACCAGAGCAAGCTTCTGAGCAGAGTGACTTTGACGAGTTTCTTCAGATCGTGTATAGAATGCAACACCCAAGGCATTTATCTACAAAGAAAAGAGATAAAAATTATGTTCTACCATGACAGATAAATTCAAAGCAACAGATGAAAAATGAAAAATAGTAAAAGTTCTCTCTCTCTCTCTCTCCATATATATAGATTTGCCAAGCAACTATAGAACCGAATAGCTAGCCACATGGCATAACAAGCCTATGAGACTGCTGTGAATTGCTTACATGAATATTTGTTTCTGCCAGTTTTTCAATCTCTGCTGCCTTCTCACTTGCAATTGCTGCACCCAATTCTGCTTTTGCTAACTCCTTGACCTTTTTTAACTTTTCTTCGCTTTCAATTTCCTGTAATGCAATGCTTGCGAATTTCAGTCTATAAGTTGTGACATTGTTAATGTAAATTTTGAAAAAAAAAACACTAAAACTAAAAATAAAAATCCAATGGCAAACATAATCTACATGTGAACCTTTTGTTCAAGTTCCTTTTGAAGTTTCTCTTCCAATTTCTCTTGAAGTGATTTGAGAGCAGCAACTGCTTTTGCTCTCTCTCGTTTTAACTCCTGAAAGGGGAACATTGTTATAGGTCTGAAAATAGACACAACCAGCAAGAATGTGAGAAGAAAACTAGTAATGAAAAGAGAGAGTAGTAAATGCACACAGTCATAAATTGGAAATTTCAGATCCTTTTAGTCATTTGTCCTTTTTAACTTTTTCTTTTAGGGAGAGGGGGACTAACCTTGTCCAACAAGGCCACCTCTTCTGCAAGCATGAGTTCCCTAACCCCAGCTTCCTTCAATTTCTTTTCATACTTCTCCTGAAAAGCAAAAGGAGAATTAAAGCTAGTCACCTTAGTTCTACAAAATGTGGAAAAACAGTCAGAACTGAACTATTTAGGATGTACATTACAAACAAATGCTACCAAGTATTCAGTTGGCCCAAACCTTCAAGGCTCTCTTTTCTTCAGAAAAAACGCGGGCATCTAACTCAGCTTGCCTCCCTTCAGCAGCATGAATAGCTTGAATGAAATCAAGAACCAATTTTCCATCCTTGGATATGTAGCCATCATTCAAGTCCTCAATTGCAGTAATCAAAGCCTGTCATTCCAGACAACAAAAACTAATTTAGAAATAATCCGCGCATTATTTATTCCCTTTCTCACCTCGAGCAAAGAACAAGAATCGGTAAGCAAGAAATGCTTAACCTCGGCTTCTTTGAGAAACTTATTTTCATCACTGCTCTCTCCACTTAATGAAGTAATATCAGCCTCATCCTTCAAATTATATTCCTCAAGAAGAGAATTTAGTGGTTGTACAGCTTTATCTAGTACATCCTGCAGCAGAATGTGACTAAGTACAACTAAAGAAAAAGAGGGGGGGGGGGGGGGCGGGGAACGGGGAAATCAATGGAACTTTGTTAGAAAAAAGAGGTTACCTCTGGTTTCTCTTCTATAGTGGCATGATTTGGGGCTACTTCTTTTATTTTACTTCCTCCATCTACTTCAATAGCCTTTATTAGTGGGGGAGTAGCTTGACCTTCCTCATCTTGTCTTCTATTAGTATCTTCCTCTGTGCTTTTCAAGTCAAAACTTTTTGTTTTTTGATCACTAGATTCTTCACTGCATTGTCTGAATTCTGTCAAGTCTTTGTCTTTGGTAAGATCACCTGCTTCATGCGCTATACTAATGGATCCTTGAAACTGAGGTTTATCATCACCTTGTCCTTCACCTGAAGATTCTTCAAGCTGAGAAAGATTTGGATTAGCCTCAACCTTCTGCTCAGTATACTCCACATTAGGATTTGATTCCTCAGCCTCTTCTCTATGGAACAACCCTGACTGCCGCTCTATTAAATTTTGAGCATCATTTGTATCTCTTTTCTCGATGCTTATTTTACGTGCATCAATAGAAGCTTTCTGCTCTTTACTACCAAGAATCTTCTCAAAGTATCCACTCTGGTGACCTGCCAACACAGCAGCACCAATAACAACCCCTCCAATTAAGACTTTTGATACAGAACTTCCGGACTCGGGAGGCTCGCCAGTTGGGCCTGGTTGTGGTGACGTTCTTTGTTGAGGTTTAGATGAAAATTCATTTTTCGGAGAAACAGAAAGAGGTATCTGCAGGAACAAAAACATCTGGTTTAAGTATTCTTCTTGTATAGTTATTCATTGTTTAAACCTAACTTAAGGAAATGTTCACTTGTCTGGGTAATAACTTGTCTTGGGATCCTTCTAACAGCTCGACGAGACGATATTGCTGAAACTGATCTGCAAAACAAAGCCACTACCATGAAATTTATGATAAATTCTCTGAAAAAATGGTGATTGTAAAATCTCAAATGGAAAAAACGAGCAGAAAATAATGATTTTTAGTGATAATCACTCAATGTCATCAACAACTCAAGACAAACAAGTCCGAACGGATTATAATTTATGAGAAATCGAAATTCTCAACAAACAAATTAGCTTCTACAATCATTGTGCAAGATTCGAAATGAAAATGTGGATGATAGGCAGTCTGGATTTCGCTTCCGTACCTCAGCAACATGGTTTATCAGGTATTCAGTGAGCATAAACGATAAGGAGCGAGTGATTGAGTGAACGATGGCGGAGGGAGTCCTACTAGGGCTTGATTCCAGCTGCGATGTGGAGAGGCGGAGAAAGGCGGCGAACTATAGATTCAATGACGGAGAATAACGATCGCTTTGCCGGAACCCGACCCGAGCTTTATTAGCGCGAACTAACCAGGGTAACAGCGTCGCTCTACTTTGAGGAGAAAGAAAGAGAGAAGATGATAATATTTTTTCAGATGCACACAAAACGACATGTCGTAAATTTATACGACGTGTAGCCATCAGCGCGGCAAACAGCAGCAATTACAGTGCAGTACTTCGTCGTCCCAAAAGTTGCATATAAAACCCGCCTCTGAAGAAGAATCTCCTGTCGAAGTAAAACGGAAAAAACTGACCGGCGAAAAAAAAATTCGCCGGAGAAAAAAATTATGGGTCACAATAAGTCCCGACGATTTAGAAATCCTTGCCCTAATCGTGGTCAGTCTAGTCGAAACCATCAGTTTACAAGGTAAAGAATAAAAAAAAGGTTCTTTTTTCCAGTTTTCTTAGTAGAGTGATTGATTGATTCTCCGTTTTTTTTTTTTTTTGGATTTGATTTCTCTACTTTTTCAGCGAGGAAGTTTCGCTTCCATCTGATCCAGGTGCCTATTTGTTTTAGCTCTCTTCTCCTCTCACCTTGTTATTGGGTACCGACTGTTTGATATTATGTCGCTGTTGTACCATTTTGTTATTTTTTTTGTTGCAGCAAATGAAGAAGAAGAGGCGACTGCTCCATTAATTCAGCTAGCGATGTGGGTATGATTTTTCGAAAAGAAGAAAAATCTCCAGCTACAAATTAAATCCTCTGTTTATGCTAAGATTTTTTAATCTAGCTTTTGAACTGTCAAATTAATCATCGCTGTTTTCTTTTGTCACTTCCGTTAATTCAGGACTTTGAACAGTGTGATGCAAAGAGGTGCACAGGACGCAAGCTTTCCCGATTCGGATTGTTGAAGGAAAGTATCAAATTCACACTCTTTTCCATTCCTAATATCATATTTTTGTATATGTATGAATCCTACATCGTTGAACTTATACTAGTCCTCCACTTCAGATAGTTAAATTAACATAAATTTTCTGGAAATTTGCTGCAGGTATTACGCCTAAATAGTGGTTTTGGTGGCATTGTCCTAAGGTAATTACGTGCAAGAAAGCTATTTCACTTCCTTTAAGCAGTTCATATTTGACTGGTATTCAACGTTTCTTTTCCACTTCTGGGGAAGCCCTGTTGGAACACAATGTGTCTCGAAAGAAGATCGTAGCTTGATTCAGCAAAAGGGACTAGCTGTTGTGGACTGCTCATGGGCCCGTTTGGGTGATGTACCCTTTGTAAAGCTACGATGCACTGCCCCTCGTCTTTGTACGACTCATTTAACCCTTTATTCAACTGATGTGAGAGGGGATGATGAGTCTCATCCCACATGGTGAACTCCACCTCAGCTCTCTCCCATCGGATGCAGTAGAATCTTCTTGATTGATATCTTGGAATAATACTATTTCACATAAAATTAATCCTTTGTTTCTTGTTATTAATTTACCCTTTTTTGGACTTGATGGAGCATGAAATTAAGATACGAGGTTATTTCTCTTGACTTGTTTCCTTACATACTCAATATTATCCAGTGCCATGGCTGGTGGCAGCAAATCCCGTAAAATATGGTAGACCATGTGAGCTATCTTGTGTTGAAGCCTTATCTGCCGGATTAATTATATGGTAAGAAAAAACCTCTGCATGAGAAAAAAGAAAAACACAGAATGTTTTCCTCTTTCTACCATGAGAGAAGTTACTTTGATATAAATATATGTTTTTCGAAACTCAATTTCTAATTATTTAACAGTGGGGAGGAGGAGACGGCAAAAACGCTTCTTGGAAGTTCAAGTGGGGTCATCTTTTCTGTCACTCAATAGGTATTAAAAGTTCATTTACATTTGAATCGGATTCTAGTTTGTAACCTGTGTGAAGCTCCTTTGGCTTTGTTTCAGGGAAAGATTTCTGGTTAAAAAGTTCTATTGTAATGAATGCAGGGAACTTCTAAAGGCATATGCTGTGTGCAAAAATAGTGTTGATATTATATCAGTCCAAAACAGTTGGATTTCACAGCAAACCCAGATTCCAAAGGCTCCGGAAGATGTCAAAGGTACCTCTTTGTTTCTCTCTCTCTCTCTCTCTCTCTCTCTCTTTGGTGAATGTGTTGAATTTGTGAATGAGGATCACATTCATGCTTGTTTGAATATCTGATTTATTTTCCTGCCGATATATAGGAGGTGAAAGGTCTTCTCATAGTGAAGAAGATGAGGATGGATCTTCTGATTCGGATGGGCTACCACCATTAGAGAGAAATATGAATCATATGAACTTGCAGGACTCTGATGAAGAAGCAGAAGAAGAAAGTGACTAGGCAGTAGTTGAAAGACTCAGAAACGTCTTTTTGGCTGTATACTTTATTATGCTTACCTGGAGCGAGCCACGGCGGATGATATACAATGTCTAATTTAGATATAAAGTATTTACAATCTGCTATTTCCTAGTAGTTCAACTAATTTAATCCTTGCTTAGCTTTTTGGAAAGATGTTCTTGATCTGAATGTGGTGGTGGATTAGGGCACTTTTAGATTTGATTGCTGCAAATAAGGAATGTATTGCAATTGCTCCTTGTAATGAAAGCTATAAGGTTAGTCTGACCCAAAAAAAATAAAAGGAAAAAATGATGAATTATTGATCTAACTATTTGTGTCCAAACGTGGTTTATGTAATTCTACTCCAATCTAACTGCTTACCATCTTTCTTATATATACATCATTAAACAGTTTTTATACCGGTCATGGCTCTCGCTTTATCGTTACGTTTATGGTACTGAAATTATCGATGCCACCTGAATACTAGAAAGACTACGGATCTAGATATATTCGGATCAATGATATAGATCAATTCAAATTCAAACTACCTATTCATTGAGCAACATGTGTCGTAGAGGAGCATCAAGCAAAAAGTATTAATCCTTCTAATGATGTATCGCTCTAAATCAAATTTAAACTCGTCTACATCCGGTCCGGACATAATCCAAACTCTGTGTACCGAGAGTCCCAAATTTATAAGCTCAGCCCATCCCATGTGTTTCACTATCCCAAAAGAACAAGAAGTTGGAACAACCGAACAGCCCCTGTGTTTCTATTTGTATCCAATGGAATTTCGTACATTCGCCACGTCGACTAAACGAAGCGCAGCGCGAAGCGCGAAGCCCGACGTTCCAGGGCCGAGCCCCGATTTTTCTTATAGGCCCGTCGTGTTCCTTTCATAATAACCACATAACCAAATAGAAAGTAAAAAGGAACCCTAGTTCTACAGTCCATAAACTTTTTCTTTCAACTCCAAAATCCTTTTATAAAAAAAACCCAAATCGAACGAAAATTTTAAACTAAGTTAGGGTTTTGTAATTTTATGTCGGAAATCCTCAATTTCTTCTGAGTCATCTTCTTCTTACTCGCTTGTTATTTGCAGTATTTCTCTTTTGCTTTCAGGAATCAGCAGAAAACACACGAGTTCGTGGGTGCATTTATCTCGAGGAATTCTTCTGTTAGCTTAGCGTTCTTCTAGGGATTTCTCGAGTCATCATTTCTTTTCTTTTTTCCATAGCTGATGATTGGTTTGGTTTTCTGTTGTGCAAATTTAGGGTTTGACTCTTGAAATTCAATTCATTTCTAAAAGGTTAGATCGAGCATTTTGAAGGACGCTTCTTTTTCAGGTGATATTTGTCTTCGTTCTTGCGGCATTTTTCTGCTTGCATTTTCTTTACGTTTTATCCCTAATTTTGAATTTATCGTAGTTCGATTTGGTTCTATCAAATCTTGTTGCTTTTCTTTCTTAGTGGCTGAGCTTTTATCTATACAACATATTTCCCACAGGATTTTTTAAGGTGAGTTCATTTGGGAAGAATGTCATCACAGTATCCTGTTCTTAACAATCGACCAATTGATCAATGGAAGGTTACTGAGCTAAAAGAGGAGCTAAAGAAGCGGAAATTGATCACTAGGGGCCTGAAGGATGATCTTATTCGACGTTTAGATGAAGCTCTTCGCCTTGAGAGTGAAGATGCCCAGGAAGCTAATGGTTTAGGTACGGATCCTCAACCTGAAGATGAACCAAAAGGGGCAGAGAAGGTTGTTATTGAAACGAAAGAAGCCGTTGTACATAATGATGGTAATAGGAGTGAGAAACTGGTTGATGTCGTGGTTCAGGTTGAAACAAATGTGAATGCAACGACTCTGCAAAGGGATAATGTTGAAGCTGGGGTCATACTTGGTATCAGTGATTATGCTAGTGTGAAACAAGATGTGGTTGTTGAAAACACCAGTGAAGTGAGTGAAACTGTGGCGCCTGAGGTAGATTTGACTGAGGACAAACTGCATAAAACTGAGCTTGAGAAGGATAACGAGAATTCAAAACTCCTGTTGGAGAAAGAGGGATTGGATTCCCAGCTGGAGAATAGGGATTCAAAGCCCCAGCTGGAGAAAGATGATTTGAAATATGGGATGGAGACTGATAATTCAGAGCCCCAGTTGGAGGAGGGTGATTTGAAACCCCAAGTGGAGATTGAAGATCCGAGGCCACAAGTGGAGAATGAGGAATCAAAGACCCGGGTAGAGAATGAGGATGAGAAGCCTCTACACAAAGATGTCATGCTCGACTCTTCTGCTCCAAGCAACCAGGTATCTGAGGTCAGCCCTTCTTTAGGGTCACAAGTAAGAACTGATTCTATTTCTAGTGATACTGTGTCTATTAATGAAAAGATTGAACTTAAGGATAATATATCTGCTGACCATGTCAAATTAGAACTAGATGATGTTGTTAAGCTGGAGATGGTGGAACCATCATCCAACAACGCAGTAGGTGGTGGCCAATCACATCCAATGGATGTTGAAGAGCCACTTGAGAACAAGGATGAAAACCCTGATACACTTGCACACATCGACAAGAAAATCGATAGAATGGATATGGGGTACTCCGAAAAGTTAAACTTAGACAGAAGTTCTGGTGATGATTCCATGGAAGAAGACGTGTTAGAGAGTAAACAAATTGATTCAAAGTATCATGCTGATGAAATTGGAGATAAGATTAAGAAAAATGAAGAGCCCATTGTTAACGAGGAACATTCTGCTGGTGTTGTGGGAGAGAGTTTGATTTCCAACAAAAATGATACTCGTCTTGAGCAGAAGAATCATTCCACACTGCCTGCTGCTGAGAAAAGGAAGCTTAATGGTAATCATTACACCCCATAGGTTTGATACGCTTAGAGTTTCTTGGATTTTCTGTGTTGCTCCGCATAATTTGTTATGGTCTAGTTGTATGATATTAATGTGTGTCCATTACGTATATCATGTTCTTATATTGAAGAAAAACTGCTTTGTACTTTTATCTTATGAGACTGTCTTTACAGATCAAGCCACCGCTGGAAATGAGTCTATTAAGAGGCAACGTAGGTGGGCCTCTGAAAATGTCAAAGTCCCCGAGCCAGAGTCTAAAAGCTTTAATGCAATCCCTAGCACCACTCCGAAGGAAATTTTTCAACCCAAACCCAGCTTCTCCAGATCCAACTCTGCTGTTAATGAAGATGCACCCAAGGAGCGTATTGGTGAGTTGTCCTTTTTCTTAAAATGAGTATATTGAAGTGTCTAAAACTCGTGATTGAGTTGTCTTTTTGACTTTTTCTGTTTTGCAGTTCCGCCACCAAAGAACCCTCCAACTGATTCTCTTCGAATCGACTGCTTTGTGCGTCCTTTTACTCTGAAAGCCATTCAAGAGCTTCTAGGCAGGACTGGAAATGTTACCAGCTTCTGGATGGACCACATCAAGACTCATTGCTATGTTACTGTAAGACCCTTACCCTTCCTTCTTTCTCTCCCTCTCATAAATACTGCTCATGTTAAATATTGCTCGAAAACCACTTTTGTGTTATGGCAGTACTCTTCTGTTGAAGAAGCAGTGGAGACAAGGAATGCAGTGTATAACCTACAATGGCCTACAAATGGAGGGCGCCATCTTATGGCAGAGTTTGTCGATGCCCAAGAAGTGAGAAACCGAGTAGAAGCTCCTGCTCAAACTCAAGCAGCTTCTGTAACTACTGCCCCTCCTGCCCTGCCCGCTTTAGTGCCCCAGCCTTCCCCTCATGTACCAGCAAGGCAGCAGCCGCAGAAGCTCCCACCTCCACCTCCTCTTCCACTCCCACCTCCACCTCCATTGTCGGATATACCTCAAGCAATTGAACGGCTTCCTTTTCCACCACCTGCTTTAGAAGAGAAAATGGAACCTCCAATTGTCACTCTGGATGACCTCTTCAGGAAAACCAAAGCAACGCCTAGGATCTACTATTTACCCTTGTCTGAGGAAGAGGTGGCTGCGAAACTTGCAGTTCAGGGGGGAGACTCCAGGATATAAGGAGGAACAGCAATGAATTATGAGCTATAACATCACTGTATGTTTGTCTGGATTGTTTTTTGGTATTGGTTACTTATTTATGTCTGAATTATCACCATGGTTGAACTTGTTTTTGCAGATTATGGGGAGAAGTTGTGGCAGCGAGGGTCGATTCACACCCTCCTTTGATGATAGTTTATGTTTTAGATTTTGGAAGAGAGTTGGGACTTTCGAGCAGGGTTAAAATTTGTTAAGACTTTGTCATCTTTTGAACAAATAGTTAGAATCTTAGGAGGGTTTCACTTGTTAACTGTACCGAAATGTGATGTAGAATTTCCTTATTTATAATGATTCTGTCCTTTTTGAGACTGCTTGAAAAAGAGAGAAAAAAAATTACTTCCTAGAACTGTTATGGGAGGTGCACTAATGTCTGGAGCTGTGACTGTCGAAATGTGATTTTAGTACAATGGTAATTGCTTTATGATGAATGTATCAAGTAGATATACAAAATGATTTGAACAGAATGTGCTGGACGATCACATTTGCTCGTGTTCATATTTTACCGGTGGCAGGACCTGGGGTTTGATGTTCGATCACGGTCGTTCATATTCGATCCATCGATCAATTTCAATCGAATATATGTGGAAAATAAGAAAATACATGTTAGACGTCGTTTTTATTTGGGCCGGATAGAGAAAAATGAAGTCGGACGAGCCGTTTCAATGTTTCATTTACAAAAGGGTCGGAAACGAGAGAAAAAAATATTTTCTATTTAAAAATGGAAAAGGCACGGGCGTCGCACGTGCTGAATAGCCATTTATTTGAGAGACGCAGACCCTAGACGCTCATCCGGTGCCGCCAAGCTAAGTACTCTCTAGGGTTTCACTCCCGCGCTCTGCAAAACCCTAATCAGGTTTGAGGAATTCAACCAACGCCGAAGATGGTGACTGCGAAGAAAACCGTAAGGAATTTTTACAGACTGATCCCTTCTAGCTCAATATTTTCTTGCGATGTAAGCTAAGAATTAATGTTTGGATCTGTGGATTTTGCAGAAGAAGACTCATGAGAGCATCAACAACAGGCTCGCTCTCGTCATGAAGAGTGGCAAGTACACCCTCGGCTATAAGACCGTTCTTCGATCTCTTAGAAGCTCCAAAGGTGAGGTTTCAGATTCCTCCATCTCGGATCTGAGTTGTTCAAACGAAGCGTTCCATTTTTTCCCCGACGATTTTCGTAGTTATTCGAAAAAGAAAGGAAAAAACATAGTTTAGAAGTTCATTTGTTATTGATTCATTGCAGGAAAGCTTATTATAATTTCAAACAACTGCCCGCCTTTGAGGAAATCTGAGATCGAGTACTACGCAATGCTTGCAAAGATCGGTGTCCACCATTATAATGGAAGTAAGTTTTCCTGATCCTGATCGTAGCTTTTCGCTGGGATATTGTACTTGTAAACCGACAAGTGTTGAAATTTGTGTTTATAAAGCTTGATTCACCTGTCCCGATTCCTAAATGTCATCTTCAATATGTAAATAATCTATTTTCTATATGCCAGTAACTTAAACATGTAATTAGGGGGCTTAGTTGGTACATTTTCTTAGAATTAATTAATATTTAAAACACATGTGTGTCTTTGAAACGCCTTCCGTTCCAGGTTCCATAGCATTTTATTTCCTTTGTAGGTTCTGACTAATTATAGAATTCTCAGGAAGAAGGTAGAATGAAAGCGATATATAGACATAGCTTATGGATATCTTAGCTGTTACCTTCGATCTTGGTGATTGTTTAAGTAACAAATTCTGTGATCGGTTTGGGTTACTGGATTGTGTTTGCTTCTGTCAACTAATCACTCTTGAATTCTAACTCTTGACATATTTATGTGTCATATCATTCTTGATTTTCTAATGTTTCTGTGATTTGGGGGAAAATAGAATCTAAGTCACATTTCAAATTCATTTCTCTTCCAATCTCATCAGGCAATGTCGACCTTGGAACAGCTTGTGGAAAGTATTTCCGTGTCTCTTGCCTTAGTATTGTTGATCCAGGTAAAAATTCTGATCTTTAATCCATAGCTCTTGTTGTGCTTCTAACTTTTATTGTCTGAAACTTATAATAGGTGTAATCTTATTTTATTGTTTGTTATGCAGGTGACTCTGATATCATTAAATCACTCCCAGGTGATCATTAATGCTCCGGGGTTCTTGATCAAATACTAAAACTATGTCACCCTTCAGTTTTAAGCAACTTTTTATCTTCATCAAGGGGACATTTGTTGTTAAATTTTTGTTATTTTTCTTTTGTCACAAATTCTGTGTAACCTTAAATCTAGCGATTTTTGCTTCGGATTTAACGAGAATGCTACTTAGCTATTTTATAATGTCTGGTTAGAATTTGATATGGATCTGCTTGGGTAGACATGTTTAAACTTACGTTTTGTAAAACTAAGTTGAGGTTTGGGATAGTGTAAACGATTATACATTTGTTAGGCTAACCTGGATTTTAGATCTAATTCGGACAAAAGAAAAGTGCTCTTTAAGTGAAGTTGGATTAGATTAGACTCCAAACTCCGATATTGACGGCAGACATTTTGTATAGCGGATAACATGCATTACGCTCGTTATAGCCTAAGGAGGATAGAGAACCTCATTTCTATCGTACAAGGATACAAATTCACAGAACATCCATCCGTAGACAGCTATTTCATTGAACTCATTTCATAAACATTCTAATGATAAAATCCCTCATTTCATAAACATCCTAATGATAAAATCTTTGATGAAGAGAGGCAGATGATAAAGAATACCCATGAATGTAGCATATCGGCCGATAGAGAACCAAGCCGGAGGATTCTTCCTCAAAATAGCGGCCACGGTCTTCCTCGCAAACTCCTCAGTGGGAGTTGAATTGGACCCCTGTGAAACTTGTGCTCTTGCCCGGATTTGCGCTTCAAACGGCTTGTACAACTTCAATCCCGGCATTTGATTGAAGCTGTTTAAGGCAGAGTTTCCTATGTTCGATGTAATTCCACCCGGTACAACATTTATTACATCAATCCCGAACGGCCTAAGCTCCAATCTGTCCCAAACAAAAAAGTTCAAACAAGTTATGCCATAGTAATGTATTAAAATGATATATGATTCATGCTTACATACCGTAAAGAATCAGACAATGAATGAATAGCTGCTTTAGTTGCAGTATAAACCCCACCCCATGGTAATGGAGCCAGTGCAGTTATACTTCCAAAGTTTACAATCTTGCCCTTCCTTCTTGCCGCCATGTGAGGAACTACAGCTTGAAGCATCCTAATTGAACCTGTACATACAAATTTTTTCAAAACTAATTACAATTAAAAGAAAAAGAAAAAGGAAGATTAACCTTTGGTTCTATTTACCGAACACGTTGGTATTGAAAGTATGCTGGATAGAAGAGAGAGGGACTTCAGCTACGGGTCCGACACAGAGAACACCTGCGTTGTTAACTAAGATGTCGATCCGACCGAATTTCTCCAACACGCCCGAAACGACATGTTCCACGCTCTCATCCGACAGTACGTCCAGCTCTTGCACGAAGAACCTCCGATCTTGTTCCAGATCCGCCATCGTCGGCCGAGACCTGCTCGTTGCCACTACAAGACAGTCCTCGCCGGCGAAGGCTCTCGCCAGAGCGTGGCCGATCCCTCCCTCCGAACATCCGGTTATCAGAACCACTTCCTTGCCGTAGATATCCATCTCTTGTCTGCCTCTTCCCTTTACCACGGAGTGACGGAGTCTAATGAACCGATTATACGAATATATTTTTATAAATTAAAAAAAAAATATATATATATTTAATATTAATAGTTTACGCGGAATATATTTGTCTCTCTCTATTGAACCAGACGCGTTGTGCTCGATTTTACATTCAATTTCACGAGATCAGAATATGTAAAAAGCCCATTCCAAGTAATCTTAATCACTAATCTTTTGATATATATCATCTATACTATTTTAATAAAAAAAATAGAATACGTGTGATAGAATAAACTTGAACGACATGTCGTTTTATGTAGTAAATGTGGGACAATGTGAGGTCCAATCAATAAATAAGAGGATAAGGTTTAGATATATATATAGAATACAGTTGAAACAATATCTTCGTTTGAGTGAGAAAAAATCGGATTTAGATTCTGAAGTGGCGTGGGTGGGTTTGGGGGTGGATTCCCTTCATTAGAAGTGCACGTACCCCACACCCAATTCTCTCCACTAATAAGAGTAATAATTAATGAACCCATTCGAGGGTTTACTTGCTAATCAATTGTGTTAGTTTGGTGGAAATCTTACTTTTGTTTTTTGGGTTTAGATATTTCGACTAAACAATTTATAATATATAGTTATAATCTTATGATCCACATGTAGGGTTTGGCTTGAATTTCAATAACAAAATATATAATTAATACTTTTCCAAAGTTTTCCACGTGCGATGTATGGGCCTAATTGCAATACACGTCACCCAAGATATATATATATATATATATATATATATATATATATATATCTGCACTTTTAAAACACATGGGTCCCACTAAAATTCCTTTCGATGAACAATTGATTATCCCCTTCTTTTTTTCTTCTTTTTTTTTTTTCCCTAAAATTCCTTTTTGAGTAAATTTATTTTCGTCTCTAAGAAAATTTATAAATAAATAAATAAAAAATAAAATTAAAAAAAATTGATTATCCACTAAAATCTTCTTAGAATATATAAAATTATAATTAAATATGTTGATGTGGAAGCATGTTTTTAGTAATTTAAATTTAAATTTAAATTTATCCCTTTTTTTTTTTAATCCGTAAATAATTTTTAAAAATCCAATTAATTTGGCATGTTATTTTTAAAAATAGTTTATAAATATTTTAAAAGTTTGAAATTTGTATTCTATAAATTTCAACAATAAAATTAATCATTTTTAAAATATTAAAGATTTTAGAGACGAAATTGGAAAAGTATTGAAAATGATAATTTAACTTTATAATTAATTCATTTCTTTAATTAGATCTAAAGAAAATGATAGTTTTCCTCTAATCATTTCAAAGATCAAACGTTACATGACATAATAATGACAAGGTACGAAGCAAATCCCCTTTGACACTTACTTATTTCTAAACGAACTAATTAGGAACCTTAAAAAAAAACAAAAACAAAAACACTGATCAAATTACAAAAATAACCCTACACTTTTGCTTTTGAGCAGGCGGAGGTGGCAGCGGCAGCGGCAGCAGCAGCAACAGAACCAGCAGGAGGAGTGGCAGTATCACATCCAGGAGAAACCTTATTACGAAACCTCCAAAACACGCCCCCGGATTTTGATTCATCCACCACCCCACCTGATGATTTCTTCACTCTTTCCCCTTCCATTCTCTCCAGCTTCTGCTTGTGCTGCTTGTGCTGCTTGTGCATCAAGTAAATTTTCGGGTAACTAGCTCCAAGCAACGACATCGTTTCGAATATAAAAGAATTACAAAGCTCTTTTGTCTCTTTTTTTTTCTTTTTTGTATACAAGTAAAATCCCAAGCAAGGGCAAGAAGGCATGGCGTATTTATAGACCCCCTCCCCTCCCTGCTGCTGTCTGGAATCTCTGAATAAGATTGTTACTGTGGGCTTTGGTGGGTGCGGCCCATCATTTCTAATTAAATTCAGAGAAGTTGTATGGTTTTTTAAGTGGTGGTGCCACTTGTGGTCCCTACATAAGACTTAAGAGGCCCAAATAGAGACCGGAGATATGTATTGGACAAATAATGAAATGAGGTTGATTACCTGTCAGCACCCACTTCAAAAAATCACTGATATATTTATATGCATTTATGAATTATTTTTTATATAATTTAATAAATAAATAAACAAGGGTTTACATTCATTCTCTCTCTCTCTCTCTCTCTCTCTCTCTCTCTCTGCTTTCTGACACACTTGGGCCGAAGTTAAAGGGTTGTAGTCTGGCCCATCTTAATAGCTTTTAGGCCCATATAGATACATGATTCACCGTTCCTCTAATTAGTTGTAGTCATGAGTTTGAATCTTATTATATTTATTTTTAAAAATATATTATTTTCAAGTTACCAAAAACCACACGTCAAAAAAAAGCACTGAATTCACGTAAAAGAAATTAAAATTTAATAATTATAAAGAAAAAGGAAAAGGGCATGACTCATGTCTGCTGCGTCTTAGTCTATCAGTACAAATACATGGATTGAGATGGAGCATCGTACTTTACGACCACGACAAAGCTGGGGCCCTTGGCCGACTCAATAACCAGCTTCGAACTTTGTATTTTTCTTTATTGACATCAAATATGCATACTATATCTTAAACCATATTATATAATAGTTTTTATAATTTCAGGGAAAATATAATGTAACCAAATATAATAATATACAAAAAAGAAAAATATATATATATATATATATATACATTTTAGTAATATGTAGCAATTGGAGGAGGAAAAAGATAGAAATGGAGTGATTAGGTGTAATAGGGAGATGTCGTTACAGTCACGAGGCTGTTAGTTGCAGTCAAATGCTGATGACCTTCTTGTCATATCTCACGTTTTGACTGCTGTTTCAACTACCCTTTTACTCCTCGGTTATGTCGCATCTGTTTTTGTTTTGTTTTGTTGTGTTTTTTTTTTTTTTTTTTGCCCAAAGGAGAGAAGAAGATTTTAAGGTATATTTGGGGGGGATCATTGGGCCGGTCACGAACTCTAAAGAATAACTACCCGAACCGCTCATTAAGGATTCGGTTCAATCTGGGCGGTTTCCCGGGTTGGGGGCTTACATTTTTATTTTTTGCTTCTTGTTAATTGAAAAATGAAAAAAGTTGGGGATTAAGGCTATCAGTTATCCTCGTATTTATTAGAAGTCGGGTAAGTTGGTTAACCGGATTTACCCGAAAAACCTAACTGCCATAAAAATCGATTCGAATGGTTCAGTTTTTTCTACTGTGTCGGTTTTATCGGACGACTCAGATGTCGTTTTCCCTAAAGAAGAGTATATCGATAGTATGTAATCTCATCTCAACTTCCACGTGTCGGTCAGTCGTTTCGGTTGCACGAATTTTTTATGGAATCCGCGTGTCCCACTCATAAACAACCTAACGAGCACGATTTATGCCGTCGGTTCCATTTATGTAAATATATGCAATAAATATATACATTTAACAGCTTTTTTGTTATTCGTTTATCTTAAAAAAAAATAAAATGCATAATTAGATATCCCTCGCTCTCTCTCTCTCTCTCTCTCTCTCTCTCTCTCCCTCTCCTCTCCTCTCCTCTTTGTAGAAGAAGCCATGAGAGCACTCTCTGAAATCCTCTCTCACCTCTACACCGTCACAGTCGCCTTCTTAACTCTTCTCGTCCTTGAAATCATCATTTTCACCAGATCGGTCGTCCGGCTAAAGGCAGACGCCGACAAGCGAGTAATCACCACCGCGCAGTATTTCAAACTCATCGAGGAGAAGAATCCGGCGCTTCGCTACTCAGATCAGATGACGAAGCGGCCGAATCCAGAAGAGTGCAGAGTCTGCCTATCGGAATTCGAAGAAGGAGAAAGTTTGCGGAGGCTACAATGCGATCACACTTTTCACAAGGATTGTGTGGATAAGTGGTTGAAACTGTATTTCGCTACGTGTCCTCTCTGCCGTGCCAAAGCCTTGCCTGATGATATCGTTGCTAGTTATCGACGATTGCGAGATCGAGTCGAGTACGATGGGAGCGACGAGGAGCTAATCTTTCTCCTCTCCGCATTACACGGTAATAGTACGTACAGATTGTTTTAATCCAAGATCCCAGCTATTTGATTTTAGCTGTGAAACAGGAAGAAGAAATTTAGACTTTTTTTTTTTTTCTTTACTGGATGTATTGGAATAACATAGTTTATGATTATCTGAAATTTGTATATAATTAAGAAGAAGTTAATGATAAGTTGGATGAATTAAAATAGTAAATCCTATAATTAATTGAGTGCAGTGCTTTTGTACTAAGTTGGGTTCTTGGGTAAACTGCCACATTATTAAGGTTTTCGTATGGAAATTAGTGATGAGATATAATTGGGCAAATTAATTACCCTTTCTTAACCTGATGAGATTAGTCAATTAATTAAAAGCCGCCTCAGTGAGACATAGAAAGAGGTTCGGTAATGAATATGAAGAAACTTCGTTGAAAGACAACAATTGTGTACCTACTAGTTAAGACAAGTAATACAGTTGACTTCCTTTTATTTTTTTTTTTTTTAGTAGTTTGAATTTTTATAATAATTAGTAATTTAGTATATTATTAAAATTAAATTTTTTGAATTTAAATTATGATTATTTATATATATAATATATATTTAATATAAATATGGTTTACTTACAAATTTATCGGATGAGTATTGATGTACATTAATTTCATCACGTTATGTTATGTTATGTTAAATGGGTTACTTTGTTAAGACTTTTTTTGTTGAAATTGAAAGAAGGGGGAAGACATAGATACTAAGTCTAAGTCGTGTCACATGAACTTGAAGATTATAATTATATTCAGTATGACATGAACATAGTTTTTTGTTTCCCCTTTTTCTCACTCCCTAACTTTTGCTTGCTTTCTAGCTTGACCTAAGTGCCGCCAGCTGATGAAATTACTTGCCCGTGAGCTTTTTGCTCTTACCTTTTTTTTTTTTTTTTATCTATTTTTGAATTTATTTTACCTTCAAAAAAATCTTAAATTTTAAAAATGTAATCTTTAATATATATATATATATATATATATATATGGGTATATATTATCATCTTTTTAGGGTTTTTTCTTTAAAAAAAAATAATATATATTTGTAATATTATTCTTATATTTTATCCCTAAATATTAAAAAAAAAACATATTCCATCATCATGTTTTGAATTTAAAACCTTATTATATATTATTATGTTATATGTTAGATCAAACATATTAAAAGTCTTTTTATATTGTTTGCCCAAAATAATATTCAAGAATCGAAGCTCCAAATTTCTACGTAACTTGAAGCTTGATATCTAAGAGTTTTAATATTATATTTCATGTGTTACGTAAAAATGAAAATGACATTATTTTTTTCCCTCTCTTATTTTCTCTCGTTCTTTCCTTTTCAACTTTATAACAAGAGTAAACTTCTCAGCCGACAACAAAATAGTAAGAAAACGTTAATTCGTCTACTACTTTTTTCTGTTAAGTACTTAGTAAAAAAGACAAATTATTAGAACTTGAAGATCAAATTTTTTGTAAGTTATTTAATGTTGTTTCAATTTGAAACAATATCAGTAATTAACTATCATTTTCATTCAATCTTGTCTTGAGCAGTAACTTATGATCAGTTTTTTTTTTTTTTCTTTTTCTTTTTTGTTCTTCTGCAACTTAAGGCTAGAGTAACCCATTTGAAGCAGGAAAATAAAATTAAGCAGAGAAGAACCCATTTGAAGCAGGTAGAGTAATCTGGGTTTTAGGCTCGGAAGCACGCTGACAAAGCTTCATCATATTAATCTGATCTCCAAATTTGTTTGGTCAGCTGATAATATGAGCAAATATTGAAGATGAAGAAGAAGAAGAAGAAGAAGAAGAAGGTGGTGCCGATTCAAACTTCAGATTTTTAATCCCATCATCAAAACGTGATTTTCTTGAACAATTGACCCTCCTCTCGTATTCCTCCGCAACCAAAATAGCAATATCTGACATGTTCTATCTATTAGATTCTCTCTTACCAAAGTAAATCTTCTCGAATATATCGATTTCAGATTGGTCTGTTCTTTTTCATAGCCTTCACGCCTTTACAAGTACGATTCTTTTGGATAAGACCGACAGAACAGAAGGGGCTCATGTTTTTTTTCGGTGATTTTCACGTTTTTGTTTTCGGTCGCTTTTACTTTTAGTTTTGCAAAAAAATATATTATCATTTTTATGGGAATCTATCTATCTATCTATCTATCTATCTGGAAGACACTTTGGTCTTTATCTTCAAATAATTGGACCAAATAAGACCACAATTTTTGATAATTGAGTGAGAAAAAAACATGATGCCAAGCAAAACCGTTAACCGGAGTTTTCAGGAGAGCAAAAAAAAAAAAAAAAAAATTAATGTTGTCCAAATCATTAACAAATTTATCACGTGAAATAATAAAAACAGGGACAGCTCACAAGGAAGAAAACGATAATTGCGAATCTCAGATCCTCAATCATTGCTTAAAACCAATAGACGTAATAGATAAGGGCATAAGCCATTATCCAACCCTCTAATTTCATGGTTACTTCGGGATATGTTTGGTAATAGTTTTTGTATTTTATATCTAAAATATTAGTTTTTGTAATTATTATAAAAAATTATGCTATGGGATAAAAAATGATGCAAAATCATTTGACAAAAAGGAGTACAAAAGTTGAACTTCGCTTCCAAAACCGATTTTCATTTTTGCAAGCACTCCGTCCCTTTTTTTTTTTCTTTTTCTTTTTCTGGTCGAGAATTAAGAAGTTATTTTTAAGCTATCAATTGTTTGAAAATAAAAAAAAAAGATGAATCACAACTTTTTACATTATTGCTTCAATGAACGACAAGAAAGCGGAACTGACACTTTCCTTGTATCATCATCATTCACAGTTGCTCATACGAATCCTATAGTACAAAAGAAAGGGGGTAAAAAAGGGGTTAAAAGGTGAAGGTAGGGAGGAGCGACCATCATCTATTATGGAGGGTAATAGCAGTTCCACAAGTTTTAGATTGAGAATAAATTTTCATAAGCCCTCAAAAAGTTTCATAGAAGGCCGAGGTTTTTCAGCTGTTGAACATGCTCGGGTGGCAATGGAGGAGGTAACCAATCAGATCCTGCCATCTCACCATCTACATCTTCAACCACATATTCCTACAACAAGAATATAAAAATCCAGCTCAAAGGAACTATGAACAGGTAAAGCCGCATATATGGGCATATAATGTAGGATAAGAATAGTAAGCTCACTTTTGTTAGCATCCTTTTGGCAAGAATGTGATAGTGCCGTTGCCAGATCCTTTGGCCGACCATAGTAGCGACCAAGACACTATAGAATATTCCGATCACTGTAAAAAGGCCGAGCACAATCAAAGCCATTATAAATAACAAGGGCAGCCCAGCTTCACCAGCTCCTCCTACGCATCCACATTCAGTTCCCATACTTGCACAGCTCTCAAAGCATGTGGTACAGTCAGTCCACATACATAAAGTGCCGGGTAAATGACAGTCTGCGCATACTCTGCATGGAAAGAAAGATGACCATTAAGCAGTGTCTTGATTCCTTATTGAAATGGATTATTAGATACCGATTAATCAGAAGAGGTATCATATATCCTTGATTCAATTGGGTCAACCCACATATAGTGAAAGGATGTGTTTTTCTGAAAAAGTTGTTATGGAGTTTTAAGCATGGAATGTATTAGCATTAGAGCACCTAAGCACAGCATGATTTAAAATGATGGATCAACAGAATGAAATATTCTATGAACTTCCGATACTCAGAAGAGTGAGTATAAATATTACGCAACAGTGAGATGCAACAAATTGAATGAATCAACAGTCCTAAGATTGACCACTGGGTGAAGAAGTGCTATTTATACCCAGGGTGGCAGCAACAAAGACATAATTCTCGACAAGGCTGAGCCAAATCATTTCTAACTCTTCTATCATAACATGTGATGAAGCACCCGGATAGCCCAAGCAAAGCAAAAAACAATAGCGCTCCTGCATTCAACAAAATATATACATGATGAATACCAACGGAATTGACAAGCTTCAAGTGTTGATGCAAAAGGTAAACCAAAATTCCACCACCAAGAATTTTGTTTACAAGGAATTTTGAATGACTAGTACGAGCAAGGGCAAGAAATAGTAAAGGACAACCAAGGGCAAGAATCACCCATGTGAATCTACATGGAAAACAAAATGTATACATTTCAATAATAATACATGGGATATTTAAGATTTTACCACAAATGTAGTAGAAACTAAGTTCACTATCAAAACTCCATGCATGGCGAAGCCAGTACTCTTTGTAACCATCTATTAGATACACCAAATATGCGAGTGTAGTGATTACCTGTAGCGATTGAATACAATAAATAAGGGACTAAATAAGGAAATGCTCACAGAAACAAAATAGAAAAGCCAAAACGATCAGAAGCTGAGGGAACCAATATCATACCATCTGAACCATCAGAAATATGAATATAATGTCTCTAGTCACAAAAAATCGAAACTTCAGAGTTCGCCATTTCCTATCAGCAACAGCATGAACTCTCAAATAGTAAGGGGCCTTGCAGGTGGTACAATAAGCAAATGCAAACCCTTCCTGCATATTTAATCCATGAAAATCAAGAAGGGATAAAAAAAAAAACCTATGTGGTATGCCCACTTGATAATCTTTTTTCATTTCTTGACATTTAAATTCTATACTTTTTTGCCTAACAGAAACACCATAACAACTAAAATAGAGTGGCCTAAATACCCTCACTGCTCGCCAATGATCCAAACATTCCCGATGAACATACTTTGATGTTCCTTTGCACTTGCAGGGTGCTATAAAATCCCTACCTGAAACGAAAATTAGGTAAATATATGGATATGGTAGAATTCTTCTACTTCAAAACAAATAATTGAAAGGGCCAAACATATAGCAATACATAAGAAGATATTATATGCTGAAATATGAAAATTTCAAGAATGTACATAACCTGTCAGTATAAGGAAATATCACCGAAACAACACTGTTTAATTCAAAAGAAAAATTGACACAGAAGGAGCTAAATTCTTCCTCAAGTTGTAATAAGGGGTATTAGATTAAAAACGTTAACCAGTTAAGGAAACTGCAAAGTATCGAACATTTCTATTTAAACCAGCTAGAAGCTGGACCTAAAACGGACGTGGATTTTGATCTAGTATAATAGAATTTCATGAGAAAGAAGTTGAAAAATTATATCCAGTTTTCTAGGAAAATAAAAGAAATATTAAAATGGAGAAATTGCACGATCAAATGGAGTAATTAAAGAAACATAGAGCAAATAGACAAAACCTAAGGGTAAAGGGCGAGAAATTACCATCTGTCTCGAGGCAAATTCTACATTGAATTTGCTCTCCAGGGCCAGCTTCGAGATCGATCTCACGAGCTTCGATGACCGGAACCGGAGTGACGAGCGGCGCTGAGTCGGAAAGATCCACCATTGAAAAATTGTGAAAGAAAAACTATAGACAGTTATAGGTCAGAAAGCTGAAATTACATGAATGAAAATCAAATTTCAAGAATCACAGAGCTGATCGTCCTCTTCTCTTTGCTCCCCCCTCTCTCTCTCTCTCTCACTCTGCCTACTGTACGTTGCTCTCAAAACGGCTTTTTCCACGTTTCCGAAGCCTCTGCGGACATTAGAAGTGAGGAAGAGAGGAAGAGAGGAAGAGGGAAGAGACTTTTTGGATTTGGACTATCATGCCCCTCGACGGCATTCTTTCTTCAAAATAAATAAAGGAATCAAATAAACACCCGATTGATTAAAATTACAGAAAATTTTGATTATTTTAATTTTAATTTTAATTTTAATTTTAATTTTAATTTTAATTTTAATTTTAATTTTAATTTTACAGAAAATAAAACAATTTATTAATTTATTTTTTATTTTAAATATACATAAATTATGTATATCTAAAATATATACGAACCTCCTAAAAAATTATGTGATCCCATTCTATCGCTATTACTCTTATTAATTAAATAATGTTGGATAGTATCGAATTGATTCGATTCGACTGCTACCTAACCTAACATAAGATCGATACTATTAGCAAAATTAGACTTAGTATCAAATTATTATTTAATTTAAAATATCTCATTAAATTATTATATTTTATTAAAAAATTTCTTAAATTAAATAAAAGTTAGATTTTATCTTTTTATACGTTTTTTAAACTCTTTTTTAACTTTAAACTAATTTTTTAAATACATTAGAATTCGTCATATTTTTTAAATTATTTTTAAATTATTTTTTGACCAATTTATCCTTTTACTACCCCACCTCTACCAATGTTTCCACCATTGATTGCCTTTAATTGTTATCGTTAAAAATAATTTTAAATTTAATAATATTTTTATACTTTTAACTTTTATTTTTATATTTCAATATCATTTGTTTCATTTATATATTCTTAAAATAACCTCTTCTATATTCCTCGTCGCCATTACCACCCACCGCTATCACACTTCCCCACCAAAAAATAACTATATCACTCGCGGGTCTAAGTCGAGTCATCCATGTCCACTTTCTTTTTTTTATTTGTAGGGAAAAAAAAGTTATTTTTTCTATGCTGTGGAAGGGGAGGAGATTGTTTTATGAGTGAATAAATTAAAAATAATTATAAAAAATTAAAAATATAAAAAAAAGTTAAGGATATACAAACAAAAATAAAATTTATTTCCGATGATTGTGATCAAAGATGGGCTGCAGTGGAAAGGTTGGTGGTGGTGGCGGCTGGGGTGGAAGGTGGTGGAGATTGTTTTGGAGGTAAATACATGAATAATAATTAAAAGTATGATTGAAAATTTAATAATAAAAGTTAAGAATATACAAATATGGTTAAATTTATAATTTTAAATTATTTCTGACGATGATAATCAAATGTTGCAGCGGTGGGAGGCTTGGTGGAGGTGATAGTGAAAGGGGGATTGATGAAAAAATGATTTAAAGTAATGAAGTGAATTAAAGAATGTAATAATAAAATTTTAAGGCTAAAAGTATAAAAAAAATGATTAGTCCAAAATTAAAAAAAGAGTTTAAAAAACATGTTAGTGTGGTAAAATCTAAATTTTATATAGTTTAAGGGAATCTTAATAAAATATGGTAGTTTAAGGGAGTCTTTCAAAATAGATGCTAATTTGAGGGGGTTAAATTTAATTTGGCCTATATTGTCATATTAGTGAAAATATCTTTTCATTTATTACCAAATGCCCCATACACTTGTATTTATACAAGATTAGACTGACGGACTAACTAAGGGAAACTAATAATTAGTTATTGGAGAGGGAAAATTAATAACTAACTTATTCTAACTATCCCTAGCTATCTGCGTAATACCCCCTCAAGTTGGGGGTGAAAAATGTCAAGAAGACTTAATTTGGACATTAGAAAATCATATTTTTTCTTAGACAAGGACTTTGTAAGAAGATCTGCAGGCTGAAGAGATGTGGAAATTGAAGCTGGTCGGATGACACTGTGTTGGAGCTGATCACAAATGATATGGCAGTCGATTTTAATATGTTTCGTTCTCTAGTGGAAAATTGGGTTTCCTGCAATCTGATGAGCAGCTGAGCTACCACAAAAATAATGGAACATGAAGCGGAGGAGAGATGTGAAGCTCATTGAACAGACTAAGAAGCCAAAGAAGTTCACACGTGGCGGTAGCCAGAGCTCTACACTCAGCTTCAACTAAGGATCTAGACACAGTATGTTGCTTTTTCATTTTCCAGGAGATGAGAGAGTCACCAAGCTTCACTACATAGCCAGTCATTGACCTTCTGGTAAGAGGACATGAGCCCCAATCTGAATCACAGAAGGCCTCTAACTTCATGGTGTTGGAAGAGTTGAAGAATAGACCAAGACCCGGGTTCTGTTTTATGTAGCGCAATACCCTAAAGGCAACATTAAAATGGGATTGTTTAGGGGAATGCATGTGTTGGCTCAAAGATTGGAGAGAGAAGCTTATATCAAGACGTGTCATGGTAAGATATATCAAGCGGCCAACAAGTCTCTGAAAGGAAAAAGGATCAGCAAGAGGAGTATCTGACTTGTTTTCTCCAGTGATAGAATCATAGTCTATGGATGTCAGCTTAATATTTTGTTCCATGGGAGTGCCACAGGGCTTGAAACCAGTGAGACTCGCTTCAGTTAGCAATTCCAAAGCACATTTTCTCTGGTTGAGACAAATACCAGAAGAATTCTGAGCAACTTCCAGACCAAGAAAATACCTTAGAGGGCCTAAATCTTTAATTATAAACTTGAACTTCAAATAGGCCTTAGTAATGAGTTTTCATCATTACATGTCAATCAGATATCATCCATGTATAGTATAATATGAGAATGAATGAACCATTGTTAGATTTAGTGAAAAGTGAATGATCAATTTTGGACTGAGAAAACCCTCATTTTAGAAGAACAGAACATAACTTATAATTTCATTGTCTGGATGCCTACTTCGATCCATATAGTGATTTGAGCAGTTTGCAAACTCTAGTCTCACCCTTTCAACCATACAATGACATGGAGGTCTCTTTGTAAAAAAACATTATTCACGTACATTTGGTAGAGTTGCCAATTGTAAGCTGAGGTAATGGTAAGAATGGATCTCACAATCACCACCTTGACAACGGGTGAAAACGTTTTTGTATAATCAATCCCCCTCCTTTTGGCTTTATCCTTTGGCAACAAGCTTAGCTTTTAAGTCTATCTATAGAACCATCTGACTTAAAACTTTATTTCAGAAATCCATTTACAGCCTATGGCTCTCTTTCCATATCTCATATCTCATGACATCAATCCACCTACTGTTGTTTATTGCCTCTTTATAGTTATTTGGTTCAGAAACAGAAGACAAAGAAGTCAAAAAGCATTGAAAACCTTAGGATAAATGATACACGACAAAGTAGATTGAATTAGATATTTAATGTGAGAGACATATAGAAGACTGTTTGGTTCGATCGGTGGTATCAAATTTATATAAAGATCAACTGGAGTTGGAGGTGGAACAAAATCAATAGTTGTGGTAGCGGAAGTAGCGTTTGTGGTAGTGGCAGACGTGGAAGAAAAGTGTTAAGGAATCCAGGAACAAAAAATTCATTTACTGTGTTTTGTATGGAACTGATAGATTAGGAATGAAATTCGAATAGATTCCAATTTGTCTGTGGTGAAAATGAATCGGAAAGATGAAGAAATGAAAGAGAAATCGTGATTGAAAGAACTGCTTGGTTAGTGAGAAAATTTCAGTTGAAAAGTAAATAGAAAAAGAAAGACATCTTCTCTCTGCTATGATACCATGTCACATGAATGAAAAACATACTCTTTTCATTTATTACCAAATGCCCCATACACTTGTATTTATACAAGATTAGACTAAACAGACAAACTAGAAACTAGTAATTAGTTATCGGAGATGGAAGATTCATAACCAACTTCTTCTTACTAACACCAGTTGATCTTTATATGTATGGGATTGTTTAATTTAACAGATAAATATTTTAACTCATTTAGAAATTATTAAATTTTATTTTAAAATAAATTTAATAATTATAAATAAAACGAGATTAATTTATTATTTTTAAGATATTTAAATTTATAAAAATAAATATAATCCTAATTAAATAGATAATTCATCTGTTGTCGCGAGAAAGAGAAACCCCAGTCCCAATATATATCTATTATGTATGTATATATAGAGTGGCTACCTAGAGAGTTAATGAAAAGCATATATAATAAATACACTATCTCAGCTATCTCTAACTGTTTTTCCTTTGTAGTGCCCGCAGCTAATTAAACAGACAGTGATGAGGATTACTCTAATCGCGTTATTAATTTAAAACATAAACATTCCCAAATCGAAGATAGTAACCATTACTTCTTCTAAGGAAAAGCCTCTCCCTTTCGCTCTCTAAATCTTGGCTTCAATCTCCTACTTCTTCCTCTTTTTCGGAGGCTGTAATGTTTCCTCATCTTCATCTTCATCTTCATCATCATCATCATCATCATCATCATCATCATCATCCTCATCCTTTCCTTCTTCTTCATCATCATCGTCGTCGTCATCATCATCATCATCATCACCACCATCATCGTCTTCATCATCGTCACTGTCATCTTCGTTGTTTTCTTCATCTTGATCACCATTCTCTTCTGCCCCACCCCCTGGACCATCTTTCGGGGCCTTCTTAGAGTTGCTCTTATTGTTATTAGCATTGTTGTCATCATCGCCTCCTCCTTCACCAGAAGAAAACTCCTCTTCACCTTCTCCCAAACCGCCATCACCATCATCGTCATCATCTTCCCCTGCATCGTCAGGATGGCATTGCTCGGGATTGTCTCCTTTGGTCCTGCTCTTGCTGCTTAGAAACAGCTCAAAGAGATCCTGAAAGAAGTTATAGCAGATACAAGTGAAGTGTTATAATATAATTACGATTTTTCTAGTTTTCAACAAATTTTTAAACATACAACTCTAATCATTCCGTATATTTAATTTCCTAATGATTATAAAACCCTTAAATAATAATAAGATTAATCTTTACCACGAGATTTTACGTTACAGGTAGGCCCAAAGATCCAATTTCCAGTTTCTCCAAAGATGCGGGCTAAAAGACTGTAATGACCCAAATACGATTGCGGTGGATTTATTATTATATTCCTTTTTTTCTACAAGGACCAAGTTTTATATTATAAAGAGGCCCAAAGGTTCTTTCTTGACAAGGACCATTTTCAACTTCAGACACGGACATCCCAACAACCACTAAGGCCCAAACACGTCAGGCCACAAAAACACCAGCCTTAGGTTTAGGTAAAGTGGCCGAATCGGCAAATTTGGTGAAGAAGCGCATGTTAGCATGGCAATCGCATGGGATCCGGCGCATGTTAGCTCTACGCCATTATGAAAATACAGGCATCCAGAAAAATTCGAGTAAAAACAAATTCCTCTTTTTTTTTAAAAAAAAAAGGAAGAAAAAAAGAAAAGGAAAGCCTCGCTGTAAACGGACGGGATGAAAAGTTCCAGGAAAGGACTGAAAAATTAAGCAGAAAAATAATCGTGTGATTAGTCGATTGACTGGACTTACCAGGGTGAAAAGCCGGCTTTTGATCAGAGTTGAGACCAGTAAAGCCGCTAAAGCTCCACCGGCGCTAGACAGCGCGCCGTGAGGCAGAGGCGTAACACCAACTGAACCGTGGCTTCTTTCCATTTGTCCGGCAATCAGACACCTGTGTTGAACATTGCAGAAGAAAAGAATTCAGTATTGGTCGCCGTTGGATCTGTTCCTAAGCTAAAGTCAGCCATCGGATCTGATACCAAACAACCAATTAGAACTATTTAAAATTACTTTTACGTAGTTCCTGGGAAAAAAAAAAAAGAAAACTAACTAGCGTTTTTAACGGCGGTATATCTAATCCAGAAGGAAGAAAAAGAAAGGAGAGGTTAATAGTTAAAAAAAAAACAAAAAACCCTCAAAAACTCATAAACCATTAAAAGTGATGAATTCATAAGCTAAGTTGTGAAGAATCAGCATCAAATCAAGATATCAAGGTCATGTAGCTGGAAATCGAGCTGAAAAAGGATCATAAATTAACGAATCAAAGAGAAATCGAGAGTTTAATGAGCGAAAATCATACCTGAAAGGATAGATGAAGCTGGAGATGATAGATCTGAAAGTTTCGAGCTCTAGAACCTCAGGAAACAAGAATCTGGACTGCGTTCATTTTGGACCGTCGATTTAGATCGTAGAGAGAGAGAAAGTGAGATAATTAAAATATCAGGGGTCTGAGGGGAAGGGGAGAGAGAGAGAGGCAGCGGGTACTGGTGAATGACTGCCCGTGAATTTTCAGTCATGTTTCGGGCAGAACGGGTAGCGTACTCATCACATTGTTTCGGGCTGCCCCGATGAACTTCGGTCATTCGGTGGACAATTATTGGGGGGCCCTGTATTTGTTCTTAACTAATTAAAATTTTTTTTTTCAGTTTTCTATGAGGTCCCCAAATTTTCATTAAATTACAATTTCTCATCTTTTTTTCTTCACATATTTCAACCGTATCCTTTTCTCTCTCTTTAAATTAGTTGGGAAATGGACTGCAGTATCACAAGTCCGAATTAGCTGGGCCCCTGCCGATAGTCCTTACAAGAGCAAATCATGTCTGAAAATGGAATATGCTAGTAGCGTCTCTAACAACAGTTTGCCTCCCAACACACTAAAGATTGTACATTATCCTTGAAGTCGTATTTTCCGGCATACTTACCGACCCGAAAGCAATTGCCAATTTCTCACTATGATGTTGCAAAATCTCCTCAGCTTCTTCCCGGAGATTATGAAGTACATATTTCGGTATCAGGAAATCTTCTCATCTCTTTAGCATCATACATTGACATCAAAGCATTTCCTACCGCTCCGTAAGTGTCAAATTCGATCCGAATAATATAACCGTGGATCTATTTGCCTTTCATATATATTGTTACCGTGTGATATAAAAGAAAATTTGCATTATTTAATACTATTTTACGAATGATGTAAAAAATTATGTAGTTTGCAAGGCAAGAAAGAAAAAAAAATGTCAAAAACCAGATGGAAATCCACCTTTTCTTGGATCACTCACAGCAACAAGCTCTCCAACACTTTCTTCATTCCCTTCAAAGTTGTCTGAATCTTGTACAATAAATTGGCAAATAGACCCACCAGAAAGGCTTGCTAAGACATGGCCCTTCTTCATCAACTCTTCTCTTACCTCTCTCCCTACCTCAAAATGTCCTCCATTCACAGTTGTCCAGTTCTCATAGTACACTACATTTGGTATAAGCTGTTTCCCACATATTAAACCACAAAAAAAGGGAAATCATATTCCAAGATTAATTAATTATAATTAAGCTTGGTTAATTAAGATAAATAAATGATTAAAAAACCTGATGATAAACTCTTGGAGCTAAGACAGATGACAATGGATCCATCCGTCTAGCAAAATGATTCAATAGAACCCCGGCAGTTGCAGATATGATATAAACTCCGCCGCTCGCCCCGATCACACCTTTCAATCTATCATCCTGTTAAATATTTCAAATTTTAAATAAACGATATGTTATAGAACCCAAATGAACAGCACGGTTTAATATGTATGGTCGAGATATATATATATAATATACATGGGTTGTACCTCAAGGACAATAGTAGGGGCCATAGAAGATAACGGTCTCTTTCCGGGCCGGATGAAATTGGGCGGTGCAGGTGGTGCCTGATTGGAGGAACAATTACTTGGAATTGAGAAATCATCCATTTCGTTGTTCAGGACTATTCCGGTACTTGAAGAAAGTTTCCAAGCGCCAAAATATGAGTTCACCGTACTTGTCATGGAGACGGCATTCCGTTCCCGGTCTATGACTGATAAATGACTAGTACCATGATCTTTGACTTGATTCCACCTAATTTTGTTAACATCAAGAAAAAATAACAAAAAGAAAATCAATATTAACGTTGATGATGAGTTACACTATAAGAGTGTCTAGAGAACATACTTGCCGCCATAATAGCCAGGATTGAAAGTCCTATTGTCATATATAGTTTTCTTCAACTCCTCAGCGAATTTTAGAGAGAGCATATTGGATAGAAATTCAGTGATGTTGATGAAGTCTGGATCGCCTAAATTCATCCTAACGGCAAATGTATGTTTCAGTGCTTCAATTTCTCGATGGATTCCGAGCGAGCCGGAGATTCCGGACGGAATTTCATATCGAGATAGAATATTCAGCATCTTCACACAAAAGGAAATTGTCAGAATAAAAAGAGATTGGATAATTAATTAGGACAATCTTACTAATTAATTAATCTTACAAGTATAACTTCCGGACCACCAGAAGGAGGAGGCATGGTAAGTATTTTAAACCCAAGAAAATCCGTCGAGATCGGTTCGCGTATTTTGACTCGGTATCCTTGCAGGTCCTCCATGGATAATATCCCTCCAATATTCCTAACATCATTGACAAAACTAACTCCAATCGATCCGTTATAGAAAACCGCTGCCCCATGTTTCGAAACCGCCCTCAATGTCTTTGCTAGTTTCTTGTTGTAACAAACATCACCGGGCTGCAAAAGGCTTCCGTTCAAAGTAAAAAGATGCCTAAGCCCTTTATCCGTGAAAATACCCGATTCTGTTTGTACCATTTGGAAGTGGAGGTAAGGCGATATCCTAAATCCCCGGCTAGCAAGACGCTGAGCTGGTCGGACGAGCCTCTTCCATGGAAGCCTTCCGTGTTTCAACCACGCTGTATGTAGGCCTGCTAATTCCCCCGGGATCGCCACTGAGAGGGGCCCGGTTGATTTCAATGTAGTATTGCCATCATACATGTTCTGATAAATAGTTGGTAATAATAACTTAATAAGGGGGGGGAAAAAAAGAGTTATGATCAAAATGGTGTTAGTTTTAAAACCTTAGACAACCTCGGAAGATAGTAATGGGGCCGTTTCTCTCATGTCAATCGATTGTGCTTTGCCGTTGGCTGACCTGACAAGCATAAAGGCACCTCCGCCTATGCCGCTTGATGCAGGGCTGACTACTCCTAAACAGAGAGCAGCAGCCACTGATGCATCTACTGCGTGGCCTCCTTCTTGTAGGACCCGCATTCCGATCTTGGAACAGCGGTAATCGTCCGTGGCGATTGCACCATGCCGAGCTATGATTTCAGAAGGTTGAGATTTGACCGGACGGTTAGTAGAGTGGAGGCTTGAAACTGAAGGTCGGGATGATACAAACACTAATGCAAGCAGTAGCCATAGCATCAGCAGAGCTGCATCCACATATAGATAATTAGATATGTGTACTTACTACATTAGCAGAAGATCCAGATAAGTTAAATATGAACTTTCTAATTCTACGATTATGAAACATAGAAATTGCTTTCCTTTCCCATTTTCTCGCGGCCCGAACAGATGTTTAAAAATAAACTAGAACTAATCAACTTTTACCAAAAAGAAGAAAAAAAACCATCAAATTATAGAAAAAGTCACTCACACGGCATACTTTGCTTCTTCTTCTTCTCCATCAAATTGAGATCAGACCACCTTTATTGTTTGATAAGCACTGAATCCTTCCTCCTAATAAGGAACCAAGTTGCTTTAGCCTTGTCTTGCTGCTTTTCAGGCTCCTTTTTCTTGAATGGTTGTTCTTTTCCCAGGTGCTTTAAGGGTTTCGTTTTCATGCAAGTTTAACTTCCTTCGCTTGATATAAGAAAAGAAAGTTGGTGACGGCATTGATTCTTAATTAGTTTATCCTTTTTGCTGCCAAGTAATCGTAGAAAGAAAATGGTCCAAAAATCACTACTTCAAAATTTCAATTGAACCTTGATATGAACTGATCAGTTTTGCATAAAGAACAAATGGGAACAATGGAAACGTAGATGAAGAAGCCAGAAGGCATCTCTGATTTTTTCTCTCTGATTTTTTATTTATTTTTTAATAATTATAAATTATAAATTATTTTATTAATTTCGATTCAATAAATATTCTGACCATTAAATTTTCAAAGTAAATATAATGACATTTGAGAGTTACTTAAAAAATAAAATTAAATACAATCTAAATTTCAACAATTAATAAAGATATAAAAATGTATAAAGGTATTAAATATATCTTAATCAAAGTTTATTTATTTATTTATTTATTTATATTTTTCAATTACAAATCATATTTTCTAACTTTTAATTACTTTAATTTCTCATATCCTAAAAAATTATAATAAAACAATAAGGTAAAAATAATAATAAAAATAACTCTTAATATTAATGTTAACCTCTATCTAATATCATATATAAAAATAAAATAATGTTATTTATTTAGTAATAGTCAATCACTTTCTTTCTTCCATTAAAAAACCTACTAACTTTATTTAAGCAACTCAATTATACTTTGAATTGACATATATCTACATTTACGAAAATTCTTCTTATTCTTCTCTTCCTTTTCTTTTCGTCTTTCTTTTTCATATGTCATTTAGATCATGTTTCTAATTTTAATTCATTCTAATTTGACAGGTTGTAGATAATTTTCAAACCTATATGAGTTTGAAGGTACATGTTTTTCATATATCTATTTATTTCTTCTAACAATGATACTATTTCATATTTCTTTAATACGCAATTATACTTTAGGTAATATACAGAGGCGGTTCGTAATCGATAGAATATATCAATTATACTTTAGGCAATATACATTAAATTTGGGATTCTTTTGATATCATATATATCAGTAGTTATTCTGACTGAGATACCATTTTCAGATCAATTGATATCAGAGTCTTAAATCGACCATAGACATCCGAGTTTGAAATCCTCGTAGGAGCGGATCCCATTCAAAATGGTTATTGGAGAGGTGGGGAAGATTTAAGATAAGTTCAGCTGTTATTCTAACTATATAATTTTTAGAATCTTATATTTTTTAGAGAAAAAAATTAATTTATTAAATGTGTGAAAATATTTTATTAATTATTTTAAATTTTTTTATATTTATCGTAAACATGATATTAATATCGCATTTCTTACTTTATAACAGAATTGAATATGATAATATATATATATTAGCATGATAAATTTATTAGGAAAAATAACTATGTATTAGGAGTCTTACTTTTTATACTAAATTAAATAATATATTATGAGTGACGATCACGTTTTTAATAATTACATTTAATTTTGATAAATTAATAATTTATTTAATAATTAATTAGTTTAGTCATATAAATCACATTACATAATTAAGTATTTATGAAATCCGATTGATTTTGCTTAATAGTTATTTATAAATATAAATTTTCAAAATTTATTTGTTATTTGTAATATCTAACAAACAAGTATTCGGGATCTTTGAGGTCTCCGTCGAATTAAAAAGAAAAAGAAAAAAAAAAAGGGACTTAAAAAAATAATGACGTTGAATCTAGATTTGGGCCGATGTGGTGGACTTGGGCCTTAAAGTCTGGACTGGCGAGTGCAAAATAGGTTAGTTATTACACGCTCATAGGCCGCAAGTAATTTACCTGCTCTTTTTCCCGACCCATTACCCTCCCTCGTTCGAAATTTTCTTGCCGCCCAAATCTTGCTCCCCAAAATTCACACACGGTTCCTCACCGGCGGGAAAGAGAGAGAGTGAGAAGCATAAGTCGACGGTGATTCTCCGGTGAATTGAGCCTACACTTTTCCTTTCCGGCGAGTAGCTTCCATTCTCCACAATTTATGTTTCACATCTAATTCTTTTGCATTTTTTTTTTTTTTTTTTTGCATCCATTGATTATTTCTGCCAATTGGAATTATTATAGTGGAGATTCCTCGTTTTCATGGAGATAATTGATATATTGTTCTATTTTCATATTTTGAGGTGCTAGTCTCAAGCTTCATCGCCAGATTGCTGAGAGAAACTAATCCAATGGCAAAGCGAAGAGCGAAGAAAGTCGTAAAAAAATCTCACTCATCACCCGAAGGAGAAGAAAATGGCCTGGAAACAAAGGAATCTCAAGGTGAAAAGCAACAATCTAAATTGTCTGATGAGGATGGTACGTTCTTGCTCCCTTCAGGATTTTTTAGTTTCGAATCCATGGAGTTTTATTTGCGAGATTCTGCAAAAAAAGAATTTCTCTCAATAAGTTTAGGTTTTCGTTTTTGTTTTTTGTTTTCATTGTGTTTTAAGTTGAGCGTCAAAGTATAGCAATTCGAGCTACTCGAGACATGGAGATTGAGCGTTTGCTTACAGAACTGCGTTTACTACGCTCCTACTTCAACAAAGACCAGCTGCAAAGTCTTCTACTGCAATTTGTGGAAGAAAATCTTCCTAATCTTTCAGTTGCAGCAAGTGGTAGAAATGGGGAAATAGAAATGCAATGGTTCGAGAAAGCTGGTAATTTATCTAAGAGACCAGCTGAAGGGATAGATGTACATACCTCTCTTTTGCATCGCTTGTCCATAGCTTATCCTCATTGCTCTTCTGCAATGCACTCTTTGTCTAGTTTTCAACTCTCCAACAAAAGAGGTATTACTACTGAGCTTGGAGTTCAGATCCATGGATTTGATATCTGTTCTTGGAGCGCTCAATGTTATTTTGCATTTTTATTTTGATTTCTGGCAGGCGGAACAAGTCGTTTGGGTGCTTATAATATGCAGATTCAGGACTTTGTACGTGATTTTAGTTTTTTAAAGATTAAAGTTCTAATTTGAAATGGGGTTTCCTGATTGTGAAGCAGAACAAAGAAGTGTATTCTATGAAAAGCTTTTTTGAAGTTGATGCTCAATTTAGACTAATAGATATGTACTGAAATTCCTGCTTTTCTAGGCTTCGGAGGAGTCATTTGATACACTGATGCTCGGGATACCGGACGGTCTCCAAACTCCCGGGGTTGGTTGCTTCTCGATAATTATTTCCACAGTTTCTTCTGTGGTATTTCTAATACGAATTTCATAAACACGCAACTTTGTCTATATATGTATATATACATACATACATACATATATATATATATATATTTGGGTTTGGTGATTTTCCTCATTATACTAGGATCGTCTCCTTTTTTTAGTTATAGTGTGAGCAGTTACGAAGTTTACATGAGATGCTCAAATGATTTTAGTTTTCTGTCCGACTGTTTTTCAGATGAGTAATCAAAGACTGTCAATTGGGATGACTCCCAAAACTTTACGGCAGCCTAAGCCGGGGGAGATGCTTGTTTCTGTCCATGGCTCACCCCTTGGTGTCTACAAAGAAGACAACATGGAAACAATACAGGGTATGAAAACTTGTAGCAACCCTCTTCTGACCTTGCTAAAATAAGCTTTTTCCATTTTTTTCGTGTATTTTTCCCCCTTAAAATCTTGTCATGTTTCTGAGTTCTGACTATGTTTAACTGACTATGTACAGAGTCTGAAGAAGATTAACCTGCTCATGGGATGCTTTTGGCCGTAGTAGACTTGAAGCATTATGGTAGAAAAACCTAAAATGTTGTATTTTTTGCTTGTAAGATTATAACATTAAGTGAAAATATCTCTACTTTTAAGAGTATGCAACCTAAAGTACACTGAGCACTCAAATTGTTGGGTATGCAACCGGGATTGTTTCCTGTGTCGATTATACAATCAGCAGTAGGCTATGTTTACAATAACAATCATCCAGTAATAACAAAAGGAAGGGTGTATAAGAACAAAATTGATCATATTTCATTCAAAGAATTGTGATGGATAATTAGACAAGAATTAGAAGAATACAGACCCAAACATAATCAAGTTTTCTCATTACTTTTTGAGTTTCTGACACCAGTTTTGGTGCTTTTAGATCTATTACTAGAGGGTGATGAAGACCCAAACGCTCCCAAAGCATCTAAAAAGAATTTCTTATTCGGGATAATGCCATCTCTGTCCATATGCATCGACAGCTTTTTTATAAGCTCCGCCATGTTGGCCTTAGTATAAGCTTTATAGAGAAGCTTATAAGTCGACGAATTCGGAAAAACCCTAATACTACCCGCTCTTTCAAAAAGCATATCCGCCTCCATATGCAGACCATTCATGCAATAAACATCAAGCATGGCATTAAGAGTAGATACTTTCATCTCCTTCCCTGAATCAACCATTGCATCAAATACTTCTCTTGCCCTAGAAACATAGTCACAAAGGCCACACATCATTATAAGACTCTCATAAGTAATATAGCTTGGTGTATACCCCAAATCCTTCATCTTCTGAAAAACATTTTCAGCTTTCTCTCGAAGCCGTGCCTTGCCATAGTTAATAATCATAGAGTTGAAAGTAGGTAATGTAGGTTTCTCCTTGGACCATAACAAGCTCTTAAACACTTGCTCCATTTTCTCAAACTCTTGCTTCTTCCCATAAGAATCAATTAACAGATTGAAAGTGATTATATCCGGCTTCAATTGATTACTTTTCATACGAGAAAGAACAGATTCCATTTCCCTAATCATCCCGTTTTTCCCATAAGCATCCATAACACCATTATACGTATAACTATCCGGAGTAATAATGCTCTCTTCAAGATCCTTAAACAATACATTGACTTGTTCCAAGTTTTTCGCTTGAGCAAAAGCTCTTAAAAGGATGTTGTAAGTGACTATGTTGGGATTACACCGATCGATCCCTTTCATTTTTTCAAAGTACCTAAGAGCTTTATCTAAAGCTTTTGCTTTGTCTTTTGAGTGAAGATGGGCTGTTATGACTGCATTGTAAACGGAAGTATCAGGCCTACACCCGCTATTACGCATTTCTGAGAAGAGCCACATTGCCATTCGGGTTTGGCCTTTCTTGCCCATAACGGAGATTAGTTTTGAATAAACCCCATTATCGGCTATATACCAGCGTTGTTTTTGCATCCATCTGAACACCTGAATTTGAAAATATGTCACAAATCTCATTAAAAATGAAAAATCGCACCATTTTGAACAAGATATACAGTTAGAATTTCATAAAATGAAAGCTAAAACATTTTTTTTGGTTGAAAAAATAAAGATAACTTAAAGGTATCAGAAACGAAGAATCAAAGAAATTCAATCTCCAAAAAAAAAAAAAAACAATTCCTAATGCCATGTATATTTATATAAGTACACATGTACAAACTGAAAAGCGCGAAAATCCCAAAATTTAGAACAAGCTGAACAGCTCGAATTTCATACACTAAGGTAGCAGAAATGCAGAATGGGAAATTTCCAGAGAGAGGTAGAGCGAACCTCGAGGCATTGAAGCCACTTATCGCTTTTCCCGAGCTCTTCAAAGAGAAGAAAGCAGTGTTCAGTTCTGACAACCCTAACGTACTTATTGAGCGTCTTAAGCAGCGGTTCTTTGTCGCTGAAATTTCTCATAATCGTGCGAACCAGATCTTCGGCTTCTGATCTGTCGGTTTTGGCCTTTGATTTCAGCTTGAGACGAGTAGAGACGCAGGCTATTCGCAAGGAAGCTGGATTCCGAAAGAACAATTTCTGCTGAGGAAGCCATTGATTAGAGAGTCGGTTGTTTTGATGGGAAGGCTGGATGAATGAGGATGCCGATTGGAGATGCTGAGAAGGTAAGCTTAGAAGCATAACTATATTCTAGGGATTGGATTTTGCATTTTCGGTGGGCTAGAGCCTTGAAGAAGTTTGACGCTTGCGGTGGATTTTGAAATATTATGAAGTTTTGTGGGGGGTGGAAAAAGGAAATAACGAAAAATAAGGAAGTAGAAGTTAAAAGAGTGGAAATATATAAATTGCGGGGTTTGAACCCGACGTGAATCGAACACGCAACCTTCTGATCTGGAGTCAGACGCGCAACCATTGCGCCACGGATCCGCACATCTACTTATGCACAGAGGTTATCTTAAATTTGTTTTCTACCCCAAAAAAACTCCATGGCGGTCATGGACAACTCTTTTATTGCTTATTTTTTGTTTTCTCGTACAGTCATGGCTAACCAAATATAGGAACAAGAACAAGACATTACCTCCTGGTCCAAAAGGGCTCCCAATTTTTGGGAGCCTTCATCTTTTAGGAGAATTCTCTCATAGAGATTCTCCAATCCTTAGCGCAAAATCACGGCTCTATCATGTACATGCAATTGGCTTAATGCTGGCTGTCATCGTTTCATCACCTGAAGCAATTAGAGCTCTTCCTTAAAACCTATGACCATTATTTTTGCTAGCAGACCATCTGTCCTTGCTGCAAAATACATCGCTTACGAGCAGAAGAATCTCGGGTTCGCTAAATACGGTTCGTACTGGCGAAAACTGCGTAAGATGTGCACTCTCGAGCTGCTTAGCAATCTCAAGATCAACTCTTTCAAATCCACGAGAAAACAGGAGATTTTTCTGTTGACTCAGAGCCTTAGAGATGATGCTAGTAAGGGCAGTGTTGTTGATCTTACTGCCAAAGTTTCGGGTGTAAATGCATACATGAGCTGTTTGATGGTATTTGGGAAGAAATATATGGATAGTGCTATTTGGGTGATTACATTCCTTTCATTGCACCACTTGATTTTCAGGGACTTACACGGCGAATGAAGGATATTGCCAAAGTGTTCGATGGTTTTTTCGACATGATAATAGACGAGCATATTCAGTTCAAAGATGAAACAAGAACTAAGGATTTTGTTGACGTTATGTTGAGCTTTATGGGGTGGTCTGAAGAAACCGAATACCGGATTGATCGGTCTCATATCAAAGCAATGATGTTGGTTAGTAAGAGCATATACAATATGAACCGTCATGTCATGGTGATAGATCTAACGAAAATAACTAACTTCTTTGATTCAATCATTTACAGGATATGCTCTCAGCCTCACTGGACACATCGACCACTACGATCGATTGGGCAATTGCAGAGCTCATAAAGCATCCACACATAATGAAGAAAGTTCAAAACGAAATACAAGACATAGTTGGGCTGGAGAGAATGGTAGAGGAATCAGATTTGGAAAACTTACAACCAACAAACCTCTCTGGATTAAACTTCTCTGGCTCGGGCCAATTGCCAATACGTTAATTATCATACGTGCTTTTGCCGGAATGTGGAAGCCTTCAACGCTGCAATCTTCTATAGATTGGTGAGGAATCAACAATGGTGCGGGTGGATGAAGTCTGAGTATTTCCTTCATTATGTAACTTTTCTAGATCACAATATTCTCATGTTCTTGTTCCTGTTTTTGTTTAGCCACGATGGTAGGAGATGAACAAAATAAGCAATGCTAGAGCTGTCCAAAGCCATCCCATGATGGGCAGAATGTGAAGGTGAAGGGGAGAATCAAATTTTGATTGATATAAATCCATCAAAACATTGAACATAATCACATATACATACTTAACATAGAGGCATAGTTTGACTGAAATATATATAAAACATGAGATTCCTCGGCTGATTATTCCCTTAGACATCACTTCATGGATTCATGGTTCAAAATCGAAGGTGACACGTGAAGACGAGAAGTCGGAACAGCCATTAGATGCTTGGCTCTAGGACAAGATAAACCGAGCTTTTCACTAACGTCTAATTCAGATGGCAACATTCCATCTGGAAGCTCCCAATCAAAGCAATGAACAAGCTGGGCTAGAACCAGACGAACGATCGTTAAGCCTGAATGCATTCCGGGGCAGCCTCTCTTGCCCGATCCGAATGGGATTAGCTGAAAGTGACGGCTTCGGTAATCTATCATAGTCTCATCGCCTCAAGCAGCTGAGCACTTACTCAAAACTTATGACCATATTTTTGCTAGCAGACCGCCTCTTCTTGACCGAAAGGTTGGCATAATTTGTCCGAGAGCAGAGCATTTTATGGTTGTTCCGACTCGCCGTCTTAGAATGAATCCACACATTGAATGTCGACATTTATAAATTACTTAGAAATCATTTGCTTCAGTTCAAAATGCATGTATGCTTTTATATATGCATGTATGTATTGTATATATATATTACATATATATACATGGTCGAGAAGGCCCAAGTACACAAAACGAAGGCCCAACTCAAACTTAGTTCACATGGCCACGAAACGAAGGCCCAAGCCCAAAAATAAAATATGAATACTTATACAATATTTTAGTTAGAAATCTAATTACGAGTTCTTATTAACTATTTGCGCTTGGAGATGAGCTAGGGATATCGATGCATCTGTGGAGAAGGTGACGAATTGTTCTTCTCGAGAAAGAGTCTAGGGTTTAAGAAGTCGATGAATCTCAGCGGTGGTTGGTGAGTTAATGCGCAGAAGCATTCGAAGAAGCACCGACGATGAAGACGACAGTATGATCACTTCTTACGGTTTTCGTCTTCATTATCGTCAATATCGTCGACGAATTTCAGACGCCTTGGTACCTAGGTTGGTAATGTATACTTCTTCTTCTTCTTCCGTTTCCAGCGATATGAGACGAGTTTTAAATCCTTGATTTCTGCTAGCCTCATTCTATGTCCTCTGGATTGAATTGAACTTTAAAATGCTGGTATTAATGACGCTATTCTTCATGTTGAAAGTCATTTTTTCGAAAGAACTTAGCTAGCTATTGGAAGAAGAACGAGTTTCTTGATATCTATTAACTCCAGATAAATTTCTAATTGTAGAATGTTATACATCGCAATTGGCCATTGTCACTGTTACCATAAATTTTGGTGTAATAAATGTCCGGTAAATTTAAGTTTTCTCTTGCATTAGTAAATATCCTATGTTTTGATTTGCTTGAGCCTTAAAATGCTATGTCTTGATACAAAAATGTCTGTACTTAAAAAGGCTATTCATCATGTTGAAAGTCATTTGCTAGAAAGAAATTAGGTATTAGGATCACATTCCTTTTTTAGACTGAACATGATTTCTAATAGTTTTATCATTATTCTTGCTTTCAACGTCATGTGATGCATATGCAAAACCTCTTATTTTGAATTTAGAAGTTCAGGTTTCTTGATATCATGTATCCAAATAAATTTCTTATTCACAAACTAAAAGAACTTCAATATATGGTTGTAACTAGTTGTAATGACCCAGTTCAACTTTACATAAGCTTTAGGAACTAGTTTACCTACATAAGAAGAAAATGGAAGTGGCTAAACTGGAGATTGAGCTGTTTGAAATGTTTTTTATAAGGAGAAAGAAGTGCATGGTCATGGCTTGTTGGAATATCTTGTGTATGGCTTTGTAATGATTAAATCCTATTATTGCATTGCGTATTATAAATACCATTCTATAGGAAGGGAGTTGTAGTGTATGGAAATATCTCGACCTACATGGTTGTGAATGGGAGCTAGTGCCTTGTAGTTCCTGTAAAAGGTAACATGCACACAAAGATGCAAAAACTCACTCACATTTTGTTGATGAATATCTAAGATTGTTCATTCTCTTTCGTTTCAGCAAGTTATACTTACATACTGCTGAGTTGCACTTTCTGAAAGAGGCGATGTTGGGGATATTGAATAGACATGAGCTTTATATGATAGGTTTCCCCTAATTTGATGCTAGGTAAAAATTTAATTTCAACTTGTTACTTCTTCCTGGGGAATGAGTTTTTGGTCTGTCATTTTTATAGAAGTGTTACCTACTACAATCCGGTATTGTGATTCCCTTGGACCTCAGTTTCATTATGTGGATCCCTTTACTTTTTGATTAATCTCTTAATAAAAGTGGATGGGTTATTCCTTTTGTTCTCCGTATCATTTTCTGTAAGTATTAAATCTACCTAATTAGGCTGATCTGAAATTTAGTAGCCATGAAATTTAGAAGCAGTTATAGCAATGAGACTATCAATTCTGTTTCTTTTTGTCTAGTTGTTAAGGACCAATGTAATCACCATTTGGCTTGGAACAGGACCTGTTGTAACTACAGTCATTGGTATTTTTCCGTGTAATGCAGTAGATTATTTTGCTCTGATGAAGGAAAGTTATTCGCTGATCATCGGTATTTGTTACTTGTCCTTTTCTTTCCTCAGCAAGTTCATACACATACGTGCTGCTGACTCCCTCTTTTCAGAAAGAGGCGATGTTGGGATTTTGAATAGACAGGAGCTTTGGTCAGTCTAGCTTGGCCCCCTTTTGATGCTAGGTAAAAGTTCAACTCCAACTTGTTCCTTCGTTTGGCATAAAATAAGTTTTGTTTGTCATTTTATTAACTAAAAGTCAATATTATGATGCACTTTGAGCTCAATTTCATAATGTGAATCACTTTACTTTTGGATATATTAAATTTGTTAGGTACCTGCTATTTTAGCCTACAATAAGGTGTATTAAGTGTTCCTCACTCATTGAATCCTGTCAATTTTAGTCAGACTGTGAAGCAAATTTTCATAAAAATAGGCCAGAATGTGATACTTTATTTTATTAATGATGCTTTTAAATTTAATTCATTTTGTTCCTGGTATCAATTTTTTGCTAGTATCAAATCTACTATAAGGAGAGTTTGAAATGTAGTATTCATGATATTAGAGGCACTTATTATGAATCCTCGGGTTCCTCTTGGAGTACTTGTTGTGACTAATCCTTGAATTGAGCCAAAAATTAGATAATTGGCCTTCGTATCAGCCTTTGACTCAATAGGTTATTCTGATCTCGTGAAGAAAATTTGGTCCCGGGTCATAGAAACCTTTTCTTCTACATCAGTTTAAATCTCAATAGAGGTACATATATGTATGTATATTTGTCCGTGATATGATTTCTTTGAACACGATGATGTTTCTATGGCATAATTAATTTGGTAGGGATGGAAGACTCAAATCGATAGGCGATGTTCTGCTCTGAACCTGTTATTGCTTAGAACGGTAGATTGCTCCAGAACTAGAAAGTTGCTGCTGTTGTGGATGCGGACCATATGTAAACATTTTGGGCTTCTAGAGGCCCATAAATTATTGGGCCTGGAGGCCTATAAATAATAATATTTGGGCCTAGAACGGCCCATAATAAAATATATGGTCCCCTAATAAAAAATGTGAGCTTGACACTTCCCAAATCCAAAATTTATGGGCCCAAGACAAAAAAATTGGACCTCGTACGCCTGGGAAACGAAACAAAATAATCTTTTGGGCCGAAACTTGGCAGCGTGGACGAAAACTAAGTTCCCGAGTTCTATATTGGGCCCGTGTAGCTTGCCTCCTAACATCTGTAGATAGCACAGGAATCAACTGCTTGCAACAAAAAAGGTAAAAAAGATAGGGAAAATTGATAGAGAGCAACCGATGTATTGAGAATCACGCTCCAACCGGTGGAAAAACACTAAATCTCAAGAGGAAATTGTTCGATCGATCTGATCAATCGAGCTAGGAGGTTGGAGACGTCGTAATTAGCTAGTCCATGTACACTACCAGAATCATGCAACATGAAGAAATCCAATAACCTAAAAATCGAATATGGAAATCGAACCTGGAGGAATTGAAGCCACGCATCACTCTCTCTCAGATCTTCAAAATCGAAATGCTTCGATTTCAACTTCTCGTAGCCCTAGCATACGAATTAGATCGTCCTACCTCCGACCTCTCGCTTTTCGCCTTCGATTTCATCTTTTACTTCTACCCGAACACCTTCCACGTCGAAGCACGCGCATGTGATTTCAACTTCCGCGTCAAAACTAAAAACGAGGCCCAATTCGCTTTACTGGACATATGTAATAGTCCAAGGACGAAAGGTCCAAGCCCGCTTAGAATGCTTCGCATTCTTACGTGGGTTCTTGCAGCAATCGTGGATCAAATGATACATGAAAGCACACACGTATCATTCTCCTTATTGAGACAAGAATATTTCACAATCCGGTCCTAATCTTATCTATAAAAGCAACCATAAAACAAATGACAGTCATTGAAATCTTCATAATAGCTCATCAAAGAAAGTGGCCATATGATTAAAAACGAGAAATTATGTTCTGTATGATCGTATTAAATTCAATTATTTTATTTTTTATTATAATAAATTTTAATATATCACTTGAACATATATGTACCTATAAAAATCTCTTAACATTTACCTTATAGAGAACCCAGAAAGCTGAGAACGATTTATACAACAATACTCAAAATTGAACTACAAGGCAATCACAATTGAACGAGACAGTCACTAACTAATTGAAAGGGGCATTGAAATTATCTCAACATTTCCATGTCCTCTTCTTACCAGAAAAAACAGATCCACGCATTGAAATAATCTAAAGACCCAAATTATCAATTTTCCTAGTTGTCTTATTTGAGACATAGATAAGATAAATACCAAGCTGATGATCAGTTACTCATCTACACACACAACAACAAATGGCTTGGATTTTGATTGCTCTTCCATTGCTCTGTTTTGCTTATCTTCTACAAGCATGGCTAAACAAAAACAAGCAGAACAGCAACAAGAGCAAAACATTACCTCCTGGTCCAAAAGGGTTCCCAATTTTTGGGAGCCTCCATCTTTTGGGAAAATTTCCTCATAAAGAACTCCACTCCTTAGCAAAAGAATATGGCCCTATTATGTACATGCAGTTAGGCCTAAAGCCAACTATCATAGTTTCATCACCTCAAGCAGCAGAGCTTTTCCTCAAAACTTATGACCATGTCTTTGCAAGTAGACCACCTGTAATTGCTGCAGAAATCATCTCTTATGGCCAAAAGAACCTTAGCTTCTCAGCTTATGGTTCTTACTGGCGAGAAGTGCGTAAAATGTGCACCCTCGAATTGCTTAGCAATCTCAAGATTAACTCTTTCAAGTCCATGAGAAAACAAGAGCTTTTGCTCTTGATTCAGAGCCTTAAAGAAGATGCCATTAAAGGTGGTGTGGTTGATCTTAGTGCAAAAGTTTCAAGTTTAACTGCATACATGAGTTGCTTAATGGTGTTCGGGAAGAAGTATATGGATAATGATTTTGATAAGAGGGGTTTTTCGGCTGTGATACAAGAAGGGATGCACTTAGGTGCTATTCCTAATTTGGGTGATTATATTCCTTTCATTGCACCTCTTGATTTACAAGGGCTTACTCGACGAATGAAAGAAGTTGGTAAAGCATTTGATCGGTTTTTTGAGATGATAATAGATGAGCATATTCAATCCAAAGATGAATCAAGAACTAAAGATTTTGTAGATGTGATGTTGGACTTTGTGGGGTCTGAAGAAACTGAATACCGGATTGATCGACCTCATATCAAAGCAATAATGGTGGTAAGAACATTTCCTTACAGTTTAAGCTTTAAAGACATTAAAACTGCTATTAACTAAATATAAGGTATACGTAACAGAATTTTACCTTCAGACCTCTTGGTTGATTAATTTAGATTCACATGCTCATTTTCTCCAAATGTCAAAATATTATATCCATATTATTCATATATATGATTTTGGACTTATTTCCTATGGCTAAGGGCCTAGGTTTCTTGGACCACTTAGACATTTAGAGAAAAAAAAAAAAAAAAAACTCACTTCTGTGATTCTGTCATTATAGGATATGCTTTCGGCCTCGATGGATACAGGAGCCACTACGGTTGATTGGGCACTTTTGGAGCTCATAAGGAACCCAGTGATAATGAAGAAAGTCCAAAAAGAATTAGAAGATGTGGTCGGATTAGAGAGGCTGGTAGACGAATCAGACTTGGAAAACTTACAATACTTAGATATGGTGATAAAAGAAACCTTCAGAATTCATCCAGTTGCACCATTGTTGATTCCTCACCAATCTATAGAAGAATGCATGGTTGAAGGTTTCTACATCCCTGCAAAATCACGCATAATGATTAACACATGGGCAATTGGGCAGGACCCAGATGTTTGGGCTGACCCTGAAAAGTTTATTCCGGAGCGGTTTGTCGGTAGTGAAATAGATGTTCGGGGCCATCACTTTCAGCTCCTCCCATTTGGATCTGGCCGTAGAGGCTGTCCTGGGATACAACTGGGCTTAACAATTGTTCGTCTGATTCTAGCACAACTTGTTCATTGTTTTGATTGGCAGCTTCCAGATGGAATGTTGCCATCTGAATTGGACATGACTGAAGAGTTTGGTATAACTTGTCCTAGAGCTAAGCATCTAATGGCTACTCCGACTTATCGTCTTTGCAACTGATTGTTGGGTATGAATTTATAGATTGACGAGTAAATATGAAATTCTTAGATGAACTTCATCCAAGCCTCTAATTGGTACTCTGACTGGAGGAAACCCTGTATATCACATCGATATTAATTTTTCCATAATCTCCTATAGTAATGTAAGCAAATAATAAATAATCCAATGTCATCTTGATTCTCGAATTGTGGCCAAAAAAACATCTTGAATTTGGATGGTCTACCTAGATGCATGAACTATTATGGGAATCCACAAATAATTAACAAAGTCCAAAAGGAATTCGAATGCGTAATTGAATTAGAGAGAATTAAGACTTGGAAAACTTACATAATTTAGACAATGTCCCCAGAATTCATCCACAAGAACTATTGTTGTTTCCTCACCAATCCTTAGAAGACTGCAGTGTTGAAGGCTTCTACATTCCTGCAAAATCACATAAAGAAATGGACAATCCAGCCAATTCGGCAAGTCTTGATCTGGGACTCGGCCATAGTAACAATCATTCATATGGTTCTAGTCTTTGTTTTGATTGGGACTTCCAAATGGAATATTGCCATCTGTATTGGACAGTACTGAGGAATATTTCCATCTGTATTGGACAGTACTGAAAATTGAAAAGCTCGGTTTATCCTGTGACTCCTGTTCTAGAGTCAAGGATCTAATGGCTGTTCAAGTTATCGTCTCGGCATGTTTAAACTGCAAATCAATGAGCTGATATGTTAAGGAATAAACAGCCCAGAAATCTCATGTTTTTACCAATTCAATTCACACATGCATCTATGTATGAATGCCTATGTTGAACGTTTTGACGAATTCATTCAATTACAGGCTTTCAGCCACTATAATTTTCTAGTTGAATTACATTTCCCACCATAACACCGGAACAGAATTAAATAACATATTTGATAAATTCACACTGACAATTCAAACAGAGCATGTAACATGAGGTAATCAGGAAACCTAAAAATGGCAAAGAAATCCAATATTCAGAGATAGAGATCAAACCTCGTAGATCTTCAAATAGAAGAGGAGCAACGCTTAGTTCTCACAGCCCTAGTAATGAACTCATTCAGCGCAATGAGAAATGGCTCTTCGCCATCGAAAAATCTTCATGTACATTATGCTATCCCGATCTTCTGCATCCGATATATCACCTTGTCCTTGATTTCATCCTCAGTTTGGTAGAGCGGCATACTAATTACAGCCTTGCGCGCGAACAATTTCTCTGCGGCCGCCTTGCGCGCGAACAGTTTAGGAGGGAAATAAGAACTTAAAGTGGGCCCAAAACCTGTCCAAGGCCCACTTAGTACTACATTTTGGGCTTTACGATTTCTGTAGATATACGCATTTCACCAGTCCAATAAAGGAAGGCCCAAAGCCTACCATAATAGAGAATGAGACCGAAACTTCGACCCATTTTAAAGCCAAATCCTCAATACCGGTTAATAATAAGAAGAAAAAAAAGGTGTATTTTTCTTCTCATTTCTTTTTCTCTTTTTATTTAACATCAAAAGAGAAATTAGTCTCGACCGATACGACTCTCAATACCGTCACGATATTTTGTTGGTACCGACGAGACTAGTACTAAACCAATACTAATAATTTTTATATTATCCTAAGACCGATACTGAGATAATCAGAATCGGAATTAATATCACCCACATAATTCCTACCAGATTTGACATGGTAATATTGAGCCGGTCGAGCTTCGAGAAAGGAAAAAGATTAGAGAGAAAAACAAATAAAATAAGAGAAAATTATTTCTTTAAAAAATTTTCTTACAAGCAATAAATACTATTATAGGCTGACTATCTCCATGAAACCCAAAATTTTCTCTCCTAGAACTCACGCTACTCTCCATGAAAACACACACCACTCACAAAATATTCCCTTTCTATATTCGCTCTCTTAGTTGTCCCAAACTACACGTAGTCACAATAATTTATCTTAAACTACACTATAGTCTCGTAGGTGAATAGGAAACTTAACCATCCTCTTGTGCCGGTCGGTGGTTTCTTGGCCCATCAAAGGTCCAAGTTCTCCTTTCAGGACCATATCAAGGGGGGACGGTCTGAAAGTCTGTGTCAGGACTAATTGGTCATATTCGTGGTTGATTCTTCAAGCAAAAGCGGATCAAATTAGACATGAAAAGCATGCATAAGACTTGGAGTACATTATTGAAGATGGCCAGACAAGACGTGTCCAACTAGTGTAGTTCCCTTCATAAACACCACAAGAGAAATAAGACAAATAAATGCCCTCGATACTTTCATATATAACATCTCAACAAAATGGAGAAAATCGATGATGACAGATGGAGACTCTATAGTGTCTACACTTGCTTTGAGGGGCCGCCTACAATTAATTAAGTTTAAATCATTTTAAATAAGCTTCGTAGGGAGAAGAAACTCATAAAGTCGAGATAGATAGATTTATTCCTTATATGAAATTCTTCTTATTCTATACTAAAGCATGTTATTCCTTATAATTATGAAATTAATTTATTTTATTATTTAAAATTATAATATTATATTATTTAATAATAATTTGGATATTCTTATAAATTTTTTATAATTCTATTGTACTTATTTTTTTATATTTATTATACTACTTCTTCTAGGTTATTCTAAATTTTTTTTTAAATAGTTTGATTTTTGGCAAATATAATAATAATGTTATTTTTGAATCTGTTGTAAATCAAATGAAAGAAATTTGTTTTTAAATATTGGTTAGAAATTCCGCATTTATATTCTCTAGAGTCAATTTAGATTATAAGATTAAACTTGATGGTTATTAATTAATTATTATTTTTATTAGTGATAACTTAAATTTTGATTGTACTATTTAAATTGCTAATATTTATGGCAAGGTGTATCAATTTTTTTGTATTTATAAAAATAAGTACAACAAATTTGTGGCCTTAATGACGAAAATAAAAATAAAGACAAGATACATTATTATGAGAAGTACTCTCAAAGTCGAAGTATTTTCCATATTCAAATTATAGGTAAGATGGTCAAATTTTAGATTTGGCAACACTGTCGAGCACATCGAGTATGATAAATAAGTCTAGTAGTAATAGCACGTAATACGATGAATTTTTTAAATATCTTGAAGTTTATGAGGATCAAGAAGAGATTTTAATATTTTGAAATTGTGGAAAGCAAACTCGTTCAGATTTTCAGTATTAGCTCGATTGATACATGATATCATAACTATTGTGGTTTCAATATTTTATTCAGAAGTGACTTTTAGTATAAGTGAGTAATTATTAATGATTGAAAAACATAATTAATACTAAAAATGATAGAATTATTATCGTATTTATGAGATTAAGAATATACTATTAAAAAATATTAACAATGCATAAAAAGTGATGACTTACTTAGAATTTTGTATTCTATAAAAATTTTAATTATAATTAAGATAACGTGAGAAATAATTATAAAATTTAGAAAATTTAATTTATAATTATAATTAAATTATATTTTTCCTTCTAAATTTTTTTATTATATAAAACCATCTAAAAATTAATAACATGTAATAAAATTTTCTTTAACTAAACAATTTTTAATTTTTTTTTATATATTAAATTATTAATTATATTAATTTTTAAATTGCTGAATAAAATCTCATAAATAAATAATAATATATAAATAAATTAAATTCTAAAATTACTATAAATAAATTATAAAAAAAATTATAACAAATCTACTCTTACTTAAATTTATTTAAAATAAAAAAAAAAAAATATATATATATATATATATATGACGGGGCCCATAAACTTTAATAGACCCACGAACTTCAATGGAGTCGTACCGAGCATGGCGTGTATACAGCCTATTTACTGTATCCGTGCCGCGAAAACCATGCATCAGACTGGACAGTACATTATTCAGACAAGACGTGTCCGACGTGTGTAGTTCCTTCATACACACCAGAAGAGAAATATGACAAGCAATGTCTTGATCCTTTCATAACATCTCAATAAAATGGAGGAAAAACGACGATGGCAGGTGGAGACTGTAGAGTGTATACACTTCCTCGGGGCCGCCTACAATTAAGTTTACTTTTCAAATCAAGGTAGTTGTATTTTTTACTATTAAAGCATGCAGTAATTTCTCCACGGTTAGGACAATAGGATGTAATTCTTCTCTTTATTAATAAAATGGTTGGGAAATGTCATGTAAATCATCTCAAACTTCCTTTTCCCTGTTCTCTTGGTTGGGAAACTTCCATTTCCTCCCCCCTACTGCTTCCCCAATAATTTCTCCCCCCCACCCACCCCTTGCTTCCTCTCTCTCTCTCTCTCCAAATGTCTTGGATTTTGACTGCTCTTGCATTGCTGTGTTTTGCTTATCTCCTTCAAGCATGTGTAAGGAAGAACAAGAACAGCAAGACCAAAAACTTGCCTCCTGGTCCAAAAGGGTTCCCAATTATTGGGAGCCTTCATCTTTTGGGAAAACTTCCTCATAGAGATCTGCACTCCTTAGCAAAAACTTATGGCCCTGTTATGTACATGCAGTTAGGCCTAAAGCCAACTATCGTCGTCTCATCGCCTCAAGCAGCAGTGCTCTTCCTCAAAACTTATGACCATGTCTTTGCAAGTAGACCGGCCCTACTTGCTGCAGAAATTATTTCTTATGGCCAAAAGAACGTTAGCTTCTCCACTTATGGCTCTTACTGGCGAGAAATGCGTAAAATGTGCACCCTTGAACTGCTTAGCAATCTAAAGATTAACTCTTTAAAGTCCATGAGAAAACAGGAGCTTTCGCTCTTGATTCAGGGCCTTAGAGAAGATGCTAGTAAAGGTGGTGTGGTTGATCTTAGTCTGAAAGTTTCGAGTTTAACTGCATACATGAGTTGTTTAATGGTGTTCGGGAAGAAATATATGGATCATGATTTCGATAAGAGGGGTTTTTCGGCTGTGATACAAGAAGGGATGCACTTAAGTGGTATTCCTAATTTGGGCGATTATATTCCTTTCATTGCACCTCTTGATTTACAAGGGCTTACTCGGCGAATGAAAGAAATTGGTAAAGTGTTTGATGGATTCCTTGAGATGATAATAGATGAGCATATTCAATCCAAAGATGAATCAAGAACCAAAGATTTTGTAGATGTGATGCTGGGCTTTGTGGGGTCTGAAGAAACCGACTACCAGATTGATCTGCCTCATGTCAAAGCAGTAATGCTGGTAAGTTCATTTCCTGACATTTTAAGCTTTCAAGAGGTTAAAACTAATTATTTACTAAATATAAGGTCTACGCAACAGAGTTTTACCTTCAGACCTCTTGGTTGATCAATTTAGATTCACGTGCCCATTTTCTTCAATATGCCAAAATATTTTATCCATACTATTCATAGATATGACTGATGTATGATTTTGGACTTATTTTCTACGGCTAAGGGCTTAGGTTTTCTTAGACTACTTGGACTACTTGGACATTAAAAATAAAAAAAAAACACTTCTATGATTCTATTGTTATAGGATATGCTTTTGGCCTCAATGGATACAGGAGCCAATGCGGTCGATTGGGCACTTTTGGAGCTCCTAAGGAACCCAGTGATGATGAAGAAAGTCCAAAAAGAATTAGTAGATGTGGTCGGATTAGAGAGGATGGTAGACGAATCAGACTTGGAAAACTTACAGTACTTGGATATGGTGATAAAAGAAACCTTCAGAATTCATCCAGTTGCACCGTTGTTGATTCCTCACCAATCTATAGAAGAATGCACGGTTGAAGGCTTCTGCATCCCTGCAAAATCGCGCATATTGATTAATACATGGGCAATTGGGCGGGACCCGGATGTTTGGGCCAACCCTGAAAAGTTTATTCCGGAGCGGTTTGTTGGTAGTGAAATAGATGTTCGGGGCCGTCACTTTTAGCTCCTCCCATTTGGATCAGGCCGTAGGGGCTGTCCTGGAATACAGCTGGGCTTAACAATCGTCCGTCTGATTCTAGCGCAACTTGTTCATTGTTTTGATTGGCAGCTTCCAGGTGGAATGTTGCCATCTGAATTGGACATGACTGAAGAGTTGGGTCTAACTTGTCCTAGAGCTAATCATCTAATGGCTACTCCGACTTATCGTCTTTGCAACTGATTGTTGGCCATGAATTATAGGATTGATGTGTGAATATGTGAAGTGCTTCGATGGATTTCATATAAGCATCTAATGGCAACTGGAATCCCTGCATGTCACATCAATGCTACTTTATCCATAATCTCCTAGTAATAATGTAAGCATATATTAAAGTAATTCAATGTCATCTTGATTCTCGATTTGTGATTCTCGATTTGTGGCCGAAAAAACATCTTGAATTTGGATGATCTACCTATATGCATGAACTATAAAAGGAAATAATTAAGAAGGTTAAAAAATAATTCTTCATCATCATCAATGTCTCATCTTGAATGTGGATGATCCGCTAGATGCATGAACTATAAAAGGAATCCATAAATAATTAAGATGGTTAAAAGGGAATTTTTCATCGTCGTGATGAAAATTAATTCATATTATTTTTTCTGTCGGTTATATGGATATTAGTTTTTTAAGTTATACGATTTTCTCATATATTATCATTTAATTCAAGAGCTATAATATATTCTTTAATCACCTGAATCTAAGTTTTCAACAACTTACCCTTTCGTCTACATCCTTCACTTATATGACAATATAAACTTTATCGAATTGAAGTCATGTTTGGTCTTCTCTATAGATGACCAAACTATATTAGACGTCTCTTCCTAATCTTATTATCCGTAGGAGCTATACCTAAAAAATTTATAATCAATTGATTCCTAATTCTATCCTTTCGTATTTTATCACATATTCATTTTAGTATACACATCTCTGATATTGTCATCTTATAAATATATTGTCTCGTAGTGGCCCAACACTTTGAGTCATAAAACATAATTGGCTGAACGATTGTCTTGTAACACTTTCCTTTCAATCTCGCAAGCATCATTCTATAACATAAAACTCCTAATATCATCTTTTTATTTCATCAAACATGATTTAATCATATAGTCTATATTTTCTCGAATGTCTCGAGTCTTTTGGATAATAGATCATAAATATAAAAGAACTTCACACTTTCGGACATCCATACCGTCAATCTTAAGTCGATAAATATCATATGCACGCTCTTTTGTTTTTTATTTTTCTATACTTTTCTACCATTTGTCTAATCAAGAAAATTACTTATGTCGTAGACCTACCCGACATAAAACTAAATTGATTCTCTGATACAGTGGTGATACTCCTAAGTCTATGCTCTATATCCTGCTCCCATAATTTTATTGTATGACTCATAAGCTTTATCCCTCTATAGTTTGAGCAATCATGTACATCTCTTTTATTCTTATAAATTGGTACCACAATATTATGTATCTATGAATATGACATTTTCATAGTATCCAAAATCGTATTAAAAAGCCTAGTTAACCATTGTATCCAAACTTTTCTCAGACACTTCCACACCTTAATTGGTATCTCATCTGGTCCAAATGCCTTATTTGATTTCATCATCTTCAATGCCTCTTTTACTTTGTTAGCACTAACTCTATGATGTAACACTATATGCCTCAATTCATACATCTTAGGTCTCTCTAAGTTTAATCCCTCTACACTTTTCCTATTTAGTAGGTTCTCAAAGTAATCTTTCTATCTACCTAAAATGCATTTATCTTACATTAGAACTCTACCATCTTCATGTTTGACACACCTAACATGACTAATGTCTTTAATTTTCCGATCTATGGCTTTCGATATCTTGAATATATTTTTCTCTCATTCTTTTATACCTAGCTTATTATATAAATAATCATATGCTCTTTTCTTAGCATCGCCTACTGCTTTACTACTTAGTCTCTTAACTTATTTATACAACTCATACGACCTTTAGTCTCTATCTTTTTTCCTATTCTCAAACTGTATTTTCTTTTCCCTAATGGCTTATTACACCTTATTGTTCACACTATCTGTTCTTGTTATGTCCCCCTATTTCTTTAGCCTCTCTAAGTACTTCATTCGCCTCACTCCTTGTCTAGTTAGCTATGTATTAAAAAAAACTCAGAAGTATCAATCTTATCCTTACGGCCTACGTTCTCACATCCTTCTAGAACTAATTGACTATCTATGTAACGGCCCTCTTCTAGTAGCTATATTACTTATTGAAATACAGTTGCATACTAAGATTATTCCTATTATTAACTTGAATATAACTAATATGGGCGTTACATACTAACTTGGAAACCCTTTTATTAAAATACGGAGAAATTTGAAACTTCCTAAAACGCCGTTTTAATATATATCTCTTGGTAGCGGTCTAAAATCAAACATAATATTTTCTATCAAATCTTTATGATCTTTACAACTCTGTTACTAAAACAAAGTCTTTTCAAAACTTTACACCATTGCTTCCTGTCTCCCCACAGATCGGGCCCGTATATACTCTACACTAGGCTAATCAAGCTTCATTCACCATGTTCTGGAATTACTGACTTTCCTTTCTTATTCTCACCTACAAACACAAACAACTACTATGAGCTAAAAAACTCAGTAAGTAAAGGTTTTATCTCACATGTACAAAACATATTCAAATACACTTTAAAAACTTTATTGAATAGTTTTGTAAACTTTTCTAAAACTTTCTATGCAAATGAGATGTTCTTTCTACTATGGACCCTGAGGATGCTGTCATGGGCACTATTATGATCTATGGTCCTTTGTGACCAAAATATCTTAGATTAACGACTCCGCTCAGTCCGCCATAATAAGAACACAACTTGGATCAATGACCTCTCTCAGTCAAATCTGATCGAATAAATCTTTAAGGTCAGCAACTCCACCCAGTCCGCCCTAACCATGAAATGTCTCACTATAATGTTATGCTTATGTAATGTCAAGTATCACACTCATCAAGAAAAATATAACATTTCCTTATACTGCTTTTGCGTAAAAACTTAAGGTGCGTTATATACTTTTGGAAAAGGGATATATTCAACTAATATAAACTCAATTCCAATATGATTTATAAAAACATAACACCACGCAATCAATTCAATGTTCAGCATGCTATATTGCATTCATAACAATATTATAAATCTCATGCTGAACAGACAGTGAAAAGACTTGTGTTGTAAGTGAGACTTTACTTACCTGTTTGATGTTATATATTGGTAAGAACTTACTACAATCCTTCTTACTATGGCCGGCTACTAACCTAGCCAAACATGTGTTTGTATCTCAATAAGAACTTGATTATCAATTCTACTTAAAACACATAATTTACTTAAGGAGTCAATATTTATGTTTATGCTATGGTACCCGTCGACCCGTCGATCCTGTCGACCTCATAGACCTGGTTGAACCCTTTTGACCCCGTAGAGAATTTCTCACTCTTAAGAGCATCAAAGTGTTGAGCTGTAGACTCGATCGACCTTTTTTCATCTTGAAGGCGTCGACCTCGTCAACCCGTGTCTAAAGCACTAATCGAGTACTCTTCTTTTCTGTTTTTTCAAATCGAGGTCCTTTCCGCTTTCCCAGACCTAGGTTTTTTCTACTTTTTTAGACCAAGGTCTCTTGTACGTCTCTCGGTCTGAGTTCCCGATCTAGACCGAAGACTTTCTTTCTTTCCCAGACCGATACCTTATATAATTCTCTCGATCTGAGTTCCCAATCTGGACTGAGACCTCACATAATTCTCTCGATCTGAGTTCCTAATTTAGACCGAGTTCTCAGTTTAGGAAGGCAGAAGCATGACTAAGTTTTCAATTTCAGGTTGATTTCTTATACTCTATCAATTCTATTCTTAATTTTGACTTATTATGCAATAATTGAAGTTCTTAATTATAAGAGCAGTGATGATTCTTATTAGAAACTGTTATTGGCTATTATGCTATATTTTAGACGAACTTCTTTGCATCCTAGTCCGAAACCGAAAGCTTGGAATTACTGCTTTCTTTCTTTTTTTTTTTTTTTTTTATTGATTCTCGATTATGAAGAATGAACGAAAATTTCTGATTTCGGTTCAAGATTTCGCGTGGGATAGGGAAAGGAGAGAAAAAATTTTCTGGTTACTGAAGCTTCTAGATTCGTAATTTGGAATTACGAAGTAGCGGCTGAGTTTTAGCTTTTTAATTTTGCTTACTATGTGGTTGGCTTCTATGGATGGCCGAATTTAATATTTCCTTAAGCTTATCTCATATCATAAGATTTCTAAAAGTTGACTAATAACCCTCCGCCTCTGCTTTTCTCTCTTGCTCTTATGATATAACATTATTATTATATTATAATTTTTTTATTAGTCTAAGAATTTGAAGATTAAAAAGTTTCTTTGGATTTCTCTCAATCCTTCTTTGCCATATGCTCGAAATTTTGGGTGCTAGCCATAAAAGAACTCTTACTTTATAATATTTAGACCACAACTTTGTCTAATTACATAAAGTATAAATATTGGGATATTACAATCTAATATCTTATTTTTAAAAGTTTGAGATATATATCCCTTCATATTCCACCATTTAACTTTCAACCTGATTTGATATTTGTCTACTCTATCTCAACTTATAAGACAAAAATATAAGATTAATAGTCAATATTGGATCATCAAAAACTCTCCTAATATGACCTTATAATTTTTACAGCTACTTAGGTCATATCTCCTAACAAAAAAATAATCAAATTGACTTTTATTTTACCCATTCATAACTAAGATAAAGTCTAGAATAAAAACCTCTAACTAATTTTTATAAATAATAATATATTTATAAGTAAAATATATTTTAACACAGTAATTACTTTTTTAAGAAAAAATAAACATTTTAGTAATTTTTCATCCAAACATTTTTAACTGCTTATAAAGATTAGAAGGCGCACTCCGGGTTTTTAGACCGGCATTTAATAAAAGCTAAAATTAACAAGTACAGCGAATTAGCAGTACATTTCAATTAAGATAATCAAACTCACACCTTTCTGTCAAATAATCAATGGAAGGATTGGGGGGGAGGGGTGGTCTTTTTCTTTACAAGAAAATTTCCAGAGGGATTAAAGAGAAAAAATGAGACAATTAGCCTGGAAAACAAATAGAAGGGGGGGAAGAAAATATAGACCAATAAAAAACAATTGGAGGGGAGCGAAAGGGAAGGGAAGAGGAGAGAAGGGGCGGGGGGGGGGGGGGGTCAAGGAATGGGAAAAACTAATTCCAAGACACAAATGTACAAGAATTAAAAAAAATGAAATCAAGCAAACGATGATGATATAGCACAGAGATCTTCAAGAACTTGTCTGATGTTAGGCCTCTCATTTACAGGCAGAATACAGCTAAGCGCAACCCCAAGCAACCGGTCCATCTCTTCAGATGGTTCTTCCCCCCCACCACCAATAATATCTCTGTCTATACAATCTCTTCTCCTCCCCTCTTGATCACACAACCTGACCCAATCAGTAAGATCAACAGCTCCAGATTGACCCGATATGATATCGCCTGCACTCCGTCTGGTCAATAACTCCATCAAGATCACTCCAAACGCATACACATCAGCCTTTAAGGAAGGGGCTGGCTTGGCTGCATTGGCAAGTTCCGGGGCCCGGTAGCCTAGTGCTCCAAGATTTAGGATCTGCTCGGAAATGCCAGCTTGCATCATTAGGCGGTGAAGACCATAGTTAGTGAGACGGACATTGTAATCTTGTCCTTCTAAAAGTATATTTGTTGGTTTCAGGTTTCCATGGGGCAGAGCCCTATCGTGGAGGTATAATAGGCAACGGGCAATTTCTATGGCGGCTTTTAGTCTTTGTGTGAATGACAATAGGGAGTATCTTCGAGGTGTGGTTTCTGCAAAACAATATAGACTTAATATTCAAACACAAAACGGTGTTCCAAATGAAACATAATTTTCAGGATAAAAAAAATTAAAAAAAATAAAAAACCGGAACTAAGGCTGCATTTGGAGCACTTATTCTGCACACAAAACGGTGTTCCAAATGACTTTTATTAAAAGTATTACTTCTTCTCGCATTTTTCAAAAATCAATTTAAATTTCAAGTTTAACTTAACAGTCTTCCCAAATGGACCCTAAAGGGCTAAATGCAAGAAAGATGAGAATTTTTCAATATTTTTTACCATAAAGATGTAGAGCCAAGCTATCTCCATGGATGTAATCTGCTAGAAGAAGCCGCTCTTGTTCTTTGGGCCCCCAGTAGTAAGCTCGTATGGGAACAATGTTGAGATGTTTTATAGATCCGAATCTTTTAACTTCCTTGGCGAATTCTTTCTTATGCTTGACCAGTCCCACCCTTAACCACTTCACTGTCAAAGTATGGCCACTATCTAGAGTGGCTTTATATAAAGTTCCATGGCTGCTTCTACCAAGAATTTCAGCCGGAGCTCGTGATAACTCCTCCGGGGAGAAAACCAGAGAATTGTCAAGAAAGAACAATTCTCCGGCCAATCGGTCCGGTGAGTATACATCCAACTTGACAGGCTGTTCATGCAGTTCTACAAATCGTGGTGAAGAAGATAAAGGGGAACCAGGAGCAGGGTCCTTTCTGGAAGTTTCCGGATAATTATCTAGTAGATTTGGAATAATTGCTGTTGGAGGATTTGATACTCCAGCTGGCAAAACAACCTCGGAAATTTCTGAGACAAATTCCGCTTGTCCAGATAAGGACCTTGAATTAGGAGTTAGCAAGTGGTCAGTTGAAAAGCTGGATGAGGTTGGTGGGTGTTGAGGATTAGTCTGGAATTTGAAGAAGGAAGGAGCAGTGAACCTTCCCAATTTAACATCTCTGTCAGTACTTTGATCGTCTGGTCCGTTTCTTCCACGAAATTCTTTCAAATGTGCTCTATGATAAGCCAGTAAGACAAAAGCAATCATGATAGCAGCTCCAATTGTGGCAACAATAATGGCTACTCTAATATTACCCTTTGAAGAATGATGGCTTCTACCATTATCAGGAAGACGGCCAGGAACAGATGATGATGGTGAATCGTCTGGTAATATTAACATGTTATTTCCAGGACGGAATGATGTGGTTGGGAAGCTTCTCAAATATCTTGGAATAGGACCTCTTAGATCATTGTAAGACACGTTAAATACAGTTAGGTTGGAAGGGAGATTATCAGGAATTTCACCAGTAAACTTGTTTGTAGATAAATCAAGATACTCCAAGCTAGTTAGTTTCCCCAACTGATCTGGCAGTGGGCCTGACAATTCATTCCCGGAAAGATTCAACAATATGAGCCTCATCAGGCTACCTATTTCCGAAGGCAACCCTCCAGAGAAGGAATTATTGGAGAGGTCAAGATATTCCATCTGAAGATCAGAAGGTTTAAATAATAATTCATGAACACCTGAACCCTGAAGAGGAATTGGACCCGTGAAATGATTTCCTGAAAGATTCAGGTTAATCAAGGATGAAGCAAAGAGGCTAACAGGGATGGACCCACTAAGTTGATTTAAACTGAGATCAACAAAAGTCAATCTACGATAGTTTTTCCAATCTGATGGGAAGGTACCTAGTATGTTATTGTTTCCGAGTCTAAGTGTTTCTAACCCATCAAACTGAGAAGGAAATCCTGGAAAGTTTCCAGACAGGTTATTTGAACTCAGATCAAGAACCTCTATTGGGGATTCCCAGTTCTGCAAAACTGATATGTCACCAGATATGATGTTTCGGCTCAAATCCAGCTTTACACAGCTTCTCAGAGAAGAAGGCAATGGACCTGATAAACCATTCGATGAAAGATTCAAAACTTGCAATGTCGTAGAGTTAATTCCGAGAATCGCACCTGTAAGTAGACATGAAAACGAAAACAGTTTCATATTTAGGCAAAAAAGTTAACTCTTAACCCTATGATCTTTATAATTGACACTTCAAAAAGAATTAGAATTACATAAGCGAGCAATTTTGAACTAAGCCACACCCCAGAAAACAGCAGCAATTAGAAGAAGAATTACCTGTGAAAGCATTGCCACTGAGATCAATTTCATCCAAAGGCATAGAACTACTAAACAACTCCTCTGGAATGGACCCAGAAAATTGGTTATTTCCAAGCCGTAAAACCCGCAAATTTGGCAAAGACCCAAAAGAAGGGAGATTTCCAGTGATCTGGTTAGCACTCACATCAAGAACTTCCAAGTTCCGGAACAAAGCAAGAGAATCAGCATCGAAGAAACCACCATTCAACACATTACGACTCAAATTCAAATAATTAACCGTATTAGCCAAGCTCGAAACATTCTGCAAACCAATAGAAATCTCCCCATAAAACTGATTAAGACTCAAGTCAACATACTCCACATTCCGCAATTGAGATAACACGTCGCCTATGTTTCCAGAAAGCTGATTCGAGTGAAAATCCAACTTCCGGAGCTGATTAAGATTTAATCTACCACCTGGAAACGTACCTGTAAACTCATTTCCTGAGAAATTAAGATAATTTAAACCCCAGAGGTCATTGATCCGGTCAGGGATCGGACCATAGAATCTATTCCCGGACAGATCCAAATACTGAAGAGTATTCATTGTCCCTATTGCTGGAACTAGCCGGCCGGAAAAGTGGTTTCCAGAAAGGCTGAGATTTTTAAGCATTTTGAGCCCAATCAGAGTCTGGAACTTCAACTCTCCACCCAAGCCGAGCTGATCGAGGACTATGGCTGAAACGTTGCCGTTCTCGTCGCAGTAGATGCCAGTCCAGCTCTGAGGACAAGCATTGTGATCGGTAAGCGAGTCCAAGCTCCATGTGTCTTTGACTTTACTAAGCGGACCTGTCTGAATCCCTTTCTTGAATTCGAGCAGTGATTTAAGCTCTGAATCTGAAGCTGAGGAAACTGAGTAGACAAGCAGCGAGAAGAAGAAAAAGAAGTAGGAAATCAGATTCATCGGAGTCAGTCTCAGTCAATGTGTAGGGGCAAATTCAAAAAGAAAAAAAAAAAGAAATTAAAAACCCTAGCGATTCATTGATGATGCGTGATAAGACACGAATTACAGCGCTCCTAGAAATGGACCTCAGGGTTAGAGAGCAAGCAAGAAAGAAGAAAGAAGAGAGAGAATTTAAGATCAGAGAAAGTAAAATGGCAGAATTAGAGTTTTTTATAATACAATAGGAAGAAAGAAATGAGCTGGGAGAGAGTGAGGAGAGGAAGGAAGGAGAATGAAATCCGTTAAAAATGGCGGTTTTGGTCAGGTGGGGAAGTGTTGGTTGGCGAGGGCTGAGTAACTACAGACTGTACAGAAAGGGGAAAGGACAAAGAAAGCCACCTCCACCCTCTTTCTCTCTCTCCCTCCCTCCCTCCCTCCCTCCTTTCTTCTTACTCCAATTGCACATGGTTTCTAACGGTACCTTCGTAACGCCGTTAACCTCTCCCGGATTTCATTATTATTTTTCTTCCGTTCCTTCAACTTTATTATTTCATGTAAAATAGTTTTGATTTATATAAAAATAATAAACATTAATTTGAATTTGCAAACTTTTTATTTTTGTAATATAATTTCTTTTTTATATTTTATTATTTAATTTATTAATTTATTATTATTAAAATAAACTTTAAAATATAATAAATATCATTATATTTTAGGAGTCCAGTTAGATCAGTTGTACTTAGGCTAGTCAGAGGCGGTGTAACGCCGTTAATTGAGGTACCGATAAGGAAAATTTGTATTTGATTTGAGTTGGATGAATGTAAGCAAGACTTTATTATTATTTTGGCCTTTTTTTTTTTTTTTTCCCTTTGTTTCCATATAAAAGTGAAGAAAATACAGGCCTCTTGGTCCTCACCATGGCGCTGTCTGAGTTGGAAACTTTTGACTTTCTTTAAAACTTGGAAAATATTTCGAGTTTTGACTTCTTACAAAATAACATACAAATTGGTGCTGCTGCTGCTGTTTTTTTTAAATTTTTTTTTATTTTTTTTATTTAGGCAAGTCCATCACTGTGTAACTAAAACAACAACCCTCTTGTCTTAAATATTGACTTGCTTTAGTGCCTCCACTTGGAAGCTAAGTAGGTAGATGAAAGGACTTACATAATTGATTATGGATAATTTTCTGAGTTTGAGTTTGGTTTGAATTTAAATTTTTATATTAAATTTTAGATTTATTTTGTGATATTATAAGATTATTTGTAACTCATTATTTAAAAATGTGTGAAAGAGTTTTTCAAATTTTCATAAATGTTTTTTTGGAAATAATTATATAAATAAAAATAATAATAAAAATAATAATAAAATGAATATGTAAAAGGCATCTCCAAATATCTAAGAAGCCTTTTGGCTTGATCTTAAAGTAATCTTAAAATATCTATTCATACATCATCACTTAACTATTCCTATAGCACCAAATGAGATTGAAAAGAATTCATAGGAATTATAAAGAATAAATTTTAATTTAAGAAAGAAATGTTAATTCACTTTTTAGTCTATATGTTTATATATATATATAAATTTGTTTTTTTTTGTAGTCTTTCATCCAACTTTTTAATTTATGTATAATTCAAATTAAATTTTTTAATTCATCTTATTATTTTTCAGATAACTAATGTTGACGTAGCAATTATATGTATCGCAATTTGATTCATGCCGATATGTTAAGATTTTACCACATTAATATTAGTCATCTAAATAATTTTATTTGAATTATATAATGATTAAAAAATTATACGGATATTATGTATGGATTAATTTAAAAAAAGTTGTTGAAAAATACCTTTCCTTAAATATGTAGACTATACTTGAAGAGTATTATTATAAATGTGTTTGATCGGTAAATAGAAAATGTAAATCAAGCATGGACAAAAAAAAAAAAAAAAACACATTAACCATGAACCAAGCAATTACAGGCTATATGTATGTGTAGTAGTGTGAAAGAATGGACCAGCAAAGCCAACCCATTCGCTCAAGGCTTGAGATTGCTGGTCGGAAATCAGGAGACAGAAAAATAGAAGCTAGATATAAAATTATAGATAGAGTTACGTACATGATGTAAAATGGTTTGCATAATACATATATTATTCATCACAAGAAGGGATTTCTGTATATATATACATATGTAGTGTGTAGTGTCTCCCACTAGGTCAGTGAAAGTGAATGATCGAGTATACAGCAGAGTTTGGTCTGACAGAATGAGATATAGTTATAAAGTGGCCATCTCTCTGCCCTTTATCTTCTGTTTGGCACTTGGGATACTGCATTATTCCGATGAACTGGTGGTGGGTTCTACTTCATCTCCTGCCAACTCCTTCCATTTGGTTAGTATTTATTACTTACCATCTCTCTCTCTCTCTCTCTCTCAATATATATATATATATATAGATGCTCGACAGGGAAGATCCAAGCGTGGAAAAGCGGGAGTTGAGTGCGAAGAAGAAGAAGAAGAAGAGCGAATGTAGTCACAGTAAAGCTCGAAGTGATCATCAGTTTCAAGCTCACGTTTATTTTTTGTGACTACACTATACTAGTAAACCAATACAGATACAATGTTGCATGAATGCCTCTACCTTCATACATATACATACATATACATACATTTATACACACATACATGCATGCATACATACATAAATATACATAGATGAATTACATGCATGCATGCATGTACATATAGCTAGATAACAGATGCATGTACATATAGCTAGATAACAGCTGGTTCTAGCACCATGACAGAAACATTGCATGCACGTGCGGAAGACTTCCCAGTTGCACTAACGATGATGTGGTGGCATATGTATGTAGATGTTAGTTTCACCCCCCTCATGTTCTTGAAAAGTGGTCAAAGGAACGGGTTTAGGGCGAAACACAGAGAATGTCATTAAAGAAAACAATATGATGAGGTTAATGGAGACTAATTAATTAATGCCAATCTTCAACATACTTCTCGGAGAAGGAGAATTGGTGATAAACATCGTTGTGACGTGTCCTCTTATTAAAAAGGAAAAAAAATAATTACTATTATTATTATGTGGGTCCAGCTGACCTGGCTCAATACACATTTTCAACCAAAAAAAGGCTCTGTGTGGTTGAAGATTCTCACTGTAAAAGAGACGACAGAGTATGTGATGAAGAAGTGACCCGGCCACTTTGGAATCTTTACAAATTAACCTTTTTTCCATGGCCAACTTTCACATCACATGGATGATATTATTATTTTATAAAACTTATCATTAATCTAATAATGAAAATAATAATATAAGTGAATAACATTATTTAAATGAATGATGTAACGTACTCTTATGATAAAGTACTCTTAATCTAGAACCATCCAAATATGTCTTAATGGGTTTTTTCAATTATTATTATTATTTTTTTACTATAAACTAATTGTAATTTAAAAGTATAGTATTGGGGATGCTACAATCAAGATAAACAGTTAATTGATTTTTTTTTTTTTTTTTATATTACAACATGATGGTTTGAATTTTGAAATTTACAGTAGAATAGATTATGTAACAATTTATATATTAACTCTAGTTATAAATTTTCAGCAAGATGGGCAAATATCTAAACTAGCCTCATTATAGTTGTAACCGTAGTAAGTACATACCTGTCTCTTATGATTTCAATAAGTTCTGGAATTAAGCTCCCATCTTCAATCTGACATTTATGAGATAGAAGTAGAAGTTCACGTTCTGGCTCATCCTCACACTTGGTGGAACCTTAAGAAGCTATACAAAAGCTCTTCAGCTCAACAATCCGGGAATTTTACTCGTAAGAATTGAGATGACATAGGCTTTTTTACACCAAATCTGCAGTTTACTTCCCCGTTGAAGATCATGATACTGACAAAATAAGAGAGGCTGTTACTGAAATAAGATCCAGTCACAAATTTCTTTAAGCCATTCCCGTTATCAATTTCTCCCTCTCGTCTAATTTCTTGACTTTGATAATGCCAAAGATAACTTGGAGACTGAAAAACGCGCACACAGCATATGCTGCAATGGCAGGCACCTGGAAAAAAAAAAGGATAGCATTTAAGTCGATGCTGGCACTGAGTAATCACTAGGTAATAAGAGGATCTTTGGTCAATGAAAGAAAAGAAAAAAATTGCAAGCTCACCCGGATCGAATTGATATATAATATCGTTGCAAGGTTGATTAGGCTTCCAGCAACTACCGTCTGTTAATTAGTCAAAAGCACGTTTGTTGATGAGATAAATAATATGCCTCACAGAATATTTGAATCTTTCTGAAATCAAATATGTTCGATAAAGGAAGAAAGCTTGTCACTCTTCTTGTGTTGTTTTGAACATTTTTTTCTGTTGCTTTTTACTCTTCACAGTTGAAATGTGTTGTATACTTAAAAACAGAGGGTAATGATATGGAAATAAGGTATTCAACTCATATATTTCATGTACAGGTTTATACATATTTATAGAATCCTCTAGGATACAAAATAGGAAAGTAATTTAGTTTAGGAAAGTAATTTAGTTAGGAAAGTAATTTACCACTAATTTCTCTATCTATCTAAATATAGAAATACTCAAATATGGTAAATATTTATAGCCTAATTCCTAAGGTTATGGTAAGACTTTCAACACTCCCCCTCAAGTTGGCATGAAAATATCTCTCATGGCTAGCTTGTTTACAAAGATCTCATGTAACCCTTTAGGAAGTCCCTTAGTGAGTATATCTGCAGTTTGACTAGCTGTAGGTATATAAGACATGCATATCACGCCACTGTCTATTTTTTCCTTGATGAAGTGCTTGTCAACTTCTACATGCTTTGTCCTATCATGGAGAATAGGATTGTGAGCTATAGAAATAGCTGCCTTGTTGTCACAGTATACTTTGATAGGTGTTGGAGTAGAAATCTTCAATTCTCCTAGAACCCGTTTGATCCATAATACTTCACAGAACCCATGTGCTACTGAGCGGAATTCTGCTTCAGCACTACTTCTTGCCACTACACTTTGTTTCTTACTTCTCCATGTAACCAAATTTCCCCCTACAAAGGTACAATAGCTCGAGGTAGATCTTCTGTCAATTACATTTCCTGCCCAATCTGCATCCATGTAGGCTTCAACTTGTAAATGACCTTTCTTTTTGAACATCAACCCTTTGCCAGGTGTCCCCTTTAGGTACCTTAAAATTCTGAACACAGCTTCAAAATGTGTAGGTCCGGGAGAGTGCATGAACTGACTTACAATGCTGACTGCAAAAGTAATGTCAGGTCTAGTATGTGTTAGATAAATTAATCTTCCCACCAATCTCTGATAACGTTCTCGGTCTATCACCTCATTAGGAGCTGCTGTCTTCAATTTCACATTCGGTTCTGTAGGGGTGTCTGCTATCTTACAACCAGTCATCCCTGTTTCTTTAAGTAGATCAAGAACATATTTACGTTGGTTGACAAAAATTCCCTCTTTGGACCTTGCAAACTCCATTCCGAGGAAGTATTTCAGTTTTCCTAAGTCCTTAACTTCAAATTCTTCCTCAAGCTTACTTTTCAAGTTGCTGATTTCAATTGAGTCATCTCCTGTCATAATTATGTCATCTACATAAACAATCAGGATAGCTACTTTTCCTTCGGTGGAATGTTTAAAAAACATTGTGTGGTCAGCTTGGCTTTGTAAGAATCCAAGTCTCCTAACAACTTCACCAAACCGCTCAAACCAAGCTCTAGGAGATTGCTTAAGTCCATATAGAGCTTTCTTCAATTTGCACACTCTACCCTTCCCAAGTCTTTCTTCAAATCCAGGTGGTAGGTCCATGTATACCTCCTCTTGTAAGTCTCCATTTAAGAAAGCATTCTTTACATCGAATTGATGGAGTGGCCAATCGGAGTTAACTGCAAGAGAAAGGAGTATTCTAATAGAGTTAATTTTAGCAACAGGAGCAAACGTTTCTTGGTAGTCAATACCATGAGTTTGAGTAAATCCTTTGGCTACAAGTCTCGCTTTGTATCGTTCCACACTTCCATCAGCTTTACACTTGACTGTAAAGACCCATTTACATCCCACTGTCTTCTTATTCTCGGGCAGATCAGTAACACTCCAAGTGTTCTTCCTAAGAGCATTCATCTCCTCTATCACAGCCAATTTCCAATTCGAATCACCTAAAGCTTCCTGAATAGTTCTTGGAACAGACAGATTTGAGATCCTAGTCACAAATGCTCTATGAGTGTTTGACAGTTTTTCATATGATAAGTACTTTGCCATAGGATGTTGAGTGCAAGTGCGGGTTCCTTTTCTAAATGCAATAGGAATATCAAGGTCATTAGCAAACAAATTATCAAAGGATAGAGAGGGAGGATTCACCTGAGTTGGAGAGCCATTACTCGGCGAATTTGATTGGTCATCAGCTAAAGGAATGGTTGGAGCCATAGTACTTTTGTTAAACCGTTTTCTGGTATAAACCTGGAGCTTTGGTTTGTTATGAAGTACATCTCCCCCTGTCTCTGATACAGTCAATTCTGGCAAGGTAGAGATAGGAGGACTTACACTAGTATCCATTTTCTCAACCAGTATTTCATGAAACTCTTCATTAGAGTTGACTAAGGGCATAGGGATAGTTTCCCAAAAATTATTTTCACTCATTTGGGTCTCCTCTTGAAACACAGTTTTCTGAAAATAAGATTGCTCCTCAACAAAGTTCACATCTATACTTTCAAAGAATTTTTTTGTGATGGGATTACAACATTTGTACCCCCTTTTGTTTGAAGCATACCCTAGGAAGACACATTTTTCAGATTTTGGTTCCAACTTTGACCGGAAAGCATTTGGTATATATACATAACAAGTGCAACCGAAAACTTTTAAAGGAAGTTCTGCAGTGATCCGGTTTGTAGGAAAGCAATGTTTTAAGATTTTTAATGGTGTTTCAAATTTCAAAACTCGAGATGGCATTCTATTTATTAGATAACATGCAGTTAGTAAAGCATTTCCCCATAGATATTTTGGAACATTCATTGAAAACATAATTGCCCTTGTAACTTCTAATAAATGTCTATTTTTCCTTTCGGCAATACCATTTTGTTGTGGAGTGTCACGACAAGTTGATTGATGAATAATACCTTTTTCTGACAGAAATGTTCCTAACTGTTTGTTAAAGTATTCAGTTCCATTATCTGTTCTAAGAATGCCTATTTTTATTTGAAATTGATTTTCAATCATAATATAGAAATCTTTGAATATTTTCTCAACTTCAGACTTCTTTTCCATTAAGTAGACCCAACATAATCTTGTATGATCATCAATAAAAGTAACAAACCATTTTTTTCCAGATAGTGTATTGACCTTAGATGGACCCCAAACATCACTATGAAATAAGTAAAATGGTCTTGAACTAGAATATAATTTTATTGGAAAAGAAACACGATGGTCTTTAGCTAAATGACAAGCTTCACAATGTAATTCTGAGTGATAACCTCTTTTAAAAAGTGTAGGAAATACATGTTTTAAGTATGAAAAACTAGGGTGTCCTAATCTCTTATGCCATAATATGATCTGATCAGAGACAAAAGTTGAGGTAGTACTACCTAATCCCTGAGCTTGATTAGTCCCAAAAACAGTTTCATCAAAGTAGTACAGCCCATTTCTTCCTTTAGCAGTTCCAATCATCTTCCCCGAGCTCCGGTCCTGAAACACACAAGTGAGAGGAGAAAAAGAAATGGAACAATTAGAATCCTGTGACAGTTTACTAACGGATAGAAGGTTACATGCAAGTTTTGGGACATGTAAGACTGATTTTAAGGTTAGGTTTTCTGAAATTTTAATGTGTCCTTTTCCTGCAATGGGTGAGAAACTACCATCAGCTATTCTGACTTTTTCTAGACCAGAACATGGATAATACGAGTCAAAGAATTTTGAACAACTTGTCATATGATCGGAAGCCCCTGAATCAATAATCCAAGAACTAGTTTCTCCTAGAGCCAAGAGTGCTATAGAAACTCTACCTGTCTGTGCCATAGAACCAGTAGGAGCATTAGGTGATGAATAGGATTTTAGTAGTTTTAGAAGGTGATCTAACTGCTCTTTACCAAACATAGATGACTCGGCCTCATTTGCTGCAGGAACATTTCTTTCACCTTGTTTATTCTGCCTACCGTAGGATGGCCTTCCATGCAACTTGTAGCAATTTTCTCTTGTATGGCATGTCTTTCCACAAAAGTCACAGTGCAGATTATTCTTGTCTCCTGTGCGCTGGTTTTTGTAGGTTCTTCTGCTAGCTTGGGCTTCAGGTATGGCTAAGGCTGACCCTTCCACACTTTTAGTCAAATCTGTAGCCTTCTTTCCTAGCATTACGTGCCTCCTACTCTCTTCTCTTCGTACCTCTGTCATAGAGTTGACCAACCATGTCATTACCATTGAGTTTTCAGCATCCCAAGTGGCATAAGTTGGATCATCCAGGTCTGGTTCCTCTGTTTCTCCCGTGATGTAGCCAATTTTTCCTCTCCCCCTAATATACATGCGGACAGACTGTGACCATCTCAGAAAGTTATCTCCATTCAGTCGAATTGTGGTGATCTGAATGGGTGAGTTTTCTGATGGGTGTCGGACAGTTTGAAGTCCGGGCTTTAGGGTCTGATCGGAAGTGACTTCAGACATCTTTTAGGGTGTCGGACAGTTTTAACCTAGGGTTTTAGAACCTAGCTCTAATACCATAAAAACAGAGGGTAATGATATGGAAATAAGGTATTCAACTCATATATTTCATGTACAGGTTTATACATATTTATAGAATCCTCTAGGATACAAAATAGGAAAGTAATTTAGTTTAGGAAAGTAATTTAGTTAGGAAAGTAATTTACCACTAATTTCTCTATCTATCTAAATATAGAAATACTCAAATATGGTAAATATTTATAGCCTAATTCCTAAGGTTATGGTAAGACTTTCAACAATACTTACACAACCCAGAGTCTTCTGAACTGCAGCAACACGCTGAAATGCACTTTCAGATTCCAAGGCTCGAACCCTGAGCTTCAAATCACCTTGCTCCTGTATTAAGAAAAAGAAGTTGCTTAAGTACTGTATTGTTTACAGATTTAAATAACTGTTATTTATTTCCTTTGTTCATTACCAATCTTTGGATGATTTCAGCAAGCTTTTCAATTCTATCGGCCTGCCTAAATAGGTTGTAGAATGCACGATACTGCCTGTCCCATCTCTTTCGGATATCCTGAAGATTTGATGAAAGAAATATTACAGGGGATGAAAAGTGATTATTTATAGGAGCTTAGAACAGATAAAAGATGGTTCAAATTTGCCTTTAAAACAACTTCAATTCCAGCTTCACGGAATTTGAGCAATTCCAATGCATATCTACAAGATGAGAAATAAATGTATGTAAGACACTGCAGCCTAGCTAACTACAATAGATATGAAGTCAGTGTAAGGTTGTATAAAGCTCACGGTTTGGCAATCTCAGTTATGTCAAATCGTGGGTCAAGGCCTTTCCCAATGCCATCCAACACTATAAAAGAAAGATAGATTATTGCATGGTTTATATTTTATACAGGCTGTAGTAATGATTTTACCAGATTTCTACTACCTTACCTGAAAAGGCTCTAACAACAAATGTGAATGTAGCGGGAAATCGAAATGGCTGATCTGCTGAAATGGCTAGTAAATCTTCCCCTGTTTAGATAATCGAACATCTATGAGATACAAGCAAGCAGTTCATGTTTTCTAATGTCCATGTCAGAGAGCTTACAGCTGAGATCTCTGTGTTCAAAATTAAAGAGGGTTACAAGTTCACATGCAGATTTATGAAGTTTAGTATAGTCAAAGCCATCAGTTTCATGATCAAGCACAATGAAGATTGCTGATAGGCGACATACCAATTGCAGCTAGACGTTCCTTCTTTTTCATTTGTATTTCCTCCTTGGTCAGTGGCTTCTTAAATCCAAGTTCTTTGGTTGCCATTTCTCTTTCTCTTCTTTGTGCAGCTAGACGCTCTTCAAAACTACAGAAGTTTGGGTTCATATTCCCTAGGTTAGAATGGGGAAACAAAGAGAAATTGTTCCTTCTTATGAATTTATTTGGTTGATAGAAAGAGATGTAGAACAGAATCAGCCGCTCATGCAAATAAAAAACCGACAGGCATGGAAATATATGACAAGCAATAACGAAGGAGTTGGAGCACCTCTTAAGGAAGAACTGTGCCGTTCGTCTAACAGCAGTCATATCTCCAGTAGGCACAAGGACACCCATTTGAATCATTGCCTCAAGGACCTGCACCAGTTAAGAAGTTTTCATTATTAATTCAACTGAAGGAAAAGGACAGGCATGGCTATAGGCAACAAAGGCACTTCATGGATAGTATTACCTTATCTGGATCTTTTTCATATATTCCATAAAATGCTTCGAGCAAGCCCTCCCTAATGTTTGAACTGATACTGCAAGATACCAAGACAGAGTATATAAGCATAATCCCGTCACCAATAATAACTTGAAGAATGGATTCATCTATCTGATATGTCAAAGGCTAGTACATGGGACTAGAAAGTACCTTCCCATCATTCCAAAATCATAAAAGATCAACCTTCCACCATTCACATCATCAACAGCAATGTTTCCAGGATGCTGCAAAGAAGATGAGAAATAAACTAGTAAACATATAAGGAGATGTCAAAACCATGAATCTCAGAATCTGAAAAATGGAGTAAAAGGATATATCTTGGGCATGGGTCATAAACTATAATCCATGTAGGCTCAATATACAAGTACATTAAAAATAGGGAGGGAATCCAAAGATACTTATAGTAGCACAAGGAACACAAAATGACAAGATGATAAAAGCTCACAGGATCTGCGTGGAAGAAACCATGAGAAAGTATCTGCTCCAAGTAGGATTCCACAGCATATCGGCCCAACCTACATCACGTAAAATTCATGCCAAGATAGATACTGGTAATGTCACATATTATTGAGAGGTGTATGGTAACAGGCAACAAGTTACAAAGTCTGAAAAGACAACAGGCAGGAGATGATATGACCTTTGACGATCAACACCTAGCTGATCTAAAGCCTGTATCTTGTTTATTTTAATTCCGGGGACATACTCCATGGTCAACACCTACGGTAATTATAGAGAGAGAATAAATAATAAGAAAAGTTCTGATATGAGGGAATACGATTTACATTAAAGTAAATAAATTTCCCAAAATTTTTGAAGAACCTGTGGAGTGGTATATTCCCACACTATTGTCGGGACTTTCATGTAATCCATGTTTTTAAAGTTATTTGCAAATAGCTCAGCGTTCTCTGCTTCCTTGGTGTAATCAATCTCCTGAATTATTCTCAAAGAAGACATATTACATATTTTGACACTAAGAATAGATGCGATGAGAGAGATATTTTTCTGAATGAAACAAGCAGGTTATTAATAAAAATTGGTGAATAATATATATCTTGCAACACATTACGGATCTGAAAGACGGTTGAGAAAAACTGACAGTTAGTTTTCTTCCTAATTATCCTCTTGATATGATTTCTTCTAAAGACAAAAAACACAATAAATAAATAAATAAATCCCCCAGTGTCATTAAAAGGCAACAATAAGAGAGAATATATATACCTGATACAGGACACTTGCACACTCATCGTATATAGCAACCCAATCTCTCTTGGCACCATCAGATTTTGGGTCAATCTTTTGGAGGTATTCTGCAATTGCCTGAGTACCACAATAGCAAAAGCGTCAATGCTTGTTAATCAACTCTCACTGCTGGAAAATTAAGAATATAATCCTATATGTGAACTAACCCTCAGGTTCTTGAGATCAATATCAAAGAGATCCTTGAGACCTGGCCTTTGAACTTTGACAACAACTTCCTGTCCCTTCAATCTTGCACAATGGACCTGACCTACATGAGAAAAGAGGTTTAAACGATACTTTAGATATTAATCATCTATTCAAACTAAAATACTGCTCCAGACAGACTCGAATCTCTTCCACATTTCAAACAGCAAGATTACCAAGACTAGCAGCAGCTATTGGTTCATAATCAAACCAATCAAATACATCCTTCAATGGAGATCCAAGCTCTTCTTCAACTATAGATACAGCCGTCTCTGATGGAAAAGGAGGGACTTGATCCTTAATTAGAAAGCAAACTTGTTACTCACAAAAGACTACAACTTTAGACACATGCAAGGATAGAGAGAGAGAAAAAAATCAGTAACAAATGATTCTTAGATGACAAACTCCAACCTGAAGCTCTGATAACTGATCAACATATTCTTGGGCAAGAATGTCCACCCTTGTGGAGAACTGCTGCCCAATTTTAATGAATGTTAGACCTAGTCTCAAGATACTTTCTTTCAGCCACTTGGCAAGGGCCTTCCGCCTAATAACTTTCCTCTCCTCCATCATTCCTCCTAAACAGAAGTTTCTTACCATGATATTTAAAAGCCAGATTTGTGCAGTATTATGTCAAATTGCAGACTGCAGCAATGTCTAGAAGCAAAAGTAGGTATTTTTCCTTCACTATTTCAATTTTTATTTCTCATAACAGACTCACCTCGGTAAGTGAATTTCTGATTATTAAGCCAAGCATTGATGACAAAAGATAGAACAAATCCCCATATTTCCATAGTCCTTTGGATTGTTGAGTAGGTTTTGAATCTGCTCCAACGACCACCGGGAGCAACTGAAACCTGCAAAGCCCATATATTGCTACATCATATTGAGATCTTAAAACATTCACATGGGATATAACATTATCAAATAAAGAAATTAGGTGAAAATGTGATATAATGAACAATTAAGGGAAATTCAATGTCTTAAGGAAATTGAGACCACAAGAAAATTATGATACAAAAAACATGTCTGCGCAGTTGAACTTGAATTCCCTGTTCCAAATAATATAGTACAGTAAAAAACCAAAAAATCCTTAAGATTCCAGAGAATTTGACCAAGAACCTGGACACAGCTTCAACAAACACAATGCAAATAAACTATGAAAAATCGGAAGCAACAATTTTAAGCAAAGAATCATACCTCAACTCGTTGTGACCCTATTTGCTTAAACCATGCCTGTTCTTTCCCAATATCCTCTATCCTCTTCTTCCTCCCATCCTCTTTCGAATTTGAACTTCCTACTTCCTCCGCCACACTTACTGCAGCACCATTTCCATTCACGTACTTCATCAAGCTTCCCTTACTCTCCCTCTCCATCACTGAAAAAGAGCCATTCACCGAACCATTATACATGTATCCATTACTGCTAGTACTAGAAGCCCCATTGCTAGTCAACTCAACAATATCCTCTTCCTCGATCAATTTGCTTCCCCTCTCTTCAGTTATGGCACCGTCCTCCTTAAGAGCTTTGATCCGCATGCGAAGTACATGACTCAAGCTAGGGTTCCTCGAGCGAGATAGCTTAGAGATAGAAATTCGAGAAAGAGAAACGATGCGTTTAGAATATTTATGCGGTGAGAGAAATATTAGTTCCGGAAAAAGCACTGAAGAAGAAGAAGAAGAAGCCATTAACGGAAATTTCCACTTCGTCGAGAATTTTGCAGTAAGGATTTATCAAGCATTAACCCTAATTTTCACGAATAGAGCTCGCTCCTCCACTCCAGTGACAGATCTAGTAAACAGTTGAGAGAAAATTCAGAGAAATGGAGCCTAGTGGCGACAGAGAGAGAACGATAAAGAGAGGAGAGAGGCGCGAGAAGCTGAAGATACGGACACAGAGAAAGGGAGGGAAAAGGATGGAGGTTGTTGTGACACGTGGCAACCTAAAGATGAGCGTTTGGTAACAGTAGGCACTTCTTATTGGGTGAGAGATTCTCGTTGGTCCACGTAAGTCTTAGGCCTCAAACACTGTTCGTCTTCTCATTACTTACGCTTTTAAGCTGACGTGTCAATGAAAGTCCGCTGGTTACTTAATAGTTGTTATTCTACGCGGTTAGACCGAGAGGAAAAATTCGGGACACAGGCTTCGGGCCATAGTCTAGAGCTGGGCTTCCTTGTTACCACCCATTGGACTTGGAGATCCATTTGAGTCCAGAAATTGAGCTTCTGTTAGTCTCTATCACCTCGGCTTAGGACGAAAAAAGAAATGCAAGGACTATAGGGCTTGGGCTCACATTGAAAACTTGGGCTTTCTTGCTACTCACTGGGCTTGGAAGATCCAGTAAAAATTGAGTTAAAAAATTTTCGGCTTCTGGTAAAATTATTTCCTTTCCGATTAAGTGAACGTTTCCTAAAGTAGGCCTTTTTCGATTTTTCCCTTGATTTTCATTCAACCATGGAGGAAGGTGCTGCCTCCTCTGGACCTTCTGGCGAGAATCAGAGACATAATTTCGGCGAAATTATGGACGAATGTCGTGAAGAAACCATTTCCGTCGAGTCATCTTCGAAAGATGTTTACACAGCGGTTGAGGATCCGCCGCCGTGCACGAAACCTGCAGATGATTGCTCAAAGCTCGTCGAGAAGAACAGGAAGAAATTGAAGAGAAGGATGGTAAAAAAAGAAGCATCTGAATCGGAAGATTCTTCCTCTACGCGTTCGTCTAGGAGACGCGTGGTTTGCAAACGCCGTAATTCTAAGGTTGCGATTGGTCTGAGTCGTCGCAGTGGCGGTACTTTGGATGCAATTGCACTTTCCCTCGGAATGTCATTCGCGGCCATTGTTGCTAAGGTTCGGCTCAATTTTCTCTTCTGTTTCTTGGTCCTCTTGATTTGGAACTTAGTTAAGCTGGGAAAAAGGGTTTAAAAGTGTTCATATTCGTGCTTGAATTATGTGCTAGTTAAAGCCATTATTTTTTTCTTGAAAAGATTAATAATTTGGTAGTTGTATGCTGTTGAACTAAGTTTTGTTTAGTTCTTTTCTTCCTCTAATTCTCGTCAAGCTTTTGTGTCCACGGATACATGCCCGTGCAATCTTATGGATCTTTCATTGGTCTTGTTTAGGTGAGCCGTGAGGGAGACTTCCCTTGGCTGTTCAAAGATGTATTGAATCTAACACCAAGGTGTAAATCTCATAGGCTAACCTACATCTTATTTCATGTTGTTGCCCATTTAATGGGATGGCAACCCGCAAGCCCCTCACTTTTTGTTTACCTTATGATATTTAAAAATTTATAACTATTTGTTGATAGTTGAGAGGATGGTGCTATTAGGTTCTTGAAATGCAAGATTCGGCCAGTGAAAGGATGTCTGCAGATCATCTTTCCGAGGTATGCCTTCCCCCACCTGTCTATACGACCATAGACACAATGAACTAAATATTTTAATTTTTAATTTCCCGTTTAGATGGACTTTCAATTTCCTGGAATTCTGAAAATTTTGATTATTTTTATCTACTTGTGTGCAGATATGTACTTCAGCTGTCAGGGAATCTCTTGTCAATGTAAGCCAGATTTGTACGACTCCAATTTCACTAGTTTCGTCTCTGAAATCCTTCAACTTCACCGACTTAATTCTGGGTGCCCTTTGTTCGACTTCCATTTCTTAAACAGGTTTTCAGGGACAAATTTGGCTGTTTTCTAGGCAACTTTGAGAAATCTTTCGGAAGCACATTGAGGACTCTGCTGTCAATCAGTGAAACATCCCAAGCTTCCTTCTTAGACCCTGCTCTTAATAGAGAAAAAGGGTGTCCAAGCAATGCCAGTGTAGAAGACTGTCGCTCAGAAGCGAGCCCAAGGGCCATTGACAATCATAGCCAATCAAATACAATTGAAGAGGTACTAGAGAGCAGTCTTGAGCTTGCTCTGTCTAGGCAAGTGGGTGCTCTTGCTCCAAGCATGTACGGTTTAGAAACTGACGGGAACGTGCTTACCACATTTGAAAGATCCATTGTGGAGCAAACCCGTTCTAATGACCTCAAGGTATTGGAACTGGGTCTTACAATGAAAAAATTGAAGTTTAAAGAAACAGAGTTGGCACTCAACCACGATTCGAATCTTTTGGAGAGAGCGAAAATAGCAATGGGTATATCGAAGTTCTCATTCAAAACGGAGAAGTTCAAAACTCAATTAGAAGATGTGAGATACTCCGAGCTGCTCCGGAAGTGCACGGACTGTCTTGTTGCTGGTTTGATTATCACGTTAATCTCCCTCTTCTATGGTGCTTATGTCTACTCGTATACAAATATCTTAGAAGCTACAGCAGCGTGTACACCTTCAACTAAGGCAAGTATCTTTTCTTCTATTTTCTTTTGTTTGGCAATCCATAATCAGGAAAACAAAATTGAGTGCACCTAGTTGAGTTTTTGTAAATTGTAGTTTGGCTTAATTTGAGTTTGTGAAAATCAACTTGGTTTTGCCTTTTTCTCGTTGTTTGAGAGCATAGTTTGGAGGGCCTAAGATGGAGTTTAAAAAAGTTCACCCTTACATGCCTAACTTTATTGGATACTAATGAAATTAGTTACCAATATGATTGAGACAGTTAACTTCATAAATCTTTCAGACTTCTCAAAATTGCTCCATCATTTACAGAATTTATTTTTGGATTGGCTTTTCGTGTTTCAGGAATCCAAGTTTTGGGGGATGCTCAATCCAATGTCTTTTGTCACTTCAGGGCTGCGCTTTATCTGGTGTCACGTTCAAGTTTTGGGCCGAGCACTAATCAGTCTACTAATGATCTTCACATTTACTTGCCTAGTAGCCCCACGTTTACAAACTTCAAAACCATTCATGGCAGTGACTCTCATATTAATGCTGCTCGGAGTAGGCTGTGGTATAGCAGGGAAGTTGTGCATCGACATGTTAGGAGGTAGCGGATGGCATTGGGTCATATATTGGTCCATGTTTTGCTCATTACACTTGTTCTCTAGCTTGTGGGCATCTCTTCTGTTCCCGATACTCCATGGCCCCATTTCCGTATCTCAAGGAGAAAATTGCAATCCTTTGCTTCCATACTGGTTCAGGCGCTCTTTGTTCTATGCTGTTCTGCTTGTGTTTCTACCGTTGTCTTGCGGCCTTTTGCCTTTTGCCAGCCTGTTTGATTGGAAAGATCACTTCTATCAAATTGCAGCAGATTATCTTGGAGCTAGAGAATCAATAGCTGATTTAGTCGCATGAAAAGATTTTAATTATGGTTGTTGTAGCATGTGGGCGTTGACTTTGATGTTGATTTGTCCTGTAAGAAGTGATAAGTTTTAAGTTTTTAGCCTTTTGTTTATTTATTAGATGGCTTCAAATTGTAGTGTATTTCAATTGTAATGTTGGTTGATCTAGTTAAAGTGATATGAGAAGTTTCCTTTTACTATTGCTTGGGAAATTCAAACTTTGCATTATACAGCACCATACCAGACAAAAGTAATATTTCGATCACGAATTATGTTGAATTTAGAAATACGAAAGAAAATAAAACTTGCATAAAAAGAAAAACACAAATTGAATCTTTCAAATTTGATTCTCTGAGACAAGGCTTTACCTAATTTCTCTGCTGTAGTCACTGATGCTAAGAGCCTATAAGGTACAGATTTTTTTTTCTCATGCAATATGGACTATTAACCTAAGAAGAAGGATGAGGCATAAAGAAATATGCCTAAAAATGTTCTTGTTCTTGTAACTAACAAAATCTCAAGTCTCTTGAGCGCTATTCGGCAGCTAAAGCAGGGCCTTTTGGATAATCTCCTCATCATTAACGTTGTACATAATCACAGAACCTCATGAGCCCTCCCGTAATACCTGTTTATAAAGTGAGCCTGAAACGCAACACCAAAGAAAAAATGTAAAGACCTAAAATTTGCTTCCAAACTAGTAGCTGGGCATAATATTCTCATTTAAATATTTGGGGAGAATTAATCTCGGATTTTCAATGCACAAGGGGCAGAAGAACGAGTTGACCTTTAAAAAGAAAATTACCTTGACTTCGGAAATGTCGGGTGAATTTGGGGTTTGGACAGGGTAAAACTTGTAAAATCTCATGCTTTCGAATGCTGCTCTGGTTTCCTCGCTCATTGCTTCGATGGCTCTTCTCCTTTCCTCCCTTGCCTGCAAGAGATGAGATCAATAAATTTCAGAAACATATGTTTCTGAGTAAACGAATTTAACACAACATCCACAACTTACTAATTTGTTAGCTCTCTTTGCTTCTCTAACTTTCTCCCTGACAAACTCCTGCCAAAGAAGAAAACAATGGAAATCAGATCTTATCAAACGTTAAAAGAATGTAATTCATCCTAGCTACAGACTGTATTGTTAGATTCTACCTTGAAGGCATCCTTCTGATCTTCATCTAATACCTCATTCTCAATCAATTTATCCGTGAACTCCTAAAGAATTTAAGAAACAGAGTAAGATGAGAGAGGGAAGGGGTTATTATGAGAATACAGTCTAAGGCAGACATCGTAAGGTGATATTCTGTACCTCGACTTCGTCAAATTCCCAATCAAATTCACAAAAAACCTGCATGGATCAGCATAAACGTCAAAATTACACATAATTGAAGTATTCCTACTCCAATCATCCCAACTTAAAAGAGCATCGAATGAGTAAGAGTATTAGATTTGTGAACTCTACTTAATTGTCCAACCAAATAGCAGCATACACAACTTCCACATTTTTTTATAATTTATTCCTTCTCCAGACCACAGGCTGAAACCTTACCGGGTTTCCATCTACTGGAAAAAGTATTTGAACCTCAGTGCTTTGTTCAAGCTCATCTTCCTTGAATGGGTTATAGAAATCTATTGAAGAAAAAAACAGGTTTATAGATTATAAGGAATAAGAAATCATCAAGAACTAAAATTATATAACAGCCATCTAAGATCTGAAGGTTCATCAATCCACAAACTTCAGTTGACATTTAGTCAGTTGCCAACTAAAAGAAAAATATAAATTTCAAAACAGCCAAGTGTTGCATTTCCTTTCAAAGGAACAATTCATCATGATACTAGGGCAACCCAAATTCAAATGATAATGGGACAAGATCATCAGGTTATACGCAAGAAAAATTCAAATAAGCAATCAGAGAGTACTTGCAGAACTCACAGGGCAGGCAGTATTCATATTTCTTGACACGATCCACTTTTAAATGCTTCAAAGCGGTCCTGTATAGGCAATTCATACAGATAAGCAACATTAACTATAACATCACCAAAAGACAGAAATTGAAGTTGTCTAAAAACAAATTCTTTCTATGCCTGCACTGTCAGCCAACAAAAATAAAAATCACTGGCCACGCAAAACATGAATACATTCTGAAAAGTGGTTGATAGTATCCTCCATATTTAGATTTCCTTTTCTGCGAAAACAGAATTTAGTTTTATTGTTACCTATTGTATGCATACAAGTTGAATTACTTGTTCCCACTGATTACAAAAATAATAATGATACAATAATAATAACAGGTGGTAGATCTAAGGAAATGAAATTGTATTAAGGAATAGAAACCAAGAAATAGAAAGCATGCAATTAACATTTCAAAGTGAGAGAAGGGGCAGAGAGGCCAGTTGTACCTTCTCTGAGTGCAGCTCAATATAAATATTTGAGACTTCAACCTATCAACCTGGCTATCTCTGCAGAAGGAATTAGTTTAAGTTAAGACTCAAAGAAGCTGGTGAGAGACACTAGAAAAAATGACTCCAAAATTTAATACCTATTCTCGAGAGGAATATATGGGACCCAGTCCATTTTCATTTTCTTCATAGGAACTATTTCTTCCTCCTCTTTCTGAACAGAGTTAATCCCAATCTTATCAGAAGGTGGAAAAGGTGACACAACCTGTAGAACAGGCAAAATTAAACACCATAAGTAGTAGAAAAGAAGATCAGTTCAACAGCACTCTACAAACATTTTAAAAAAATTGGACGCTAAATATAAGAGATTAAGATTCTGAACAATATGAATCAATGAAAACTGGTGTTGCCACCCACATCTTTGGTGATTGATTACACCAAAATTATGAATCAAGGATGCTATGAACAAATTTCATCAAGTCTGCATTAGGGGCAGCAGATACAATTAACCACACATACCCTACAAAGCACAACGTTCAATAGAAAACTTATTTATAACCAATCAACTCAACAAGTAAAATAAACAACTTACAGCCACCACAGCAGGTATGAGGATAATTTTCTGTTCACCCTTGTAATAGACCATTTGTGCTGCAGGATAAGAAAATTTTAATGCACAGGGAAAATTGTTGGGAAAACTTAAGAGGAGTGCATCTTATGATTGCCTCTAGGAGAGGAGAAGATATGTGAAATAAGGCCCTTTAGAAGAAAAATATGGTAGAGAAGATCATAAAAGTAAGGAGGTCAGTCATTTCTTTTCGCTGCTTACGTTCTGTACAGCCAAATAAATACACTTTCTTCCCATACAATACTCCTCCCTCTTCAAATGCATCCTGATCATGATTAATTCATTATTTTAGCAAACAAAAGAGACTTCAAGATCTTCTAATTACCAAAGAGCTCGTAAAACTGTTATCTTCAAAAAGGAAAAAATCAAAACTGAGACTTACTTCTAGGTTCGAGAAATTCCACTTGAACTGATAAACCAAGTCCAGTTGATCCCACTGACATATGAAGAAATCATCACGATGCATAACCAACACCAAATAAGTGCTTAACAGAAATGAAGATAGGAAAAAATTTTGGGTCAAACCTCTGTCCCAACAGGGAATACTTCCTTCCACAGGTCTTCCTGCACAGAAACAAACCACAAAACGAAGACAGATGTTATATATCACAAGTAAAGTTAGATTTATCATCATTACCTAAAAGACGGAGAATATAAAATATGCGAAGTATAGTTCATTAACTAGTATGTCTTAACGAAAATAAACTACAATTCAAAGCATAAATTTTAATGACCCAAGAAGCCATTTGAGTGTAGAGTAGATTTATAGAACACAAGAATTGTTGACACATTGCAAGTTAATTTACAAGGCACAGTCCTAGTGACTTAAAAACGAAGCTTCTGCCACCAAACCTGACGTTCAATATTAAAAATACCAATTCATGTCCTCATTCCGTCTATTTCCTTCGTAACCAAACGGCACCACAACAAAGATAGGGTTTCTCTTACACTCCAGCTCAGAATCCAAAGATTTTGGTGTTTCAAAAACCAATCCAAAACTAGAATATTAGGATTATAATGTATAGATGATGATTGGCGAAAGGTGATACCAAGTTCCGCTTATCCTCAAAGAATTCAGGTTCTGATTCATGCTGGGAATGCTTCACTCGCTTCGCTCTCGAAGTTGCTTTGCTCGTTTCTTTACTGTTCTCCCCCGCAGCCTTTGCTTCTTCCTTCTGACTTGCCGTCTTCCTCTTAGCTCCTCTCGCCATTGTAAATCGCAGCTCCGTAATAAACAAAAAGGGGAGAGAGAGAGAGAGAGCGCGGTGGATCCGGATTTGAAATAGCGGGAGAGAGAAATATCCAGAAGGTAAAAAGAGAGAGATTTATACTTAGGTTTTGTATTTTGGGCGTGAGATTAACGCAGAACTCTGAATTTGAATGAGAGGCGGGTGAGGACGTAGGATTCAAGCTTAGAGTTGAAATTAATTAATTTATTCGCAAAATAATAATAATAAACTCGCGTACGGACAACGGGAAAAGCGGGTCCACAATTTGGGACAGAATTCTGGCCCACAAATAATATGGATAATCGAGGTATAATTATTCTTTTTTGGGCTAATATCGTACAACCCATTAAGAGAGTTTTTTGTTACCTATATAAAGGCCCGGCCCGCTGCTGTTATGAGAAACATATATCAACGGGGAATACTCTCTTGTCGGTTTCCGATTACGATGATGTCTAGTCTAACAAATATCGATTTTTATTTGAACGTGAAACCCACAAAATAATATACATACCCGCAACACCACTGTGGCCCCTACTTAAGCTTGAAAAGGCTTAGAACTAGCTGACAGAGTGTAAGTGCACCTCCTAATGGAATCAGAAAAACGCCATGTCGTACTACTGTCTAGTCCCGGCTTTGGCCACCTAATTCCCAACCTTGAACTCGGCAAACGACTAGTCGCCCAACACAACTTGACCGTCACTATCCTCATCGTTACTTCTCACTCATCCCCTATAGAAACATAACTAATCAAGTCCACCATGTCCACTCCCGATCAACTCTGCAACCTCGTTGAGCTCCCACCCGTTGACGTCTCAACCCGAGTCAACTCCACTACTTCAATCATCACTCAACTCTCCATCATGATGCGTGAAGTCCTCCCGTCCCTCCGATCAGCCATCTCAGCCATGTACATCATCCAACGGTCCTTGTCGCAGACCTCTTTGGCACAGAAGCATTTACTATAGCTGACGAGCTTGGGATGGCAAAGTACGTTCATGTCCCTACGAGTGCATGTTTTTTAGCGTCGTGTATACAAACTCCGTTTTGGGATAAGGAAATTGACGGAGAATATATTATAATCAAAAGGAAACATTAAAAATACTGGGTTGTATCTCGGTTCGACCCGGTGACGTGGTTGACCCGATTATGGACCGGACCAACCTGCAGTACTTTGAATATGTCCGCATAGTACTCGAGATTCCCTTATTCGACGTGCTTTTAGTGAACACGTGGCGCGATTCGGAAAGGACAGCGCTCGATTCTTTTAAACACGAGAATCTCTTGGGCGCCCCACTTTTTGCTATTGGGCCGCTTAGCGAAACGATTACGACATCTTTTGAAGGCGAGTTGTTTGATTGGCTGGACGATTAACTCAGTGTTGAAATAAATGGATCAAGACTTGAAACACGTAACAGATACGTTTTCCAAAAAATAATATTTTCACCCTCCCAGATTGCTTAGGTTACTGTGAAAATAGTTTTCGGGATATGACAAGCCTTTACAAAAGATCACAAGCAACAGTGAAATTTTGTTATGGAATATATTCGGTTTCTGACAGTACGAAAACTGAGAAGAAGATTGATTGTTTGGTTCTCTTCAGGTTTCTCTTATTTATAGGCAAATTTTGGTACATGTTCGTAAAACAGTATACTGTTTCACAAACAGTCACACTTCTTTGTTTAAAACAGTTTAACTGCTTTAACAGTCAGATATTTGAATTCCCGAAATTCAAACTCTAACGGTAACTAACCGTTTTAACTGTCAAACGTTGAAGTAGTCAATCAACCACCGCATGTGGCGGCGGGCCAAGTGCCAAGTGCGCCTAATAAGCGCCAAAAGCGCCTCAAGCCTCACGCCTCACGCCTCACGCCTCACGCCCACGCCGCGCGCGCGCGTGCGAGTGCGAGTCTCAGTCAAACCCCAATACTTAGTTATTATTACAAATATTTACTATTTGCAATTACTTATAAATGCTTAAAAATGTTTCTCCATTTCCAATGTGGGATGCATTTAATTGCATTTATTAAACATTTTTTGGGCTTTGGGTCTTTAATCCATTTCACTTTAGCCAAAGGAAAAAGTCCAACAATCCCCCACTGGATAAAGTGTAAATGAATTAACCTGTCAGAATCTTGAAGACGGTGCATATGCATGAAATAAAGTATCTTTCAATTTGAACTTTACCTTAGTGTAAGTGTCACAAAGTTCTGTCGAAATCCCAGGTAGCTCAAAGCTTTGAACCAGTTATTTCATATATGTGACAAAACCGGTGATACCACACACATAGACACTCATAATTCATATATTCCATATATATCTCGCTTAGCACTATTATGGCCTTGTGCTCATCCTATTCATAAATTTCTTAAGAAAAACTCTAATTCTTATGAGAGGCGGCACCACCTCTAAGTTTATATAGGCACCACCTCTAAGTTTATATAGGTGAAGTTCTTTCAGTATCTTTGTTACATTTAAGATACTTATCACTCATAGACTGAACTTCATTAAGAGTTTGACAAACTCAACCCTCGACTGTAACAACCAGCACTATACATCTTAGATAGGGCCATTAGTTTAGTGCTGAAATACTATCCACTTATCAATGACTTGTTTTTACCCTTTGAACTTAATACTAGTCATTTCCTAGTGTTAAGTTGGGTTGCCGTCATTGGTGGATCTCTTAACTTAAGAGTTTCAGTCCTATCCCTCTAGATGTATACTTTACCAATTCTCTTGAAAGAGGTTTGGTAAAAGGATCCGCTAAATTTTCACTTGATCTCACATATGTGATGGCAATAATTCCACTTTGAATTAATTGTCTCACATAATCATGTCTAAGACTAATATGTCTTGACTTCCCGTTATACACTCCGCTGTATGCTCGGGATAAGGTGGCTTGACTATCACAATGTATAGATATAGCAGATACTTGTTTTGAAGTAAATGGAATATCTAAAAGAAAGTCTCTTAGCCACTCAGCCTCTTTCCCAGTTGCTGCCAAAGCAATGAACTCGGACTCCATGGTTGAGTGCGTGATGCACGTTTGTTTCTTGGAACCCCAAGAAACAGCACCACCTCCAAGTGTGAATACCCAACCTGTAGTAGATTTGTTATCTCCTACACTTGATATCCAGCTTGCATCTGTATATCCTTCGAGTATAGCTGGGAACTTTGAATAGTGGAGACTTATTTCCTTGGTTTTCTTAAGATAACCAAGAACTCTACTAATTGCCTTCCAATGCTCAATGCTCGGATTGCTAGTAAACCTACTTAGTTTACTAACCGCAAATGATATATCAGCTCTTGTGCACTGTGCAGCATACATGAGACTTCCTATAGCACTTGCATATTCAAGTTGAGCCACTGCTCTTCCCTTGTTCTCAACAAGTTTTATACTTGAATCAAATGGAGTGTTTGCCTCTTTGAACTTTAGATGACTAAACTTATTAAGTACTTTCTCAATGTAATGAGATTGACTTAATATATATCCCCCACTATTTTGCTTCACCTTAATACCTAAAATGGTATCCACTTGTCCAAGATCTTTCATCTTGAACGTTGAGAATAGAAACCTCTTCGTTTCTGTTACACCCTTCATGTCATCACTCAAGATTAACATGTCATCAACATAAAGACAAACAATTATGATATAGCCATCACAAACTTTTGAGTATAGGCATTTATCAGCATTGTTATGTCTAAAACCATTTGAAAGAATGACAATGTCAAACTTTTCATGCCATTGTTTTGGTGCTTGCTTCAAACCATATAATGATTTGACTAATTTGCACACTTTATATTCATTTCCTGGTAGAACAAAACCTTCCGGTTGTTCCATATAGACCTCCTCATTGAGATCACCATTCAGAAATGCAGTTTTAACATCCATTTGATGAATATAAAGATTATGGATTGAAGCTAAGGCAAACAAGATTCGAATAGAAGTTATTCTAGCAACAGGTGCATATGTATCAAAATAATCGATACCTTCCTTTTGTCTAAAACCTTTGGCTACTAATCTAGCCTTAAAAGTTTGAAGAGTGCCATCAGTATGATATTTCCTCTTAAATATCCACTTACACCCTATTGGTTTTGAACCGGGTGGTAATTCAACTATTTCCCAAGTATGGTTAGATATAATTGAATCCATTTCATCATTTATTGCCTCTTTCCAAAAAGCATAATCTCTAGAAGACATAGCTTCCTTATATGTTTTGGGATCATCTTCAATTTGAAGAACTATAGGAATTTTCCTAATGACCTCTTCTCTATTACCTTCCACCAAACAGAAAGTAATGAGTTGAGAATCAATCTCATCATATCCCAATTCTTTTCCTTTTCTTGCTCTTTGGCTTTTACGAGGTTCAATTGGTTGCTCAACAACCCTTGGTAGTGGTAGTGTTTTGAGAATTATTATCCAAAGGCAATAAGTTCTAAAAAAACTCCACTTCTCTAGATTCAATTATTACATTAGACTCCAAGTCTAATAGCCTATAAGCCTTGATGTTTGTTGCATAACCAACAAATGCACACTTTATGGCTCTCGGACTCAATTTAGTCCTTTTAGGATCTGTGTTCTTGCAATAAGCAAGACACCCCCACACTTTGAAATAACCGATATTCGGTTTTCTTCCTTTCCACATATCATAAATTTTACTCTTCTTCAAAGGAATCCTGTTAAGAATGTGAAATGCACCTAAAATAGCTTCTCCCCACAAATTGTTAGATAATTTTGCATTCAACAACATAGCATTAGTCATTTCAAGAAATGTTCTGTTTTTTCTCTCGGCTAAGCCATTTTGTTGAGGTGTGCAAGGGGCAGAGCATTGGTGTATTATACCATGCTCTTCACAAAATGCAGAAAATTCATTTGAGAAATATTCTCCACCCCTATCACTTCTTAAGATCTTAATCTTTCTTCCTAGTTGATTTTCAACTTCGGCCTTATAATTTTTAAATGCAATGAATGTTTCATCTTTATGTTTAAGTAAATAAACATAAGTATATCTAGAACAATCATCTATAAAAGTTACAAAATATCTTTTACCTCCTCTTGTTAAGATGCCATTCAATTCACATAAATCACTATGTACTAAATCTAATAGTTGAGATGACCTTTCAACACTATGAAAAGGCTTCTTAACCATTTTTGATTTAGTGCATATTTCACATTTTTCGAAATTACTAGTATCACATGATATTAGGCCACATTTAATAATTCTGTTAATGGTACTAATGCCTATATGTGCAAGTCTACCATGCCACAATGAAATAGAATTTAAATCAATCATATAAACAGAACTACTAGCATTTTTATTATTAACATCATTGTCAATAGTACATAGTTTCACCATCCCATCACTAGAATAACCCTTTCTAATGAAAGAGCCATTTTTTTGACAAAATCAACTTCCTGGATTCATAAACAGATTTGATTCCGGGTTTCCCTAACAAATCACCACTAATCAGATTCCTGTTCATATCAGGAACATACAAAACATTTGCTAGGGTGATCTTTTTACCAGAGGTGAAGATCACTTCAATGCTTCCTTTGCCAAGTACCTTGGAACGACTTTCATTTCCCATTTGAATCTCTTGTCCATTTCCGACTTCATCAAAAGTCTTGAACAGTGATCTGTCATAGGAAACGTGCACAGTTGCACAAGTATCGTACCACCATCCTTGAACTTTTCCTTGGATAGCATTGATCTCGCTCACAGTAGCGATGATCTCCTCATGTACGGCATTCACTTTGCCATTCTCGTTTTGTTTCTTTCTGAATCTGCAATCACGAGCAAAATGCCCAGATTTGCCACAAACAAAACAAGCACCCTTTTTCTTGTCAGTTTTGAACTTTCCTTGATCCCTCTTCGGACCAAGAAAATTCGTTTTGTGATTTTTGCCCTTGGGATGGCTAGGCCTTTCCACAGCATTGGCCTTTGAGGTACCGATATCGGTTTCCTCCGCTTTCTTGTCTCTAGTCCGAGATTCTTCCTCAATACGTAGATGCTTTTTAACCTCTTCCAAAGAGTAATCTTCGTTATTGTGAAGAATCTTCTTCCTGTAACTTTTCCAACTAGATGGCAGCTTAGCAATTATAGCACCAACTTGAAAAATTTCAGGAAGTATGACTTTTACAGCAACAAGTTTATTAACAATAACTTGTAAATCATGAATCTGATCTAAGAGAGGTTTTCCATCAAGCATTTTAAAGTTAAAATACTCAGATATTAAGAATTTTTTAGTACCTTCCTCTTCTGCCTTGTACGTGTTCTCCAACGCATTCCATATTTCCTTTGCAGACTTTGTATTTGTATAGAGATCGAACAGACGGTCAGATAGAGCATTCAGAATGTGTCCCCGACACATAATTGCATCCTCGTCCCTTTTCAGTTTCGCTGCTTTGATCTCTTCGGTATCATCTGGAGAGGATTCTGGAAGTGGTTGAAGGTTAGAATCCAGAATGTAATAGATCTTCAAGGCAGTGAGCAAGAACTTCAGTTTGTCTTGCCATCGTGTGAAGTTTGATCCATCAAATCGATCAAGCCTCACAAGATCCTGGTTCATCAGCTTTATGGTTGAAACAGCAGTCTCGGTCTCCATTGCAGAATATCGTTTTTTGATTGTTGAAATAAATGGATCAAGACTTGAAACACGTAACAGATACGTTTTCCAAAAAACGATATTTTCACCCTCCCAGATTGCTTAGGTTACTGTGAAAATAGTTTTCGGGATATGACAAGCCTTTACAAAAGATCACAAGCAACAGTGAAATTTTGTTATGGAATATATTCGGTTTCTGACAGTACGAAAACTGAGAAGAAGATTGATTGTTTGGTTCTCTTCAGGTTTCTCTTATTTATAGGTAAATTTTGGCACCTGTTCGTGAAACAGTATACTGTTTCACAAACAGTCACACTTCTTTGTTTAAAACAGTTTAACTGCTTTAACAGTCAGATATTTGAATTCCCGAAATTCAAACTCTAACGGTAACTAACCGTTTTAACTGTCAAACGTTGAAGTAGTCAATCAACCATCGCATGTGGCGGCGGGCCAAGTGCCAAGTGCGCCTAATAAGCGCCAAAAGCGCCTCACGCCTCACGCCCACGCCGCGCGCGCGCGTGCGAGTGCGAGTCTCAGCCAAACCCCAATACTTAGTTATTATTACAAATATTTACTATTTGCAATTACTTATAAATGCTTAAAAATGTTTCTCCCTTTCCAATGTGGGATGCATTTAATTGCATTTATTAAACATTTTTTGGGCTTTGGGTCTTTAATCCATTTCACTTTAGCCAAAGGAAAAAGTCCAACACTCAGTGAGTCGATGATATACGTCTCGTTTGGAAGCGGGGGAACGCTTTCACATGAGCAGATGGCAGTGATGGCTTGGGGTTTAGAGCTAAGCAAACACAGTTTCATTTGGGATGTTCGGCCACCAACTTCTAGATACGACTCCGCCAATTTCACCGCAGGGATCAACGGTGGTGATCGAGACGATCCATCCGTCTACTTACCGGAGGGATTCTTGGCCCGAACACAAAACGTGGCCGAGCGATCCCAACTTGGGCCCCGCAAGTGAGCATATAGGGCCATCCATCTGTCGGGGCCTTTATCTCACACTGTGGTTGGAGAGCATGACTAATGAGGTCGTGATGATTGCGTCGCCACACTATGCCGAGCAAAAGATGAACGCCGCCTTGGTGGAGGAGGATATCGGGACGGCGGTTAGGACGGAGGCGTTACCGCCGCCTGCGTTGGTGGGGAGTCAGGAGGGAGAAGATAACCAGTATGGTAAGGAAGATGTTGGTTGAGAAAGAAGGGTGTGGGATAAGGGAGAGAGTGAAAGAAGTGAAACTTAGTGCAGAGAAAGCTTTGTTGAAGGGTGGATCGTCGTATAAAGAACTCGGAGAATTTTTGTAGAGCATTTTGAGCTGACCATGAACAAGAAGAAGTAGAAGAAGAAGAAGCAGAAGCAGGAAGTGATTGCCGCGTGAACTGTAGTTTAAGATTTCGTTTGTTTGTTTGGTTTATGCATTTCGTGGCGACGTACGTTGATTATGTTGGTGCTTAATTAATTACAGGCCCAAGACTATGTATTGTGGGATACATCTTTGCCGCCCAGCCCGCAGAAATAGTCAAAGAAGGTTTACATAGCATGTGGGCTTTCAAAGATGGGCCAGATACGATTACACGACCCATACAAGCATACAAGAGTACAAAACCTACAAAACTGTTGCGTACTAACCTGGTTTTCAAGCATACAAGAATCTAACCCAACAAAACAACAATTGAAGAATCTAAAAATTGTCTACTATTTTGGATATTAAGTTGATGTGAACTAGGAGAGAATCTAACCTCCGGTAATGCCGGATCGTACCAAGACAAAGACATTTCTAGAAAGGGAAAACCAATATTGACTCATCACAACTTCCATCGGACTAGTGCCTTAACATTTACAGCAAAGACTACTGAAGATTATTCTACGGTCCAATAATTTATAACTTCTTATTATAAGATCAACAGTTTGAAAATTCATGTTATTCTCTTCGTTGAGCTAAACCCTTAATAAGAAGTGATTCTTTTGGGTGAACCGAAACGTATTATGATATGATACATTGACAGGATGTAAAATTTCACTACCGTTATCATTATATTAAATAAATATAAGGTCTTATATCAAAAATCAGTTTGATAACATCTATGTATTAAGTGTTCTGACTTTTATGAGAAAGACCCAAAGAGAATTGACTCTTAACTTAATCAATGAGCTCAAAAATCAACGCTCATTCTTACTATATTGCTTCATAATTGAACATCATTAACTACTAACTAAGATACAAAATTTTAACTGATGTAGAAGATTAGCAAGCCGACCAATTCAATATAAAATTATGACTTGAAATCAACAGCTACGCATCGATAAGAACGCCAAATCAATGTTCAAGAAGCGAAGAAGATAATATACAATATCTCCATCAGTCGAATCCTTATTAATATATCATTCATAACATATTATCTTATTCTAAAATCAAAATTATGATATTAAAAAAAATATAATATATGAATATGATTCATGTATTATTTATAGAGTTTTAAAAAATTAAATTATATTATATAAATAATAGATAGATCATGGTATTATTGAATTTCTCAATATAAATATCACTTGATCCATTTTGTCAGGGTATCAGAACTCTGGCTAACTTCACAGTATACGATCTTGTTGATTAGGTTTGCTTCTACCGATGGCTGTCGGAAATCCGACCATACCCAATTACTTGGCAATAGTTCGCATCTTGGTGACTGTCTTCCATATTGACCACCTCTAGCTACGTTTCCCAAACCGTCTCCCGCTTTCACCCCTTATTGCCAGAGATCCCAGCACTCAATTACTCATAACTCACACCTTAAATTATGAATAACTTTTAATATACTTTTTATTTATGATAATATGTATTTTTATTTTAGTATATATTTAATAATTATTTTTACAATTTATTAATTTTTATACCTATTTAATAATTATGTTTAAATTTGTAACATTTAAAATATATTTTGAAATATAAAAATTGCATAACTTAATTCATACGCATATGTATCAGTATCACTGACAAGCAATCGATGTTTCCATGGCGGCCGTATATATATATATATATATATTGTTGATCTTTTAGTTTAAAAGAATGAGTTATATATTATAAATATTTTAAGAAAAGATAAATTTGTTAAAATATTTATAAATAATTAATATTTATAATAATAAATAAAAATTGAAATTTGATAAGGTGCAGCGTGAGCTGTTTTTGATATTTATTAAATATTATTATTTTTATTTATAAATATAAAAAATTAATAAAGAATATCTTTTTTATATCTTTTCTTTTTTACTCAGTTTCAAAATAAAATTTTATGATTAATTATTATATTTCAAAAAATATATTTATTATATATTTCAATCGACTCATGAACATATATATATATTTTAAGATATTATTCTTACGTTATAAGATAATTAATAACATATACGTAATGAATGTCACGTGCATGTAACATGCAGCAACAACAAAAGTCACGATGTCCTAAGCCAAACAACACGACAGAAGACAAATCCCTAAAACAACTATATATACGACGTAAATTTAATTACCTCATCCTTAGGACTATATATTATCTACTTTATAACATTTGAATGATCGATGATTTAGAAAAAATAAAAACTATATAATATATTGATTGCGTCTAGTTTCATCTCATAAAGCTGACAAATTCAATCATAATAAATAAACAAATATTTATTTATATATATAACATTCACCCGCCCACCACCACCACCACCGCCAGGGCTATAAATACCGTAGCAAAATTGCAAACAACCCTTTAAACCATTCACAGGCATTTTCTTTACATATCATTTCAGTCTCTCCAGCTCTACTATACTCATTTTATCTAGTCATGCATGATACCAAACCCCACGTGGCTCTTCTATCCAGCCCAGGAATGGGCCACGTTACTCCTGTCTTAGAACTCGCGAAACGCCTCGTCAATCACCATAACCTCACCGCCACCCTCTTCGTCGTCTCCGCAGGCTCCGACTCCTCATCAGCCGAACACCACCTTCTCAAAAGCACCTCCTCCACCACCCCAGATTCCATCACCATCGTCTTCCTCCCACCCGTTGATATCTCCCACATAATCGACCTTACCACCGCTTCAGTCGTCACGCGTATCGTAGTCACCATGTACGCGTCCATACCCAATCTCCGCTCCCAACTAATCTCCATGCCTGTCCGACCGGTCGCCATCATCGTTGACCTTTTTGGAACCGGATCCATAGCTATGGCCCGCGAGCTCGGGATGCTGACTTATTCCTTCGTGACGTCGAACGCTTGGTTTCTCGCCGTAACGGTTCATTGCCCCAAACTTGAACCGGACGACGTGGTAAACCATGTGTTCAAAGAGGAGCCGCTGAAAATCCCGGGTTGTAGATCGATCAAATACGAAGACACGCTTGAAGCTTTCGAAGTCAAAGATGATCAGTATTATAAAGATTACGCGCGCGTAGGGACTGAGATCGCAACGGCTGATGGGATTTTAGTAAACACGTGGCAAGATCTGGAACCTACGTCACTGAAAGCGTTGAAAAAGATCGTTGACGTGCCGGTATTTCCGATTGGACCGCTGACCCGGTCCGTTGAGATCGGGTTGGAGAGTGAGGTTTTGGACTGGCTTGATTTACAGCCTAAAGAGTCTGTGATTTACGTTTCGTTTGGGAGTGGTGGAACCCTCTCGGCGGAGCAAATGGCTGAGCTGGCATGGGGGTTGGACCTAAGCGGCCAGAGATTTATTTGGGTGGTACGCCCTCCAACTGAAAATGACTCATCCGGGTCATTTTTCACCGTTGGAAACCGACTTGAAGGAGCACCGGACTACTTACCCGACGGCTTTTTAACCCGGACTAAGAACTTCGGCTTGGTGGTGCAAAATTGGGCCCCGCAAAACGAGATTCTGACCCATCCCTCAGTGGGCGGGTTTTTGAGCCACTGTGGTTGGAATTCAACGTTAGAGAGTATAGTCAACGGAGTTCCGATGATCGGGTGGCCGCTTTATGCGGAGCAGAAGATGAACGCGTGCATGTTGTCGGAGGAGTTAGGGGTGGCGTTGAGGTTGCGGGCGGAGCCGGCGAGGGGGGTGGTGGTGAGGGAGAATATAGAAAAGGCGGTGAGGAATATTGTAGAAGAAGGGAAGGAAATGAGGAGTAAGGTCAAGGAGTTGAAACGGAGAGGTGAAAAGGCAGTAAGTAAAGCCGGTTCGTCGTTTAATTCGTTGGCCGAGGTGTCTAGAGAGTGTGAGATGTGTGTTCAAAGTGCGCGGTTAAAGTCACTTGGCGCTTAGTTAATTAATTAATTAGGTTTAATTATCAGTTGATCATTAATTTATATGCATCTCATCCATTCATGTTCTTCTTTCTTCATACATAAGTAATATTTATGTATCTTAGCTATATGTATATATGGTGTTAGATTGTGTATGCAAAATTTTAGCGAATATCATGGATGGTTCACTGTCAATATTATGAAAATTTTATATAGTATTATGGTCTACTACGATATCACATGGCTAAAACATCCAACTTCGGATCAACCAATTAAGCAAACTTGTAACTAATGCACTCCGACCAACCTCGCGACCAAGTTGATGATATGATAGATATATAGAAAGTAAGCTTTTGTTTGCATATTTCATCGGTAGAAACAGATGGAAAGGGGAAAAAAATGCTTTATAATTAAAATAATTATAGGTTGACTTTAAGAATCATAATTATAATTAGATATATTAATTTTATATATAATATCGTATCAATTTCATATACTTAAAAGATGGTATATCCCATAAATTCTGCTTGTAATTAAGGCACTGTTTAAAGGCAAGTTCGATTGGATGCATGAGATGCGAAAGTTGTACTCTTATCACATATATAATTAATAGGGATAAGCAGTTTTCGTCTCATAAAATCCGGTTCAGTTAGATACGATAGGATCATAAAAGAGGAAGCCATTTCAAATCATATGATATATCCGAAAATGGTTCGGATGGTCAGGATGATAGGTGGGTCGTGTATATCCGACCGTCATCCAATATTAATAAAAAAATAATATTAAAGAATTTTTTTATTATAATAGATGGAAGTGGACAATATTTTGTACGTAATTGCGTATTATTATCATTGATCCATAATGCAAAGAGAAAAAAGAAAAAGAAGACGTCAATTCTAGCTTGAAATTGGTAAATTGACTGACGCATTCAATGCCTATGTATATTATCATCTCTGCAATAATACTACAAAAGATATGATCGGGCATGGATACTTCGACTGTGAAACTCTAGTTAGCTAGCTATTGGACCAAGTCGATAACCCCTCAGCTTCATCATTTATTGAACCGTCTAATCGCGGAAGAATCCAATTTCTCAATTTTTTGTCTCATACAAAAATTTATTGCAGATCTATATTGAATGCTGGAACTTGCCTTAAAAAAATGAAGCAACTTGATCTTCGACTTATTCAGCGGTTCGATCTGTTTTCAAACTCGTTCTTGATGTTGGGAACAGTCGATTACTGCTGTTGGCGTGACCCTTTTAATGATTTTTAAGCGAGATTCTAGTCAATTACCTCCTTTATGAGTGTTCTGGTCAAGAACTCCCCCAAAGCCGAAGCATTTATTTATGAGAAATTGCTAGAATCATTAAAAAATTTGAAGATGTGTGGAAAATAATGATAAAATGAAGAAAATTTTAAATATGAAACTAAAGAGTATAAAATTTAAAAGCAACACTCTATTATAAATTTGCAGGCAAGATTCATTATTTAAGATAGTGTGGTACTAACATCGTGCTGCGCAGACTTAATTGTAATTTATTTTTAAGCATGAAGTTTCTGTACTAAATATCTTCAGATAAGGGATCAAACGGTCATGGGCTCAGTGGCTTTCGTAAGCCATTGGTTCTCGGATTCGTCCAAGCAAGGAGCCAGAATATCCCTACAATTGGAATGGTACTTGTTCACCCAATCTAACTCTTCTGGTGTAAGAAGACTCGAATCGATTAACTTTCTTTGATACGGAGCCTGTAAAACGTAGACAACAGGTGAGTTTCTATGGAGGTGAAAGTGAAACCGTCATTTTATATACATGCGTATAAGGAAAGGATGAAGAATATACATCATGTGTTTATGCATGAAGGACATATGGAATAATTTAACATACCCATGTTATGTATTCAAATGATAAGTAGCCTTTGTCGCCAAAGTTAAACTCTGTCTCTGCATTGTTGACGATAAGCACATTCTCCAATCTAATACCGAAATTCCCATCCTCGTAATATCCAGGTTCTGTCAAATTTGCAGTTCCAGGCATTGTTAACACAATGCTTCTAAAGTCATTCACTTTTCTTTCTTTCTTTCTTTCTTTCTTTCTTTTTTTTTTTTTTTTCTGTTGTTGTTTAAAAGAAATTCAAAAGCCTTGAAAAGATTGTTCATAGAAGTATATGACCAAAAGGAATGATAATTTTCTGGTACTAACCATCGGTAACAGTCATGGATGCTTGTAGCGGAACATTTTGAGCCTGTGGTCTGAAACTTATTAAATGGGGTCCTGCTCAGATTCAGATTATACTATGTTAAATGAAAATAATAGTATAAAATAAAAAGAGATACAAAAAGGCAATGGCAGCGGCCAAGGTAAGACCTTCATGAACACCAAGGTAAGACCCAATTCCATGACCAGTGCCATGTCGATAGTCCAAACCATATTTCCATAATGGAACTCGGGCAAGAATATCAAGTTCATGTCCTGTGAAAGTGGAATGAGGTATATCCACTATTAGAAGGGAATGAGAAACAATTGAGAAGAAAAAGTGTGGAAATGAAAGTATCAAATTTACAGTCTACAAAGAAAAACAATAAGTTAAAGACTTGAACTTGTAATACCATTTGTTCCATTGGGAAACCGAGCATTTCCCAGAGCAATATGACCCTTTAGAACCTGTACAAAATATCCCACCCTAAGCAAATGGTTAACATTCAACTGGGAATTAATTAGAAGGAATTCAGGTAGATAAATCATAGTCAAGTATTGGAATCAATCACAATCAGAATAAGTATAAGGAACTTACAGCAGTATAGCATGCTTTTTCATGTGCTGAAGGTTTTCCAAAATGAACAGTCCGGGTTATATCAGTTGTCCCATCCAAATACTGGGGGGGGGGGGGGGGGGGGTTGGGAAAGAAAAAAGTACTATCAGGGAAATATGATTACATCATGATGAAGATGAATTAAAGTAAGAGGATTTTGACTTCCTGTGGTTCCTTCAGTTCATGGTAATAGGTTGACATGTCTAGAAAATCAACTGACCTGTGCTCCTGAATCACAAAGATAGATGCTCTCAGGGTCTAGCTCGGCACATGTGTCTGCGTTTGGCTGATAATGGATGATAGCCGCATTTGGACCAACTGATGAAATGGTTGGGAAACTTAAGCCTCTGAAATGCTAAAGAGAAAAAAAAAAAAAAAAAAAAACAGAAGAAACAAACAAACAAACAATCCCTATCATGTCAAAAAGATATATCATACACATGAGGACACTTTCAGCAGCCAGGTCGTTCACATGCTGTGCTCTAGCCATTTAGCTATAATTTTGTGGTTAATACTGAAGCGCCAAGCCAAATTTTTAAAAGATACGACTCTTCACATTGGTAGAGAGTTATTTCTGAGTAAAGCAAGAAAAATTGGAGGTACCTCCTTTGATGCACGGAAGGACTCTAGCTTGTCACTTGCAGTAACTTCTGTTAGTCTTTTGGTCTCCCTGCAGTAGTTTATCCCACCAACATGATTACGATATGACCACTGAGTCAGTGCCATGAATATAGCAATTGCATGTGTATACAGTAAGTGGCCGGTCACTATATACAAAAGCATGCATGACGACAGAATGAAAGATCACAACTTTTTTCTCCTGAGGTGCATAGATGTCGCTACGGAACAATGAAAAAAGAAACTTACACGAGTTTCTTCTTCCTCACCCCATCCCCTTCCAAGAAGTAACCAGGAGCTCCATATATCTCCTGCAACTGATTTCATAAACAAAGAGGAAAAAACATTAGATTAAGGATTCTTAGATTTTGTTGGAAAATTTTTGCTATATATTTTTCGGGGGAAGGGGGTTTGGACATGTGAAAAGCTTATATATATGCTGTTCCAAAGAAATACGAAGAAAACCCAGGTCAAGTACCTGCTTGTCCAACCAGACAAGGTATTGTACAATAGCTGCACCATCCCGGATGTGTGCCTTCCTTAGACCATCCAACTCCACAGGATTCTATAAATTAGAGCGATAAGCTAATCAGGATAATCTAGTAGAGATATGAATTGAAATATGGTCTAAAACTGTTTGAAACAGAACCACAACTATTCCATGGTCATGATTGAAACTGTATTGAACAGCTATTATACATCTTTCAACAGATAAAAATGTAACCAACAACCACCATGTAACTTCTAAATGTAGTTTGAGAAAATTAATCTACACAGAGGATACCTTGATAGCTTTTGCAAGGGCCAACGGCGACCGCTGCAGAATGACCTTATCAGAGTTGAGTTTTGAATACAAAGCATAGCAGCATGAACCAGGGTCTGCCCATATGATGTCAGAGTCAAGGTCTCCCACTTCAATTGTATTAGATCCTTTACTTTCAGTCTCTTTTGGATTTATTTTAACTGCACTTGACTTGTTGAGCTGATTAGAGGCGAGTAAGGCTACATCTGTTATAACAGCACTATAGTCTCGAACTTCAATTCCGTTCTCCCCCATGTACAATTTCATCTGCATAACGAACAGGTATCCTATAGTAAGTTATAGAAGTTGAACCTACTGAGCAAATAATAATGAAAATGAGAGGAAAAAATATAGGACTGAAGAACATTGTGATTAGACAAACCTTGTAAATTTTGGTTTCAGATGCAAGGCTGGGGAGTTTAGATTACAACAGTTATAATACAATTTAAAAGGTAATAAATAACCCACCTCAGAAGACACCTTCCTCTTGTCCACATACAGGAATGCTGACCCAAGCAAGACTATTGCATATGCCTGAACAACTGGAGTGTAAGACACATCACTCCCACGGATATTATACAACCAAGCTACCTGAAAATTTGCCATAATAAAGCAATGCATCATGATAAAATCACAAGAAGAAATTATTTAATCAGAAGAGAAGAAGTACATTAGGAATCAGACTTACATAAACTTACCTCATCAAGTGCTGTGATAATGATGCCACTGGCATTCCCTTGGGTGAGTTTCTCTCTCAAATCATGCAACTTTTCAGAAGCAGAGCAACCTGCATACTCTGATGGATGTACAACGAGAGGATTAATTTCTAGTGGCGGCCGGTTTTTCCAAACTTCATCAACCAAGTTTCTCGAAGTCTGAACCAGTTTCTGCTGCTTTTTCGTAAAGGCACGCTCCCATTTTCGTGCTGTGTCTATTGAAACACACCAAAGATCAACTCCAATAGCTGCAGCTTCTGGGAGATTCTGATATATAATGTCACATAAACTCAAAATACTGAGAAGCTGGATAACTTAACATAAAAGAATATTTATTATGAAACAGAAAGATCGACTAATAATTCTATCTTCCGTCGAGCAATCATCAAGCGGAAACTCCTAAACTATGAGATAGAGCTCTTGACTGTGCAGAATGTCAAGATTCCCAAACAGCATTTATTATATCACTCTAAATGTCTTAAAAATAAATAGCGAGATAGGAACAATCAGTAACAAACAGAATAAATGTACATACTAAGGATCACAAGTACGACCGATATGAGAGAGACGCAGGGGGGGTGGGTGTATGAGGACAACCAGATCTTGGAATACAAGTAGTGTGACAAACTTATATTAGGATATTTCAGCATAAAATAAAGAAAAAATAGTAAGGATTGGTTATCAATTTTCTCCCAAGGTGAATCCCTTGAGTAGATAGCCACATACTTCTTCCATCCAGACATCAACTAAAGGGTCTTCTCCGATACGCATAAGTTTCCACTGATCACTCAGTTGTTGAGTCGCCTGCAAAAAGTATCGTCCATCGGTCCACAACAACGCTTCATTCATTGTTATAAGCGCCAAACCTGGAAATGACTCAGAGTATATGCACTCAATTCAGTAATAAAGAAAGCTGCACGGAACCTAGCACATCAATCAGAGATGTCAAAACTCACCAGCACTTCCAGTAAAGCCGGAAACAAATTCCCGTCTTTTGTCTCTTGCAGATACATATTCACTCTGCAACGACACGCAAATAGCAAAATATTAAAATTTGTTCCAGCTTGCCCACAGAATTCCCATTAAATTTGATCCAATTAAATAACTATATGGTACTTAGAGGAAGTGAAATACGGAAACACCTATAAATGAAACCATAGATGTAATCCAGAAAACAAACGAATAAAGAGTAAAGAAATAATAATATAAAAAAACACTACAATATACATGGATTAAAGCGACTCTTCAGTCTCTTCGATGGAGATTATCCAACTAAGGAAAGCATGACAAATCAGTTAAGAATCGGATATGAGAGCTCGAGGCTCGAGCACAGGTCAATTAGCCGATAAAATTTGACTTTGAAAAAGAAAAAGTTAACATGGGTCCTATATCGCTAAAAACTTGTTCAAGATTAGTAACGCAAAACATGAAATCAAATGCTGTACGGAATCCGAAAATCTGAAGCACGCACGAATCTCGACTGAAATTGCAGACTGAAAGTGAGAGGGTGATGGAGAGAGAGCAGACCTGATGCGCGTCTTCGGAAGGTACAATTAATGCGTTCAAGGTAGGAGAGTGAGACGCCATTAGAGACCTCAGAGCAGTTAGCGTATCCGCCATCTTTTTCCCTCCGAATTCTTTTCTTTTTTTGTTCCTTTTCGCTCGCAGATGCGCAGCTTCGCAGATGCAGAGTCTTATATCGGAAAATGTGATGATGCGCTTCACATTTTGTTTTTATCATCCTACTTAAAAATAAAAATAAAAATAAAATACAGTCCATCAGGCCATTTTCTAAAGTTTGGGCCAACACAGCCAAAGCCCATTCCCCGAATAATCAACTCGGTCTCTGTAATGGTCCCGTTAAATGGGCCTCGAAAATTAAACATCCCCCACCGAAAGAAAAGGATTCAATCATTAGCCCATCTACTTAAACGAAATATTGGGCCTACTAAATATTTTAGTCAAGATCATAATAATTAATAAACACCATATATTGATGATAGAACGAACTTTTAAGTTACTTGATAACTCGTATCAGGATCTTAAATGTTCTTTTCAAATTCTCAACCACTGCAAAAGGGCGTTGGGTCCTTTTTTTGTACATAAAATTTATCCCATAATAGCTACATGTATTTTTATAGAGTAAATACTTTTTTCCTACAAGATTTTTACCAAAGGTTTTTCTTATTTATCCTTTTACCCCCCCATGAGAAATTGTTCTTGTGTGAAAGTGGTAGTTGCATGGACATCTTTCAAGGAATGTCCCACTGTATAGACAACATCATCGAGTATGATGCAAGGGGATAATGTTAAGAGAGGAATCTAACACGCTTGAGGAGTTTGTGTAATAAGGGGAGACATGGTTTGTTACTCATTGGGTAAGGAAACAAATTGGACCAGCTTGCTTTAAAAGCCTAGAGTTCCATAGTTAGTGGAGTCAAAAGACTTAACTTGTTGTCAATAATTAATGGGCCTTGTTGAGTGGTTGTGGATATGAATATTCATATGATCGATGGAATATTTAGAAGTTTTTTTTTTTTTTTTTTTTCATGCTTCAAAAGATAAAATCTTTGGCCTATCAATTGGTTTTTCTTCGGCTCTAATAATAAGTATGTCGTAATTATTATAATCATTAAACTATGAGTTAATTTGGGCTCAATCTAGATTCAACCTATAAAATTTTTGCTAATTAGCTTAGCTTCACAAATGCTAATGATTTTTTAATTTTGTTTTCAAAAATGCTGATTTAGGTGAGAATCTAAACCGAATCACTCAAAACAAGATAAAGGAAAACAAATTTCAAAAATCATTCTATTTTCCATGACAATTTTGTACTTATAATATTTTGTTGACCTCGGAGAAATTTGCCACCGAAAAATTAACATAATTGAAATATTAGAATCGAAGTTTATTACATCTAACGTTCAACAAAAAGTGATTCAAAATGAAGAAATACGTACGTGCAAAAAAGTTAAATGACTTTCACACTATAAAATAAAATGAAATAGAAGAATACATATAAAAGAAATTTATCTAACTTCTAACTAAGAGAAAAAAAATTAAAATTAATCTAGGTCTGACTTTCTTTTCGATATATTTACTGACGAGTGGACTGCCTTAATGTTAAAAAGGTAAAATGGTAATAAATGAAGGTGGAATTAAAGGTTAAAGGATGGAAACAAATGAATAAGTAAATAACATTTTAATAAAATGACATAATTAAAAATAACATATATAATTTATGATAAGAAATTAACTTTAAATTAACTTAACTCTTATAAAAAGTTAAACGAACATAAGAAGAGATGAAGATATCCAATTTGTGACTGATATATTGAAACTATCACTCAGGTAAGAACCTGATATTCTAATTACTAATTTCAAAGAACGAATTTAAGGAAATACATATTTCCTAGAAGAATTGAAAGAACATAAGTGTTGTGTAAAACTTTGAGAGAATTTTTTCTAGAGCGTACAAATAATTTATAAGTGTTGCTCGATTTTTTTTTATCGTCGGTATTTTTTGGGTGATCGAAATGATGAATTTTTGTTTTCACCTAAGCATGATATTTATATGCAAACATTTTGATGACACTCTTATAATTAAATCGAAGTCGACATTCACTTCCCCCTTAAATATGTCATCAATTACCCGCTTTGTGGGTCATATTACCTTTTTAGTTTGATAGTTATTGACTCAGCTTTATTGAAACCAACTTCCCCATATTTTTCTCAAAATTCGGTGACTTCCCTTTTCTCTCATTGATTTTCGGCCATACATTGGAGTGGGTTGAAAATCATCAACTTCTAGCTACTTTTTAGGGAAAAAAATTTTTGGGCAAATATATAAGTTGAAAATATATAATCCTCCTTAAGTTTAAGTCGAAATCCCTCTTTATTGTTCTTCAATTTTGGTTGACTTTGATGTTGAGTGGAAATGATTTTATCTTTTCTCTGAACGGTTGAGATTAAACTTCACATGATCCTTGCGTAAAGGATCTATATCTATTATTTATATCGCGTCATTAATCCAAATGATTTATTTATTTTATTATAAATATTTTATATTTAACCGAATTCACTTAAATTAAATTATATTTGATTAATTGAGATTAATTATTATTCAGTTAAAATTAATCTCTAATTAGTTATATTAATTATTTAATTTAATTAACTATTTTAATTATTATTAACTCACTTATATTTAATTCAAATTTTCGATCCAATCACCCTCTATTACCTATCTGATCGTTAATATATTTTCATAGATTCTTAAATATATATAAATATATACATTTTGTATATACACAAGAAATATCGGCTTCTAACATATTTTTATCATCTCCTTGTTTGTTCTTTTTTTTTTTTTTCTCTCTAGAAGAAAATAAACTCATCAAAGAGCATCGTTATTTAAAATGTCGATTCCTAATCCAACAAGCCACATCAATATTCAAAGCCTCGAGATTGACAGGAAACTTGATATACTTGATATACTTGATATACTTGATATACTTGATATAAAGCCTAGTTGCCTCGACCACTGCCAAAATTATACTTCATATAGAAGAAAAATAAAAAATAAAAACAGACCGTTCCAAATAACATGACTGCATACGATGTCTGGTTGGTTGGAGTGTCCGTCCTCCAGGCTCCAACCCTCAATGAATATGGGATGTACTACACCTGATAACGAAAAGAGACCAACCTAGAAAGCTTTAGGACAATCTAAAACGACACGTAGTACCGCGTAGCCACCAGCTTCTTTCTTTCTTCCAGTTTCCAAAGTTATATTCAAGTAATTTGTTGAATCTTATAACTGTCTTTCTTTCTATCCAGCACAGAAATAAATAAAAAAAAAGAAAAAACCTGGTACGACAATTGTTCAGCGATCGCAGTGCCTAACCATGTGCGTGCTATGTAAAGCCTGGAATCCCCTAGAAATCAAATGCCACGTCCCGTCTGGTTAAACCCTCCACGTTTGGCAGGATCCTGCCACTGAATTAAGTTCCTGATTTGATTAAGATCTTAGCTTTGATGAAAGTGACAAGCTACTTAAGCCTAATCCTTGAGGCTTTTTTTCGCCTTTAGAAATAAATAATCAAAAGTTCGAAAAAGAAGCTCTCTTTTTCATGCATCTATATCAATATATATATATATATCTTTTTCATGCATCTATATCAATATATATATATATATATATATTGCAGTTTTTTTTGAAGAAGAAGAAGTTTACCAAATTCTGTTCACCAAAGGGCGCTTAGAATTTTATAGAGCGAGGTTTTGTGAATGGTGAGTGATTAGTTAGTTGTTAATTACTTAATTATTTATTAAATAATTAATTAAAATAAATTTATGAACAAGCTTTGAAGTTGGAGATTTGACTGTACACCTGCCTACATATTGGCAGAATTCAAGGCGTAGTTCAAGGCCAGCATTCAGCATGAGATTATAACATATATATATATATATATATAACCTAAACTAAATCAATGCTTAGTGCTTATTTTAATTTTACATAGTTTACCTTTATTTATGATTAATAAATAATTCCTAATGGCATGTTTGATGTAATATCATACATTAATAATAATTAATCTGAAAATTATATTTTATATTTTTTAAATATCATTTAATTCTGATTTTTTTTTAAATTTTATTATTATTATTATTGATTATATGTTTAAGGAATATAATTTTATAATAAATGCCTTAATTTATTTAATATAAAATTTACTATTTTATTTTTTTATCAAAAATTTAATTTCTCATTTTATTATTTTATGTTTACTAAAAAATAAATCATAAATTTTATTTATTAAATTATAATTCCTTACTTTATATAATCATTTATGGTTACATGCCGAATAAAAAAAATTTAATCTTTATAATTTATGAAATAATTAAAATAATAATTAAATAATTAAATAAAAATATCATTCTCCCTCTTATTCTTTGCTCGAACGCACCGAAACATGATGTGAACTTAATAAAATGACATTATTGTATACAAGAATCTTGCTTTGCTTTGCTTTGCCTAACTAACTTTGAAGTATATGAAAAATGAGACCTACTTACGTCATGCATGAATAGTTGTACTTAAGTCATGAAATTTAATAATTACGCACTCAGAGAATAAAAGCAAATGAATGTAAAGGATGTGAAAATAATATATTTAATACATAGAGCTCTCTGCAAATGGGTTGCAGGGACCCACCCATTCATGTCTTTTCTCAAAATCATGAAGACGAAGAACAGGTTTGCATTATTAAGTCTTGGGTCCCTCCACCAGTTGGTCTCACTCTATGGTTTGTTACTTGATATATATTTATATATAATTTTTAATTATTAAGGTTGATTTAGATAACCTATGTTATCGATAGGAGGAAATGTACGTTGTCACATACATTAAACCAAATCAGGCATATATCCATGTAAACTAATCAATGTGTATTAGAGATTGTGCTACTAATTAAGTAATTATATATAGATTAATTGATTTATTATAAATATGATTAATTTAATAAATTTTTTAATAATTAATTTACCTGAAATTAATGATGTGGATGAATCTTGAGTTGTTAAATCAAATGCATATAATTAATTAACTAATTAATTATGCACCCAACAGCGTTATTTCATGCAAGTTTAGTTGGAAGATGGGAAACATGGGGGTGGATTTGTCGGAATTAACATGACACCCATGATCCATTAGTTTAATTATGTTTTCTTAAATACATAGTCAAAGCAAACAGCTTGTTTTTATTCAAAAACTCATAAACAACTCAAAGATCAATACAATGAATCTTACCCACACCATGCGTATCTTCGTTAATTCTTTTATAAAAAAAAATTAACTACTTGCACTAATTAGCTGGTTAATAAATAATTAAAAAAAAAAAAAACAACAACAACAATTTTCGTGATTCTCTCTCTCTCTCTCTCATTACTCACTGACTGTATTTCATCCTTATCCTTTCCTTACATTCTCTCTCTCTCCTCCACTGTCTGTACTAACCCTTTAAAAACCTTGGACAAAGCTAAACCAGAACGCCAGTGATAAACACCATGCAACTCATAAAGACGCAAGAAATTAAAAAAAAAAAAAAAAAAAAAATATATATATATATATATATATATATATCACTACACGTGTGAGTCTCTGATAGGTAGAGGATTCTTATTAAAATTTCCGAGAAAACTCATTGCAATAATCAACCACAAAAAAAAAAAAAAGAATCAAAGACTCAAGCTTCCAATCAAAAGCTTTTGATCCTGAAATGCACTGTTCTTTCTTTTATCATTACACGTGTAAGTCAAAATTCGCTTTTGAAGAATATGATACTTAAGCAAACCCTATCTGGCCAAAGATTCCTCTTCCTTCACGAATATGCCAACATGTTTTACTCTCTCTCTCTCTCTCTCTCTCTCTCTCTTGATTAGTATCGTTTGTCTTGGATGAACATTTATAGATGTACTTCTAAAGCTTGACAAAGAGAAAGTTCCAGAAAATCTAAATCAAGCAAGTTTCTCAGTTTGCATTCACTGAACTTAACCCAAAAGTAAAAGCAAGCAAGAGATTACTACGCATCAACGTATCACGTAATAGGGCAAAATGACAGAGCTAAGCAATTCAGATAATGTTGGTCTTTCCATTACATATAACCTCTTTCGTATATGTATCTATCTATCCATATCATGAACTTTAATCCCATACTAGGTTTAGCGACAAAAGAAATCATTGTTATCTCGTCACAACCATGCAGCCTCTTAGGAATATGACAAATACGTGGGAGGTTTATTAGTTTAAGAATTTCAAGACATATTTTCGATATGAAATATTCCTAATTATTAGTTTAAAGTTTCCAAGACTTACGTTTTCGATACGAAATGTATTCACGTATAGCACGTACGTTGATTCATTCAATTGGATATAAGAAGATATTTTGTAAGGGGGGGTAAAATGTATGGCAGCTACAGTGGCTGCGTGGTTAAACGAGAGGTTTGAGGAGGGGGACAGGTGAAGTGAAACTGTGAAAGTACGTGTCAGTTTGAAAGAGAAATATCCACGTACATTGGATAGAATAAGTGGTCCTGTTCTGTTAAAACACCAGTTTAGTAGGCAGGGAGATGACACGCGTATGACATTGATGTTGCTCCCCATGTGCGTCCCCCCCCTCCTTTTCTCTCCAAGCACGCTCTTTTCAAAAGCTTTTTTCAATTTTTTCTCCATAGCTAATTAGCTTGCTAATAAAAATGGTTACTAGCCTCTTTGACTTACTTGCCTTATGGCCCTCCCATTTTGAGTGTGTGATCATATCATTTTACGCCATGACTCATCAGTTTTGTCATCATCCCATCAAACTCCTTACAAAAACAGTATCTTAATATGTTTTTAAAAGGTGATATTAATTAATATAGCTACTAGGTATTATAATATCATTAAAAAAAAATATCTTTTTGGATTCATAGTTTTATTTATATAGATTTATTAAACGGTATTATTTATGATTTATTTTGATCTAATATGTTTAAAATGCGTAATAAACTTGTAATGTTTAAATTTTTTAAACATAAGACATATAATATATCAACTTATATTTATGTATAATATTATTTTAAATTTACATATAAATTTTTATCATAAAATTAATTAATATCTTTTAAAAACAAATTTATTATTTTAAAAGAATCATTTTCCTATAATAACTCAAAAAATGGTTTTCAATAATTTAATAAACCAAACAAAATTTTAAATTAAAAAATATTTTACCATAACTATTTATAATTACAAAAAAAAAAACTACTTTGAAATAAAAACTATTTTACCATTTTATTCGACATTATTTGATACCGCATTCTCTAAAACTATATAATTTAATCGACAAGTGCCTAATATTTTTGTATATTCCTTAAATAAGATTTGGATTCGTTAATTTCAATTCGCTAACTTGATCGATAATGCTGAAAATTTGTTTCCAAGTAGAGAAAAGACGTACTTAGTTTTACTACTGTCTTAGACTGTTAGTCCTCCAGGTAAGTTGTCAATCTCATTCAATTTTTGGCCATTACGATCATCTTTGTTCGATTCCGGTTCCAATTGGTTGCTGGGTATTGAACACACGGCATAAAAAGAAAGAAAGTAGAAGTTGTAATTGATATAATAAAGTGACTCGAATTTTTGGTTTGTTGTTAAGAAACGAAAGATCGATACTAATCACAGTTAGAATTCGTCCGAATGAAAATTTATAATTAATTTATAAATTAAGAATTTTACATTTCTTTACTAATTTTTTTTTAAAAATAAATTATTAAACTCATTAATTTATTATAATATCAGAACCATGCTATAATTAGATATATACATATTTGATTGATAAGTGTTACTTATTGAGCATTTAGAATACCCGACTCATAAGTGAGTGTCAGTATTGAAATTTATCTCTATAATATTTATAATTAATTTATAAATTAAAAATTATATTTTTATTTATAATATTTTTTAAAGTCTTCATTTATAAAATATTTTAAATTATGAAATTATTAAACTTATTAATTACGAACCATTTACTTCAAAACCATCTTGACCGACACATGAAGTACATAACAATCTCAAAATAAAAAGAAAGGTATCTATCTAATTTAAATTTGGTTGCTTTATAATTTAGAGTTGAAGATTGAAGAATAGTAATTTCCATTTCATGTTTTTAATTAAGGTAATATTATTGGATTAACAAAAACTATATGGGTCAGTTTGGTAATAATTTTTAATTATCATAAATTGAAAATAGGTTTTTGCAATAATTATGAAAAATAGTGTAAAAAATTGTTTCGACAGATAAATTTTGAAAAAGTAGTGTCAGAAAGTGAAAAATACAATTATAAAACATGTTCTCAAATACAATTCTGTATATTATTAAGGACCATGTATACTATCATATCATATCATTTACCTTGAAGGGTACTCAACCATTTACGTCAACCATGACAACATTTTCATGTGAAATCATGTTCTTACCTTATGTATCGGTTTCAAATTTAGCCGACAAACTTTCTCTCTGTTTCTTAATTTCCCCTCTTAATTACTTATATGCCGTGTTTTGATTCGAGGTGTGTGAAAATAGAAGATTGGAGAAGATGCTTGTCGACTAATTATTATTTAATTACTATAGTTTAATTTAAATTAAATTAATTAAACTAAACGGCACCGTTCCACATAAATATTCACCCTTCTCGAGCCACGCATGAGCAACTTTTGTTCCATACCAGCCAATGTTTAGTAAACTAGTCCACACGTCGATTGGCTCATACCAATAAACAAATAGAAATCGATGAGGACCATTGGATCACGACCATCCAAGTTGACAGCAAACGTTAGCTTACGTGTCCCAATTGAAGCTATGGATCCGTACGCTGTTTTTTTTTTTTTTTGTTGACTTCGAGGTGTCTGGTCAGGTTTCGGATCCTATTCCTTATTTAAATTCTAATGATCCAACAAAAATATGTTGATCTGTTCACACCGTTACCTGAACCCCCTCTTCTGATCCTTTGCTAATTACCAAATTAAGAAAGCATAATCCATCCATAATCAAGGCTGATGCATTGGCATTCTTTTGGCTTCAATGCATTTGGGTAATTATTCAAGCTTACGTTTCTTTCTTGAATGCTTAAGAAATTGAATCATGCGATAAACATGAAACATGAAACATGTTATGTGATCTTTTCGAGATTGATGTCGAGAATATATATTATGTCTGAAAAAAACAGTATTAATAATTTAATTTATAAGAAAATGAGTCTATTTATTTATAATTAATTATTTAAGATTAAAATTTAAATTTTTGTATTATATATAAGTGAAATTTTAATATATAATTAAATTAAATATTAAATATAAAAATTTTTATTTATAAATTCAAAATATTATTATTCTTGGAAAGTTAAAGAGTCATTTGTGTAAAGTGAATGTATTTTTTTATTTTTTGTTAAAGGAATTAATATTAATTAAAATTATTAAATAAACAAGTATTTGATTGAGAGGCCTAAGTACTTAACTACTCCATGGTCTTGTTTTCCTCTATAAATACCCTCACCTGTCTTTAAATCTCTCGTCCAACCAATCCACCCACTACTCCACCCCTCCTTTTGATCAGATTAACACACAGAGAAAGATAAAGACAGAGAGAGATTGAAAGTAGAGACAGAAAGTATAACCAACCAGCATGAACCAAGAAGTTGATGACCAAATGTCATTAGTCTCTCAGCTTTACCCTGTGGTGTACACTCAATTGGTACCCCAACAAGGTATTCCATTCCATCCTTCCTGTTTGCTTGTATTAGACTGTTAATATGTTTTGATACTTTTCATATAATTACTAGTTACGATCGTCTTGTAGGAGTGTTGAAACCGAGAAGGCGGAGAAGGAAGAGCAAAGCAATGTCCAGCTCGGCCGGAGAAAACGGTATAGGAGGATTAATGAGGAAGAGGAAGCTTAGCGCCGAGCAAGTTTATCTTCTCGAGAAGAATTTCGGCAACGAGCACAAACTGGAGTCCGAAAGAAAAGACCGTTTGGCGTCCGAGCTCGGCCTCGACCCTCGTCAGGTTACGGTTTGGTTTCAAAACCGTAGAGCTCGTTGGAAGAACAAGAAGTTGGAAGAAGAGTACTCCACCTTAAAGAAATCTCACGATTCGATCGTTGTTGAAAAATCCCGCATGGAGTCTGAGGTAATTGATTATCAAATTAATATTAATTAGTTAATATTGTTTTTTTGTTTTTGTTTTACATGATTGTTTATTGACTAGAATGAACTTTACATGTTAGGCGTTGAAGCTAAAGGAGAAACTATTAGAAGTGGAGAAGGAGATACAACGTCTATCGGAACTGGCGTTTGGTGGAGCGTCGAGTGATAGTACTCCAAGCTCGTCGCTTTCGGTAGAAGCGGCGTTTCTAGTCGAGTTTGGCATCGAAGGAGGGGCTACTACTACAACTGCTACTGCCGGTACTACTAACTATGCGGATGCTTTCTACATGGAAGACACCACTTATTACAATATTCATGGATTGGAGTGGGTTAATCCTTACATGTTAATAGATCAATAATAATATGGAAAAGGCAATAGATTAATGGATAATAATATGGAAATGCTCTCTGCTGTTTTGGACTATCGCAAATGAGGTTTTTATACAAGCCTAACTATCGAACAATATAATCTTATATATATGGAAGAAATATGACCGTTGATCATCCAACGGTACAATGTTTATAAGAAAATGAGTTGGTCAAGGTTAGTTGATTGTCAGCCGTTGATGTGATGAAGGAATGAATGTCTTGAGAGTCTGTATTATTGGTGATGGTTTTCCTTGTAGAGATATCATTGACACATGTAAATCAATTTAAATAAAAAAACATTGTTGTAAATTATAATAATTACTTCTGGTTATAATTTGTATTTTGTGAATACTACTATGACATGTGATATGTTTATATATGAATCAAATCACGTTTATTATATATGTTATCTGGTCCTAGTTTCTCACGTTGGGCTCAAAATAGAAAGGGCTTATGGGCCTTCTATGGAACCCAAAAAAGTATATGGCCCATGATAACCTAAGGTCGACACTCGAGGATTAATCCTTTAAAATGGAGAATTAAAATTATCATTTAATTATCATTTAATTATCAATTTCTTGTATAACTAAACAGACGTATTTAAAATAACAGATTCAATTCCTTCTAATTCTCATTTCTTAATCCATTCAATTCTTCTTTAAAGAATCGAGCCAAGTGCCCCCACATCCTTTTCCCATACACTCGTTTAGCTTTTGCTGGTCTCTGCCCTGTCTTTGACATGCTACTTCCGACCTTGAACTCACCTTAACCTAAAAGCCATGGCCGATGGCCCAATACCACGAGTGTGCGGTGCGGTGTGGTGCGGTGCCTATGGGTAAATAATCCTTGCTAACATTGCAGTTGTGGAATGAATTTAGTTCAAGAATATACATTGGTCAAATCTCTCTCTCTCCCCAATTATAATTGCTAGCCGTGTTTTTTCCTACAATAGAAGTAACGTACTAAGTACTAACATGGGAAACTAGTCTTTACTCTGCAAAGTTTGGTAGTCTTTCTCTCATTCAATGTTTTGGTCATTGCGATATACCCCTCTTTCATAATCTATAGTACACATGATTCAGAAAGCGACTCCACCTTTTTCGTTTTAATACATGTTTTGGTTTTGACCATTGATTCGAGTTTTATTTGATTAAACTAAGAATCAAGTACTATTGTAATAAGCTGTAATCACTTGAAAACTATCAAAATTTTTTGGACTAAGTTTGTAGTCTCATTTCTTAATCCAACATGTACAAAGTTTATAGGATTAATTAGGAACCATTATATAGACCATATTTACATTTATTTATATGTATCACGTTTTGTTTCAGCAAACAAATTAACCCATACACGGAAGATTAAGGTTCGTAATCAAGTATGATGTTGTAATAGATTGACAAGGACGTCTATCCCTTGTTATTTCCAAACCTATGGTGCCAACTATCATTATCATACTTAATTAATCAAGGGGGTTAGCATAACGTATTAGCAACGTTTTGTTAGCGGTAACAATGTCAACACTACCATTGACAATACGTGTTATCTTTACGCTTTTTAAACGAATCTAAAAATTATTGATAAATGAGTAAAGTACTCAAGCAGTAAAGGTTTAAATTTGTAGTATATTTTTTACTAAATCGTGTGTATCTAAATATTTTTTATCATTCGTTAAGTCATTAAAATCTTATAAATTATTAGATAAATTATATTGATTAATTTAATATTACATAATATAATATGATATATAATAAGTATTATAAAATTGGCATTATCAATTCTAATTTCTGGGAAGCACGTGGTTAATTATGTCTCGCTTATCATCAAAATATGAGCAACTAGTTATAATGCCTGTCCATGACTTGATGTATCTTTCTTGGTCGTTGACTTAGTAGTCATACTAGAAAAGGGCTACCTCTGTCGTAGTATGATAGAATTTGATAAGAAAGAAATGTACATTTATAGGTATAAAAGTTCCGATTCCTTTTTGAAACTCCGACTTAAAGTTCATTGAAACATGGAACCTCTCCATCTTCCTAGACCTAAATTTCTATTGTAACATGCATCCATGCATGCATCATTATTTCAACCTACCTGTGGTCCTAAGTTCCTAACTATCATTATCATTTTTTTTTAATTGTTTAAGAAGGTAACCATTAGCGTCAACAGTGACATTTCATCTCTGTGCTTTAATGGTGTCCATTTTCTCCGACAATTCCAGTCTGAATTTTAATTTTTTTTTTCCATCTTATATATCTACCGTGTTCTTCTAATTACCAAATTAAGAAAGCTTAATCCATGATTAATCCTAATTAAATAGTTGATTGTCTGTCTCGAGTTAGTTGTCTGTCTCATTTTCCTCTATAAATACACTCACCGTGCAAACAATCACAAGGCACATCTAGAGAGAGAGAGAGAGAGGGAACGTGCCATATTAGCATGCAAGCCACAATGAACCACGGAATTGAAGACCAAATGGCACTCATCTCTCAGCTTTACCCCAACGTGACAACACAACAGGAAGGTTTGTTTCTGCTCAGAAACACTTAGAAAAACATTGATCTCATGCTTACATTACATTGTTTACGTTCTATGTAAAATCATTAATTGAAAATTAATGATGATTGCTGTTGGTAATGCAGAAATAGTGTCGAAGCCGAGATGGAGGCGAAAGAAGAAAAAGGTGGGGCCGAGAGAAATTAATGGCGGAAATGTTCCGGGAGAAATGAAGAAGAGAAAGCTGAGTCTAGAACAAGTTCATCTTCTCGAGAAGAACTTTAGAGACGATCACAAACTGGAGTCTGGAAGAAAACACCAGTTAGCTTCTGAAATCGGTCTCCATCCTCGCCAAGTTGCCGTTTGGTTTCAAAACCGAAGAGCTCGTTGGAAGAGTAAGAAACTGGAGGAAGAGTACTTGAGTTTGAAAAGGACTCATGATTCTACCGTGGTCGAGAAATCCCGCCTCCAATCTGAGGTATATTAAATAATAAATATTTTCAAATGTCAATTAGTTATATAAACGGATTATCATTGATATCGATATATCTGAGATCACCAAATGTCCGAGAGTTCCTCTAATATAACAAATTGATTAAGTTGCAGATTTTGAAGCTGGAAGAGCGAGTATCGGAAGCGGAGAAGGAAATACGAAGACTATCGGAACTGATGGTTGATTGGTCCGCCGATCATGGTGTGGTACTGAGTTCTCCAATCTCAATGGAAGGAATGTTTGTAGGGGGATTTGGTGTGGAAGCTGCAGCTGCTACTAGTACTAGTACTGCCTATGAAGATACCAATATTAATTATATTAATTATTCTCATGGAATAGATTGGCTTAATCCTTATATATAAACTGACATTATAGATGTTAATTACTAGTATTACCATATATTATAGATGTTGATCATGAAATGTGATATAGGTGTGTGATGTAACTCACTTTTTTTCAGTTTAATCTATTGATATATATGTCCCATGCTTAAGTTTATGTTATTATTGTTTTAATTCTGAAAAAAAAAAAAAAAAAGGTTGCAAATCATCTATTGGGCCGCATCAACCTAGTAGGCCGATAAGGGCCCCCTTATCCTTACACCGTAGCCCAATTCAAGTCGGAATGGAGGAGGCCCATGAGACTGGTGTGACAAAGTAAAAGGGCTTGCGAACAACAGAAGCAGGCCCAAAGGAGAGAAGGCGTACTCTAGGTTATTTTGTTCCCAAAGTGGCAAATAAAACAGAACTTTATTAATTTTCCTCTATTAATGTCATGTAACGCCTTGCTGCTTAATTAGGAAAGAAACTACGAATCTTACTCAGACAAGTGGATTTATCTTACTCATCTCTCTCCAAAAGTCAAAACAACAAAAGAAAAAAAGTTACAGTATTCTCAAGGGAAACGGTTTGTTTTACCACTGAAACGATTCGTTTTATCTACTTGTACACTTCAGTAATCATTTAGTAGACGCCAAAACTGCAACGAATAAGGAAAATCAGGAAAAAAAAGAAGAAGAAGATAAATTTCTCCTTGTTTTATATACGTGGCAGTCTGGCACAAGGATAATCCTCTGCTTACAGTGGACCCGGCCACAGCGGAGCAAAATGCACAGGGGTTAAAAGGCATAACAAATCTTCTTCTTCTTCTTCTTCAAAAATGGCGGAAAGAATGGTGTGGCCCCAGTCCAAGACCAGGAACTGACTGACTTCACGCTTGCGAATTCCCTTGCTGCTGGATTTTATGGCGTCGATTTTAGGTTCCAACTTCGTCTTCAACCTCGAGCCCAGCTTGCTGATTGACATCCGTAAACTTGAAATCCTTCAAGTGATTGGAGAAGGCCATTTATCCAGAGTCTATGAAGGACTGTGCGTTACTGCGTTTGAAATCCTTCAGAATGATCATTTCTAACATTATTGTGTTCTTTCTTGATATGCTGAATTATTTTTATATTGATTTGTTCTTTCTTGATATGATACGTTATGTGTGAATTCTTGAAGTGCTAATTGCTTTAGAAGAATAGAATTCGATTTTTTTTTTTTTTGGTAATAGTTTTGATTTGTTTTCAATCTTCTACTAAATTTGGAACTTGATGATTTGGTAATCATCAAGCTGTTGCTTAGCTATGAGAAAGTACTTGCTACGCCTTTCTTATGCTTCTCCGGCCACACGTCCGGGCAGTAATGCAGCTCCCACTACTCTTGTAACGTTATTGATTTTGGTAAGAACAGTTTTAATGATTTTATGTTTTGATTCATAGAGGTATTGATACTTATAATGATCGGTAATTTCCCAGAAACCGTAACGGTTTTCCTGAACTTACTATAAGAAACTACTTTGAATAATTTTTCCTAGCTCCTGGTGTGGTGTCCACCAGCTCGTAACAGAGGCATACAGTGTGCGTGCTTGTTATACGTAGGAAGACATTGTAATGATTAATTTGTTGGATTAGTATTGAGTAGATCTATCTCTCTATTAATAGTGGATTTTCCCATAACCGTAACGGACTAATGGTTTCCGAAACTGGTTCAATTCTCTTAGCTCTTTTTTGTTTCTTTTCCTTGTTTAAGAAAGGAATAGAAGATACTGTTTGAAAATTGGCATATCAATATGTTATGTTTATGCTTGATTTTGAGGGGGGTCCACTTTGTGTAAATGAAAAGTCAAAGCTGATTCAGATTCTCCTTTGTGAGAGCTTCGAATCGGTATATGGTACGCTCAAAATGATTAATTGGTGAATGAGAAATTGAATCTCAAAGTACAACCATTGAAATGGTTTGAAGAAAAAAAATTGAAGGAGAAAATTTTATCCCACATTGGAAAGGAGAACAAGTGGGAGATTGTTTATATAGAATTTCATATTTGTTTATGAGTAGTAAAATATAAACTAAAATGCCATTTTTTTCTCACTCTTGTAGGGGGTGCAAATATAAACTGGATCGGGCTCGCCAAATTTTGACCCGATTTGCCTTGACCATTCTTTTTATTTTTCTCCCGGATATTTTTTTTTTCTTCTGTAGAAGATGAAAGGTTTGAAGATAAAATGATGAAATTTAATTTCATCATATTTAAACCTAAATTAAACTCAAGTTTATTCTCATTAATCTCTTATCACTCATGAGTTTATAAATTGACATATTCCTCTCATTTGAAAATACACAATAAAAAACGAAATCTCTCATCCTTCTAATTTCCTTCCTCCCTCTAGAGTTCTAAGTTTCTAGTGTGGTAGAGTTCGAGCCACTGTTTGAGTTTGCGGAAATAGTTCGGTAGTGTGACGCTACTATTCGTCTCCATTGTATCTTGGGAGACAGACGCCGTTCAACCTTCTACACGAATCTATTTTAAGGAAACTGTTGCATAATAGGTATTAGTTTGATTCTCTGTTGCTGTTCTATTCTTCTTATTCTGTTTTATTTTTTTCCATATTCTATTCTGTTTATTTTACAATTCTATTTATTTTTCCAGTTTTATTCTGTTCTATTTTACTGTTTTATTCTAATTTTATAGATTATATTCTATTTTGTTTTTACTTATTTTTTTATCGATTTTATTCTGTTTCATTTTATTATTTTATTATGTTTCTTACAAATTCTGTTTTACATACTATTCTGTTTTATAGCATCACTGTTTTCATAATTACTGTTTATTGTATTCTGTTTAGTATATATATATGATTCCTACAGATACCATTTGGGCTTTTTTCAATATGATTAAACTTCTTTTATGTCACAATGTGACATGTATGAACATGCTCTAGCTGTTACATGTTATCTATTATTGATTTTTGTGATTTCTTTCTTCTTGAGGAGATATGTTCATGAGCATCATTCCATCCTGTCGACTGCTTGATACTTTAATTTGAATCTGTAGCTATCTTCAATTGTTCATTATGCACTTGACTAATATAAATTGCTTCTGTCATTATGTTCAGATATTTGCGCGCTCAAAACTAAGACTTTGTGCTTTATTGGCAGGTATGAATCGCAGCCTGTTGTCATTAAGGTTCTGCAGATGAAAAGAACACCAGCTATAAGCTCTTATACTAAGGGAAAATTCGAGAGGGAGGTCACTTGCATGCAAGGGTCAAGCATGAAAAGATTATCAAGGTATACATTTTATTATCTTTCTTAATTTATTACATTCTGGTTTGATTTGATTGTCTTTATGGTTTTACTTTTTTTCCTGACAATTTGATGATAATTACGGAGCTAATGAGAGGCAGGACCCTCCAGAAAAACCTCTGGAACATTCGTCCGAGACCTCTGGATCTTAATGTTTCTATCAGGTTTGCTCTGGAATCGCTCAGGTTATATAATTCTTGCATGAAAACAGCATCATTCATTGTGACTTGAAGCCAAGTAAAACTCTCTACACCATTTAGTTTATCATTGGTAATAACATAGAGAACTGTCCTTTTTTATCACTGATATTCTTCTTCCAGGCAACATACTTGTAACGGATGATGGGCGACGAATTAAGCTGGCTGATTTCGGGCAAGCCCGAGAAGAGGTTCCCGGTGAAATGACCAGTGTGGCCAGTACTTACCGGTGGATGGCCCCTGAGGTTCTTCAATTTTCCATGTCTAACCCCAAGTTAGAAAATTTTACATACTTCAAATTACTCCCATTTATATCGAATGTGTTTTGTTTTCTTTTATCCTCTTTATTGTTGTCTAGTTGTTTAGTGTGAATCCACTACCAGTTGCAGCTACGTTACACTATAATCATAAGGCAGATGTTGACAGCTTCTCCATTGTTTTGTGGGAATTGCTCACAAGCAAAACTCCCTTCAAGAGCAGAAGTAACATCATGGTTGCGTATGCTCCACGCCAGGTAGCCTCTTTTTTCTTTTTCTTTTTTCCCTTTGTTTTTCTAACTACCATACACTAGTAATGATAGTGACATTGTTTGACATGATGGACTAAATTTTGGAAGTACATTTGGATTATTTATTTATTTAGTTGAATCTTAATTGCAGAAAGTGAGGCGAGGAGGTTCCTGAGAATATGATTCCATTCTTGGATTCATGTTGGGCCAAGGACCCAGATGATCGTCCAGGCTTCACCGAAATTACTCACTTTCTTTCTAATTATCTCCTAGACTTATGTCCAGCAAGAGATCTATTACCTCCACTTCCCAAGGAAATTGAGATGCATGATCTGATGGCAAGCGTTACATCGGACTCCCCAAACCACCCACGCAAGGATTATGGCGTGGTGAGAGAGCATGCTGAAGAAGAAGGGGAGGCAAGCAAGAAGCATAAGAATGATCCTCTGCACTGCTTCCTCTGTTGCTTCTCCGAATGCTCCTGGAGTGATTGATGATAACAGTTCTCGGTTAGTTAGTATGTTTAATTATGTAATTCCCCGGCCGTGGGATCCGGCAATGCTCACATTTGGCGCGCTGGAATTCTCTCACATCGGGGATACACAAATGAAAAAACCACAGTATACACAGCCTTTTTTTTTGGTGGGGTGGTTCTTAGAAGGCAGAGGAACTTGAAAGTTGTAGATTTTTCTATTTCTCATGTCTTCCCTTTTTTGTACCAACATTGTACAGAAAGGCATAGACAACAAAAACAGAGATGTGAACAATTTTCTAGTTAATTAGCCTACAAAAAAAAAAAAAAAATCTAGTTACAAATGAAGACTGTTTATTTTCTTTTGATAATTTTCTAGTTATAAAGAGAGTTTTGTCCACCGTCCCGATAGGATTCCCGGTACCGGATCCGATTCCGATACGGTTTTATTTTCTCACCTTGGATTTTCTAGTTATAATTAATTCTCTCACATCGGCAATTCTTACTTATTTTCTTATTCTAGTAGTTAACCATTATTTATATAATTAGTTTACAAGTTTTGATGTATGAAGTTAAATACCAAGGCCCGAGTAATTGGGCCAACCAGTCAAGGCCCAAGTGACGCCGCCAGACCCACAATCCACATATTATTGTTAATATTTTTTTAAAAATTTAAAAAGAAAAGGAATTAATATTTAACGTTATCCATTAGTTGTCGAGATGAGTCATCGCGTTTGTTTTGATTCGTCATCAACCTAATCCAGTAAAACGTGGACACCTGGATTCCTCCCTCTCGCACGTGTCTTCCCTGCCAAAACCCTAATCCCCCAAAATTTTCCTTCTCGAGCCTTCTCCCTTCCAATAGGAAGCCGCCACCGTGGATCCGCATCGGACAAGTATGCACGCGCAGCCATAGAAATCCGTTAAAGAGAGAAAAAGAAAGCTTCAGAAACAGTAGAAGGTGGTCGAAGAGAAGAAGGAGAGGAAAACGAAGACAATGGTCGCTGTTTAGTTTGGTTTTATTTTATTTTATTTGGTTCGTGCGTGAGTTCTGGGCCGTTGATTTCATTTCGCGAGGTTACGACATCGTTAATTATCAGCCGTTGATTTTTAGATTAGAGCACGTAAAAAGACACACAAGGACCTTCCACCTAGACTTCCACCTCACTTCGCTGAACGTTTCCAAACGACATGAAAGCAGGTCTCTCTCTCTCTCTCTAGTTTTTACTATCTTTTCCATACAAGGACACGTATTGTATGAATTTTGGGAGTGAATTTTTCATTTTTTCCGTTTTTTTAATTTTATTTTAAACTTTTAATAGGGTGGAATTATTTTAGGGATTTCAAAGTTCTAGGTTTTCTCTTTGGGGTTTCAAATTCGTGCTGTGTTTGTGTAATCTGATTTTGATTTGGGATTGAGCTTGTTCTTATGATATATTAGGGTTTTTTTAGGTGCTAGTTCAATGATTGATAGAGTCAATGACTTTAATTTTGCCTGAAATTGTTAAGTTGAAGGGAATTCTCATCTTATCAATGGAATTTAACTGAAAAAAATTTAAGGTTCCCCCCCCCCAAAAAAAAAACCTCAAATAAGAAAGAATACTGGCAGAGGCTAATAGCTTCTCGCCATATGGGTGTATTATGTTTTTTTTTTTTTTTTTTTTTTGAGTTGGGGGTCAAGTTGAGAGAAATTTAGAGATCTAGTGGTTTGGGAGAAAATTTTAAAATTGGATAATGTAAATTGTTGAGAAATAAGCTTGAAGACTTATAAGTCAATTGAAAATAAATGCTAATTATGTATTCCACAGGGTTGTGATTAGTTCTCCCTTGATAGAAAAACTTATTCTGTCTGGGTGTTATATGGGTCCCAGAGTCCTCACTGACACCATGAATATTCAATATTCTTTCATTTCTTGCTCTCTGTTTTGATTTTCCACCGAAAGTTCTGATCTTTTTTTCAAGTAGTAAAATACAAAGGCAAGCTTTTGTCTTATGGTTTGAATTTCTGGTACATAGAGTTTAATCCAGTCTTATGGTTCATGTTCTTCATAGACGTATAATAACTAGTAGGCACGGATTGAAGACCGTTGTTAGTAAGTGTTCTTTGAGCTAAATTTTGAATGGGGACAGGAGAAGAGGCTACTCCTCCTAAGACTACCAGACCAGCTTCTTCATCTCAGGTAAAACTAGGCCCCATATAACATCATTCATTGTTCCTATTTGTGTTAATATCTTTCCAAAACTTGGAATCCTTAACCCTTTTATTTTTCAGGAAATTCCAACAACACCTTCATATCCCGATTGGTCCAGCTCGATGCAGGTTTCACAGAAATTCTGTTCTACTTTGTTCAATCATGTGTTTTTCTATGGAAAAGTCAGTTTAGTTGTCTTTACTTTCTGATCTTATTGTCTCACTTTTAGTTTTTTGTTAATTTAGGCTTATTACGGAGCCGGCGCGACGCCACCTCCGTTTTTTGCATCAACTCCCAGTCCCCACCCCTATATGTGGGGAGCCCAGGTAAAATGTTACCATGGCCTACTTAGTAGTTAGTATTCTTACATATGCTTTGGTCTTACAAATTTTTTTTTTCAGCATCCTTTGATTCCACCATATGGGACCCCTGTCCCATATCCATCTATATATCCTCCAGGCGGAGTTTATGCTCATCCTAATATGACCACGGTATTATCCGTACCTAAAAAATTGACTTTTGTTTATTATTGTTGATAACTAAGAAGCTTCCCCAAGTTGGTCTTGGTTTTTTTATTTTTTATTTCCTTTGGTTATAAGGTACCACTCTCAGCTCAGACTACCACGGAAACAGAAGGGAAGGTGCCTGACGGAAAGGACAAGGCTTCTGGGAAAAAATCAAAGGGTGGTCAAGGAAATAGTGTGAAGGTGGCACCTTCAGGTTCTGGAAATGATGGTCAAAGGTTTGTTCTTAGTTGTGTGAAGCTTAGTTTTGATTTTGTGTACTAAAAAAAATTAATGCTCGTTTCTGATCTATAGTTTTTGGTTTTTGTTAGTACTGAAAGTGCTACTGAGGGTTCTTCTGATGGTAGCGATGAGAATCTAAACCAACAGGTTCTTATTTTGTTTTATTATTATTATTATTACTATTTTAATACCATGCCATATATTTTAAAATTGAGTTAATTAAATAATGAATTTCTTGTTTTCAGGAATTTTCTGCAAGTAAGAGGGGAAGCTTCGACCAGATGCTTGCAGATGGTAAACTCTCTCTTCTTCAACATATAAAAGGGTTGATATAGTTGTAAAGTTGTTTATATGTTTCTGGCCGATTCCTTGTTTGAAAATCATATTTTGTAGCAGCCAATGCACAGAATACCAGTGCTGGGCCAAACCTTCAACCTTCAGTAATTGGAAAACCCATAGTCCCTATGCCCCCAACCAATCTGAATATAGGAATGGACTTATGGAACTCGGGCGCTGCTGGTTCTGTGCCTGCAAAAATGAGGCCCAATCAAACAGGTGGCGCCCTTGTCCCGGCTCCTCCCGAGCCATGGATTCAAGTACTAGGCTTTGACCTTTTCTCCATAATCTTTCCATTTTAGCTTTTATTTTTCTATTTGTATTGAATTTGGTGTAAAATTTGTTTTCATTTGGGTCAATTGAGAAGGACGAACGGGAACTGAAAAGACAGAAGAGGAAGCAATCTAATAGGGAGTCGGCCCGTAGGTCACGACTGCGTAAGCAGGTAAATTGCGAACATTATATGAATAGTATGGTTCTCTTAAGTTGTTAATTTGTTCTTCATTTTTATTATCATACACTTTTAATTAGGCGGAATGTGAAGAGTTACAAGCAAGGGTGGAGGCATTGGGCAATGAGAATAGAACTCTTAGAGATGAGTTGCAGGGTCTTTCCGATGAATGTGAGAAGCTTGTATCGGAAAATAGTTCCCTCAAGGTGAAGTAGTATTATAATAAATAACAACATTCTCTGTTCTGTGCAATCTTTTTCTTGGTCTTGATTAATCGTTTCGAAATTCGATTGTTATTGCAGGAAGAATTGACGCAGTTGTGTGGACTGGAAGCGCTAAGTAACCTTGAAGACGGAAATCCCAAATCAGCTCTTGAATCTCATGGTGGTGAAGGTAAATAGCTAATGAAAAAGGATGGGCAATAGATCCATTGAAGATATGACTTTTGCAGTAGAGAGAGAGAGAGAGAGAGAGAGAGAGATAATAATAGCATCTGAACTTTCTTTTTCGGTGTTATCTTGTTTTAGTTTGAGTTAACATAACGTTTACTTATTTTTTTAAAACTAATCTATACGGTTGGCCCTTCTTGTAACTTTGTAACATAATTAATGATATTTAACCAGAGTTAGATTAACCCATTGGGTTTACTATACAAGTAATTGAACTTTTTATTTCACACAGAAAGGCAATTAACCTTGCTTGATTTAACTCCATCGTGGCAAGTATCAGTCTCTTTTTATGTAATTGCTAAACTTCCTTTTCACAATGCCTTGTCTTTTTCCCGCTGTGTTGAATGTTACTTACGTAAATTGATTAATTTTATATTATCATATTATATATCATCATGTTAATATTATATATGAATTAAAATAAATCTATTTACTATAAATATAATTCATCCAAATAATTCTCTAAATATTATCTTGGCAGCATAATCAAATATATGTTCACCATTCATTTTGTAATAGATAAGTCTAGGAATGTAGAAATTAAGAGTAATATCGAAGAAGAAATTTAACGAGAACTCTGTATGCTTCATTTTTTGGGATTTAGCACCCTAGGTTATACAAATTTACAGTAAGGATACTAACTTCATAAGAACCAGAAAACACACTACATCAAGAAAATTGGGGTATATAGAGACAGAATTTCAGAATATGGTATAAGCAGAGATGACAGCTTATTCCTGTCCCTGTTCTTGTGACTGTCCTTCAATTGCAGGGAGCTGTCCTGTTTGATTCGTTCCAGTCCTACCTCTTGATGGCTGGTCTACCGGTTTATAAATTGAGGAAATTTTTATTAAATCCATCTAATAAGAATGGGATAATAAGTTTTCACAAATCACAGTTCCACACCAGATCCCATTAGTCTCATGAGCATAGTCCTAGCAAACTGGATTTCCGCTTGGTGTGCAATAATGAACTTTGCCTGCATAATTTAGAAATCACAACACCCTTTTGAATTTTATTTTTTTATTTTTTTATTTTAATGCATGTTGGAAATTGTTGGAGCTGATCACAGAAAATGAAGCCAAAGAGTATAGAGGACAAACCATTTCACCATATGCAAAGGTCACAATCTGATCAACTCGTTCTTGATGCTTCAAAAGGAATGGACGGATGTAGCAAATGTATAATTACTTTGCACCCTGATCAAATAATCAAGATCCGTCAGAGGCTAAGAAGGACCAAATAAACTAAGGATTATTTGAAATAGAATAACCAAAACATATACTTCTCTCTCAAATAAGTATCAAAATTGACGCATAATCAACACTTACATCAACAGTTGGTAGTTGGAGCCAAACTAGAAACACAAACTTCAAGTGATAGTACATTGGAAACCTGCAAAAATGAAAATCTACATGAGATCATGCGCCTCCTTTCAATTTGTATATACCTGTTTGTGCAGCTGTCCCTTTGTTACAATCATTAGTGTACATCACATGCTTGGTATCCCGCTACTGTATCAAGACACGATACTGACTTTTAATAAGAAAATAAATCCTAGGAGACACGTTCACTGAAGATCCTGAGTTTATGAACTTGTGATATAATATATGTCAAAAAATTGCTTCTCAAACAACATAGAAACCTAACCATGGTAAGAATGTGAAATGGAATATTTACACATGAGTAACTAGGAATTCATATCAGACTATCACACTGACCTACAACATATGAGTTTTGAACCCTACCATGAAAGAAGTCTGTCTGAAAATACTTCGACGAGACTGAAAGATCCATAAGCTGCATTTGTTGAAAGCGAACAATTAAAGGGATAAAAGTTCACCGTGTTTCAATCTCATTATTGCAATTAAGATTGACATCCCAAACATGTTAGAAATCGGATTGCACAGTAAAACGAACTGATGCTACCAAGATTCTAAGATTCATTAGAGACCTTAACTGATCTATGAAGAGCAAACAACAAACAAAAAATATGATGTATAGTGACTTTTGAGTGCTAGTTTGTAACAGAAGCAAAAGAACAAAACAGCAATGAGGTTCCAAAATTTTCTAATTGAAAAAAATCAAAGTTCTTATTTTTCATTGTTATTTCTCTGGCAAAGGAATGTACGATGGGAAAAGCCTCCAACCTGCCCAGTACAAAAGCCACTTCTGCTGCTCGTTTTGATCTTTCCTCTCAAAAGCCTTGAATGTAGAATATACAGGTAATGCAGTCCCTACAGAGCAACTGCCCAAGTGGAAATTGCAATGAAAATCCACAAATACCATAACAAGAGCTACAACGAAAATACGATGCCCAAATTTTGTGTTCCTGAAGTACTAGCCCACACTTCATTTAAATTAAGCAGAACCAAGAGGATGAGTACTCACCATGCCGTCCGTATCAAGATGTTAGAACCAAGAGGGCAGAGGAGCAACCGCAAACCGACCTGCATCATATACTACAATAATCAACCAACAATCTCGCCCTCACTTTCTGTATCAAAATCCTACTTCCATTTGAAGAAAAGCTCCAAAATCCAGTTTCCAAATTTCAACATTCATTTTCAGTGACACCACAATACATACTCCACATTTTAGAAGTCTTCAAAACCCAAGAGATGTAAACAAAATTGGTTCATACACAAACAATCAATGAAAAAAACATCCATAATAATCGAACGTATCAAACTCTAACCCTAATCGAGACAGAAAATCTCGCAAAATCAAAATCCAAGTAAAAAATGTACGGTTTCTAACCTCGCCGGGGATGGCGGATCCAAGCAGCGCCATTCAGTTTAATCTAAATGCTAGAAATGCTCGATCCTCTATAGAATCTCGCTTGTCCGAAAACAAATTTATCGCGCCATTAACTGATTCATGCTTGCTGGATTACGATTTACGGTTAACACTGATCCGGATCCGGAAGCGGGTTAGATTGGTCCCCATCGGGCCCAACCCAAATTGTGCTTCCAAGCCTGACTCGTTTTCTTTATGAGCTCGAGGAAGTCCAAATCAAGCCCCCTTATTCCATCGCGGGCCGAAGCCCATTATTATTATTCACAAAACAACACAAATCTTCGTAATTAGCGGGAAGCAATTTATGACAATGAAACACCTAAATCTGTACGAACGCCTGAATGTACGATTGGATCCAAAATGAAAAAGAATCTCCAACTGCTTTGGATCTTGCGGGTAAGACTTAGACCCAATCATCTCGCCACGGCCCACGTGTCATATTAACGTCTACGTGTCCATGCAAAGGACACGTTACCTTCTTTTCTCCCTTATCAACTTTTTTTTTTCTCCGTCTCTCTCTCTATATAGTAACATTCAGTTTCAAGCATAGTCATCTCTGCGCCAAAACCCAAAAAAAAAAAAAAAATGTTGGATAGCAAGATCTTATCTTCTACTTCACGATGTTCATACACCTTTCTGATCATCTTCTTTCTTCTTGTTTCTCATTTCTCGTTGCATGTAAAAGCTGATGATGATGATGTTCATGTTCCAGCTGGTTTAGTGAGGAGAGACGAGAGGAAGACAGTGGTCGAGACAGAATTCGGACAGATCTCGGCCGTTGATATCAGTGATGGAGCTCGTGGGCCCTACCATATTCAGTTTATTACGTTGAAACCCAACTCACTGCTCCTCCCCGTTCTACTTCATGCTGACATGGTTTTCTATGTCCATACAGGTAGTAAACATGTTTTCTTTCATTAAAAAAAAAAAGCAACAATTTAACATGAATATTCTTTTAATTTTAATTTTAATTTTTTTTTGGTTTTTTAAGGTAGTGGGAGGTTGAGTTGGGCAGATGAGAAAGAGATGAGGAGGGTGGATTTAAGCCGAGGAGATCTGTTTAGGCTTCAACCAGGATCAATCTTTTATGTGCAGAGCAATTTAGAGACTGACAGGGAAAAGCTTAGGATTTATGCTTTCTTTACTAATACTGAAAACAATTTATACGTATCTCTCTCTCTCTCTCTCTCTCTATTTATATATATATATATATATATATAGATATGTATATCGCCTTTTATGTACATGATCTGTTATTGATAATGGCAGCAACATGGAATAGGAGCTTACTCGAGCATTGCCGAGCTGATTCGAGGCTTCGATTACAAACTCCTGCAAGAAGCTTTTAAGGTAACCTCATCGAAATTTGAACTGTGATGAAAATAGGGATCATCAAAACGATTTATGTGCTTTCAAATGTTTATGTGAAGGTGTCTGAAGAATCTATAGAAGAGATAATGAGTGGTGGAAAGACGCCATTGATAGTGCATAATGTGCCAAGCAAAAAGAAGAAATCAACTTTCTGGGAAATGGAAACACGCATATTGAAATCATTTATAGGAGAAGGAGAAATGGCATATTACATCAACAAGAAGAAAAAGTCCAGAACGTTTAACATACGTGAAGCTGACCCTGATTTCGATAACTGTAATGGGTGGAGCACAACGGTTACTAAGAAAAACTTGCATTCCTTAAAGGGTTCTAACATTGGTATCTTCATGGTCAATTTGACTAAGGTAATAAGTAAATTTTAAAAAAATTAAAATAAAAAAAAAGGAGAAGTGTTTCCATTTGGATGAAGTTATAAATGATTCATTCTTGTGTTTCTGTGAAGGGTTCGATTATGGGCCCACATTCAAATCCAATGGCGACCGAGGTCGCGATCGTGCTTAAAGGGCAAGGGATGGTTCGGGTGGTGTGTTCTTCTACGGCAAAGAGGAATTCTTCTTCGGAGTGTAAGAATGTAAGATTAAGAGTTGATGAAGGGGATGTCTTTGCAGTGAATAGGTTTCATCCAATGGCTCAGATGTCTTTTAACAATGAGTCGTTTGTTTTCATGGGGTTTAGCACGACAACTAGAAAGAATCATCCTCAATTTTTAGCAGGGAGAACCTCTGTTTTGCAAGCTTTGGATAGAGAGGTATTGGCGGCTTCGTTTAATGTGAGCGGTTTAGTAATTGATCAGATTTTGGGGGCACAGGCTGAATCAGTTCTATTGGAGTGTACTTCTTGTGCTGAGGAGGAGGAAAGGCTAATGAAGGAGGAGATTGAGAGGGAGAGGCAGGAGGAGGAAGAGAGGAGGAGGAAAGAGGAGGCTAGGAGGAGGGAGGAGGAAGAGAGGGAGAGAGAGGAGGAGGCTAGGAGGAGGAGGGAGGAGGAAGAGAGGGAGAGGAAGAGAAGAGATGAAGAAGAGGGGGAATAGAGGGAGAGGAAGAGAAGGGAGGAAGAAGAGGAGGAAGAGAGGGAAAGGGAAGAGGAGGAAGAGAGGGAGAGGAAGAGAAGGGAGGAAGAGAGGGAGAGGAAGAGGGAGGAGGAGGAAGAGAGGGAGAGGAAGAGAAGGGAGGAAGAGAGGGAGAGAAGGGAGGAAGAGAGGGATAGGAAGAGAAGGGAGGAAGAAGAGGAGGAAGAGAGGGAGAGGAAGAGAAAGGAAGAAGAAGAGGAAGAGAGGGAGAAAGAAAAGGAGGTTAGAAGGGCAAGAGAGGCCGAGGAGAGGAAAAGATATGAAAGAGAGGAGAGTGAGAGTGAGGACGAAGAAAGAAGGGCAATAGAGGACGAGGAGAGGAGAAGACATGAAAGAGAGGAGAGGGAGAGGGAGGCAGAAGAAAGGAGGACGAGGAAGGACGAGGAGAGGAAAAGACATGAAAGAGAGGAGGAGGCTAGAAGAAGAAAGGAAGAAGAAGAAGAAGAAGAAGAGAGAGAGGAAGAAGAAAGAAGGGAAAGAGAGGAGGAGACTAGAAGGAGAAAGGAAGAAGAAGAAAGAGAGGACGAGGAGAGGAAAAGCCGTGAAAGAGAGGAAGAGAAACAGAGGGAAGAGTGGGGGAGGAAACAGGAAGAAAGAAGGGAAAGGAAGGAGAGGAGAGAAACAAGACCGCATGGAAAAGAAAGGAGGCACAGAGAAGAAGAGACAGAAGAGGAAGTAACAAGGAGACAAGAACAGGAATGGCGACGGAGAGCCAGAGAAGCATCAGCGGAAAGAAGAAAAGATGGCCGAAGTACACAGAGAGAAGAAGGACCATCTCACAAATGGGAGGAAGAGGATGATGAAGGCCAAGAATATGTAACACAGTATGTGAAGTTATGGAAAATCTAATCTCACCCTCTATCTCTCTCTCTCTCTCTATATATATAAATAGTGATGAGAAGCTTACCTTAATGTTGTATGAGTTCTTGGTTAATTTCTGAAATAACACACTTTGGGAATCATGCTGTTTCACTTCACAAAGAGAAGGCTTTCTATATATAAATAATATGACCTTTTCATTTTACATGCTGCCAGTCTTCAATCATTTAGTTTATCACTTCACTTTCTATATTGGGTCATTTATTTTCTCAAGGCAAAAAAAAAAAGGGGGGGGCTAAATGGCGTCTCCAATCCATACCCACCATTAAGAGTAAATCAAGATATAGAGTAGAGGCTAACTTTCTGGATTTGGAAAGCTAGTAACATATGAAACAAGCTCCGTGATGTCATCTAGCTTGCTGCCATAATATCGGAATCCGGCCTCTTGAGCAGCAGTGGAGAATGGGGTCTGCCTATTCTTATCTTGTGCTCTTTAGCGAGCCAAAGCTGCAATATTTTGAGCAGTTGTTTGGGGTTCTAATCCCGCTCTTAATGCATGAACAACAACAGCACTGACCTCGTTGTTATATAAGTTGTCAAATAATCCATCAGTTCCGACAATAACCACATCTCCTTGGATAACATGAACCGTAAAACCTGGAAAAAAAAAAGATTTAACATAAATATCTCTATATTCCCAAAAAATGTCCAGATTTACCAGGTTTTAGGTTCAGATCTCAAGTCCCTATTTGCTTTCTTAGTTGAATTAACTAACCTGTCCGGAACTAGGTAGGTCACCACCATTGCCACTCTCCAAGTGATATGTGAGATTTGAAGCCATGCTGTTGAATAGGGGTTCTGAAGACTATACACCCATCTCTAACCACCATGAATCCACTGTCCCCTAGATTAATAGCACGTAGTCCCTTAAGGAAGAAGTAAGCATATCTCATGTTTATAAATTCCATAAGCAAGATTGGAAAAAGATGAAGGTGCAAGGAATCGTATTTGACAGTCAAAAGGAACAAACCTCTTCTGTAAGGGCGATGATGCAGGCCGTAGACGAGCCCTTCGCTTTTGTGTTTGAATGGGCCATCTCTAACACCCTGGCAGGATTAACAGAACCACATGGCTCTTCCTGAATTGCATTTAGGGAATTAGACATAAGTTCACGGGAAAATTTCCCAGCATCAACACTAACATCAGCCCATCCACCTACACCGTCTGCCACTCCAATTACTTGTTTGTCAGCAGAAATAAAGTGAGCATCCTCTCCACCTGTCTCTTCCTTGGCAGGATGTGGAAGGTAACAAGACCCCGAAAGCAGCTTCAGAGTTCGCTCGCCTAATGGGCCCCTGAAATCCAAACCGAGCAAGATATTTAAGGAAGAATAACACTTCTTTAGGTGCATCATAGTATAACTCCATAAAGAAACAAATAAAGCAAGCATAGTGTCCATACGGATTTGATAAAATAGTGGAATTGTTTGTTTGGTCTTGACCATTATTAAGGTCAGATGGCACATCATGAACAGCCCCAGCAGAACAACATGCAGAGGACGAGGTATGGAGATTCTTCAATCCAACCGGTACTTTAAACTTGTAATTCCTCAGAATTACATCAAGCGTAAATTTGCCACATATTTGATAGCTGTTGGATAATTCTTTCCTTCTCAAACTCAAGTAGCTTCTCTCATCACGGTCTGTGACCTCAGATGCATTTGGGCGACTATACATTAACTCATTGACATAAAGATTAACAGAGACTTTTAGAGGTAGCAGCAGTCAAGGATTCCTCGTCAAAGCAGTGCCTCGGATAGAACTGATTGGTATTGCATGACAAAGAGGTTGAATGTGATAAAGAGCGAGGCAAATGAAAATTTCGAATCAGCAACTGCTCCTTTCCAAAAAGTAGTTTTCTCAAGCTCTGCAGCCCTTTTTTTTTTTTACCACTTGTTGCTTTCTGAACACAAAAATAGATGGTAGAATTAAGCCCTGACACCATTCCAGACTGCATCTTAGTTGCCCTTGTAGTATGATTTGAATTCAAGAACACTTCTGTGAAAGTACCCCTCCGATAATGTCTAGAAGTAGAGCTTTAATCAAGCAATCCCCGACCTAGACCCGGGCAATATTCTTAACCCGGACACTCGAGTCAGTCAGAAATATAAAATGGGAAAGAAAATGATGGTCATATTGCTATACATGAAAATCTTGTACGCTTAGCAAGAAGCCACCATGATCGCAATATCAATATATCACCAAGGTGATTGAACCTCTGATCAATACCTGGATAGAAATTGAAGAAATTCATACCTTTATAACGATTTAAATTCCAGTTGACAGGTCCAAATCTAATACATCAGTTTGAGCTCTGTATAACCTCAATCTAAGAAAAAGAAAGAAAAATCCATAACAAGAAATCAGAGCTAAAATTCCCCGATCAAACTTACTATGAAGACAATCATCAGATAAGAGACAATGCAACAAACTTACGATCGATTAATCAGAGATCCAGAAATGCATCAGATAAATCTGAAAATCGATAGGATTTCCAGAAACAGTGAGAGGAAGAAGAAAGTAACTGCTCAAAGCTGATTAGTGTTGAAGTCGCCTCTAATCAGAGGAAAGCGGTCGACGGCAGAGAAAGAAGAAGAAATCAAACAAGCTCTGGAAAATGAACGTCAATGCAATTCTTTTGGTCTCCGACTCTTCTTCTCAATCCCGCCCGCCCTCCCTCTCACTCACTTCTGCGTGACGTTTACAATTACTGCGTCGAGTTTTGATGAGAAATTTCTCCGATTCACTTTCCGATTAAATGAGATCCGACTGTTATAATTAATTCTTATCCTTTTCATATCAGACCTTCATCGTAAATTATACTAAATTGCTACGACCCAAATGGTACCAAAAATTTTCTCCTCCCTTTTGGCTGGCGAGAAAATGCTGGAAAGAAAATCACACATGATACTCTTACGAATCGATGAATTGTCTCGAACCAGTCCTTTTCTGTTAAAAAGCTTTTAATCCGTGATTAGGTTGTAGCCACTAGCCATGCTCTTAATTTCTGGAATCTGTTAAATCCTTAATGGACGCACAGGCTTTGGCGAAATCAAAGAGAGCTCACTCTCAACACCGCAGGAAGAAATCTCATTCGAATCAGAAACCGAAAGCTACAACTGAAGGTGCTAATGTAGCTGGAAATATCAAAAGCCCCTTCGGAAAGCAATTTAGGGAGAGAATCAATGACTCGCAAGGCTCATCGGCACTTCCTTCAAATTGAGATCGTTACGGTGAAGAAATGCAGTCTAATTCAGAAGATGTATTTGGTGATAATTCAATTCGCGATTCCTATGTTGTTTTTCCAAAGAGTGAAGGTGCCGATTATCGTCAATTGATCGAGGAATCTCGGTCCCAAACACATTCGCATGCTCATTTGGATACATTTCCTTCTTTGGATGACGTTATTCTTGATGATGTTCTTTCTGGAAACTTCAAATGGGGATTAGGATCTATGGTTGCTGCGAGAGGAGAAAGCATTCTATCTTGGCCTGGTGATGATAACTTTGTTGTGGAGAAAACGAATGTTGCAATTCCTGAGGACTCATTTCCCTCTTTGAATTTGCATATCATTGACACAACTTTCAAAAGTATACTTGCCAGAGAGACTCTTTGTAGAAGCAGATGTACTGCCTCCAGAACTGTGTGGAAAAGAAAAGGCAAACATCAACACTGAGAAGATGCCAACATATGGTCGTGAAGATGGTGAAGGAATTTCTGGTCTTGGTAAATCTCTTATGGTGATCAACATTACAGATGAAGATACCCATGATACTTCTTCCCATGGCTCATTTGTCAGTGACTTTCCACTCCCAAGTTCAAATGTAAAACCCGTTGATTTTGGTCCTGCTGAGTTAAGAATACCCGGTCAAAGCAAAACTCTAGACATAACATCAAAACTTGTCTCAAAACACAATCAGAAATTCAGACAAGAAAGTCCCTACATTTGAGGCATCAACTGCAGAAGCAGAGCTGGATATGCTGTTGCGCTGGTTTAGTGACGAGACCTAAGTGCTCGATTCCTCTACCCATAGGATCGAAGAACTTTCTAAGCTTCCAAGCAGTAAAGAATCAGTTTCAACAATGGCAAGATCAAACCTTGATGATGATCTTGATGATTTGCTTGATGAAACATCCAATAGATTGACTCAGAGAGGAAATGTTGTCGAAATTGGTTGGATACATTATAATTAAATGTTAACTTAGATTGATCGTATAATCTAAAACATTATGTCAATATATATTAACCCTTTAAAAATTATTTTCCTCACTTGTAACTTATTAAATGATGATGCATAAATATGAAATTCGATTCATTTAGAATTAGAAGGTTAAAAACAACATGCTACTGAAAATCATCATCTTCTTCTTCTTCTTCAGAAAGACGCGTGGGAGCATGGTAGACATGAAAGACGGTAGGCATGAAATCCGAACTCTTAGATCAGTATTCACATGCATAACACGTGCACATACAAACACGTCTATAAGTTAGGCATCCGTATACATCTACAATTCTACATGTTCAATCCATAAGCATACACGTACACAAAAATAATGCAACTGGTGATCAGAATTCAGAAGCGTGGTAATGACTCTAAAACTGTGCCTAATAAATTGAAAATTTGTACCCTTTTTTTGGGACCACGGAAAAGAAAAAAAATCATTGAAGATGAAAGTTAATATTGAACCGATGAACCGAGGTGGTGGGTGAAAGTTAATATTGAACCGTTGAACCGGGGTGGTGGGACCACCCCGTAAGTCTTTTTCACGTGCTCAAGTTTGCCGACTGAGCATAGCCGATCAAAGGAAGAGAGACGATAATTTAGAATTTTATATATTTTGAATATTAAATAATTATGATATATATATATATATAATTATTTAAATTTTAGAATATATTAAAAATATTTTTTATTATATTTACGAAAAATATAAAAAAAATTATATAATATATTTTTATTTTTCGACGGAAAATAACGGCCTAGATTTATCGGAGAAGAGTGTAGGATTAGGCTTCTAGGTGAGCTTGATTTATATAAATGTTTAAAAAATAAATCTGAATTAATAAATAGGGAAGGTGACAAAACAGGCAAGCGGGGACAGAGAAGAAACGTGCAAATAAAGTCAATACATTTCGAGTTCCGACAGATGTAAAACGACAAATCGAGTCAGGACAAATCCGATCCCCCTCCTTCCATTCATTCATTGTATTCAAAGAATCAAGCCGTCCCCCCTTTTTTTTTCTTGTTTTTTTCCTGAATTTCTGTACCCTCTCACGTTGTCGTTTTCCATGTTTGTACGAAAATTTATTAGCTCAGTGGCGGTGCGGGTCAACCCGACAAGACAGTCAATGTCTTAACCGCCCAAAACATCTCTGATTAAAACTATTATTCTAAGATTTTGGCTCTCTGATGAGACAAAACGAGTAGTAAATCATGTCCAGAGAATCCAAAGCTACAAAGGTACATCGATGAATGAATTGAATAAAAAAATATTAATTAATTAATTTAATACTAATAATACAAGCTTTACATATAAAATTATATATTATTCACTTCTGAAATTTACCTTACAACTTAACATCCACATTGATGTCTCTTACACGACAAAAGGAGCCAAGAACAACCTTAAGAAAAACCAAACACCAGGCAGGGAATGAAAAGATTCTTTTTTCTAGCACAAAATTAGAAAACTATGTTTCCCCCCTACCACCTCCACTAAATTCAAAGGGCAGCAGCTGTGAACAATACAAAATCAAATACATACCCCACAAACTGCCCCCTCTCACAGCCAAAATCAACAATTCCTTGTAGCCAGTTTTCTTTTCCCACTAGCCAATCACCATTTATGCCATTTTGCCTATTTTTATTTATTTATTGAACTTTTATTGTTCTTTCACTTCCTTCCCCAATATGATCAGGAGTTCCTACCTATATCTTTGCCCGAGAAGTCACCCCCTCCGAAGGATGCAGCCGCTGCAGCAACATCCAAACCACCACCAATAGACGCAATTAAGGCAGACAAGCTGCCGTTAGGGCTGCCCCCTGCTGCCATTCCCAATCCGAGAAAATCAAGAGTAGTTTGCTTCGGACCGAACATCGAATGACTTCCCATCATCAATTCTTTCAACCCAGAAGTGGACCCTTCTCCACAAAGCCCGAGCACAAGGCCAGGTGGAACCGGAGTATCATCCTGTTCCACCTGTCGTTGACTCCATTGCATAGTATTCTCTTGTTGTTGCCCTGACGAAGAAGATGACGATACTACCCCCAACCCACGAAGCAATGTTGCATTAGTTGCCACAGCTCCCATCTGGGCGGCTTTCTGGAGCAATGCTGTGGCGGAAATGGCTGGCTGTTGTTGAGTTGGTGGTGCATATTGCCTCCGCTCTGGGCTGGCAGGCCCAAATATGGACGAGGGGTGATTGGTCGAGAGGCAGAGAGAGATGGCTTCAGCGGTTGAAGATGGAGGGGTGAGGTCGGTCAAACGATCTGAATGGGACATGGCTCGTATTAGGTCCGTAAATGCAGGGGATTGGGATGGTTGTTGTAAGGATAGTGAGGCAGTTGAGGATGAAAATAAACTTGCAAATACACTGCTACTCGTGCTGCTATTGCAACTCGGTCTAGTGGTAGAGGTCCCATTAACGCCTGTTGTTGTAGTAGCTGTTGGTGCTTCTTCAATAAGTTGTTGGGTTTCTTCCCGAAAAAAAAAAACAAAAGGAAAAAAAAAGAAAAAGTTAGGTCCTTCAAAAAAAGATAATAGTTTTAGAAGTAAATGAGAATCATCAATCATGCTTTTCCTTTCTCTAAACTAAGCCCATTTTGATTCCTCCTCCTCCTCTTAGCTTTCGAATTGAATCTAGTAGTTTATTCATTTGCTTCCTGAGTTTGAAACTCCAGTTTGGAGCCCAGCAAAACTTCAGTTTTACCTCAAAATCTATCTAACCAAAGTAAAAGAGAATACCATAGTTCAAGCTTTACTTTTGAGCTGCTATCTGTCTCTAGATCTCACAGACAAACATAAACCCAGATGATCATACAGATCAACAACAGAGAAAAAAAAAAATACTACTAGAATCCAAGAATCTAAGATGGAGAAAAAACAAAAATTTTAATGTTGATAAGACAAAAAAAAAAAGATACAAATTTTAAAGTCAAATTTCTTACCTTGACTCCGAATGGATAAAACTGAAGCGATGAGAGCAGTTGACTTCGGAGATGTAGTAGCTGGCGGTTGCTGACTTGAATGAGCTGGATGAGGCGAAGAAGAGGAGCTAGCGGGCACGAAATTCGGGTCGGATTCTGTATTCGGGTCCACCGCCTCCACTGTTTCCGGTTGCGTTTGAGCCCTTGCACTCTCCTCAGCTAACGCGTCACAGAACGCCCTATGCGTTATGAAACTATCCCTCCTTTTCCAAACCAAAAAAACCAACAAACAATATTTTCACAAACCGGAATACCAGACGGCAAACGCAATTTTACAACTGAGAAGATTAAGAAACCTGGAAAATAGCGTTCCGCAGTCGCATTTATACTCTCTAGTGCCGCAAATCTTAGAATGGGCTTTCCAGTCGGACTGAACGGCGTATTTCTTAGAGCACTTATCGCATTTCCACTTCTTCTCGCCGTGCTTTCTGCAAAAGTGCTTCTTAATTCCCGTTAGATCGCCAAGAGCTCGAGACGGATCATGGTGAACGCAGGACGGTTCAGGGCAGACGTAGACCCTCTTCTTCACCTCCTTGCTCGTTCTCTGCCTAAGCTTCCATGGCAGATTATGACCTCTTCGATGAAGCTGAAGATTCTGATCTCTCTGAAACCCTTTGCTGCAGATTTCGCACACGAATCGATTCGTTGCTAATAGAGTTTTTGGCGACAGTGCTATCACCTCTGCATCCGGATCTGCTTCAAAATTTCATATTAGAGAAAACAAATTTCAAAGCTTTAAAAAAAAACCACGTCTATTGATTGTTACCTGGCATTCCGGGGAGGTTCCGCTTCTTCTTTCCGGAAGACTTCGGCGGCGGCGGCGGCGGCGGCTGATTTCCAGATGAAGACACGCTAGCTTCCCCCGAAGCGGTGGAGGAGTTATCTAAATCTGTCGGCATAGATTACTTGAAAAAATCTTTTCCCTTTTTTTTTTTTTCCTATGAGCAAAATCTTTTAAGGGATTATAATCTAAGGATTTTACAAGGAAGCTCTTTCTTCTGTGGATGGACCAAAAAAATAAAGTTTTTTTTTTTTTTTTTGGGCTTCTCTTGTTCTCAGTTTTTTTGCTCTCGTCTTGTCTATCTACCAGTCAAGAGAAAAGCTTTCATTATTTTTACCAATTCTTACCTAACAGCTGTAGTGTAATGGGTCTCTCTCTCTCTCTGACCAAAATAAATCAGAAAACAAAAAACCCCACAATACCCAAAAAAAACACAATGATTAAGCCCAAAGAGTGAAGCTTAAAAAAGCTTCTCTTTTTTTTTTTTTTTTTCTTTTTTGGAGGATTGAGATTTTTCTCAGAAGCGGGAACGAAATCAGTAGTAACTTCCGGCGATGACTCCAAATCCGACGGTCAAGATTGCGCAAAACTACCCAGAAGAAGAATCGCTACTCCTGTCAAGACCATATTTACCATTTTGGGATAGATTACAAGAATCTAGCTATAGCTCTAGAACCTTAATCAACGTAAAATCTCTGTAGATTGGGTCTGCTGTGTTACTGGGCGGCTCAAGATACAGAGAAGAAACGGAGGGAGAGAGAGAGAGAGACATATATTTTAATGAGTGAGATTTGGCAAAAGTCTATACTTTTCGGTTTTCGCTCTGACTTTTCACAGAGGAGGAAGAAAATTAAGGGAGAACAAGAAGAAAAAAAAAAGATTTATTATTTAATTAATGAATGGAAATGATAATCAGAGAAGATAAGAGTATTTTATTGACTTGTTGTCCAAGTTTGTTATTACAGAGCAGAGGATTGAACTCTTCACATGTCGAGGTTTTTCGTTTTAAACGTTGTTCTTCGAGGTCGTCTCTGTTTCAATTTTCTTTTTAAAGGTTTTTTGTCGTTTAGCCAAACCGCTAAGGTTCGGATTTTTCTTTACCGCACCGGCCAATTTCTCTACTTCCTAAAAAGTTGTTACACTTTTTTATCAAAAACTTTCTGATGTTTTTTAGGACCACTATATGATTTGGACACATGTTTTTTTTTTATATAATTGATCATATGCTTCCTTAGCCTTCTCATTGAGCTTCATTGATGATTGTATGTAAACTATAAACAGATCATGCGATGTCGTTTTTGTCAGTAAATTGACAATTCATTTGTTTAAAAAGTAAGATGATTTTAAAATCAATTTCAATAATGATTCGATTAATATTAATTTGGTGTGTTATTCGTACTTTTAATTGATGTAGATATTATGATAGGTAAAAGTTTTGTCGTGATTGTGATCAAGATCGGGATACAATAATCCAAACAAAAAAGATAATTGAAAAATAAAAAGAAACAATATATATAGATTTATTTTAAAATTTATCTCGATCTCAATTTTGATTATTATTATCAGAATCAAATATTAATATTAATATCTTAATCGATATCGAAGAAACTCGGCTATATCAGAACTTTTATTCATTCCTAAGACTAAGACATGACATTCACTCAAATATGTAAATTAAGTAGTAATAATATATATGGACATACAATATAATATGAGATATGATGTTACTTTTCACACAAAATTACAAACTATTATTGGTACTATTAAGAAGGTAGAGAGTAGTGGTCCAAGTTTTGTCACTAGAGATCTTTGATTACTATCCGAAATCCATGTCATTAAACATTAATAACTAGAGGAGCTAATTTTTTTTATATTATTAAATATTTATTTAAACCTTAGTTAACGTTATGGCTCATCATTGAATACTCAAATGATGAGATCAATATTTAAAATCATCATAAAGTAAAAAAAAAAAGGAAGAAAAAAAAAGTACCAAATGGAGGATTTACCAATTACCATGTTGTTGGTGTTTTGCACGCAGTTCCTTCTTCTGATGGTTTGTTTGATTTGCTTGGTTGGGGTTTTTCTGGAGTTTGCTTCGAGCTTATTGGGGGGTTTGCTTTTCTTTGCTGTGTCAGCTTGTTTTTTGTCCTTTAGTTTCTGTCTTTGTATTGTTGGATGTTTTGTCTTTTGGGCTTTATTGAGTGTTGAATGGCTGTGGGCTTTGGGCTCATAGCCCATTTGCTTCTCCTGAGTGATTATTGAGTTATATATATATATATATATATATGAATATTAATAATGTCTTAAATTCCACTTGGACGGCTATGATAGAGAAGCATGTGGACCCTATCAACATATCATCGTGAGCAAGTCCTCTGTGCTTGACAAGTGTCCATTTGTCATTCATTTCATCACAAGAAAATATGTTATTTATTTTTGAGGTTGTAATGGGGGAGGAAAAGTAAACTATGTTGGGCTACAACCAAAAAGCCGGCAAGTTTACAGTAACAAGCACTAGCCATCATCACTCTCATTGACTTTGATTCTTTTTTTTTTGCATATGTTGGAAGCATGATTTGGACCACCATTTTTAAAAGTTGTGTATGTTTTTTCTTTCTGGTTGAACCGGTTCAGAGATGGCAATCATCAAAGTACTATTTTGGGAGACTAATAATTTGGCACTGACCTCTACTTTTTTGGGTTGAACTCAAACGCAAGAAGATGAAGCTCAATTGATGGAGGAGAAGTAAGTAAAAGCAATAATGGAAAGGCAATCAATGAAGACGAAGAACGATGACTCTTTGCTCTTAGGGAAAAAAAAAAAAAAGTGTTGAAATGTGTTTGATCATCTCCTTCTCGTTTAAGCTTTTTTACTTAAGTCTTGTTATTTTCAAGCACAAAAAGGTGCTGGTATCTGTCATGGATTCCGAGACCTGGAACACAAGAGAGGGATCGTTTGATACATTGGCCCATTCATTGAGATTCCAATGGAAGCACATTTTATGGGAAGATATCAAACAAAAATGAAATTAATTTAAAATCAGTAATATTGATGAGACAAATAATGGTTGGTAGCTATAACCAAACTTCACTGCTTTTAGAAATTCATTTGGGCTTTCTCACTTTAGCTATTGTCTCAAACTGACGTTTAAGATCTGCCGTTGTAAAAAAAGGACCTTTTTTATTTTAGGCCGGCCCATAGTTCAAGTCAATAATCCATCTTTAAGCGGCCCCATCGTCGTCTCCCATCGTCAATTCTCATTTGGTGACTGCAAACGAGATTTCGTCTTCTTTGTTCAAACTCCTCAATGGAATCGAAAACCGTAAACGAGTTCTAAAACCCTAAAAGTAAAATGGCGTATTCTGCATCCATCCGCCGCATTCGCAACCTTTCCACCGCTGCCTCCACCACCGTGAAGACTACAGAGCCAGAAGCCTCGTCGATCTCCATTTCGAAAGCAAAATCGAAGCTACGAAACGAGTATGATCCGGACAAAGCTCTGGAAATCTACCGCTCCGTCTCCAAAAACTATTCCTCCCCTCTCTCGTCCCGATATGCTCAGGACCTCACCGTTCGGCGGCTCGCTAAATCACATCGTCTTGAAGATGTTGAGTCTTTCATCGAATCTCATAAAAATGATCCGAAGATCACACAGGAACCCTTCCTATCATCGTTGATCCGATCGTACGGAAAATCAGGACTGTTTGATCATGCAATGAGGACTTATGATCAAATGGACGAATTAGGTACTCCTAGATCTGTAATTTCATTCAATGCACTCTTATCTGCCTGTAATCAATCGAAGCTGTTCGAGAAAGTTCCAGAACTGTTCGAGGAAATTCCTAGGAAGTACGGAATTTTGCCTGATAAAATCTCGCACGGTATATTAGTCAAATCTTATTGCGAAGCAGGTTCGTTAGATAAAGCGATGAACACTTTGAGAGAAATGGAAGAGAAAGGGGTCGAAATCACTGCTGTGACTTTCACTACCATACTAACTACCCTTTACAAGCAAGGCAATTCTGAAGAGGCTGAGAAATTGTGGGATTCAATGGTGAAGAAGGATTGTGAGATTGATGTAGCAGCTCATAACGTTAGGATCATGTATGAACACAATGGTGATCCAGAGAAAGTGAAGGCAATGATTGAGCAAATGAGTAATTCCGGATTGAAACCTGATGCGATAAGTTACAATTACTTGATGACTAGTTATTTTAAATCTGGGATGATTGATGAAGCACAGAAGGTGTATGATGGATTGCAAGAGAAGGGATGTAAGCCAAATGCAGCAACTTTTAGGACTCTGATATTTTATTTGTGCAAGAATGAGAGGTATGAGAAGGGGTATGTAGTTTTCAAGGAGAGTGTGAAGATGCATAGGATTCCAGATTTCTATACGATGAAGGATTTGGTTACCGGGTTAGTGAAGATTAAGCAGATGAAGGCGGCGAAAGGGTTGATTCGCACTATTAAGAAGCAGTTCCCTCCAAATCTTTTGAAAGCTTGGGCTAGGGTTGAGAAGGATCTTGGTTTGACCTCTGTTGAGGATTCTTCTTCTTGATGAGGAAGATTGAGAAAAGGATAATGTCATGATTGATTTCATTGTACAATAATAGAAGAACTAGTAAGGGAGCTTCAGATTTTTAAAGTTTAAATGTTTAGTGTCAAAAGTTTTTCTTTCTTATTCAATTGAAAGGAATCTGAATTTTGAAATGCAGTACTTGAGCGTCTGCTCTTGTTCTTGCTGTTATTGTTTTCATCTTTTCATTGCTGTCTCAAGTGCAATTTCCTGAATAATCTTTTATTTCATCTTGGGTAAGGTTCTAATATACTCTTGTTCACTTAATCCCTTGTAGGCTTAAGTTGCGAGTTCGATTCTTACAAAGGGGGAACAGCCTTGCCTAGATTGGCAATAATGCGTACGTGGAGACGACCCGTCGTTCTACCTCACAAACAAGACGTGCCAAAAAGATGGAATTTCAAAATCTTATATTATACGCGACTTTGATGATATTATATGGTGTATACGCATTTCGTTTCACTCTGGCTAAAAATACAATCTCTGCCAGTAAACGAACGGTAGTGATGAAAGATGGAAGATCATGATACCATTCCGACAACTACAGCGATTGCCGCCAAGAGAGAGAGAGCTCCTTTTCCAGTTTGTTATGCAAAGGTCGCCGCTCCAAATTTATTTGGGCTTTTGCTCCTGTTCTGCTTCTCGCTCTCTGGTCGATGCTCACTGCCACCGTCTCCGTCCGCCGGTCTTTCACCTCTCTCCAACTTCTCTCCGACGATATCGTCGACTTCCCTATCCACCATGATCTCGACGCCCTCGTAACTCTCTCTCTCTCTCTGTATATTTTCTATTCGAGCTTAGATTTATGGTTTGTGAAATGTGAATAATGGAATTTGAATATAGGAGATGGAGGAGAGGGAGAAGAAAGTGAAGCAAATGTGGAATGCGTACAGGAACATCTACAACCGTCGGAATTTGAATATGTGGAATGTGGAATGTGGAATGCGGTTCTGGCAGGAAGCTTTGGAGGCTGCTTATGAGGATTTGACGAGTGCAGAAGATGATGGCGGGGTCAGAGAATCCGCCATTAGAGAAATTGCTAAGATGCCCGTTCGATCCAATTAATTAATAATATCTTCATCATACATTTTCTTGATCGAAAATTAATAAATTTTTCTCTTGAATAAATTTCCCACCTTTTTTTTTTAATTCTTTTTTTGGAATCATTCTTAGTATTTATTAAAAAATGGGGGGTTAAAAATTAAATTTTGAAAACATACAGTGTCGCCGTAATCATGTCGCGATGGTCAGGTATTCAGGTGATTAATAACGATGGTGCATGGCCGGAAAAAGGGAAAATATATAATTCACGTTAAGGATCTAAATAATTGATTTATTAAAAATAATAATTAAATTAATTTTTATTCAATTCTAATGGTGATTTTGGATTCATATAGGTTGTCCTGAATCCAAATCTTGAAATATGTTAGAACTTAGTTTGAAATATCTTGAGAGCTTGTGGTTAAAAATTAGGAAACAATTTTAAGGTATATTTAATTTACTAACTAATTATAATGATATACAAATTTGATATAATAAGTGATTAATCGTTTTAGTATAAGCTCAATTATTAAATGAATTAAAGTATTTAGCCCTTAAAACAATTAAAACTATTTTCAATCTAACCCTCAAATTAAAATAAATAGTAAAATCAACCACACTAACTATCACAATTACCAAATGGGGCTGATGAGCCAAGTGGTCGAAGTCCAACGAAGATCCTTACTATATAAATTTTATTATTATTATTACTTTATTTATATAAAGGCAACGGAGGACAGCTCTGACTACGATTGACTGCATCAATCTTTCTACTTTGGAACAGAAGCTGTGGGCGATCGATCAAAACCTTAATCAGCAAGGTAGGAATCTCTATCTCCTCACCTCGTAGTTCTGAATTTGTAGCTGATTTGATCTTCGATTTCATGGTTTCTCTTCAATTTTTTATGCTATTGATGATGCTCGCAAATGGCTTTTGTAGAATTATCGCTTAATTTCTTTAGATTTTTCTTTTTAGATTTTTGGTTTATAGGGTTACTACGTTGCTGAAAAACAATCCATTCATCTTTTCTTTCTTTTATTCATGGTGATTATAGAACGTCTTGTGGTTAATTCTGTTTAAGGGAATCGGGCAGGTAAAGACTTGATGGTTTCGTGAATTTTGGGCGTTAATGGCAGGCTTGGTAGCAGCTATTGATAGATTGTGTTTGATATTATATCAAAGTAAATGGAAAAAAAATTTCAGACGCGTTTCTTCAAAATTTGGGAGAAAAGTTGTAGAAAGAATTTTGATAGAAAGATAGCATAAAGATTTTGATTCTCTGTGGTCACTTTAACAACTATTTTCAATGTATGTTCTCGAGGTGAGTACTGTATAGTCAGTTTCCGATATGAAGGACGCCAGAAATTTTTTTCTCCGAAAACTTCATAAAGAAACCATGGCTTGGTTAATTGGATTGAGTTTTTAAAATCTAATGTATTCATCCTATGTACTCCATTTTAGTTCTTTTTTTTTCTCATGTCAATCATGCTGAATCTTCAAAGTTTTTCTTGGTACATCGAACTTACAAATAAGTAATTGTTTGATGAACTCTTTTGGATCTTGTTGTAGTATAAAAGTGGACGAGTTTTTTTTTATCAGAGGCCAATGGATAAAGAAAGAGCAAGTAAGCTGTTGGGGAACAAACATCACGACAGGTATCTGGACTTGAAAGACATAGTTAGAGAGCATTCCCTCCCATATCTTCCAGCCAAATCACTCTTCAGGCTCTCTCTGGTCTGTAAGGATTGGAGGAATCATGTCAGGACTCCTTTCTTTTCCCACAACCAATCAATTTTTTGTTCTGATATCTCTGCCTTCTTTTACCAATCCCAATCAAACCCTCCTTCGTTTGTGTCCCTCGATCCAATTTCAAGTGGTGTCCCTGATCCTTCTTTGAATTTCTTACCCGAACCTGTCCACATTAGAACTTCTTCAAACGGTCTTCTTTGCTGCCAGGGTTGTGTAGGAGACAAGCCATACTATATCTGCAATCCACTTAATCGGAAATGGAAGAAACTCCCCAAACCAAATGCTGATCATGGACGAGACCCGGCCATTGTTTTGATCTTTAAACCATCTTTACTCAACTTTGTTGCTGAATTCCAGCTGGTTTGTGCTTTCCCTTCTTCTGATTTTGATGATGGGTATGAATTCGAGATATATTCCTCCACTAAGGAATCTTGGAGAATTTCTGGGGAGATTTACTTTGGCCCAAAGGCTCGTACCCTAGCACCAAAATCGGGTGTTCATGTAAATGGCATTGTTTATTGGCAGACTAAAGGTGGGATTCTCAAGTTTGATCTCAAGATGGAGCGGTCTCAGATAATATATGGTGAATGCCACTATGGATTTAAGTCAGAATTTTTGGGTGTAAATGATGGGAAACTGAGTTTAACATCGATTGATCAAAAGGGAATTACAGTTGTTGTGCTATCTAATGAATATACAAACACTATGCAAATGGGGAGCGATGTCAAGGCTTGGGAAAAGAAATGTAGTGCTCAGTTTAGTGAGTGCGAGTTTCCTCTGGTTTTGTCAGGTGATAGAAGAGGAGTTGTATTTAGCGGTGATGATGTGGTGGTTTTCCGTGGTGGTACCAGTGGCAAGATGCTTACTTACTATGACCTGAAGAGGAAAGAGCTGAAGAGGTTGATTGAAGGGGAAGTTGATCGTGATATTACCATTCTTCCTTACGTTAATAGCCTTGTTGAGCTTTAATATGTCTCTCTTTCTACTGATAGGATTAACGACCAAAAAAAAAAAAAAAAAGAACATATATGAAAAAAAAAAACTTGTTATTTTGCTTACTTATAGTAGCTTCTGCCTTTTTTGCTTCCATGGCTTATTGTAATGGGATGTTACAAGACATGTTTGATTCTCATGACAATGGATCTGTTGATTTGTCTCTCCCTCTTTTTAGATTTTTAGATACTTTTTGGTGTAGATATAAGATGGATAGAGACGACGGAAGTGGAGTCAAAAAATTCAAAACGATGGTAATGATGGAAATATTATCAACGCTGTATTAGTGGAAGTGGGCCCCTACGCAAGAGTCAACAGTTTTTCTGGCCAATAAGAGTCCAGGAAAGCATGGACTACTTCGTTGACACTACCACAGATTTGAAAGTCTGCAACTTTTTCGATATTTTTGTTTCTGTAGAATACCATGGACTAAGTCGTTGACACTACCACAGATTCTGAAGGATATGTTTTTGTGAATTCTGGAAAGCATGGATATATGTCGATAGAATCTTCGGATTTTGATCTAATTGACTGTCAATCTGAAGATGATCCACCTGCTGGAAAGGTATGTTGTCTTTTTTTTCTTCTTGCATTTTCGTTTATGTTATATATATAGATCATCAATAGCGAGGGATTTGATCATGGGTTCTAACTAATTTGCATTTTCTTGAGAAATTATACTCGTTTTGATATCACAAGGTTTTAGTGAATTTAGCTGCTTATCACTGTTCTGAAATCTCTGCAAGGCACATTTAGAAAGTTGGAAGTAAAACTGAATATAGCAGATATAGTAGAGGAACATGTTCTTCCTTTCCTCCCAGCAAAATCACTCTGCAGATTCAAAACAGTTTGCAAGGACTGGAACCAGTGGATTTCCAGCACTTTATTGGCCCACAAGCAAACCAACCGCTTCGGAAAGATCTCTGCCTTTTCTGCCTCCCCATTGCAGAGGAGCCCTACTTCATTTCCCTCGATCCGAGCTCTTCCGGAATCCCCAACACCTTCAAGAATTTCCTTCCGGAAACTTCCACTTTCAGAAATTCATGTAATGGCTTGCTATGCTGCAAGAGCAAAAACAGGGACGGTACGTACTTCATATGCAACCCTGTGAATCAGGAGTCCAAAGAGTTGCCCGAGCCCAATATCTATCATGAGCCCGAATCGGGCCTGGCCCTCGCCTTCGAGCCCTCGGTTCTAAACTTTGAAACCCATTTCGAGCTTGTCTGTGCTTTTCATTTGACCGATAATCCGGTCCTCAGCTTTGAGATATACTCTTCTCGGTCGGGTTCGTGGAGGGTGGCTGATTCCTTATGCTGTGAATCTGAGGCGTTGAAGTTGGATGGGGACGGGTTTTATAGTAATAATATTGTGTATTGGGTGACTTGGTAAGGTTTTGGCTTTTGACCGAGATAGGCCGGGAGCTGTGCTACATCCAGCCCAGAAAAGATGATGAGAATGTAGGTGGTTATTTTCTGGAGATTTATTGTGGTTCAAGTATGAATTTGAAACATAGAGTTCGGATTGATCTAGGGGATTGTCTTTCGATTCGTTCGGAAGGAATGAGAGTTCTGGGTTGTGTGAATGATGGCATGGTGATCATTCTTGCGGACAGGAAGGTGATTGAATATGATATGAGAACAGGGGAGGTCAAACTGTTGACCGATTCTCTCGACAGGACGATCGAATTCTCATTTGCGACGTTTGTGCCCTATGTAAACAGTTTTGTGCCTCCTATGCTCAAAAGGAGGCGGGTGGAGGAAGACGAAGGAACATGTCTTCTTCTCTTTTGAACTACTTAATTGGGTTCTTAATAAACTAGTGAGTGAATAAGCTAGTTTGTAAATGATGAAGTACTCTACTAGCCACCTAACTAGAAATTGGTATTTCTATTGATTCCTACGAAGAGGATGAAAATGGATAGAATCGATCCAAATCGCACCATAAGACCAATTCTTCTAATCAATTTCTTACCCATTGTTCAAAAAATTGATCCCGCAAAATGCTTTTTCCACTTATTCTACCAACTTTTATTCCTCCCGAACTCCCCTTAATTATAATCAAACATGTCAATAATGGCAAATGAACCAAAATTTTGCTCTGGGTCGAAAGCAAATCTTGATGGGTAGGAAAGAAATGAGGGTTTTTCTCTTAATTATTTCCAACAGAAAAAAGAAAGAAAAAGAAAAAACATCCTTAAATTTGGGTTTGAGAACACGTTCCAGTAGCATGAGGCTGTGTTTGTTACAAATGGGAAGATAAACTTGGAATAAGAGAGGATATATAAAGTAGGTGTTCAAACTCGTTATAGCCAAATAAACTGCCCAAAGGAAAAATCACTAATTAGAGGTTGAAGACATAAATTTCTGATGAGCAATGAAGCCTCCCAGCCTGGAGCTGGTAAAAGGCCATAACAATCCCAAACTAAGTCAGGTTGGCAGAGACATCAAAAAAAGGGGTCAAGATCAGATAATAGAGATATAGAGACAGAACACGACGATTGAGACGGAGAGATAGAGACCCCCTCCTTTGTAGGAGTTCGATCGAAAAAGAAAGGAACAAGCTCCACAGTTTTTCTTCAACATTTCTTTTCCTTTCTCGATCCATAATCTTTCTTTCATCCTAATCACTCAAGTAATTGAATTAATTAATTCATCCATGGAAGCTGCTACTTAGGTGTTAGTTTATATTATAGTGTATATCATATCAGTTATATATATATTTTACATGTACTGTTAGCTTATAATCCTCTATACATTATTAATGTGATTCAATATATAATATTATACTTAATTTTCTTTTGGCGCTTCTAGTGTTCTTCGGCGATTATTTTGCTCTGTCATTTTCGGTTTTCTCTTCTGCTCTTAATCCTTTTCAGCGGATTCATATACTATTAGAAACCTCGGAAGACGGCCATACCAGAGCCGCTGAACGCAACCTCATAGGAGTTTTCACGCTTCCTCATGCACCACTCAAACTTCCAGCCGTTCTACCACTACCGCCTTGCCGCAAGTCGCCACGGTAGTCCGTTCACTATAATCAAAGCACCATTCGATAAATCAAGTTTCAGCGACTCCAAAACAGGTTCTAGATTCTCCTTCCCATGTCGCACACACCGAAAGAAGATTTGAGTGTGGGCCTCAGGCGCCAAGCCACCCGCCACCCTTTTTGAGTGTGCTCTACACGCGCCTATCCTCCAAAGCCACGTCAACCTAGACATGTCAGCTTGCCACGACAGCACTCCATACCATCTTGCCATATCAGTAACGCCATGTTAGCTTGCCACATCAGAGTTGAGTGTTGACTTTGACATTTGTGTGCTAACTTTGACATTTGTGTGCTAACTTTGACCAGAATTGATAGTTGATTTTGACCAAAGTTGACCAAGTGCTCTTTTTTATATTTTTTTTTATCTTGATTCTATATTTGTGGTATGTTTTTATATTTGAGTATTTTAAATGGCATAAAATGAGATTATTCATTATATTTAGATTATATTAGATGATATAAATTATATGGTATGATCCTAATTCATACGAAAATAAAATAAAATTATGATATTTTATATTCATTAAAATAAATTTTTTTAATTTTTAATTTTTTAATTAAAATCATATACTTATTAAAAAATAGAATAGATATCTTCAAAATCTTAATTTGTTAATGGGTAAGAATTGTGATATTTATTTTTCTACAACAAAAAATAATTAAAATATAAATAATTCTTCTCCGACGAGACGAAAGATCGAGTAAAGTTCGGACGGTGGAAGCAAAAGAAGCAAATGTGACTATTAATCTTTCTTACGGCAGCTGTACGTCGTTACTGGAAGAGTTGAAGAGTTTTTAAGTTTATTTTTTTGGAAAGAGAAAGATGATAAGGAAGTGAAAGGGAAGAGAAAAAGAAGGGAATAAATATAATTTTATTTTTATTTTTTATTAAATATTAAAATAAATAACAAGAAAATAAAAATTATTGAACAAAAGAAAATGAAAGTGAGATTATTTTCTTTAAAAAAATTATTTGACAGACTCTCGTCTACTTTTGGGTTTTGATTACTTTTTAGCCTCCCCTGCGAGCCAGAAAAGAAGCCTCAAAAGAGGAAGGAGGATTTCTGCGAACTGCTGATCAACGAGGTAGAGCGAGATGTGGCGGTGTGTTTCTCGTGGTCTTCGCGCCTCTTTCTTAACATCTTCTTCTCCGTCGAAGAGATCCACTCCCGGCGACGTTTACAGATCTCACATTTCTAGATTTTTCTCCGTCGATTCGGTATGTGCTCTTCGTATGCTCCATGAAATGTTAGACTCTGATCGTTTTGATGAATTGTATGATATATGCTTTGAGTGTTTCCGATTTTCGATTTCATTTCAGTTCAATTAGTCCAAGCTAGCTGAAATCGAGCTCGATCTTGTGGATTTTGATTGCATTTCATTCGAACCTTCTGTTCTTTCTTTCTTTTCTTTTTTTTTTTTAACTTCCACATAATCTCAGCTTCCAAACGGAGGAAAGAAAATCGTTAGATTCCATTTTAATTTTATTTATTTTTTGCGTGGCGCTGTTTGCTGTGCTAGGTATGATTTTCTGTGCTTGTTGATATTTATGAGCTTTCTGATTCTGGCAGAATGCCGGTAGTCCCTCCTACACTGTTGTTGATCACACTTACGATGCAGTGGTCGTGGGAGCAGGTGGTGCTGGACTTAGGGCAGCCATAGGACTCTCAGAGCATGGATTCAATACTGCTTGTATTACCAAGCTTTTCCCAACTCGTTCGCACACTGTTGCAGCTCAGGTAATGGGATGCTTAAGCTTTCTTTATTGTATCGCAAATGGATTGACGTGTTTTCATGATTAATTTAGATTTTTCATGAAGAGCTTTTAGACTTGATGTAGGAGTGTTTGCTTTATGATATAGGAATTCCATTGTGGTTGATAAATGTCGTGGACATGTAGTGAACTATTGAAAACTGAATTGTCTAATTTGAAATTATATCTTTCTCTAGAGTGTGATGACAGCTTGTCATTTCATGCTAGAACAGTATAACAGCCTGTTGCTCTCTTGGAGATGGCCTAGTCAAGCTTCATCATCTTTATATTGTGTTGCAATTTCAGTAGTGTGCTCTCACTGTTGTATAGGGTGGTATAAATGCTGCACTGGGGAACATGACAGAGGATGACTGGAGGTGGCATATGTACGACACGGTCAAAGGAAGTGATTGGTTAGGTATGTTCTTAACAGTTTAGTCTTATATCGAAACATATAAAATGTGGTTGATGATAGTTACTTCAATTAGTGTTACTTATGGGTCAAGGACACCATTCAGGTGATTAAGACCTAACCTATCTATCTATCTATCTATATATGTATCTTTCACATCCTTACCAGCAATGGTTTTTTATTTTTCAGGTGATCAGGACGCTATTCAGTACATGTGCCGGGAGGCACCAAAAGCAGTCATTGAACTCGAGAATTATGGACTGCCTTTTTCCCGAACTGAAGAGGGAAAAATTTATCAGCGTGCATTTGGTGGTCAGAGTCTTGATTTTGGAAAAGGTATGAATAGTACAGATTGGAGGTTGATATACTAGATTTCTTCTGTCAGATGTGATCTTTCTAATATTTACTTCCTCAATGGTGCTATTACAATAGGAGGACAGGCATACCGCTGTGCATGTGCTGCTGACAGAACTGGCCACGCATTATTACATACTCTCTATGGACAGGCTATGAAGCATAACACCCAATTTTTTGTGGAGTATTTTGCTTTGGATCTAATGATGAATAATGATGGTATGTATATTATAGAACTATAAGTGCTGATGTCAGTATATGAACCAGGTTTTTTTTTTTTTTTTTTTTTTTAATACTTGTAGGCTCCTACATCTCACTCCACTAGTATCGCAGAACCCAAAATAGTGGTTTTTTAATTTAGTGTTTCCTCTATGAGAAGAAAGCTGACCCGTAAGATACTGTATAAAATTTAATGAACATGATCATTATTCATTAGTCATTTTCATATAGAACTGTAACATCCTTTAACTTAGATTCTAGGACCAAGGTGGCAATTTCTTGCTTACAATCGAATCGGCATGTCCAATTTTTTGGAAAAAGAAATATACAAAACTCTTTGGGCCATGCAGCAATGCCAAGATCCTGTTATTGTGCACTAACTTGTATTTCCTATTTGCTGTTTGAACCTTGTATGCAAGAATTTCGAGAGCAGGTGTCATCTCTTGATTATTAGTCCTCTGTCCAGGAGCTTATTTATGACATGTGAAAATCTGATGCTTCAATAATTTCCACCCATAGTGTGGTGTTATCTTTTACACTAAACAGTACACTTTGGATACTTATTATTTGATGTTCAGGAACTTGCCAAGGAGTAATAGCATTAAATATGGAAGATGGGACTCTACATCGATTCCGTGCTGCATCAACTATTCTGGCTACCGGGGTATGCATTTCATGAAATTATCGTTTTCTTTTTTAAATACTCTCATTCCTACTGAGCCACCTTATTGATCACTACCATTGCTATTCTTGAAGGGTTATGGGAGAGCGTACTTCTCTGCCACTTCTGCTCATACTTGCACTGGAGATGGAAATGCGATGGTGGCACGGGCTGGGCTTCCACTTGAGGTTTTTTTTTATGGTTATTTTGTGGGGGAAGGAGGTTTCCTGTATTGAAGCAAATTACTGTTGGCTTGGTTTCCAGTTTATATTATACCATCTTACATGCTTTTGCAGGACTTGGAGTTTGTGCAGTTTCATCCAACAGGCATATACGGTGCTGGGTGTCTCATTACTGAAGGTTAGTAGCTCACTGGTTTTCTATGAAGTATAAGCAGTGTCATATATGGTTGCTTTTAACTCAATGTTCTGTTTAAAACTGTTTTTGTATTGTTAATATTGTCGATATAAGTACTAAGGATCATCGAGTTTAAGTTGACATGTTATTGATGTTTTTCTCTTTGAACTTGTAGGATCTCGTGGTGAAGGCGGTATTCTTCGGAACAGTGAAGGTGAGCGTTTCATGGAACGATATGCCCCAACAGCAAAGGATCTTGCATCCAGAGATGTTGTTTCAAGATCCATGACTCTGGAAATCCGTGAAGGCCGTGGTGTAGGTATGACTCCTAACAGTGTTAGTTTTAGTAAGAGGATGTTTCGTTATCTCTACGTGGTTATTTGTGTTCTTAACTAAGATACTTTTTTTCAACAGGACCTCTGAAGGACCACATTTATCTCCATTTAAACCACTTACCGCCAGACGTGCTCAAGGAGAGGCTCCCCGGTATTTCAGAGACTGCTGCAATTTTCGCTGGTGTGGATGTTACAAAAGAACCCATTCCTGTCTTACCTACGGTGCATTACAATATGGGTGGAATTCCAACAAATTACCACGGAGAGGTAACAGATATGTGATTAAGAAAGTATTCAAATTCTGAATTCCTTAAAAGGTGGCCGTTGACACAAAAATTTCATTTCCCACCTTTATTTATTTTCGATTTCTATCTTTTCTTCTTTTCACCCATGTGTCCTTGGTTTATCAGGTAGTTACCATTAAAGGCGATGATCTGGATTCAATAATCCCTGGATTAATGGCTGCTGGGGAGGCAGCGTGTGCTTCCGTTCATGGTGCCAACAGGCTCGGTGCGAATTCCCTTCTTGATATTGTGGTCTTTGGAAGAGCTTGTGCAAATAGAGTGGCAGAAATTCGAAAACCAGGTATGATTAACATCTGGTTTTAAAAGTAAATGTGAATGTGATAAAGCTGGAACTTATATTTACATTTGCGTATCTTGACGTCGTGCAGGGGAGAAACAAAAGCCATTGGAAAGTGATGCTGGTGAGAAGACTATTGCATGGCTAGACAAATTAAGGAACTCAAATGGCTCATTGCCAACTTCACAAATCCGGTTGAACTTGCAACGTGTCATGCAAAATAATGCTGCTGTGTTCCGTACTCAAGAAACATTAGAAGAAGGTACCTCATTTGTTCAATTTTAGCTCATTGTCCCTATAAATCTAACAACTCACAAGCTCTCTTTCCAGCTTTGCCCATCTCCTGAAACAAAAAAGTCCTGTAAAAGCACACCAGGAAGCCACATCTTTCCATTCTAATGATGCTGTTTCTGCAGGTTGTAAATTGGTCGACAAGACATGGGAGAGCTTCCATGATGTGAAGGTTCAAGATCGGAGTTTGATATGGTAATTTTTTGTCTGTAATGAGATCAATGGGGTTTTTTTAAATTTTTTAGTCTATACGTTCACATGACTCCTCAAATATTTTATACAGGAACTCCGACTTGATTGAGACCTTAGAATTGGAAAACCTGTTAATAAATGCATGCATTACCATGCACTCTGCTGAAGCTAGGAAAGAGAGCAGAGGAGCACATGCTCGTGAAGATTTTTCAGTTAGTGTTCTCTCTAAATTAATAATACCTTTTCCTCTTCTACTTGTCTATTTACTGAGATAATATCTTCTGCTGTACAGACAAGAGACGATAAGAACTGGATGAAGCATACTTTGGGGTAGGTACATCTTTCTGCGTCTAGTTATAAGAAGATTAACTTCTTGAAGAAATTTTTGTTCCGTGGTTTTCTTGTACGACAAGTTATGAATTAAATACATTTATCATTCTCCGTGTCTCTTTTTGGCATCGCAGATACTGGGAAAATGAGAAGGTCCGATTGGATTACAGGCCGGTTCACATGAACACATTAGACGACGAGATTGAAACCTTCCCTCCTAAAGCTCGTGTGTACTAATCTCATATATTTTCCAACTCTTATCCGGGAGACGTTTTGGTAAACCAAAACAGCATGCAATAATTTTTCCCAATAAAGGCGGAATGAAATAATCAATGGGCCATTTAAGCTATTTGACTCTTATATGAGGACCCAAATACTTCACCCACCCTGAATTTGGCCCGGCTATATATTATCCGGTCATTTGAGTTTTGATAGTAAAAGTTACATGCTTTTAGCTTTATTCATAGGAATCAAATCTGTACGGAGTTTCTTGGTTACCAAAGATAGAGGGCACCCTTTTAATCACTGGTCATGCTTAAGCCTGTGACATATGTCAATTTTTTTAATACATTAAATTATTAAAATTTATGGAGCCCACCACCCGTTAAGGTAATTCGAGCTTAAATTTTAGTTTAACGATTTTAAAGCTAATTTTATATATGATTTTAATTAACCGGATATGAATATTCTCCTTTCTAAATTTGATGTGCTTATATATGCTAAGGTCGTGGCTTTGCATATTTGTTGGAAATTATTTATTTTGAAATCTAATGAATGAAGGAAGTTTTTTCAGAAGGAAGCTGATAAATGAGAGTAGGCTTTTTCGATGTTGTCAACGTTGTAATGTCTGCCACTATAATGTGTGGAAACATCGCTGCGTAAAAGATTGACCCAAAACAGCCGCCTCAATCTTGTCGGCATGCGAGAAGCGATTGCTTATCCTCCTCACTCAATTCCCTCAATTTTAGTTAATCCTCATTTTAAAAGAGGTGTAGGTGATGTGGAATTTAGAGCAAGTCCAATGTTAAAACGCAAATTCTGTAAAAACCAAACTTCAATTAGGCAACCTATAAAAATGACTCCCACCCTATTATTAAGTACTAAGTAGTACACCATCCAAACCAATAATTTCTAAACCAAAAAAAGGATAATATTTTATATTTATTGTATTATTTGATAAATAAAATCATATTATTTAATTTATCCCGATTGTACATGCACATATAGCAATTTCTATCTTTTTATGAGGCATGACATAGTTTATATAATGTTAATAATTTGACGTAAATTATTTCTCAGCATAATTATTATATATATATTAATTATTTTCTTTTTCGACATATCATTTACATTTACGCTCGATCCCTAATGTGGTACCCCCCTACTTCATTATGGCCTATGGCGATTACACCATTTGCCCTAAGACTTAGAATACCAAGTAAAATGCAATCAATTGATAAAGTTTGACTTGGATTACCAAATTTTTTTTTTTTTGCCCATATCTATATTTTTCCTAGTTTAATTAACACCTAACCTAAAATAACCTAAAGAAGAGATAGTTGGATTGAAAATATAAAATAAAATAAAATAAAATAAAATAAAATAAAATAAAATAAAATAAAATAAAATAAAATAAAATAAAATAAAATAAAATAAAATAAAATAAAATAAATATGAAATAAAATAAATGAACATGGAATTGACATATTCTAATTATAAAAGTGGATATATTTTAGAGATATTTATTATAATAATAATAAATAATCATCAATTTCTCTAATAAATATCTATTACTATTACTTTTTTTTTTTTTTCTTTCTTGCAAGATAAACTGAAAATAAAAGTGAGAACAAGTTATACATAATTGACAATCAGAGTAGCTCAAATAATACTCTCGTCTGTCTGAAACTCAGTAAGTCTCTAAATTTAAGTCAGAAATTAAAAAATAAAAATAAAAAAAGTCATACTTGTAATCAGTAAGACTGCGGGCACGCATATGTTCATACTACATATCATGAATGGAGTGGAAAGGTCGATACCCCAATTGGCTATAAAGTATAGGTGGTGAGTGGATTCCAGAATCTGAAACCTCGCAAAAATAAAATAAAATAAATAAATAAATATATATATATATATATATATATATATAAAGTTTGAAAAGATATTATTGCAATAAAGGTTTGTTCAAGATAAGGTTTAGAACTTTAGATACGTTATCGAACTGATCTAAATTTAATTTTTATTACTGTTTTTTTTTAAAGTCTAATCATAAAAAAAAATAAGATTGATTAAGAGAGCTAATTTTTGTTCGCTAAACTTTCCTTAAACCAATTTTGAACTTCCTAATTTTATATTCTCTCTATTTCATTCTCTTGTAATAATTCAGACCAATACAATTCAAATATTAAACCTTAATTTATCATATCTATAATCACAACTTGTAATAAACAAAATTTTCAAATACCCATTTTTTTTTTATTATATAAAATCTTTCTCTATTTTTTTTTAATCAAAAATCCAAACTTCATAACGATTAAAATAAAAATAAAATATTATTTTATTATAGTGATTTTCTAAATTAAATTATAATATAATTAAAAATAATATTAAATATAAATAATTGAATGTAGAATATTTTTAATAATTTTTATTTATATTATCTAAAATTATAATTAATATAAACAGATAGTGAACCGTATGCAAATACTCGGGTTAATTAGAAAATGGGTGTTGAAAAATACGGTGGTAGTCGACTCAAAATGGGTTCTCGTGGTGCGGTGGTGGCACCACTGATGGGTGATGGGCCTTTTTTTCCGGCCCAATTTTCAGTAACACAGTCAAATATAGTGTCATTTCCGTAATTTTCTAGCCAGTCAAACTATTATGCACCGTTGCTTTTCTGACCTTTTTTTGGTTTCTCTTTTCCGCTGCTGCATTTTAGTTGGTCCAGGATTGATTTGGGCCCGCATTTACCTTTCGCTTAAATCATGGGCCCCATCTGGGTCCATTTGGGACCACTATCCGCTTCAAAAAGAGCCCTCCGCTCACCTAGTCACCTCTATATTCCACCCCGCTTTACGGCCTCTTTCTCTTTCTTTTTTTTTTTCACCTCCTTTTTTAGAATTTTTAACTTCCCTGCTGGACCAAACGCTCACTGTAAATCCACGTTTCGAGATAAAAAAAGGCGTGGATCCACTAACTGACAAAATAGTATCGTCTTTTTGTACTCGTTGGAATATTGACCGCTCGATGTTAAAAAGTGACGAAGGGTGAGGATCAGCTGAAAACCTTTTTTCTCGAAAAGATCGCTGGGTAAATTTTGACGTCATGTAGTCGACACCGACTATGAGTATTAGAAAAACAAAGTCGACGTGTCGTGTAGGACTCTGATCAGGTGGAGCC